>CM019065.1:197403050-198000387 GCA_009667805.1 Leptobrachium leishanense | reverse complement strand
CCAAAGCGATGGTATTGTCCATTCGTCACGTATAAAATGAGCAGTACCACTTCCATTACTCCCCTTTTAATTTCCCACACTGGGAGGAAGGTCAGTGTTTTATAAATAGTCATATTGTTCATAAAATACCATCCTCCAAAATACAAGGGAAATATTTAATTTTTTTGGTTTAAATTGTATATTTTCTCCGAAGAATGCAGTAACAGGTTCCCATTTCACTTTTTTTTAAAAAAAAATAAAAAATAATATATTTTTTTACAAGAATTCCCTATAGACTATATAACCCCAAGGGTTTGGATGATAGAATGGGAAAAAATAATTTTACACACTTTAAATGATTGAAATCTGAATGAAAAATTAATCACACAGTAAATGCTTCATTAGATATACCCATATCTGCACTATTAAATAACCTAATATATGTTTTCATTTCACAAACGTCCACCAAAATATTCAGCTCCAGGCCCATAGAGATCTTAGTCCGGACCTTACTCCACCACCTATGCGGAACTGGTATTCAGAGGTGGAAAAGATCTGCCTTTGTGAAGATTTAAGGCTGGGTTCACACCTGAGCGTATCTCATATGCGCGTTTTACGCGTGTTTTTTGTCGGGCGTTTTGTGAGCATTTTTGACAATTATAAACGCACGCCGTATGCACGATTTTTGAAGTCTATGGCCGCAAACGCGCTGTAATACGCCCCAAAGAAGCTCCTGTGCTTCTTTGGGCTTAGGGCGTTTTACACTCTGTAAACGCCCAGGTGTGAACCAGGCCTAATTTATTCAGCGCATGATCAATAATAGGGATGAGCCCGAACACCCCCGTGTTCGGTTCGCATTCGAACTCGAACAATTTCAAAAGTTCGAGTTCGAACTCGAACACGAACCAAACTCAATGCAAGTCAATGGGACTCAAAAGTTTGGTTTTTAGAGTGCCCTGCAAGAGGGCATATATGCAAGATATTTGCCATAAAAGGTGTATGGGGGTCCGGGTAGTGCCCTGGGGGACAGGAAACAAGGACAAAAAGTTTTAAAAAAAAGTTTTTAAAGGGACAGTGAGTTTTCCATGAAATAAGGGTTAAAAATAAAAACCAAAAATTCCTTCAAATATCGTGCCTAGCAGGTCCCCATAACCTGCCCGTGAAGTGGAGGATTTGTAGGATGTATAGAAACATTTAAAAACAAAAAAATGACGTTTCAAATGACGGTAAACGGTTTTCCTTTAATCTATTCATAAACAACTGCTTGGGGCGGCAGACTGTATTAAAGGAGACATTTTAGGACACGCAGAACAAGTTTAGTGATTTTTTTTGGCTAAATTATGGTAACTTATGCAGGCTTTGGATGAAAGTAACAATAGGAGCTTTAAAATTGGGCCTTTAGTGTCAGCAACAGTAACCCCTCTGTGGTATTGTGGAAGAGTGCAGGGTTGGACCCTGCGGTCAAATATTAAAATTATATAAATCTGGTAATATAGGCATCAGTGGCAATGCATCCAAATAATGTGCCTTTTCTTGGCAGCAAGTGCCTTCACATCGTAACCCTTTTGTGGTATTGTGGAAGAGTGCAGGGTTGGACCCTGCGGTTCAAAAATTTAAAATAATATAAATGTGGCACAGGCGTCAGTGCAGCCAAATATTGTGCCTTCACACCGTAACCCCTTTGTGGTATTGTGGAGGAGTTCAGTGGTGGAGGTTTTGTGAATGCAGAAGAGATCCCCGATCTATTCAGTTACGTCAGCATCAGGGGATTGATAGCTGCTGATCCAGGACTGATTCATTTTTATAAATGTTAGCCGGTCTACAGAGTCGGTGGACAGATTGTCTGTGACAAAACCTCCAGCGGCACTGAACGTCCTTTCAGAAAGCCCGCTGGATGAAGGGCAACCGAGTAGCTGCATAGCATATTGGCTAAGTTCTGGCCAGTGATCCAATCTCAACACCCAGTAAGCCAGTGGATCATCTGCTGGAAAGGTATCCAGGTCTGCCCTTGCCCCTAGGTAGTCCTGCACCATACGGTGAAGACGCTGGCAATGGGTGCATACATTTGACGTCCCTGGGCGTCGTGGACTAAAAAAATTTAAAAAGGCATCAGCCAAGCGGCCCTGGCCTTCACCACTATTCCTCTGAACATCCGCAGCCTCAGAAGCACGTGTGTCATCACTTGGTAACCTACCAGTACCTGGAAAGGTGTTACACAAGTGTCGCATTAGAGCATCATCAAGTTTTTTCATCCTGTGCTCCCTCTGTGCAGGCAGGATGAGCTCTGCAACTTTACCCTTGTCTCGTGGATCAAGAAGGCTTGCCAACCAGTAATGATCCCTCTCCTTGATAGCACGAATCCTGGGGTCCTTTACCAGGCTTTGCAGGATAAGGGAGCCCATGCGGCATAGGTTGGAGGTGGCATTAGCTTCCGAGTCTTCCTGGTCAATGAGGAGGATGACCCCATCGTGCACTTCCTCCTCCCAGCAACGTACTAGTCCTTGTGTTTCTGGGCACACAAAACCCTCCCTTGAGGAATCCCCACCGTCAATGCCCCCACTACTTAAATATTCCTCCTCCTCCTCATCCTCCGCCTGTCTGATCTGAGGAGGACCCGCTGGAATGCTGTCTGCGGAAAGACTGGGGCCTTGAGAGCTAGGGAAGGCCTCCTCTTCCTCCCGCTGCTCTTCCTCTAGAGCCACATCTATAATTCCCCACAGAGTGTGCTCCAGCAGGAACACTAAAGGAATTTTGTCACTGATGCATGCACTGTCCCTGCTCACCATCCTCGTTGCCTCCTCAAATGGTGACAGTACAGTGCATGCATCCTTGATCATCAGCCACTGCAGGGGGAAAAAAAACCAAGTTGACCTGAACCTGTCCTTGTGCTATACTCACACAGGTACTCGTTGATGGCCCTCTGCTGCTTGTGCAGACGCTGCAGCATTGCTAATGTCGAGTTCCACCTGGTGGGCATGTCACAGATCAGACGGTTTGTGGGAAGGTGTAATTCTCTTTGAATTTCTGCCAGGCGAACACTTGCTGGGAATGACCGTCTGAAGTGGCTGCAGACTTTTCTGGCCTGGCTGAGAAGCTCTGCCAGCCCAGGGTACCTGGTTAGGAAACACTGTACCACCAGATTTAGGATGTGTGCTAGGCATGGTACATGCGTCAACTTACCCAGGCGTAGGGCGCAGTGGTGTATTTAGGTTTTGTGCTGCCCTAGGCCTGACTAAACTCGTGCCCCCTAATTTAAATTTGACGACCCCCTTCCTGTCAAGGGCACACCTCTTCCTGGTTAATCCCACCCTTCCTCTTTAAGCTCCACCTTTTCCTCTTAGAGCTCCGCCTTTTCCTCTCTTTATATTAAAAGTGGATACCAAGTGCCTACTTGTATATTTTGTATACCATTTCAAATGTATCTTGAGATAAATAAAATTATGAAATGTTTAAATTCAAGCATTTTTACAAAGAACAGCCACGCATGTCAAGTATACTGGAACACAGCCTCTCTAATTGGTTGAACAATAAAATCCACAGAAACGTGCACTGCATATGAACGTATCACAGAGCTGTACAGCAATAAAACTCACAGTAATGTGCAGAGTGTGTATGAGTGTATCCCAGAGCTCCAGGGCAATAAAATCACAGTACTATGCAGTGTGTATCACAGAACCCACAGCAATAAAACTCCCAGCAATGCAATGTTTGGTGTGTGTCAGCGTATCAGAATCCACAGCAATAAAAATTCCAGCAATGCAATGTGCAGTGTGTATGAGTGTATCAGAATCCACAGCAATAAAACTCCCAGTAATGCAATGTGCGGGTCAGCGTATCAGAATCCACAGCAATAAAACTCCCAGCAATGCAATGTGTGGTGTGTATGAGTGCATCAGAATCCACTGCAATAAAACTCCCAGCAATGCAATGTGTGGTGTGTGTCAGCGTATCAGAATCCACAGCAATAAAACTCCCAGCAATGCAATGTGCGGGGTGTATGAGTGCATCAGAATCCACTGCAATAAAACTCCCAGCAATGCAATGTGTGGTGTGTGTCAGCGTATCAGAATCCACAGCAATTAAACTCCCAGCAATGCAATGTGTGGTGTGTATGAGTGCATCAGAATCCACTGCAATAAAACTCCCAGCAAACCGAGTGTATATGAGCACACAGCAATTATTTATTCTACATTTACCGGCCTCTGTCCGCGGTAGGGCTGTGTGCAGAGTCAGCAAGGACTGTGTACAGACTCAGCAGGAGGTCCCTCCAGGCCACGTTAGGATCACGGCTGTGCCTGTGCGTGGAGCCATCTTGTCAGCAGTGGGGTGCCACTGCCAGAGGGTGCACCGTGGCTTTGATTCCCTTCCCGGTGGGTGTTCAGTCCAGAATAGAGTGACAGTCCATGTTAACGAAAGTAAATAAAGAAACTCCAGAGTCCACGATAAATTTCAATGGATTTAATCCAACAACAGGAAAAAAGGCAACGTTTCGACCATGACTGGTCTTTGTCAAGCCTAAAACACAATGACAGAACTGGAATAAATAGCACCACAGACTGGTTAAGCAATCAAAACAATCATTGCAACCAGTCCGTGGCGTTGCGTTCCACGATGGCACCGCAACTGGACCACTTCCGGAAGGAAGTGGAAGCAAGGAAAAGACGGAAGTTCCAACGTGATTTGGATGACTACGTACAGGGTCATGTTTATTCCTGGCAAAAAGGCTATTCCAGGACACCAACTACGATGCGAAGAGGACCTGGTCGTAAATATACGAAAAAATCTATTCGTTTTACAGAGGACTCTATGTCTGGGACAGGTACCGATACATCCGAAGACCTTGGTGTAGTCCGATCGAACGACCAAGCGTCTTTTTTAGATCAGCGCCAAGGGCGACAATCGCCCGGAGGGAACGTACAGGAGCAAGCTCAGAAGAGTGTTACGAAAAAACCTCCGATGAGAAACAATCAGTCCCTGTACAAGAGACGCTAGTCTTCAATTTATCGGACATTTCATTAACGGTCGATGAAATTAAGCTACTTTCGAGGGGCTTATCGTACTGTCCGAGTGAACGCATCGATCCGTTCGATGTTAAAGTCGATCTTTTCCGATTCTTTCGTACGATTCGATTGAAATGTTTATTCTCAGGACAACCTGAAATTGATTTGCCGCTTGCACCCTTTAACTCTAAAAACCTTGGTTTGAGAGAGAAAAGTAAATTTATGCCTCAGAATGTTGAGCATGCTGTTGAGACGTATGTCAAAATCGTAGAGAGGGAAATGTCCCAAGTATATTCTAGGCGTCATTTCACCAGAGCATCCCCAATATGTCCGCCACTGATTTTGGGATTTTAAAGAAATTACGTGATGACCCCTCCATTGTGATAAAGCCGGCGGACAAAGGGGGTGCTCTGGTGATCATGAATAGTGGAGACTATGTGGCTGAGATCCAGCGTCAGCTTGGTGATGTCGAGACGTATAAAAAGTTGGATGGTGATCCCACGGCAGCGATTGTC
The DNA here is from genome assembly GCA_009667805.1 of Leptobrachium leishanense. Taxonomy (NCBI): domain Eukaryota; kingdom Metazoa; phylum Chordata; class Amphibia; order Anura; family Megophryidae; genus Leptobrachium; species Leptobrachium leishanense. The sequence continues at coordinate 197,994,893 of CM019065.1, read as the reverse complement.
AGTAGAATCTCCACCCTGATACATGATGCCCTTGAGAATCAGATTATCGATAAGGGTCTGTCGAAATTCCTTGTGAAAAAACATCCTCTAATACCTGTTTTGTATGTCTTGCCCAAGATCCACAAGTCTCTCACTGCGCCTCCTGGGAGGCCTATTGTATCCGCTGTGGATTCGGTCTTCAGTCCCCTGTCCATTTTTTTGGACAGGGTGGCCCGACCCTACCTACAGCGGATTCCATCATTTATTCTGGATACCGGTGATTTTCTGACCAAATTTCGTGGGCTTGCTGTGGGTGATCACAGTATTTTGGTCAGTCTTGACGTCACCAGCTTGTATACGTCTATACAGAACTTCGAGGGTATTAATGCTATGAAACATGCTCTTGTTGATCTGGGTTATTCTGATAATCAATTGCAATTTCTTTTGGACTTGTTAGATGTGGTGTTGGGTGGCAGCTTTTTTCTCTTTGATCGAGTATTTTATACTCAAATACGGGGGACATCTATGGGTACTAATGTAGCACCCACCTATGCCAATATCTTCATGTCCGAATTTGAGGAAATGTAGTCTATAAATGCGACCTTTTTCAATATGTCCATCATTGGTTTCGCTATATAGACGATATTATTTTTGTATGGGAGGGTACTAGAGACACATTAGATGAATTTCTCAGTATACTTAATAACGGATCTACCTCCATCAAGTTTACTATGTCATGTAGTCTTACACAAATCAATTTTTTAGACACTTTGGTTGTCAAAAGGAATGGCAAATTAATGACAGATCTTTACAGAAAACCTACTGATAAGAATTCCCTGCTAAGATACGATAGTGCGCACCCACCTACACTGCTCAATTCTCTCCCACGGAGTCAACTCGTGCGCGTCAATAGAGTAGTTGATTTGCCTGAAAGTAGGGACAAGAGGCTTGAGGAGATGATCGAGAGGTTCAGAGCCAGAGGCTATCCGAGACAACTCCTGAGTAGAGAAAGTATCAGAATCAATCAACCAATAATCCCTCAGAGACGCCAAAGTTGCGGCAGGATCCCATTTGTATCCAAATATGGAACCCATACTTCACAAGTGAAAAATATTTTATGTAAATACTGGTATATCTTAAGGGATGCATACCCTGATATTTCAGAGTTTCAGACCATCCCACTAATGTCATACAAGAAGGGGAGATCTTTTCGACAGACGCTGGTTAAAGCAGAGTTTGGACAAGACACAGGCAGAACACCCTTTTTTGGTAAACCCAGGAATGGAACCTTCCCATGTTTAAGTTGTTCTTGCTGCAATGCAGTTATACGTGGTGATTCCTTTGTCCATCCACACTCTGGGAGGAAGTCTAAAATTAAAGGTTATTTTACCTGCAATTCTACATACGTGGTGTATCTATTGAAATGCCCGTGTGGTTGATATATGTGGGCGAGACTACTCAGAAAGTTAAAAATCGATTTATTAAACATAGGTCAGACATTAGAACTAAAAAGATTGAATTCCCGGTCCCCGAACATTTTATACGCTGTGGACACGATATCTCACAGTTACGTTACCAGGTAATCGATGAGGTGCCTAAGTTAACAAGAGGCGGGGACAGAGAAAAATTACTTAAAAGGAGAGAATTATATTGGATCCATCATCTTAATACTCTCTTTCCACATGGCCTCAATAGAGAATCAGATCTCTCACCCTTTTTATAAATGTGCTACGGCATTACCTCTCTATGACATATAGATTTGTTCTTTTTTCCCCTCCCTAGATGACAGTCCGTATCTGTAACCTATCTGTGTTAGATAATAGTGTTCTATTAACCTATGGTTGATGGGATAGGTAATTTATGGGCTTGCGGATGGATTAGTCTTCTATTATGAGTCAGACTCCTAGATTGAATACATCATGCTTTTTAGCTCCTAGGGTAATAAATCTTTACTATGGGGTCACCCAGACCCTTTGTAGTAGAAGGGTAATCCTCTCCCTTTACATTCAATTATTAAGTCACTTCTTTCTCTCATAGGCATTGCTCTACAATTGATCGCCAATTATTGTATGTTAATAAGCATTGTATATATAATTACATAAGTTAATATGTTAATAGATGTATCTAATTGTAGACTATTGTTTTTAATTGTTGGGTTGGCACACACGGACTGGTTGCAATGATTGTTTGATTGCTTAACCAGTCTGTGGTGCTATTTATTCCCAGTTCTGTCATTGTGTTTTAGGCTTGACAAAGACCAGTCATGGTCGAAACGTTGCCTTTTTTCCTGTTGTTGGATTAAATCCATTGAAATTTATCGTGGACTCTGGAGTTTCTTTATTTACTTTTGACTGTTGGGGCTGTGGAGCAAGAGACCCCCACTCCATTTATCCACCTTGGGTTTGCATTCAGGCACAACTTTTCACATGTTAACGAAAGGGCGGGCAACTGCGTGCATGCGTGTCACGTGGTTCAGCCAGTCAGGTGGTACTGAGACTCAGTACCACCTGACTGGCCGGACCGAGTGTGACCTGCACGCAAGCAGCCTCACCAGGAGCCAGGCAGCTTAATGACAAATTTCTATCACTGCAGTGCTGGTTAAGGAAAGGTCCACTTTAAACAGCAGTAAGCAGACAGGGCTTCATATTCTGCTGATAACCTCCCCCCTTTACCTGCCGTTTACTGTCATCTTCTCTCTCTGGACACAAATCACATCCCCCTCCCCTCTCCTAGAGCTGCTGCGGGGCAGGGGAGGAGCTATGGAGGGAGGAGAGGGGGATTTTTATTCTTTTACAATCAAAAAAAATTTTTTTTTATTAGGTAAGACAGTACAGAGAATACAGTATTAGATTGTTAACAATGTACAATTATACTTCAAACAGTTGTGGTAAAAGGTGGTAGCATCTAAATACCCTTGCGGATCAGTTGTAGTTCATCCAGGTAAATCAGGCTACTATTACCAGGGAGACCGTGAGTGTACTTGTGTGGGGGTACCGATGGCCACCAAGTAGGAAGAGAGAATTTACAGAGATTGAGGCAGGGAAAAGAAACAGATAGGAGGAATAGGTAAAAGGGAAAGTGTGAAAGACAGAGCAAGATCTGCAGAAAGAAGGGAAGGGAAGGGACGGGGACCAAGGAGAGAGAGGGAAAGAGAAGGAGAAAAAAAAAAAAAATAAAAAAAATAAAAAAACACATACAAACAAGAAGCATTTATCTCAGATGGCAAGACCTGACGTGGGAGAAGGTTTCGCGAGTGACGCCTCTGTCGTTCCAATACCCTCTCAATCTGGTTGCAGCCAGCGTCTACAGACGGCTGAGGATATGAATGAGTTCCAATGGAACCAAATTGTGTTATGCTCTTCGGTCCATCCGCCCGGGGTAGGTTCGCTGTTTCTAGAGATCTAACGTTTTCAACTTTCGATATCAGATCTCGAGGTGATGGTACCACCGATGATTCCAGTGGATAGGGATTAGTGCGCGAGCTGCCAGCAAGATCCTAATCAGCACAGATTTCTTCAGGGATTTTACAGAGAGTGTCATCTGCCCTAGCAGAAATATCTCAGGTGTGAAGTCCAGCACGACGTCGGTGGTGTGGCTGATCAGTGAACTTGCTGAGCGCCAAAAGGGCTCCAGCAGTGGGCATGTCCACCACAAATGTAGAAAGGTTCCCTGATCTCGGAGGCATCTCCAAACACTCCGTAGAGTGAGTCGGGCTAAAGCGGGCTATCCAAATGGGGGTGGTATACCATAAGGACGCAATTTTAAATGATGTTTCCTTTAATCGAGAGAGAGAAGTGCCGTGGTGAATTAGAGTGAAAGTTTTCGTCCAGTGTACTTCGGGAATCACGGTTCCCAGCATATTATCCCAACGTCCTACGTATGAGGGGATCCGAGTCAGAAGACTGGAGAGCGTGATACTGGGATGAAAGACTGTGCGACGGGACAGTGCCCGTAGCACACAAAGTCTCAATGTCGTGAGTGGTCGCGTCAGGTTCGTACCATTAGGTAATGACAACAGATAGTGTTTAATTTGTAGGAAATTAAGCCGATCTAAATAGGTAAGTGGAGGGTCTACGTCCGAAGTGGGATCTGTTGGAATTGGCCGTCTTTATAGAACGTGCATGGCCAATAGGCCGGGTGGGTAGTAAAGCGATTCCTTAATGTTGGTCTGACGCCCCCTCGAAAAGCCGGATTATGAGATAACGGGAGAAGGGAGCTGGGAAGGTCGACAGGGATGTCGAACCCTGAGTTTGTGCCAGATATTGATGGTACCTATCAGTGTAGGGATCGAACGTAGTAGGTGGGTGGTATTTGATCTGGAAACAACCACGGCAATACCCATAGCGGGCTCGAGGCGAGGCCAGCCTCCAGGTCAAGCCATTTCTTAGTCGGGGACACGACCATCCAATCTAGTATTCTGGTAAGATGTGTGGCATGGTAGTATAACTGGATGTCCGGTAAAGCAAGCCCACCCTGCGCCGTAGGTCTGCACAGTGTTGTAAATTTAAGACGAGGTCGTGCGCCCACCCATACGAAGGACAGAAAACAGAGGCGGAGTGCCTGAAAGATTTCTTTTGAGATGGGGAGTGGAATCGTTTGCATGAGGTAAAGAATGCGGGGTAAGATATTCATTTTCAGCACCCCTATTCTCCCCAGCCAGGAGATATTTATTAGACCATGTCTTGATGTCAAGTCTGATGTCAATCAGAAGGGGCTCAAAATTTAACTTGGAGATACGCATCACGTCTGCCGACAGCCAGATTCCCAGATATTTTAGTTTGTCTGCACACCATTTAAATCGAAAGCATTTTTGAAGTTGCCGAGCCATATCCTCCTGAACGGAGATTCCCAGGATCTCAGATTTCTCCTCATTAATGGCCAAGCCCGCCACCGTGCCGTAGCGTTGCAATTCCCAGACCACTTCCGGCAGGGAGGTGATCGGATCCGTCAGCAGAAACATGAGGTCATCCGCATATGCTGCGACTTTATGTCTGTGTCTCCTCCCTTGAAGCCCTGGAATAACCGGGTTCGCCCTAATGGCTGCCAGTAAGGGCTCCAGAGATAGAGCAAAAAGGCAGCGGAGACAGGGCAGCCCTGTCGTGTCCCGTTTAAAATGGGGAAACTAGCCGTCAGCGCTCCGTTGACTCGGACTCTGGCCGAAGGAGACGTATATAGAGCTGAAACCCATCTCAAGAACCCTTCACCCAGTCCAAAGTGTTGAAGAACTTGCATCAGATAGGGCCATAACACCCTATCAAATGCTTTCTCAGCATCGGTAGAGAGTAACAAGAACGGAAGTTTTTCTCGCTTTGCGATTAGTATAGCGTTAATAACCCTCGACGTTGCATCCTTCGCTTCCCTACCTGGGATAAAACCCTACTTGGTCCGAGTCAACCAAGCGGGGTAGGTATTGTTGAAGTCGAGATGCTAAAGATACGCGCCAAAAGTTTGACGTCCGTGTTGAGGAGAGAGATAGGGCGGTAGCTGGATGGCAAGAGTGGGTCTTTACCCGGTTTTGGGATCAAAGTGATAGTCGCCGCTAAAGCCGAAGAGTGCAGTGTCCCCTCCGATAAGATCGAGTTGAAAGTAGCTAACAAGTGTGGTAGCAGCTCTGGTTGGAGGAGTTTTAGATATTCTGCCGGGGAGACCATCAGGTCCGGGGCATTTGTGAGGCTTGACATGTTTAAGGCCGACACTAGTTCCTCGACAGTAATTGAGGACCCTAAGTCCGTGGCCTCCTCATGTGACAGTCGTTTAAGGTTCTTGTTTGTAAGATAACCATTAATGTCTGTGACATTGAGGTCAGGAAATTGCGAGGCCTGTAACGAATATAGGGATTGGAAATACGTGTAGAATTCCTCTGCCACCCGATCAGGGTGTGTTGTGATGTCCTTGGAGGGCAGACGAATGCGAGGGATGTATGCCTTTGCCTTTTTTGATTTAAGTATCTGGGCCAGCAGCCGACCTGGTTTTTCTCGTGAAGAGCAAAAAAGGAGTTTGTTTTGTGGCCAGGAATTTTAGGTCAGCCGTTAGTCGCGACGTAAGAGATGCCCTTGCCTTTATAAGCAGTTGGTAAGCCGGTGTCACCTGAAGCGGCATGTAAGTTTTCCAAACGGGACACCTCATCAAAGAGGTCGGCTTTTTGTGCGATACGTAGCTTCTTAGCTGCCGTACCTTTGCTTATGAGAAAGCCCCGTAGGACTGCCTTATGGGCTTCCCAGACCGTGGTAATCGGGATTTCTGGCGTGAGGTTCTCCACAAAATAATCAGATAATAGCTGGCGGGTCTCTGCCAACACCACTGGGTCCTCCAGGAGGGAAAGGTTCAGTCGCCACGTACGTTCCCGTGGGACAAAAATCGGGGAGGTTAAACAAGCCGATATTGGGGAGTGGTCCGACCACGTTTTCGTATGTATGTCTGAGGCTCGAATTAAGTCAAATGTATGCTGCTGTACAAAAAAGTAGTCTATCCTTGAGTATACTGCGTGCACTGAGGAGTAATAGGAGTAATCTTTCTCGCCCCCGTGTAGTGCTCTCCAGACATCCACCAATTGATGGCTATCTAAGAGGTGTCGCATACGGCGCAAGATGTTTCGTGGGGTCGATGATACCCCCGTTGACGTATCCACTTGGGGATCTATAGCGATGTTAAAGTCCCCGGCCAGAACTAATGTGCCTTCTTGGAAATTTTGAAGGGAAAGCAGTATAGCGGCCAAGCATCGGTGTTGGGCCGTATTAGCTAGATACACCGACGCCAATGTAAAAAGCGCGCCCCGCTATGCGACCCTTCACGAAAAGAAATCTGCCGTCTGGGTCTCGCTGGACCCCCACCTCCTCAAACGAAAGTCCCCGTGCAAACAAAATAGCCACTCCACGCGATTTACTTAACCCATAATTGCTGGAATATCCGGTAGGGAAGTTTCTGTCGCGTATTATCGGAGCCGTCTCACCTCTAAGGTGTGTCTCCTGGAGGAAGGCTATTGACGCCTTCTGTGCCCAGAGCTCCCGTAAGATTTTAGATCTCTTTTCCGGGGTGTTTAACCCACGGACGTTGTAAGTTAGCAGTTTGAGCGTCCCCGGGGAGAACAAGGTCGCCATCTGAGAAGGCGCGAAACAAACACCTAACAACACAATAAACCAGAACAAAAACAAAACAAAGTAAGACCAAACAAAAAAAAAAAAAAAAAAAAAAAAAAAAAAAAAAAAAAAAAAAAAAAAAAAAAAAAAAGGGGGGGGGGGGGGAGGTGAATAGTAGGAGATGAACAGAGATGAGAGAAAGAGAAGTAGAATAGAGAGAAATAAGTGCGCCAATAAGAGAAAGAGAAGATTGGCTAATGAGGCAAGAGGTGTGACTGGAGGAGCAGAGACAGGGGTAGGAGTAAAGCCTCCCCCTCAGAGTCCCCAGAAGTTAGTACACCAAGCCCCACGGGGGTGAGCAGCCTGATTCACCGTTCAGTGAAAGAGAAATTGAATGAGAGTAAGCGATGAAGCAAGAAAATCAACAGTCGAGAGTGACAAGTGACAAGTTCAAACTACGAGTGAACCCGTCCGAGTCTATTATAAAGTTTATCTCCCCAAATTAGGAAGGGGGTAGAGCAGAAGTAAGCTAAGAACATAAAAACATGCGCTTTTGTAACCAACATAGGATACTTTAAAATGTATGGAGTCAGAGCATTTCCTCACAATGGAGGTCTATGTACCGTCCTCCCGAAAAGAGGGGCAGTATCACCCTCCCCGCCACCCTCCAGAGCAATCCTAAGCAGCATATGACCAGTGGTGACAAAGGAGAAGGAGCACCCCCCCACAGTGAGGTATGTTAGTGAGGTATGTATCGCAACAACCCTGTATCCGAAGTCACCCCGAAAACATGTGGGAAAAACTTTCCTCCTGAAGTAGGTTATACAACATATGAGAAAGGTACATAACAACATCTTTACTATCATTACTATCACCGCCCAGTGCGGACGTAACCAATGTAATATACTTAAAACATGTGGGGAACAAAACTACCCCCGTATTGAGTTATATTCATCGACATCATCCCCCTTACTGCTATCTAGTGTAGTCCTAAACAACAATTAACTCGTGAAAGCATATGAGGGAAGGATACCGTTTGTATAAAGTGGCAGACCACATTATTCTGGGTATTAAAAGACCTAGCCCTCTTTACAGCCACTAAATGTGGTCCGGATTAATGTGCGAAACGTGCATTACCGCACCGCAGCATTCCCACCACCCCTCGTTGTCTACTAGCATAATAATAAAAAAAGGAGATTTTTATATATTCTATTAATAATAGTTTATGGTCTCCCTTTTTGTTTTTTTTTTTTTTTTTTCTTTTCCCCCCCCCCTCCCCTCATTTGTATTTGTTATTTTAATTATTATTTATTTATTATTTTTTTTTTTTTTCCCCCCTTTTCTTCCTTCCTTTTTTTTGTTACGTTATTACCTTCCCCCACCTGATCGTACACGCACAATCCCCCCTCCCCCTTTTGGCAGTAAACGGGTAATGTCACGAATCCTAAAGCAACCGAGTAAAGAGTCATAAGGCAAACCAACAGGTGTAGAGTTAGTGAAGCTTGACTGAAAAGGCATATTACTGTAAACCGTACCATAGTCCAGTTTGCCATACCGTTCAACAAGAAAGAGAGGCCAGCTGTGGCGAGACGTCCAGGTTCTCTGTGTGAAGAAAAATCGTTCTGCGTCTCATAAATGGATTGTCCACGTGTGCCAAGAGTAGACTGTGCCTTTCCCCCTCCCGCCCCCCCTTCCCTTTTTTTTTTTTTTTTTTTTTTTTTTCCCCCCCCCCCCCCCTCTCCCCATTCCCCCCCTCTCCCCCTCTTCTCCCCCTCTTGTTTTGTGTGCCCCCCCCATTTCTTGTTTTAGAAATCTCCTCCCTCCCGTTATCCCCCCTCCCCCCACCTATTTTCCTTTCTGTCCCAATTTGCTGTGGGCGGTGTCATTTAATAAAGTTCTCAATAACTCTAACGGTCAGAGGAGTTTAGGACTCTTTCCAGGCTGTAATAGAACACGAAAAATGTGCAATGAGGTCTGCACGGCCTCTGAATTGAGGTCTCGGTGTTTAAAAGAGAATTTGCTTTGGTGGTCTTTCAGTGTAATTTTCCAGTGGTGCGGATGAGGTCCGCGTCTCCCGTCAGTCGGCTCCCGCCACGCCATCTTCTCGAATATGTTCAGGTTCCCTGCGACGACGCTGTCGTCTCTGTGGTAGACCTCCCGTGGCCGTCAAGGGCTGGAATTCAAATAATTCCCAAGAGGGTATCACCATCTCTGGAAGGTTTAGCGTACGCAAAAATTCCGGTATATCTTCTGGAGTGCGAACGGTAATCCAGGTGTTATCCCAGCGGACCGACAGAGCTAGGGGGAAGCCCCAGCGGTATGGAATCCCGGCCTCTTGCAAGGTGCGAGTAAGCGGGCGTAGGATGCGTCGGGCCTGTAATGTGGTGGGCGAGAGGTCGTTAAAGATCTGTAGTTTAGCGCCCCCAAAATCCCATGTAGGTTGCGTTCTGGCGCGGAGCGAAATGCGTTCCTTGAGCGCGAAGTTGGTGAGATTACATATGATGTCTCTCGGCGGGGCATTGGGAGAGGCAGGGTGTGGACGTAGCGCGCGATGGGCCCGCGCCAGGTCCTCAGTGTTAACGACTTTGGCCCCCAGTATGTAATTGAAGAGTCCCGTTAAATACCTGCGTGTAGCCGTCTCACTCTCCGGGGCCCCCGAATCCGCAAGTTTTGACGTCTGGACCGATTGTCCAGGTCATCTAGGCGTCTCCAGATCGCCGACATAGCTGTGTCCCCAATTGGGGAGTGCGCCCCCGCCTCCGCAGCACGCTCAGCCGCGTGCTCTAGACCGCTGACTCTGGTCTCCATGTGTCCTACCTCCGTCCGGAGCTCCGTGATCTCGTGCTGCAGAGATTCCCTCACCTCCGCCACCATCTCCCTGATGTCTGCTCTCGTGGGCATTTCGGCGAGGGAGCGCTCGATGCGCTGCGAGGCCGCCCCCAGCTCGGGCAGGGAAAAATCAGCGCCGGCGGGAGAAGCCGCCATGACAGGCGGCCCGCGTGCTGGTAGGAGTCTCTAAGACAGGGGTAAAATACCGATCCAGGCGTGCGGGAACCGGTGTGGCTGGTGCTCCAGGGGTTGTGCAGGTTGCTGTGCGCCTTTTACCCTTCACCATATCGGGGTATCGATGCATATAGGGCTGAAACTCTTAGGGTTCACTCGGAGCTCTCCTAACGTGCGTCCATCTTAGGCAGTCGTCAGGCCACGCCCCCGGGATTTTTATTCTATTCGATTTTATTCCGTATGCAAACGCCATGCTCCGCTGCTCGTTGTTTGAGAACACAGCTCAAAGCTGACACACAGTGACAGTGGCACCTCCTAGTACCCCCTAATGACACCCCAATAATCACTGGTACCTGGGCGGCCCACCCTCCGCCACTCCTCTAAGTACACCACTGCTCTGGTGATATGCTCACACACAAGTTTGGCGAACTGCCAGCAAGTACGGTGCTGTTTGAAGGCAGTGCAAATCCCCATAGAGAAGTAATGGTTAATCTATTCAGAGAACACCAAACAGCAGAGAAATGTCAGTGAAATGCCCTGATGTTCGGTGGTTTCAATCAGCAGGTTTATTCAGGCGAACCCCATAGGTTTCAATGTTAAAAATATTCCTGTTTTTTATGCATTATCTAATAAACCATTTATTATTTTAAACAAGGTAAAAAAAAACAAAAAAAGTGAGGCCAATAGGTACTATGTTAAAGGATTAAACCTTAAAGGTAGTATACATATAGAAAGAAAAGAATCCGAACAATAGTTCAGATATAGTACCTTAAATAAACCGTATGAGGCTTCGAACCTCTCTCCTAACTCAATTTTATTGGACACACATGACATGAAAAACCATACATTTAAAAGACATAGAAAGAGTAATGTAAGGCAATGTGTTGATGGCTCAATTGAAAAGAATATCTTTATAAGATCCTGTGGATCAAGAGGACAGCCGTTGCACCAAATTGCTTAGCCAACAGGGAACCTGTTGCGAATCTATCTGGTTCGATAATTTGCAGCCATTAGACCAATTTAGAATGATTCATGAACCGATAGTGAAACCTGGACCGCAAGGATATATTTGGAGTACAATAAATAACCTTGTCCAGGAGGTTGTAATAAATCAACTAAGAATCATATAATGTTGGAGTTAGATGGATATCAAGGCTCAATTGAATGGAATGTCTTTATAAGATCCTATGGATCAAAAGAACAGCCGTTACACCAAATTGCTTAGCCAACAGTTAAACCTGTTGCGAATCTATCTGGTTCGATAATTTGCAGCCGTTAGACCAATTAGAATGATTCATAAACCGATAGAGAAACCTCAACCGCAAGGATGTATTCGGAGTACAATAAATAACCTTGTCCAGGAGGTCAAGAATCGTATGATGTTGGAGTTAGAGGGATATCTTAGCATATAAGGAATAATATCCAAGCGATTAAGTTGTGGAACCACTAACACCTAAAACTGGCCATAGCTCTTAAATCAACCATTCCCAAACCGACTAAAGCGTAAATAGCGATAATAGACGAAAAATTAGTGAATGATGGATACAATTCAGTGCAATTGACTCAAAAATTACTTCTCATAGACCATGATTAGTAAATTGAATAAATACAATTCTATTGGAAAACCAATTGAAAAAATAATAATTACTTCTCATTGATCATGATTAACAAGGTAAATTCTATTGTGGTCAGTAAATAAGATTATAATACAGATATCGACGCAGATATGGCTACTACAATGCTTGTATAATTGGGTATTGATAATTAGTGGATTGTTATACCAATTGGATCTTAATCATCCCAGTCTAAACAAATTAATGAACTGTTACATACAGAATACCAGAATTGAAGGGTATGCCACTGGATGTTAATTAGAGATAGATGTTAGCAACGTTGTGATCAGAAATTAGAGCATAACTGGAGTGAAGCATTAGAATTCACAAGGGACAAATAAGATTCAGTCTTTCCATACAATTTGTACTAGATGGAATAATTATACTTCTGGATAACTGATATTGTAATCAAGTTAATAATTGAAGATTTTCAGATTTTAAATATAACAGGTGGTCTTAATCGTTAGATCCCAAAGAAACCAATCAGTGTAAAATTGCTTCGCCTCCTAGTCTAATAAACCATAGATACAAAATGTCTCAGTTATGATAATATAGCATCAAAGTTTCAAAGTTCTCCACATATCTTGTAAACAATTACCATTCAGACCCAGCATTTAGCCCTGTTGGAAGCATTGTACAAATGATTAGCAAAGGGAAAAGGGGGCAGAGATAGAATAAATTGTACTTTGCAAAATGCCTGACAATCTCATACAAGCCACAATTTCCTTTTGAAAAAAGATTTTCCTTCATTTTTTTCCTTTTTTCTTTTGAAAAAATATATATGATGATAATGCAAATTCTTTAGCACAATGCCCGCACAACCAGGCTGTTAGGCAATCCACTAAATTATATTATGGTAAAAACCATCAGAGTCAGTTATTTAAATCGCCATCAGAGTCAGTTATTTAAATCGCCGTCAGAGTCAGTTATTTAAATCGCCAATAGACACAAGATCAATCATTTAAATCGCCAATAGACACAAAAGCCAGACTGGGATTGTACCCAGAGACAAACTGTTAAAACATAATTAATTGTAATGCTCAACGCGTTTCGAGGGTTAAGACCCTCTTCATCAGGAGCGAATTTACTTAGTGTGCCCCTCATCAACCATCTCATTTTATACTATTTGATCCTCCCTACAGGTCACCGGTTTCTAGTGTTCTCTAATTAGGGGTGTTCACTGATAGGATGCGTGCGTGTCACCGCCATTCAATGCGTATGCGTTCCAAATCCAATCACTGTAACGCATCTCCATTTTTACTGCGCCTGCGCCGGAGGTGAATCTATTGTAGCCAGCATAGTGACGGCTATTATTTACCATAACTCCTTGTTAAATCCGTCCTTCACTACATGTTCCATATGTGCTCAAATTAAAAGGGATAACTTGTTGTCATCAGAAATGGAACGATTTACCCAATCATTAGTCTATTCCTTAAATTTATCACGAATTGTCAAAAAGGCATTGACAAAAAGTGGGGACAGTCTAAACATTGTCCATAACATAAATTGTATAGTCAATAGATTGATCTAATTCACGATATTTCCGTAACTTGAAAAGATGATATATAAGTCTAAATTACAAACACATACGGACTTGATTAAATAGTTGCACATATAGAACTAGTGGAAAAGATGGCTAAGGATCATATAGTCTAGATGGTGATATGGGTGAGTTGATAATTAGATATTAGGAAAGGAGAATAATTAACTGTATTATCCATTGCCTATAAACGGTGTAAATGTGAACCCCTCGTTGAGTCCCTGTGGAAACAGGGTACCCAACCGATAAATCCAGAAAGCTTCTCTCTGTCTTAATCTTATATCCCAGTTGCCTTTCCGTGGTCCCGGACGTACTTGATCAATGGCTCTAAATTGTAGATTTGAAGCCACACCTTCATGATAGTTTTTAATATGTCTGGAAATTGGTGTTTCTTTCGCATAGTGAATAGACCTGACGTGTTCCAAAATACGTGTCCTGAATTCTCTGATTGTTTTGCCAACATATTTGGCCCCACAAGAACAGGTAATTTGGTATACCACACCTTTGCTCTTACAGTTATAAAAGTTATTAACTGTAAAATTTCTGGAGTTATCATAGTTATGAAAAGTCTTTGAATTTTTGGAGATGAAATTGCAAGCTTTACATCTCCCACATTTGTAAGTGCCCTTCAAAGGGGTCTGTAACCAGTTACATTTCTGTATTTTCGATCTCTTAAAATGACTTTGAACTAATATGTCATTCAGATTTTTTGATCTTCTTGCAGTCATGATTACAGATGGTGAAATTTTCTTTTCAAGGTGTCTATCTTGTAAAAGAATGGGCCAAAACCTGTTACAATTTCCTTAATTTTCTCCCATCCTATATCAAAATTTCCGATTAATCTGATAGTAGAATCATCCTTCTTCCTCATATCGGTCAGCAGGCTATCTCGTGTACAGAGAAGTGCCCGTTTGTATGCCCGTTTAAGGATTTTATTTGGATACCCTTTTTCTTTAAAGGCTTGTCTTAGGGTCTTTGCTTTTTCTTTAAATTCAATCTCCGTACTGCATATTCTTCGAAGTCTTAGATATTGGCCGACTGGGATACCCTTTTTGAGGGATCTTGGATGAAAACTATCCCATCGTAAAAGGCTATTGGTAGCTGTCGGTTTTCGATATAGACTTGTATGGGGATTGAGATTAGAATTTTTTCCAATACAGATATCCAGAAAGTTGATCGAGGTATCGTTGATCTCATAAGTAAATTTCAGGTTCAATTGATTATCATTGAGAATTTCCATGAATTCTTCAAAGGATCCTTTGTTGCCCTTCCAAAATACCAATATGTCATCAATGTAGCGTTTCCACATAACAATGTATTCAAGGAATTTCGCCATTTTGGGATTGAATACAATTTTCTCTTCCCACCAGCCCAAATAGATGTTGGCATACGTTGGGGCACAAGATGTTCCCATTGCCATTCCGACTTTTTGACGATATATCTTACCGTCAAAAAGAAAAAAATTATGTGTCAGAATAAACGATAACAGTTGTATTACGAACAGCTGGTGAGTCTCAGAGAAACGTTCATCTTTATCTATGAAGTATTGTACACATTTCAGCCCCAGCTCATGGGGTATGCTGCTGTATAGCGATTCCACATCTATACTACACAGCATACAACCTTCTGGTATAGGTGTTTCATTCAGAATCTTCAGCATTTGCTTAGTGTCTCTGATATATGATGGAAGAGATTCTACTGTTCTCCTGAGTACTTTGTCAATGTAGATACTGCTATTCTGTGTCAAATTATTGCGGCCAGACACTATAGGTCTGCCCGGCGGAGGTATTTTTCCTTTATGCATTTTTGGGAGGGCATAGAAAGTGGAAATAGTTGGTTGATTAGGATTCATAAACTGAAACTCGTTCTTCGAGATTAGATCTTTCCCTAAGGCTTCATTTAGAATGTTTCTGAGTTCGTTAGAATAGAGATCAGTGGGATTTGTTGACAGTATCTGATAAGTATTTGTATCTTCTAGGATTTTTAAGACCATATTACAATATTGGTCATTATCTAGACTGACGATGTCATTCAATCCACTAATTATCAATACCCAATTATACAAGCATTGTAGCGGCCATATCCGCGTCGTTATCTGCAGTATAATCTTATTTAATTGACCACAATAGAATTTACTCTGTTAATCATGATCAATGAGAAGTAATCATTTAATCAACTGGTTTCCAATAGAATTATATTTTTCAATTTACTAATCATGATCTATGAGAAGTAATCTTTTAGTCAATTGCTACTGAATTATATCCATCATTCACTAATTTTTCGTCTATTATCGCTATTTACGCTTTAGTCGGTTTGGGAATGGTTGATTTAAGAGCTATGGCCGGTTTTAGGTGTTAGTGGTTCCACAACTTAATCGCTTGGATATTATTCCTTATATGCTAAGATATCCCTCTAACTCCAACATCATACGATTCTTGACCTCCTGGACAAGGTTTATTATTGTATTCTATATACATCCTTGCAGTCGAGGTTTCATTATCGGTTTATGAATCATTCTAAATTGGTCTAACGGCTGCAAATTATCGAACCAGATAGATTTGCAACAGGTTTCACTGTTGGCTAAGCAATTTGGTGTAACGGCTGTTCTCTTGATCCACAGGATCTTATAAAGACATTCTATTTAATTGAGCCCTGGTATCCATCTAACCTCAATATTATACGATTCTTAGGTTATCCATTATAACCTCCTGGACAAGGTTATTTATTGTACTCCAAATACATCCTTGCAGTTGAGGTTTCATTATCGGTCTATGCATCATTCTAAATTGGTCTAACGGCTGCAAATTATCGAACCAGATAGATTCGCAACAGGTTCCACTGTTGGCTAAGCGATTTGGTGCAACGGCTGGTCTCTTGATCCACAGGATCCTATAAAGATATTCTTTTCAATTGAGCCATTAGTACATTGCCTTACATTACTTTGTCTATGTTTTTTTAAACGTATGGTTTTTCATGTCATGTGTGTCCAATAAAATTGAGTTAGGAGAGAGGTTTGAAGCCTCATACGGTTTAATTAAGGTACTATATCTGAACTATTGTTCGGATTCTTTTCTTTCTATATACATTTATTATTTTAATCTGCAGTAAAAAGTCTTTATTTATTTATTGATTTTTTTTGTACCTTTTTAGTGATTTTTCAGAAATTTTTGAGCTAAATTCCCCCCCTTTTTTTTAATAGCGGTTCTTCTTTTTCTGTATCAGAACTTTTTATTATCAATCATAGGATCTTATATGTAAATTCCAGACATTTTCGTTCAGTAGTTCTTTTGAAAACAGCAGGCCATGGGTTTGTGGTGGCAGCATACAGCGGCCGACTCCATGCACTTTAGGGACCCTGCGGTGAATGGTGAATTCACTGCAGGGTGGGGAAATTTTATTCCCCGAAGTGCAGGGAACTACAGAACACCAAAATGTTGGCGTCAATTAGTGGTGAGGTTTTTTGTTGCCCCCTGGAAAGTGAAAGCCTAGGCCTTGCCTACCCAGGACATACTTGAAAATTTGTGACATCTCAATGTTTCCTTCCTGGTAAAATAGTTTTCTCCACACCCTAAAAAAAAAAAAAAAATTTTTTTTTTTTAGGGGTGGGGCCACCCAGCGGGCCGCCGCTCCCTGGAAAGTGCTGCCCTAGGCCTGGGCCTTGTTGGCCTAGGCCAAAATACACCAGTGGTAGGGCGGAGAGAAGGTTGCTGCCATTATCACAGAGAACCATTCCCAGCTGAAGCTGGCGTGGTGTTAACCATCTCTGCACCTGTCCCTGCAGAGCTGACAGAATATCTGGCCCGGTGTGGCTCCTGTCCCCTAAACAAACCAGCTCAATCACAGTATGGCATCTTTTTGCTTGAGCCATTGCGTAGCCCCTGTCACGCGTCGGTTTAACTGCCACTTCGCCAGAGACGGAGGAGGAAGAGGGAGAGGCGGTGGTGGAGCAGACACACCTCATACAAGCAGCTTTCCGGAGGCGTGGTTGATGAACAAGCTCCAGCACAGAGCCCCGTCTTGGATCCCTCCCAGCTGCAATCAGAGTTACCCAGTGTGCCATGAAGGAAATGTAACGGCCCTGTCCATGCTTGCTGGACCACATGTCTAAAGTCACATGCACCTTGCTGCTGACTGCCTTTCCCAATGACTCCTTAACATTGTCTTCCACGTGCTGGTATAGTGCTGGAATGGCCTTCCGTGAAAAGTAATGACAATTTGGAACCTGCCACTGTGGTACAGCACATTCAGCAAATTCACAGAAGGAAGCAGAGTCCACCAGCTGGAAAGGCAGCTGCTGCAATGCGAGTAATTTTGCTAAACTGGCATTTAGACACTGTGCTTGGGGATGGTTGGGACTACAGTTGTGTTCAAAATTATTCAACCCCCAATGCTGTAAAGGGTTTTAGGGAATTTAGTGTACATTTGTAATTGTATTCAGAATGAAATCCTACAAGGACTTTTTAAAGAACCATATGCAACTAAAATGACATCAATTGGTTTTGTAATACAGTAGTAAATGTTTCTTTTGTGAATTCTTCATTGACACAATTATTCAACCCCTTAAAGACTACCACTCTGAAGAACAG
Source organism: Leptobrachium leishanense (assembly GCA_009667805.1). Lineage (NCBI taxonomy): Eukaryota > Metazoa > Chordata > Amphibia > Anura > Megophryidae > Leptobrachium > Leptobrachium leishanense. Next base: position 197,977,096 of record CM019065.1, on the reverse strand, counting down.
AGGTTCATTCAAGTGTTTTCAATCAGGTATTGAAAACACCTGTGGATGTCACGGAGCAGCAATAAAGCCTAATAAGCACCAATTAGGCAGATTTAAAATGACTGTGATACTCAGCTCCTTCTAGACATTTACTGGTGTGGTTAGAAACATGGCGAAGTCAAGAGAATGGTCCAGGAAGACAAGAGAAGAGGTGATTACTCTTCACAGGAAGGGCAATGGCTATAAGAAGATTGCAAAGATGTTAAACATACCAAGAGAGACCATAGGAAGCATCATTCGCAAATTCAAGGCAAAGGGCACTGTTGAAACGCTACCTGGTCGTGGCAGAAAGAAGATGCTGACTTCGACTGCTGTGCGCTACCTGAAGCGTAGAGTGGAGAAAAGTCCCCGTGTGACTGCTTAGGAACTGAGAAAAGATTTGTCAGATGTGGGTACTGAAGTTTCAGCTCAGACAATACGGCGCACACTGCGTAATGAAGGCCTCCATGCCAGAACTCCCAGGCGCACCCCCTTGCTGTCTCCAAAGAATAAGAAGAGTTGACTGCAGTATGCCAAAAGTCATGTGGACAAACCACAGAAGTTTTGGGATAGTGTTCTGTGGACTGATGAAACAAAATTAGAACTGTTTGGGCCCATGGATCAACGCTATGTTTGGAGGAGGAAGAACAAGGCCTATGAAGAAAAGAACACCTTGCCTACTGTGAAGCATGGCGGGGGGTCAATCATGCTTTGGGGCTGTTTTGCTTCTGCAGGTACAGGGAAGCTTCAGCGTGTGCAAGGTACCATGAATTCTCTTCAGTACCAGGAGATATTGGATGACAATGTGATGCAGTCCGTCACAAACCTGAGGCTTGGGAGACGTTGGACCTTTCAACAGGACAATGATCCCAATCATACCTCCAAGTCCACTAGAGCATGGTTGCAGATTAAAGGCTGGAACATTTTGGAGTGGCCATCGCAGTCACCTGACTTAAATCCGATTGAGAACCTCTGGTGGGACTTAAAGAAAGCAGTTGCAGTGCGCAAGCCTAAGAATGTGACTGAACTGGAGGCTTTTGCCCATGACGAATGGGCGAAGATACCCGTAGATCGCTGCAAGACACTTGTGTCAAGCTATGCTTCACGTTTAAAAGCTGTTATAACTGTAAAAGGATGTTGTACTAAGTACTAAGATTGAATGTCACTTGGGGGTTGAATAAAACTGATAATGATGTGAGCACAGAAAAGACATTTGTGGTTATTTCATTATAAATGTTATGTTATATTTGTCTGACCTACACGTGCCTCTTTGATTTAATTGTAAGCAAGATGACTGAATGATCAAAATCAATGTCAAACTGGCCAAAACACTCAATTTCAGTGGGGGTTGAATAATTTTGAACACAACTGTATATTTTTTCTTACGCTGCAGCAGCTGGGGCAACGTAATCTGACTGCGTAAATCTTCAGATGATGGGATGCTGTCACATTGTGAGGAAGGACCTGGTACATCCATTACTGTAGCATCATCCCTGTCAGTGGAGGTTGGAGTCAATGACATGGCAGGACATATAGTGGGGGTAGAGACAGGTGAGGAGGACCTATGTAAAGTTTTGCACCAACGGGATGCATGGCAGATGGTCATATGTCGCCTCAAGCATGTGGTACCCAAGCATCCGGTGTCTTTCTCACGCTTGAGCCTCATCTGACATAGATTACAAATAGCAATGGTGGGCTCTGCTGCACATTTCTTAAAGAACTCCCAGACAGCAGAGTTCCTGGATGTGTGCTTTGAGACAACAGCGCCTCTGCACCTGAGCAGCTCTGACATCTGATGCCTTGGACTGGCTAGTGCTATGGTTGGTCATAGAGGACGTTGTGCCTCGTGTTTGTTGTGCCTCCTTCTCCTCCTCCTCACTTGACTCCTCTGTTCGATCAGGCACCCAGGTGGAGTCAGTGACCTCATCATCATTGTCATTACCCCCTATCTCCTCGTCACTGGAGCCAACTTGGCAGTATGCTGCAGCTGCTGGGGCAACATGAGTGCCAGTTATTTGTGTGTCACTGGCACCCCCTTCCTCTAGGTTGATTATACTCCCTTCCTCAACCTCAGAGTTGCTGCGCATCCTCAAGCAGCATGTCACTGTCATTGTAGTCAAACAATTCAGCTGACTCCTCTGTGTGTGATAGTGAGGCTACGGCAGGAGTAGCTGTGGACATGGAGGCTGCATTAGATGCTTTGGCAGCTGAGGTGGACTGTAAAGCACTACAAGCCTTGATGGCAGAGGACTCGGAGGATGAGGATGGCCTGGTTAGCCAATCCACCAAATCCTCTGTATATTGCTGCTGCTTAAAACGGCCAGCACCAGTTAGAAAGGACAAGCATGCCCCTGCAGAGGATGCACCACGTCCACGACGACCAGAGGCACAGCCTCCCGAAACAGAGGCTGCTTGCCCTCTTATCTGTGTCTGGGAGCGTCTGCCTGTCCTTTTTGGTCTTTATGACATGGTGAGTGATATATAGATTAAAGATATACAGAACTCTGATTGAACTCTGTTATAAAAATTGGAGATATGCTGCAGAACTCTGATTCAACTCCGGTATAAAGATTTCCAGAACTCTGGTATAACTCAGTGAGACACCCTGATAGCTGGCAGCCAGTGACAAGACACAGATTACAATTCCCACAAACCTCCTATAAATCAGTGAGACCCCCTGATGGGTGGCAGTGAGAACACAAAGATTACAACAACTCCCAGATATTTGGTAGAAATGAGACCCCCAAAATACTTGGTGGCAGTGAGAACACACAGATTACCACAATTCCGAGATATTTTGTAGAAATTACTGACCCCCCAAAATACTTGGTGGCAGTGAGAACACACAGATTAGTGTCACGGTTCCCGGATCCCACCACGCAGTCCTTAATGCCAAACACTCCACAGAGCCCAAAAGCTACCAACAGAGTAGCCGTAGAAGAATCCCTAACTGTCTGGTCCTTAGAATTGGCCAGGTATACTAGCTAGACAGAAAGGGTTAATCAAAGACAATGTTGTAATACAAAACCAGGTCAGCAACACGGGGGTAGTCAGACGAGCCAGAATCAAAAATACAGAGTATAGAATAGTCAAAGGGAATAGCCGGGTCGATATCAGTGCAGGAGTGTAGTACAAGAAAATAGTCTAGGGCAACGGAAGGCAGAATAGTCAGAATACAAGCAGAGGTCAATAACAGGTTAAATCACGAGAGAATTCAGGTACAAGGAGCTCAGGTATGGATAACCACGATCTGGCACTGCTTAGAAGGAACTGTTGGTTTTTAAAAAACCTTCACCAGACCGCGCCCCCCTCTCAAGCCGCGCCTCATGCAGCCACCTCTCTGCCTGTATCAATTTAAACCGGGCGTTGGTCAGCGAGCAGCATCAGACATGCTGCCGTCAAGCACACCGGAAAGGCTGGAAGCCCCCAACGTTACAAGTAGAACAATTCCCAGATATTTTGTAGAAATTACTGACCCCCAAAATAGTTGCTGGGAGTGAGAACACACAGATTACCACAATACCCAGATATTTTGTAGAAATTACTGACCCCCCCAAAATACTTGGTGGCAGTGAGAACACACAGATTACCACAATTCCCAGATATTTTGTAGAAATTACTGACCCCCCAAAATACTTGGTGGCAGTGAGAACACAAAGATTAGAACAATTCCCAGGTATATATGGGACACGGCCTGCGAGAGGTACAAAGAAAAGGGGAAGAAGAGCAGCGCATGGGTCATGGTGTCCCGAGTCGTGTACCCAGAGTATGATACGTGGTCTGAGAAAGAGCAGAATATTCTGAGTATATGATTATTTTATTCATAATCGCATACATGTAAGGTACAATAATAATACGAAACAACATATTTATTATCGTCAAATCTTAAATGCTGTCAGGGCACCTGACCTGCATTGCTAATGAAATAATTAGACAGAGCATCGCGAAACCTATTGCTGTGTCTATTCACAGGTATTATGTCATCGTTTGCATAATCTTCCAGACCCATAACTGTGAGGGTATCATCAAAATTAAATCCGTCCCTGGCACGAACATAATTATGTAGGATGCAGCAGCATTTAACTATATCCACATAGAAATCAACATTTACATCAAGCGGCCTATGAAAAATCCTACACTTGTTGCTTAGTATGCCAAAGGTACACTCGACATACTGTCTCGCCGGCGACAGCCTGTAATTAAACACCCGCTTCTTCACATTCAGGTGTGTCCCTGAGTATGGCCGCAGGAGATGTGAGGATAGTCCGAATGCCTCATCCCCCACAAAGGCATAGGGGACTGCCACAACACTGCCACGCAAAGGTGCGGGTCTGGGGATGTTCAGGGACCCACTCTCAATTTCATTCAACAGTGTGGAGTTCCTGAACAGTGTGGAGTCAGAGTCCTTGTCGTATGATCCGACATCCACATACACAAAACTATAGTTGGCATCGGCCACCGCCAGTAGGCCTATTGAAAAATAATGTTTAGAATTTTGATACAGTGAGCCACTCTGCTGTGGCTTCACTATGCGGACATGTTTGCCATCCACGGCTCCCAGGCAGTTTGGAAAGTTGGCTCTCTCCCAGAATCTTGCTGAAATTTCTACATATGCCTTGTGTGTGGGTGTTGGCAAACATTGGTCCTTCATGGTGTGCCATATTGTTTGGCACACCTTGTGGACAATCTCGCCAGCTGTTGATCTGCCAATGCGGAAGTTGTAATGCAGATCCTTCAAACTGCATCCACTAGCAAGATACCTAGAAGACAAAATTAAAATGTTTGATCACATCCGATGAACCCAAGCTAATGTCACTCTCATCATGTTTTGCAGCACAAGAGGCCATAGACAAATGGCGCACAGTACGGGACAACTATACGTGGGTACAGAAAAAGCAAGCCATGGCTGCGCGCTCTGGAGCTGGGTGTCACGGTGGCCCCCGCACCCCCCCGGCGCCTGGCAGCAGCTTCCTCGCTGCTCGCTGGCCAGGCGCCGAGTGATATTGCGGTCGCTTCCGCACACGTGGGACGCCGGGGGGCGGGGCCTGGCGGGGAGACGCGGACCCGCCGGGTTTAAAGCCCAGACTCACAGAGACGCCGATGCCCTGACGTGGTAGTTACTTCCCGCAGAGCTCTTGTATATTTTGGCAAACTAACGATTCTGTGTATGACCCTTGGCATTGGCAAACTAACGATTCTGTGTATGACCCTTGGCATTGGCAAACTAACGATTCTGTGTATGACCCTTGGCATTGGCAAACTAACGATTCTGTGTATGACCCTTGGCATTGGCAAACTAACGATTCTGTGCATGACCCTTGGCATTGGCAAACTAACGATTCTGTGCATGACCCTTGGCATTGGCGAACGAACCATTCTGTGCGTAACCCCTGGTATTGGCATTAACTCTTCTATTTCTGGTATTGAGGTCAGTCTGTGTGGCACCCTAAGCACACATCAGACTACCCCTTGTGTTGTTAGGGTCTTGGGAAGAGCTAATTATTCTAAGTCCTTGTGTATCATTCTATGTCCGTCTAGTCGTGCCGACCAATCTAAGGATCGGAAGGGTAGAGAGTGTCCTGCGTCTAGGGACCACTAGTCAGATAAGCAGAGGGATCCGTGACGTCTCTCTTGTATGTGCTCTGTACTGCCATTCTAGTAGTCTGTCTAGTCGTGCCGACCACTCTAAGGATCGGAAGGGTAGAGAGTGTCCTGCGTATAGGGACCACCATTCTAGTATCAGGGGGATCCGTGACATTACGTCAGGGCCAATGGATCCCGCAGACCTCTCTAATCAGTTGACACGTATTGCAGCCAGACAAGAAGAGCAGGACCATAGAATGGACCAGATTGCTCTTGCCCTGCAAACCCTGTTAAATCGATCCAGTTCTGGAACTGCAAGCCCTCCAGACCCAGTAGTGCCTAGGGTCAGTTCGGCCGCTCCCGAGGGATGTAGGCTCAGTATGAAGGCACCCGTACGCTATGATGGAACACCAAACTTATGCCGGGGCTTTCTGACCCAACTCGAGATCTTGTTCGAGAACAATCCAGGGTCCTGTATGTCCGATAAAGCCAAAGTAGGCTATCTGATTAATCATCTAACCGAAAAAGCTTTATTATGGGCCACGCCCTTGTGGGAGAATAAGAAACCCATCATTTATGACTATGAGGGTTTTACCTCCGAGTTAAAGCGTACCTTCGATCCCTCTAGAAGGGCTACCAATGCGGGTAGATCCCTGTTTCACATCAAACAGGGTAATAGGAGGGTCTCCGACTATGCCATAGAGTTTAAGACTTTGTCTTCTGAGGTACACTGGCCGAACGACGTTTTAACCCTAGCCTTTACCGAAGGCCTGAACGAGGCTTTTATGTTTGAGTTGGCTCCCTTAAAATTACCAGAACATCTGGATCATTTGGTTGATTTCTGCATTGCCATGGACGATCAAATCAGGGAAAGGAGACACCCCAGAGATAGACCCAGACGGGTCCTGCCTCTTTGCCCCTAGTACCCAGACACACCACTACATCAGGCAACCCGGAGACCGCAAAGACTGATGTACCGGCCGTTGAACCCATGCAGATAGGAAAAACGGGTATTTCAGAGGCAGAAAGAGCTCACAGAAAAGAAAGGGGGCTCTGCTTTTATTGTGCCGGGGCAGATCATTTCCGCCTTCAATGTCCTCAGAGACCCAGGGGTAGCAGGGGTGAGACTAACAAATCAGGTCAAAGAACAGCCAATACCCAGGTTATCGGTTCTCTGTATGCCTCCTTTGTGGACGATGAAAAAAAAAAAACCGGATTCTGGTACCCATCTCCCTCACCTGGGAGGGGGTTCACCTCGAGACTGAGGCATTCCTAGACTCTGGAGCCTCAGGTAATTTTATGGACAGATGTTTTGCCGCCAAAAACCTCTTACCTCTGGTTCTAAAGGAGAGGCCTCTAATGGTGGAAGCCATAGACGGAAAACCCCTGTCATGTCCCCATATCACTCACGACACTATTGATGTATGCATGACTACGGGAGTTCTGCACCGTGAAACCATACGATTCCAGATTATCGACTCTCCCTCATGTCCTGTCGTTCTTGGGTTCCCATGGTTAATAGAGCATAACCCGGTGATTGATTGGGCCCAGCGAGATATAAAGTGTTGGGGTCCTAGTTGCCAGTCAAAGTGCCTGGGCAGGGTTAATGTGATTGGTAGCCTCAATATTGCTACAGCACCTCCTTTGTCCACCGAAGTCCCTGAATGTTATATGGCGCTAAAGGAGGTGTTCTCTAAAACCAGGACTGAGGTCCTACCACCGCATCGTCCTTATGACTGTGCTATAGAGTTGCTCCCTGGTACTATGCCTCCTAGAGGACACGTATACCCTTTGTCACAAAAGGAAAACGACATTATGGAGGAATATATAAGGGAGAATCTAGAGCGAGGATTTATCAGACGATCCTCCTCTCCGGCAGGAGCAGGTTTCTTTTTCGTTTCCAAAAAAGAGGGTGACCTGCGACCTTGCATCGATTATAGAGGTTTGAATAGGATTACCATAAGAAATGCATATCCAATACCTCTTATAACAGAATTGTTCGACCGATTAAAAGGGGCCCGTATTTATACGAAGCTTGATTTACGCGGAGCGTACAACCTGGTCAGGGTTAAGAAGGGGCATGAATGGAAAACGGCTTTTAATACACGTAGCGGGCATTATGAATACCTAGTGATGCCCTTTGGATTATGTAACGCGCCAGCCGTTTTTCAGGACCTCATAAACGACACCCTACGGGACTTTCTGCAAACGTTCGTTATAGTATATCTGGACGACATCCTGATATACTCTCCTGATAAGGACACCCATCACGTCCATGTGCAACAAGTGTTGAAGAGATTATTGAGGGCTGGGTTATATTGTAAACTAGAGAAATGCTTATTCGACATAGAGACAGTGCACTTCCTTGGGTATATAATAACCCCTGAGGGTTTCCAAATGGATCCTACAAAACTCTCAGCGATTCTTGACTGGCCTTTACCCCAAGGGCTTAAAGCCATCCAGAGGTTTCTGGGGTTTACTAATTACTACCGGAGGTTCATTAAAAACTTTTCGGCCTTGGTAGCTCCCCTCACGGCTATGACTAAAAAAGGGTGGCGAATCAGAAATGGACACCCCAGGCCAGTCAAGCCTTTGAGGCACTTAAACAGGCATTCACAACTGCCCCTGTTCTCCGACATCCAGATCCGGCTCTGCCTTTCCAGGTTGAAGTTGACGCCTCCGAGCTAGGTCTTGGTGCAGTCTTGTCCCAAAGGGAGGCACCCGACAAACCCTTGCATCCATGCGGCTTCTATTCCCGAAAGTTGTCCCCGGCAGAGAGGAACTATGATATCGGAAATAGAGAGTTGTTAGCAGTTATCGCAGCCTTGACGGAATGGAGATACTTATTGGAGGGGTCTAGGGACCCCATTGTCATCATAACCGATCATAAGAATCTTACGTACATTGGAGACGCTAAACGGTTAAATGCCAGACAAGCGAGATGGTCGTTGTTTCTTTCAAGCTTTAATTTCGTCCTCACATATAGACCTGGGTCAAGAAACATTAAAGCAGACGCATTGTCAAGACAATACGAATCCTACGAACATAACATCCAAGATCAGCATCCCATTGTACCCCAGGAAAGAATTATAGCCCTTACCACGATTAGTGTCTCGTCTCCTCTGATGTTAAGATTGCAGACCGCCCAGGGTACAGCTCCTGGGGGGAGACCTCCTGCGAAACTCTTTGTACCTGAGAACGAAAGAGAAGAAGTACTGAAACTTTATCATGATAACAAAACCTCTGGGCATATGGGGATCACCAAAACAGTGTCTAGTATACGTAAACTCCTCTGGTGGCCCACGGTGCGCCGTGATGTTAAAGATTACATAACCGTGTGCGAGGTGTGCACAAGACATAAAAGTCCCAAAACAGCGCCCATTGGTTTACTCCAGCCTCTGCCAATCCCCGAACGACCATGGTCGCATTTAGCTATGGATTTTATAGTAGAGTTACCCGAGTCAAAAGGGAATACTGTAATACTCACGGTCATTGATCGATTCTCCAAAATGGGTCACTATGTTCCTCTTCGGAAACTTCCTTCGGCAGCCGAACTGGTGCCCATTTTCATTACCAATGTGGTCCGCATACACGGTATTCCTCTTGGGATTGTCTCTGATAGGGGGACCCAATTCGTCTCCAGATTCTGGAAAGGGTTTTGCAAGAATGTGGGGATAGACCTATCCTTCTCTTCGGCCTATCACCCCCAGACCAACGGAGCAGCAGAACGAGCCAATCAAAATATAGAGAAATATCTCAGGTGCTTTATATCCGAACGACAAGATAACTGGTCAGACCTGATACCGTGGGCAGAGTATGCCTTGAACAGTGCAGTGAGCGAAGCCACAGGACATTCCCCTTTCTTCACTGTTTACGGTTTTGATCCTCCCGTGCTCCCTGCTACGTTTCCTGATACCGCGATTCCTGCTCTGGATGAGCATTTAGCGTCATTGAAAGAAACTTGGGGAAGGGTTAAAAGGGCACTGGAGGATAGCAGTGGTATCCAGAAGATCAAGGCCGACAGACACAGGAGGCCGGCACCCGTGTATCAAGTTGGGGACAGGGTTTGGCTTTCTTCACGGAACATCAAGCTCTTAGTACCCTCTATGAAACTGGCACCCAGATACATAGGGCCCTATAAGATTCTGCGGCGAATCAATCCGGTCTCCTATGCTTTGGCACTGCCCTCCCATATCAGGATACACAATGTGTTCCACGTGAGCCTTTTAAAACCACTCTTGTGTAATCGGTACACCAGGGTCCGTGTCCCCCCTCCTCCTGTCTCTGTGGAGGGCGAGGAGGAGTTTGAAGTTGAGGCCATTCTGGACGCCAGGGTTTCTAGGGGGTCCTTCAGTACTTGGTTGACTGGGTGGGCTACGGTCCAGAGGATCGCTCTTGGCTCCCGGCTACTGAGGTTCATGCTCCTCGGTTGGTGAGGGCTTTCTATTTGGCTCATCCCCGCGCTCCTGGGGGTCGTCCAGTGGCCGCCCGTAGAGGGGGGGTTCTGTCACGGTGGCCCCCGCACCCCCCCGGCGCCTGGCAGCAGCTTCCTCGCTGCTCGCTGGCCAGGCGCCGAGTGATATTGCGGTCGCTTCCGCACACGTGGGACGCCGGGGGGCGGGGCCTGGCGGGGAGACGCGGACCCGCCGGGTTTAAAGCCCAGACTCACAGAGACGCCGATGCCCTGACGTGGAGTTACTTCCCGCAGAGCTCTTGTGTATTTTGGCAAACTAACGATTCTGTGTATGACCCTTGGCATTGGCAAACTAACGATTCTGTGTATGACCCTTGGCATTGGCAAACTAACGATTCTGTGTATGACCCTTGGCATTGGCAAACTAACGATTCTGTGTATGACCCTTGGCATTGGCAAACTAACGATTCTGTGCATGACCCTTGGCATTGGCAAACTAACGATTCTGTGCATGACCCTTGGCATTGGCGAACGAACCATTCTGTGCGTAACCCCTGGTATTGGCATTAACTCTTCTATTTCTGGTATTGAGGTCAGTCTGTGTGGCACCCTAAGCACACATCAGACTACCCCTTGTGTTGTTAGGGTCTTGGGAAGAGCTAATTATTCTAAGTCCTTGTGTATCATTCTATGTCCGTCTAGTCGTGCCGACCAATCTAAGGATCGGAAGGGTAGAGAGTGTCCTGCGTCTAGGGACCACTAGTCAGATAAGCAGAGGGATCCGTGACGTCTCTCTTGTATGTGCTCTGTACTGCCATTCTAGTAGTCTGTCTAGTCGTGCCGACCACTCTAAGGATCGGAAGGGTAGAGAGTGTCCTGCGTATAGGGACCACCATTCTAGTATCAGGGGGATCCGTGACACTGGGTCGAAGAAAGTCCACGGCTATATATACGCTGACCAACTGTCCTTCCTCCGAAGGACTCAGGAGCCGCAAAGTACTGTCAGCAGCATTGAGCGGCCATCGACCTCCGGCTTACAGGACCAAAACGTGCTGCCAGGAGGAGGTCAACCGGGGTGGTGCAGAGTCGCAGCTGGAGGAGGATGTGGAGACAGGACAGGTGCCAGGTACAGCACCAACAGCCAGCACCAGACCTGCACATAAGAGAAGGGCACCAGCTGCAGACTTTGAGCAGGCCATGGTTACCTTCATGGAGGTGCACACTCCCCAACCACATCCACGCTACATGCTCGCCGACTCCGAGGACATGTCATTTTTTAATTCATGTCTGTCCCTCCTCAACCAGATGACCCCGGCTCAGAAGGTGGAGTACCGCCGCAGATCCCTGGCGACCATAGATGACATCCTTTCCCGTCCCCAACAGGCAGCCGTTTATTACGTGCTGTGCCACAATCCGCCAATGCCAGTGGATCTTACCACCCCAGTCAGTTTACAAACTATAATTTATGTTTTGAATATATTATTGTTATTTTATTTGATATGTTTGCTACTAGACATGTGCACAGCACAAAATTTCGTTTTGAACTAATGGATTAGTCCTAAAATGCAATTTATTTAGTTGCTAAAGAAATTCGTTTTCAGTTATTTAGTATGAAAACTAAATTTCATTCATCCGAAAACCAGTGGATACAATTACTATTGTAGTGGCTCCTCAGAGGGCTGAGATCGCTGCTTGTTACAGTATCTCTCACTCTCAGCACAATGTGGGCCATATTATATAGTTTGTGCTAACTTAACCAGAGCTGTTGTAAACTTCCCAGAGCCATTATAGCCTATGGAGGTTTTCAGTTTACAACAGCTCTGGTTAAGTTAGCACCAACATTGTAATACTGCCCCGTATCAGGCAAAGCTGTTACAGTAACTGACTGCTGCTCATCACAGCGCTCAGAGTTTCAGTAAAACTAGTAAATAATATTTTTATATATATTATATATATATATATATATATATAAGCGGTTAGAACAATATTATTTCCTTGTTTTACTGAATCTCTGAGCGCTGTTAGTCAGTTACTGTAACAGCTGAGCCTGATACATTGTACTGAGAGATAAGGTAACAAGCAGCCGATCTCCGCGCTCACAGCCACTGGATTTAAAGGGCTGAGAAAAAAAGGATCCTCTCTGTGTAATGTTTAGAACATCCTCCTGCATTAATTAATACCCCTTTCAGTATATTATATAGAACATCCTCCTGAATTAATTAATGTCCCTCTCTGTATAGAACATCCTCCTCAATTTATACCTTCCTCTGTAAAAATGTATATAACATCCTCCTGCATGAATACCCCTCTGTATAATGTATAGAACATCCTCCTGCATTAATTAATGCCCCTCTCTGTATAGAAAATCCTACTGCATTGGCATGTGGAGGGTGCAGAACTTCGGATGTTGCGCTCTTCATTGCTGGTCTCCTTCACTTATCAATGCAATATCACAAAAAGGACTGACACTAAAATGTAGTGCATTTTATTTTAGTTTCTTTCGTTTTTTGTACTGAGCAGTTTCGTTTCTCTTGAGTCATACGAAAACTAAATTATCCCAAAATTCGGACTAAATCGTTTTAGTACTAAAACGAATGCACATGTCTATTTGCTACAATATAATTGTTTTGGTTTACATTGTTGTTGGTGTCATGTATGATTCTGTACGTGTGATGTGATCTGATGCCCGCGTGTGTCTGGGTATGCATGTGCCAGTGGGCATATAACTACGGACCGATAAAAGGGGCTCAGCACTCCGAGCACATGTCTGGTGACTGGCAGTGATGTCATGTATGCAAGTGTGGGATAGTACTTACTGCAAAGTGATGACCAGCATCTCCTCCGGTGGTATGGCAGCCCTCAAGTTGGTGTCCCTCTTGGTCATCGGCTCGCGTACCCTCGACAACAGTTCATCAAAGGAGGGGATGGACATCCGCATGTAGTTGAAGAACTTCACGGGGTCTCTCTCTCGCAGTGGCCTGTACAGCGTCACAAAGTGTCCATGCGTGTATCTGGCACCGTTAATTTGATGAACCCAGGTTCGCCGCTTTCTCTTCTTCTTAAGGTACAGGTACTCCATTGCAGCAAACACAAAGACTTGGACTGCATTCATCTTGGAAAAACGCCACGATCCACAAAATGGCTTTTTATACCCCTTACCCTTATTTTTTCATTCAGCAATTAATTTGATTAATCAGATTTCTTTCTTTTTCACAGCTCCGTCAATAAATACGTCTGGAATTGCGCATCGTCTGACCACTTTCACGTATTCCGTGAAAAAATGCGTTCGGACGCATCAACGCACTTTTTGACGGTAGACGTCAAAAATGTGTTCGTCTGACCCTAGCCTAAGGCTAGGGTCAGACGAACGCATTCTGTGCGGTCTGTGCGTCTGTGCACGACGGATGTACTTTTTGACTGACGACAAAGTAGTGGCCCCACGGTCCGTTTTTTTTGACTGATGTTTTTTTGACTGATGTAGATGGGAAATAAAATTAATGTGAAAACCATTATGTCATCAAAAATGCAGTCCGTCTGACTACGTTCCATCACTCACACACAAAGCTATGCGGACGTGGCGCACTCCGCACATCCGTTCTAGCGGTTACATTCTTGCCTAACTTGCGTCCATTTGCCGCGTCCGTTGTGCGTCCGCACTTCTGTGCAAACGTACTTTGTGTGTGGGTCTCTATTGATCATAATTGTATGCTACCATGGACGTTAAAATTTGCGGCAACACGGACGTGATCAGTGCGCTCGTCTGACCCGAGCCTTAATGGTTGAATAAGAAAATAAAAACAGTATTTTTTTTTTTACATTAAATCCTGTGGGATTCTCCTATTTAAACCTGTCAAACTGAACCACCGAAAATCTGGGCTTTTCGTGCAGTGAGGCATGGGACAATTTCACTGGCACGAAGGTCGCTAAATTATGGCCATCTGCAGGGAACTGCACTGTATTTTGCTGGTAATTCCCTAGTATTGGCGAACTGACAGCTGTCTAAATAGCCTAACTGCCACGAAATTGCACCATGCGTCAAAATTCACCGCTTGGTGCAATTCGGTGGCAAGTTTGGTGCTCTTTGAATAAGCTCTTTGGTGTTTCAGAGCAGGGGAGAAAGAAGCAGAAAGGGAGAAACATTTTCCAATATTTAAGAACACTTTTACTGCATAGCTAAAAAGCATAATTTAAAAAAAATAAAGACTCGTGCATAAAATGTAGTGGGATCACAAAAGGAACTAAGTGTAGGAACTGAGATCTTGCAAATCATTGCTAGTCTCTGGGGGCAGACTAACCATTTGTGGGGTTGAATTCCGTCGATGAACGGTCATATACTGCGAGGAGCCTCTGCTTCCTGGTTCAAGCACTAGCCATGTAGAACATCAGTCAATACGATGCATTTCACCCCACCCAGAGGCTTCTTCCAAAGCATTAATTGGCGTGCCAAAGTCCATTCTTTAAACAACATGGTCAAAAAGGCTGAGGAGTGGAGAAACCACTCCTCATACGAATATATCCAGTGCCCGGCTGCACAATCTACTGTATATCAGAGCAACCACATATCAATATTATTTTCCAATCTGAGATTAGAGTCAAATTAGTCAGTTGGAATAAGCCGTCAATAGTACATCGGAGTACTAGAAAAGATCTCTGTAGAAAATGGGTTACACAATAATAAATATTTTTCCACCTTTTGCTTTTACATATTTATCAGTATGCATGCAGAAATAAAGAGCTGAATGCTATATCGAAGATTAACTAATATACATTATTTATGTAGGTATTTATTTTACCTGTAGTGTTCTTTCCAATAATATAAATAAGGAATGTTTAATCACTAAAGTTTAATTGTAGCTGTGGGTAATACGATATTACACATCTGGAGGGTGATTCCAGGGTATTAGCCAAGACTACCCGATCACCCCAGATCAAGTCATAATTTCATGACATCCATGTTTAACACATGTGACTCATGGTGTGGATATTTCTTTAAATCTTAATATTTCACCGGAAAAATACATCAGAAATCATGATGTGGCCTTATCTACAACCTGGTGAATGTAACATGTTTCTGAAAGATGTAGATGATATTTGCTTTTACTGTGCAATGGTAAAATTATCAGAAGAGAAAAATGATCTTTAATACGAACATTCGTGCGTATGTTCAGTGTTGTTGTGAATGGTTAGTAAGTTCAAGGGACATGATAGGCTTAAAATGGGTGGGAGGATGTATAGCATAAATTTTCACCCCTCCTGACTCTCCCACTCTGTGCTCCTGGCAGTGGCGTAGCGTGGGTTGTCAGCGCCTGGGGCCAGCCAAGAATTGTGCGCGCCCCCCCCCCAACCTGTGGACACGTTATCGATATTGCCCCAGCTCACACATGGATTTGCCCCAGCTCACACATGGATTTGCCCCAGCTCACACATGGATTTGCCCCAGCTCATGGATTTGCCCCAGCTCACACATGGATTTGCCCCAGCTCATGGATTTGCCCCAGCTCATGGATTTGCCCCAGCTCACTCATTTGCCCCAGCACACGGATTTGCCCCAGCACCTCATGGATATGCCCCAGCTCATGGATTTGCCCCAGCTCATGGATTTGCCCCAGCACATGGATATGCCCCAGCTCATGGATTTGCCCCAGCTCATGGATTTGCCCCAGCACATGGATTTGCCCCAGCTCATGGATTTGCCCCAGCTCATGGATTTTCCCCAGCACATGGATTTGCCCCAGCACATGGATATGCCCCAGCACATGGATATGCCCCAGCTCATGGATTTGCCCCAGCTCATGGATTTGCCCCAGCACATGGATATGCCCCAGCTCATGGATATGCCCCAGCTCATGGATTTGCCCCCCAGCACATGGATATGCCCCAGCTCTCACCTGGATATTGCCCCAGCTCCCGGGCAGCGGGAGTGCCTGCCCGCCCCGGTCCTGAACAGCGTGCAAGTCCGTCCTGTTGAAGGGGAGGCGGCTGCGTGCATGCGCAGGTCACGCGGTCCGGCCAGTCAGGTGGTACAGAGACTCAGTACCACCTGATTAGACGGACCACGTGACCTGCGCCTGCACGCAGCCACCTCCCCTTCAACAGGACAGACTCACTGTTTAGGACCGGGCAGGCACTCCTGCTGCCCGGCATCTGGGTCCCCTCAACCCGCGGGCCCTTGGGCGGCGCCTGAGGGCCCGGCGGGTCAGTCGGGCCACAAGTTTTAGGGGCGCATAATTTCAAAAGAAATTATGCGCCCCTAACAAAACTGCGCCCGGGGCCACGGCCCCCCCCTGCCCCCCCACGCTACTACGCCACTGGCTCCTGGTCACATTTGAACTCTCAATAATCTTAATATATTTACATTCATTCCAGTGCCTGACTCTCTTGATGCTGATTAGGGATGAGCCGAACACCCCCGTGTTCGGTTCGCATTCGAACTCGAACAATTTCAAAAGTTTGAGTTCGAACCGAACTCAATGCAAGTCAATGAGGCTCAAAAGTTCGATTTTTAGAGTGCCCTCCAAGAGGGCATATATGCAAGATATTTGCCATAAAAGGTATATGGGGGTCCGGGTAGTGCCCTGGGGGACAGGAAACAAGGACAAAAAGTTTAAAAAAAAGACGTTTTTAAAGGAACAGTGAGTTTTCCATAAAATAAGGGTTAAAAATAAAAACGAAAAATTCCTTCAAATATCGTGCCTAGGAGGTCCCCATAACCTGCCCGTGAAGTGGTGGATTTGTAGGATGTATAGAAACATTGCCATCAGAGACCCACACAAGACACCTAGCCACCCTTAAGGGGTTAAAATGCACAGCGACTGGCTACTATCCTGTTAGATGAGGGAATATATTAGGCCTTGTTCACACTGTGCTATTTATCGTGCAGATTTTGCCACGACGTCGCAGCAAAGTCCGCGCGACGTCGCACTGTGTAGCTTCTCCAATGCATTTCAATGGAGCTGTTCACATCTTGCTGCGCGACGTGACATGTCGCTCGTCGCGGTAGCATGTCGCTGGTACATGACCCTTTTTTTGAGATTTGCTATCTGCGATTTTGCGATTTGCATTGGTGGTGCCTTGCAAAAATCGCACAAAACCGCGACGACGCGTGACATCGTGCGACATTATCGCACTACGTTGCGAATATGAAAATCGCGCGGAAAATCACACGACTTTCAAATCGCACCGTGTGAACGGGGCTTTATATGTATATGACAATGGATAGTCAGAGACTCTAGGGACTCAGCTTGTACGCTTTATGATAGACATTTCTAACACAATAATAATTGTATGCTCACATAGGCCCTTCGGGAGAGGTACATGACATACAAATACTGGAATATTACGTTTCAATCTAAGGAGTGTGATAAAGATTTTATTAAGCCCTTGATGACAAATGACTTAACATCTACATCATTAATGATTGGCTTTACAGAGCCCTGGTCCTTAAGGGGTTAAACAGCATATCAACATGTCCAAGACGGAGCTCCTACTTATTCCTCCCTCTAATGCCTCCCCACCTCCTGACTTCACTATCACAGTGGAGGGTATCACCATCTCCCCATCAAACCAAGTTCGCTGTCTTGGAGTTACACTTGACTCTGCTCTTTCCTTCATCCCCCACATCCAGTCTCTTTCCTCCTCCTGCCGATACCAACTGCGTAATATTTCCAGAATTCGGCCATTTCTTACCGCTGTCACCACAAAACTACTCATACACGCCCTGGTAATATCCCGACTTGACTATTGCAATAATCTCTTATCTGACCTTCCTCTCTCCCGCCTTTCCCCCCTACAATCCATCCTGAACGCCTCCGCCAGGCTAATCCACCTCACCCGCCGCTCTGTCTCTGCCGCTCCCCTCTGCGAGTCCCTTCACTGGCTCCCCATCCACTGCAGAATTAAGTTCAAAATCCTTATCCTTACCTACAAAGCTCTCACTAACTCAGCTCCCCACTACCTGTCCTCACTAATCACCAAATACACCCCAGACTGCTCCCTAAGGTCAAACAGCGACCTGCACCTAGCATCTTCCTGTATCGCCTCTTCCCATGATAGACTGCAGGACTTCTCACGCGCAGCCCCCATTCTCTGGAACGCACTCCCTCCTCGTACGGTCAGACTTTCCCCTAACTTCTCTTCCTTCAAATGCTCCCTTAAAACGTTCCTATTTAGGGAAGCCTACCACCCAACTCACTGACACAACCAATCACTCTCACCTTACAGTCCTCTCCTCCTGTTTCCAACCCCAACCCTCCTAGATTGTGAGTTCCTACGGGAATAGGGCCCTTATCTCCTCCTGTACTGTTTGTCAAATGTTGTTCAATGTATTGTAACCCTGTCTATACTGTGCCTATTGTACAGCGCTGCGGAATATGCTGGCGCTTTATAAATAAAGAATAATAATAATAATATCAGAGAGGATCATATAGTAGAAATGAACACTTCTTAGAATTCAAAACAACCAGTGTTTGTTCATACATGTGCAGGCCACACCCAGTCTGCAAGCAATGTATCAAATTCTAATTGATAATTAGAAGCACATGTTATTTCCAAACACTAATTAAACACCTGTTGTTTACGCCGTTTGAGAGCACAGGTCATTTAGAGGTGAGAATCTTTGCACCTAGACATTAGGTACTTTTTAAATTCAATATCTAATAAACCGTTGCTTATAATATTCTGCAGTAAAGAGTCTCTTTATTTCTAGATTTTTTAGTATTTTTTAAGCATTTTTTATACTTTTTTCAAAATGTTTTTTTTTTCGAACTTGAACCAAACACGCCAAAAAGTTCGAAGATCGCGAACTTTCGAACTGCCAATATTCGAGTCGAACTCCGAACTGATCGAACCGAAAAGCTCATCCCTAATGCTGATCAGAGCTGGTAGACATTTTTATTTACTGTGACAGCAGTGTGATGATACATACACAGGGTTGGACACTTGCTACAGCATCCAGCCAATCCAATGCTCTTAAAATGCGAGCTCATTAACAGCTGTTGAATGGCCAGGAATACACATCCCTGATGTAAATCCTTAAGGCCAGGGTCAGTCGAGGACATTAGGTGCGCCCGTACTGATGTGCCTCCTGACTTCCATCGCAGCGTTGTGACGCTTTGAAGGGGCTGGTCACATGCTGTAGCGTGCGCACGAATTGTATGCGCTACAAGCAGACGTGCAGAAAGCCTCCCCATCAAAATGCCAGACGAGCGTTGACGGGGCTGCAAAGTGCGATCCTGCATAGGGGGAAATCGAACCTTGCAGCGCTGAGGGAACTAACTGCGCTCAGTGAGGTGGCCACGCAGGTGTCAGAGTAGAAGGAACGTCCACTCTCACAGACGTTCCTTTCGCTATCAAAGATGCTCGTCTGACCCCGGCCTTAAAGCTTTTGTTCAGTTCCTTTTGAGAGACAACTTTCTGGGTAGAGAGTGTACAACACTCCCTACCTGAGAGGGTGGAATAAGCCCTTAGGCACATGCTGGGAGGAACACACATATAAGATCGAGTGTGCTTTTTGCCTACAGTGACTCTTTATGTAGATCAGTAATGTTTGATATTGTTATTAATTTGTAACTCATTATTATCATAATCATTCTCCTCTTTCTGGATCCTTCACACTTTTAAATGTTAAAAATTAAAAAAACACAAGATGAAAAATCTCCTCATACATTTGGTTACAATAAATAAATGCAAGAGAAAGGGAATAAAACCAGAGATATTTTGACAAAACACTCAGGGTTATTCAGAGAAAGGTGAAACTCTGGAGAACTTTTGGAGAAGTGAAAATTCTAGGTCAAAATGGCCAAACCAGAAAAATCCTCCCATTTATAATGCTTATAAGCGCAAAAAGTAGAGTCCTATAGACTCCAAGAGTAGGTACCAACGGTGACTCTGCCAGTAATTGTTTGCAACTCCTGATTATCCAACTCAAAGTCCAAATACAGTGGCTGGGTCAGAAAAGACCCAGTAACAGTGCGCAGATACGGGATATCGCCTTGTGTTGGTATGTTCCCTTATCGGCTCACTGAGAATACTTTGACTATCGATTTCATTATAGCTCCATTTATTCCTAATGTTTATCATTTGTAATTTATTTCTTGGCACGAGGATTTAGAATACTATGTAGCGTTATATTAGCAATCCTGTGAATAACCAATAATAGCATCATTAACACTCCTTTATAAATTCTGCAAACCACCCAAGAAAACAATAAGTAGGCAAAAGGGAATAGAAGAAGCTTTCAAAATTGTTTTCATTGTTCCTTTCACCATCTGGTTTAATAACATGATCCATTACTAAAATTAGGAGAGGGTTTCCAGGAATATTTTGAGAGAACAATAATAAAGTCAATACCACTGAAGAACCTATGATAAATATATTAAAAGGACCCTACCACTAACAGAAGCTGTTATTAGATTACTAGTGCATTACAAAGAATTTCTCTTTCTTTGAAGTAATTGCATGTAAAAAGGAAATAAAGTTCATTTTTTTTATCTCCTGTTTCCATTTTGTGGATTTTCCCCCATGATGCAACATTTACAAAAATATATGCAGAAAGTTTTACTTTTCTGCTGTGATTTATTTTCTATGGTATTTAACAGTCAATGAGGTGGGGGAGTGAATGTTTAGATACGGCTATTGTGTTCTGTATGTTACTGGAGATAAGATGTGGCAGCGGAATGAGATATGACAGGGAGATTAAAAGACTTCAAATCTACCCCTTGAAGATGTCCTTTGAATACATCCCACACACTACAATGATGCCTGACCCATAGACTCCATTCTTTGGCCAAAGCCACGTAGTGAGGACCAAGTGATGTAAAGATACTGTGGGGGGCGGTTTCAACACAAGAGATCACACAATGGATGCACCCAGTGACACATATTGAGTGAAATATATTCTTAACTAAACATACAACAGAAAAACAAAGCACATGTAAGATATCAACAACATAAAATAAACAAGATAAGAACATTTCATGTTTTGGTGGTACTGTCCCTTTAAGGCTTAGCTCATGCTGATAAACATTTACGTCACCAAAGTGTAAACCTTATCAGCCAAAAGTGACCTTGGAATGATCCTGGAGATGCTGTTACAGTCCGATATCATGTTCTAGTAATGCATTAGCATTTTGTATTGACTTTATTTAATGTTAAGCAGCAGCTATTCTGACAGGATCAATCACAAATGTAAACATGACCTGAATTTTAAGCACCAAACATCCGGGTGAAACAAAACAAATATTTAAAGGTAGCTTTACATACCTACATGACTTACATTTTAAACATATCAGTGGGAACACAACCTAAGGCATGACAACTTCCTAGATATGTCTAATCCAGTTTAAAAATCATAGATATGTAACAGAATCAAAAAAGCCCAGTTGCCAGATGGCTACAAAATATATACAACAAAATGAAAATATTAATATTTCATAGAACTCATGTAAGCAAAAAGAAACAATTAGTCCTGCAATAGATACTATTTACTGTAAATCCTATTTCTCACAAAAAATCCCAAATTAAGTTTTTAAAAGTGCGATATATCTGTGTGATAAAAAGAGTCTTAATCAAAATACTTAATTCTGAAAATGTAAAACAAGATACAAGTTAAAAAGAAAACGTTGAGGAGACCAGGCACTCCATTCAAATGTGGCAATTATTGGATATGTACAACAGCAGCAGACAGGTTTTGGCTGGAGGAGCAGGCTTTACGAAGCTTGATAAACCTTGATAGTGTTTTGACTGGACTACCAGCCTTATCTGTTTTGCAGTAAATATCCAATAAATTGCAACATTTGAACGGAGTGTCTAATCTCCTCGATTGGCTCATTTATAAAGCTGGTGAGCACCCTTCCTGTCTACTACTGTTGCTGATATTATGAGTGCATCGCCAATCATTACAGAATAAGACAATGAGATCAAATAAAAAGTAAACATTTTGCGTTTGAAGACCGCCCCCCAATCCATTAATAAAATGTCCTCAATACGTTTGATCAAAACAAACAAAAAACACACACTTACTGCTCCATACAAAGAACAATACCTTTAAAGAGCAAATCTTATGGAAGTAACCTTATTGCATGCTTGTAGTCAGGCTGCGCGTAGACTCGAGTTATGAGGATGAACTAATGCGCAATACATGCAAACCTGTAGCCTCTGAGATCTCCACTATGTTTCCTATGATTTTGCGAAGTAAAAGTCAAATTGTGTAGATGATTTGCAAATGTTATTTTTCTGTAAAATATTTATCAAGGTTCCCGGAAACTTTATAGGCTTGAAGGTTTGAGTCTGACGTCCAGCAATGCTGCTTACACACTTTGTTAATGTTAAACATTTTAGTAGAGTATTGGCACAAGATGTTTGATTTTAGAAATCTTGTAAGTTTGACAATGTTTAAGGTAAACATATAGAACATGAATGTTGCTTTATTTAGTAGAGATAAAACCACAATATCAAAACATTAAAACCAACACCTTGGGGGGGGGGGGGGTCCGGGTAATCTGATTTGGGATGAGTTTCTGGAAGAATAAGTGAAGGATTTACTGGTATTCCCTTGGGTTACACAATATTTCATTTGTAGCATGTATAAAGTGATCACTAAACATATTTGAAAATTTTTAGAGGTGTATTATAGCTCGCAATAAGAAAAGGAAGACATTAAACACCTCAAACAATTCACCATTTTTGGTAAAGATATAGAAACCAGCAAAAAAACATTAGCAATGTATTTTTGCAAGAGGGAAAAAAAGTGTTTCCATAAAAGAGAAATAAAAGGGGGTTTATGCAGCATTCAACACAGCTTCTAAATTAGGTATACAGTCTTAAACATATTTATATGGATGTTTTCTTTAAAATACTCATGGGGGGGGGGCATGTCCGGCTCTGTGAGGGAGCAGACGTGCTTTAACGGAGCTCCAGGTGCTATTGCTGTGGGGGGCAGTTTTTCCCTGGATTCCTCCTCATATTTAACCCCTCGGGAAGTCCCTGCATAGCCGGGCATCAGGAGGAGAGCTCTGGAGCCTGATATGCTCCCCCCTCTAGAGCACAGCTGAGTTGTAGACCCCTTTTGCCTGGCGACCACGAGCTAGCAGTGGTCATCTTGAGGCCTACTTTCTGATTTTTCGGGCCTGCCCCTTGTCGACCATCCTCCCTCTATGGCGTTCCAGGTCCCGGGTGTGTGGCTGCTGCAATGTCGGAGAGTGGAGAGTCCCCATGCTCTGACTGAGGCAGCTGTCCCCGTGGAGGAACGGATGGCAGAGGAAGTTGAGCGGCATCGGCGGACTTACCCTCCTACACCTAGGGATATGGAGGCTGTCTTTGCGGACCTGGAGGAGTGTCTGTGGTCGCTGCCGGAGGACAAGGGGAGCCCTTTGACGAGAGCCTTCTGGCGTAAGCTGATGGAGGTGCTCCGGGGAAGTCAGGAGGTGGCTGCGGAGGCCTGGACAAGGCCCCATACAGAGACGACTTTGCCGGCTGATCTGGCGGTGGATCTCCCTGTTCCGAAAGAGGTCTACCCTGATGGAGATAAGCTGGTACCAGTGGTGGAGTGGTGGCGGCGGTGGTGGTCGGGACCCCCGGGGGTGGTGCGAAGATGTGGTCGGGTGCTGGAGATCGCCTGCCTGGAGGGTTGCGGCGCAAGTCTCGGACCTGCCTTGTGGTTCCGGCCTCTGTTGCTGCCCCCTGGGAGCCGTCTGTCCGGTCCCCCCAAGGAGGATCCGTGCTTGCTGGCGCTGCTAACGGTGTTATCTGGCTGGACACGGGCTGAGTCGCCGGGGCACCTTGTGTTCTCCATTGTTTGTTGAATTCCCTTTTTGATTTAGAATTTTTACAGCTGTGACTTTGAGACGTTTTGTCCTACCTCATGCCGAGTGTCTCTAATGCCTGGAGACATTCGTTTATTTTTTATCTTGCGGATTTCCTGCTGAATATCCCTCCTTTCCCGATCCCCCCCACTACAAGCAGAGTATTTCTACTTTTGATGAGACCCCAAGTATGGGGATGTCCCCCCTTGCTTACTTTTTGTCTTTATAGATGTCTGTGTGGCCCTGCGAGGCCCATCCTTCCTGTTTGTTATATGCTGACTTCTTTACAAAATACAAAATTGTAAATAAAAAAAAATACTCCTTGAACCATTACGACAAATAGATTAAGGAATCAAGTGTGGAGTGGAGGTGCAGATTGTCTTAAAATATGGTACATCTAATGTAATGTATGGAAGCATTCAAAAATACAAATTAGCAGGTATAACAGGTTATATAAAGAGCTGTTACAATAGATCTTAAAAATAGATAGAAGATTAGATAATGCATGTAGGGAGGTAATGTATAGGATCATTAGAATATACAGTCATGGCCGAAATTGTTGGCACCCCAGACATTTTTCCAGAAAATCAAGTATTTCTCACAGAAAAGTATTGCAGTAACACATGTTTTGCTATACACATGTTTATTCCCTTTGTGTGTATTGGAATAAAACAAAAAAAGGGAGGAAAAAAAGCAAATTGGACATAATGTCACACAAAACTCCAAAAATGGGCTGGACAAAATTCTTGGCACCCTTTCAAAATTGTGGATAAATAAGATTGTTTCAAGCATGTGATGCTCCTGTAAACTCACCTGGGGCAAGTAACAGGTGTGGGCAATATAAAAATCACACCTGAAAGCAGATAAAAAGGAGTTCACTTAGTCTTTGCATTGTGTGTCTGTGTGTGCCACACTAAGCATGGACAACAGAAAGAGGAGAAGAGAACTGTCTGAGGACTTGAGAACCAAAATTGAGGAAAAATATCAACAATCTCAAGGTTACAAGTCCATCTCCAGAGAAACGTCAATTGATCATTTCTAGAAACTGGGTAGTGTTGCTGTAAAGACGTGGCCCTCCATTCACCTACTTGTCTCAGAGACACTACCCAGTTTCTAGAATTGATCAAGGCTTTATTACTACCAGAGGAGGAAATTGTTTTGGCCACATTAGATGTGAAAAATCTCTACACTGTCATCCCCCATGACCAGGGGGTGTATGCCTTTAAACGAACTTTGCTTAATTCTACTCACTATACTGGTCCATCTGTGGAATTCCTCATGGAACTATTACGCATTACATTGGAAAGCAATTATTTTAAATTTGAGAAATCATATTACTTACAGCTAGCCGGGGCGACTATAGGGGCCACCATGGCACCCACTTATACCAATGTCTACATGCACACTTTTGAACAGGAAAACATCCTCCCCATTTTTGGTGATAACATCCTCCTGTACACCCGCTTTGTGGATGATATATTTATCGTATCGAGAGGCTCATTGGATTCATTTGATCAAATGGTCAGAAACATCAATCAATTCCCATCAACTATCAAGGTTACGAGTACAAGAGCTGTCCATAGTAAATGTTTTTTGGATGTTAAAGTCTTTCGAGAAGGGCAAAAACTTGGCTTTACACCAAAAGAAAGCAGACAGAAATTCCTTACTATTGGCCTCAATCTTTCACCATAAACGATTGAAAGAGTCTCTGCCCATCTCCCAGTACCTTAGGGTGTTAAGGTACAACACAAATCCACAATATCGAGAAAAACAAATCATTGATATGACTAATAGATTTCTGCAAAGGGGTACTCGCAGACGACATTAAAAATATCCTTGCAGAAAGCAAGGCACAGATTTTCAGAACCAAGAAATACCTCTACTTCACAATCTCCTAGAATTGTTCTTCCAATGATGTATGATTCAAATGGCATGCAGAGGGCCTCCATCACACGTAAGCACTGGAACATGTTTCAGTATGATAAAACCTTAACCAAACAGTTTCACACTCCACCGTTAATTAGTTTCCGGAGAAACAAAAACCTTAAAGACCTTTTGGTGAGGACTGATCCTGTTCAGCTATATGATCATAAAACTAATTTCCAGAGAAAAGGTTGCTACAGATGTTTAGACTGTGTGACCTGCCGACACATGACACTGGGGACAACCTTCGCCCACCCCATCACTAGGAAAAGATTTAACATTAGACATCGGATCTCTTGTCTTACGGAATTCGTTATCTATTTGATAACCTGCCCTTGCGGTCTTTCCTATGTGGGCAAGACAGATCTAACACTTCGTGAATGGATCAGAGGACACAGATCCGCTATAAATACAGCCTACCGTGATGGACGGACTGACAAGCCAGTAGCAAAACATCATCTGGAATTACGCCATCCTTTGCCCACCTTGAGATTCATCGCCATCGACCATGTACCACCTCCCCATCGAGGGGGAGATCGCTCTCAACTCCTCCTACAACGCGAAACTATTTGGATAAAAACTTAACAAACGTTAGCCCCACGAGGACTCAATGAATATGTCTCCTTTACTTTGTTTTTATACAATCGTTAAAACATACTAATTTGATCATATTAGGCCCTATATACACTCATTTGCACATTAACATACATTATCCCGCATCTCTTTATTCACACTAATGCACATATTTACATTCCTTTTTAGCTTATCATCAAGGATATTAGTTTGCCACCTCATCATTATATATCATCATCACACTGACTCTTCATGACACCATAATGTCACCATCATATTCATTATCGTCCCATATTACTCACCTCATTCTTATCATTCACTTTTTGTATCACATTTGCCTTTGTTCATATTAATCATTACTTTTCACACTCTAGTTACTTATGCACATCACATTGTTTGTAATCATGTCACTGTTCAATTTTTCTGCATATACTATTCATACATCATTTAATTTTTTTCCCCACAGCACTCTAATTACACCGGAGTGAGGACCTTATTATTTCTGTACTTATGTATTCTAAACATCTGGATGTATTTCATTAAGCAAGTATGATAACGGACCTAGCAGATTCATAACAAATTTTCAGTTTCAGAATATTCCTATGTGAAAATCTCCTCAGTTTAACATCCGTCTTATTCGAATCCTGCTCTGTTAACGGCCAGTATTAGTATGTTGCTATGACAACTTGGCCATGCGTTTTTTGTTTTCACATGTGACTTTGATAGGATTGACGCGCAAAGCCAAACACGATGAGTCACTTCCGGTTTCCGGGCTGACGGCATCGGAGGCAGCGCGCCACAGGATGGGTGAGTTAATTGATTAGTATTTAATCAGTATAAATTAAGATTCGGTGCCTTATTGTTTTTATCCTTGAAAAAGGCTCTTAGGTGAGCCGAAACGTCGGATTTTAATGCATCGTTGAAAAAGATTGAAGTTTTATCTACAAGACCGTGAGTGCTCCCATTTTGGCCTTTATATATATATATATATATATATACACACATATACACACACACTAACATGTTTCAGACCTCAGACCAGACATAGGGCGGCTGTCTGAAAGCTCTAACGGCATTCAGACCGGCCCCTGCAGCTTACTGCGTTCCTTCCAAATCCAACGAGCGCCGCCGGCAAAGTCTCCGAGCGGCCACTCGTTGGTAAGCCCCAGTCACGATCTTGTTCCCAGCTCGATCTCGCAAACTCTGAGATCTCGCAAGATCGCGACTGGGGGCTTCCCAACGAGTGGCCGCTCAAAGATTTTGCCGGCGGCGCTCGTTGGATTTGGAAGAAACGCGGTAAGCTGTAGGGGCCTGTCAGAATGCCGTTAGAGCATTTGGACAGCCACTCCAGCCCCTCGGATGACGGCAAGCCAGCTCAATGCTGGCTTCTGGTATCGGGGGAATCTGCACGAGTACTAAGTACTCGTGCAGAACCTGGTATCGGCACCGATACTAGTATCGGTACATCCCTACACCTAACGGTACATACTTGCCACCCAGGACATAGTTGAAAAAGAGAGAAATCTCAATGTATCCTTCCTGGTAAAATACTTTCTCCAAAATAAATAAATAAAATAGTCCCATTGGTGGGTTACCAGCAGTTGGATAGTATGGCTATGCAACCAATAGCTGCTTACTGCTTGGGTGATATGTCCCCACTCAAACCATGTTTGGCTGTGGTATAGCATGTTATGGGGGGTCTTTATGACTTTTGTGCCATATATTGTGATAGTTCAGAAATGTTTCAGTTGTTGAAATTATTCAGGTTCTGTATAACAGCCAATCATGGCTCTACTAGTATTGGAATATTGTGATACAGTTGATCATGCTGCCTGTAAACAGCAGGAGAAGGTCTTGGAACAAGGCTGAGGTCCTGAAATCTCAGGGGCTGTGGAGATCCTCTGTGACAATAATTTGAGCAGGTTTTGTTGACTTGGAGTCCTGTTAGTCAAACACCTGTAATTAAGTATTTTCACAATAAAAATGGCTTCTTAGATTTCCTACAATCTAAAATTTCCTAAACCAGAATGTCTACAGTGGCTGAAATATAAGGGAAAGCAAAGAATAAAAGGAATTATTCAAAGAGCCCCGAAATTTCGGTGTGCTTTCGTTCAATGCACTTGGGTGTGATTCGGCGATTCCAGTTTTCCGAACCTGTGGTGAATTCACTATTCACTGCAGGGTCCACAAAGTGCGGCGAACATGGAGCTGCTAAAGACCGCCAAACACTGCCGCCAGCAAATTAAAAAAAAAAAAAAAAACTCTGCAAGGGGTTTAAAACAATGAAAATATATGAAAATAATAAAAAATGTCCTGTAAAAAATAAATAAAAATGAGGCTGCTACAGATTAAAGATAAAAAGGAAAAGGAAGTCAAAAATGTCACCTAAAAAAATACCCTGAAAAATGCTAAAGAGTAAATAAATAAGAAATACTTTTTGCTGAAACAAATAAACGATTTAGAAACGTTAAAATTGTTTTACATTGCATCCTATGGGATTTGCCTTTTTAAACCTGTCGAATTGAACCAGTGAAAATCTGACATTTCGCCAACATTTCGGCATTCTCTGAATAGATTAACCATTACTTTTCTATGGGACAAATTTACTGCCACCAAATCATGGTGATCTGCACCTTAATTTGGTGTCAATCTGCCAGTATTTGGCGACTTGTCAGCTTTCTAAATAGCCGAACTACCACGAAACTGCACCGTACGTGCAATTCAGTGGCAAGTTCAGCACTTATTGAATAACCCTTTAAGTGATTGAAAGGTCACTTATTGTTCTCACTTTCATCCAGTAATGCAAAAAGTGTACACATTGCTAAACTCGGTGTTAAGTAATTTTGCTTCTGAGACCTCAGCGATGGGATGAGGAGAGCTGGATGCTCTGCATACAATTACTATTTAAAGTGACATTGACATGCCCAAAACAATTTGGGCTCAGTTGACAGGGAATCACTCTATTTACATGTGTCCGCAACATTAAATAAATATATGTAATGTAGAAGTGCAATTTGAAGCGCGCATTAAACAAACACTAAGAACATAAAGTATTCTGAACAAAGGACGTGATACTTTAAAAAGTTAAAAAAACATTTAATTCATTGTATTCCATTTATAAAAATTATATAATTCCATTTTCCTATTCAGGAATAAACATCCCTACAGCAGTAGAAAGCCCATTCCAAACTTGGGTACATGTATGTTATTGATATGTACATGCCATAGATTCCAGTGAATGAATGAATGAAGAAGGGAATAGCAGCTTTCTACTATGACATGAATGGAGAAAATGCCAGGTTTGTGCAGATTTGTAAGACGTACTGCCTGGAGAAATGGAGAGGGGTGTACTTGTACTATAGCAAAGCCTAATATGTAATGCAATGCTAGACTACCTCGACTGAAATCATGGTGGAAACTACATAGAAATGTACTCCAAAATAAACTTAGACAGAAATCACCATGGGAATCCCACTGAAATCTACACTGACCAACTTTGACAGAAACTAGAGGGGGGGGGGGAGAATGGTGAAACGAACGATGAAATATGTTGGACGTTTCCCAAATAGTGAATACACCACAGTTCGTACCAAATCCATCATTCTTTCAATGAAAGAACGGTGTTAGTGAATAACCCTGTAATCCAATATGGGTTCAAATTAAACTTTCATTACACTAAAAGTGTAAATTTACAATCGTCGGCATAAATGTGACATTTGATGGCAACTGCGACATAGTATGCACCTATACATTAAGATATATATATATATATTGAACAGGGCTTATAAACTAATTTATAAAAGATAAGGAATGGAAAATGTTTTTCAGAACATCCCTATTTTCAAAACAGAACATCATTTTGTGTTACGGAAACAATATATAACTCAAA
Organism: Leptobrachium leishanense; assembly: GCA_009667805.1. Lineage (NCBI taxonomy): Eukaryota > Metazoa > Chordata > Amphibia > Anura > Megophryidae > Leptobrachium > Leptobrachium leishanense. The sequence continues at coordinate 197,946,897 of CM019065.1, read as the reverse complement.
ATTCACAAAAGACCTTAAAAAAATATAATGATCTGCTTTCTTTAGAAAGAACAGTACATATAAAAGCTGCTCTGTGCTTACTTGGTCCTTGTCTGTCTCAATTATCAATTTAGTGCAAAAACAAGGACACCCCATAATAATCTTTAGTATAATCACATTTCTATGTGATCAAGCATTAAAAACACTCTTCTTTTTGGCGTAAATCTCTAGATCAGGGCTGTTAACTCTGCCCCTCAGATGTTTCTGAACTACAACTCCCACCATTACCTTGCCATTAATTGCACTGAAAGAATTCTGGGAATTGTAGGCATCGACTTCTGATCAAGTGATGGAGAATACCCATCACACTCCATAATAATCATTAATATAACCATAGATAAGAGATAACATTAAAAGTACTCCTCTCTTATATTGTTGCAATTCTCTCTGTATTTTGGACCAGGTGCTGGAGGCAATCTGTCACACCCCATAATAATCTTTCACATAATCAAGGACAGCAGATGTACTCGATAAAACATTAAAAACTCTCTTCTCTTGTTTGGAAGTTATTCTGTCCATCATGTAGATCAAGTGATGATGGAAACATGAAAATGGGGTTCCGTGTTCCAGAGCTATATCAATCCAGTCCCGAATACAGCGCAACGGAGTTTCTTCAAATCCCCCAAACATCGCTGGGTTTGCAAGGAGTCCCCTGGCAGCCATGACACCTTGACGATGCATGGGAATAAAAAAAAAAAAGAAAAAACACAGTACATATCAGTTATTATTATTATCATCGTCATCATCATCATTTATATAGCACCCACGTTTCCACAGCACTTTACAATAGCCAAAGGGAACGAGATACAGGTAAACGGAAATAGGATGGAAACAAGAGGTGTAGAGGGCCCTGTTCATGGGAGCTTACAGTCTAGAGGCATTGGGGTTGATGAAGACAAGGGGAGTTTCACCGGACGGCAGGATCATTAGTGCCAGTGGTATGGGAATGGGGGGCCATAGAAGTAGCTTCAATCATGTGTGAGTAGGTGAGCTGAGGGATGAGTTGCATCAGTGATGTGGTACGCTAATCTGAAGAGATGGGTTTTGAGGGATTTCTTGAAGGCCTGAAGAGCAGGGGAGAGTTTGATAGGGCGAGGCAAGTCATTCCACAGGACCGGAGCTGCCCTTGAGAATCCTTGGAGGCGAGAGTTAGCCGTGCAGGTGTAGGCAGATGACAGGTGGAGATCGCTCTGCCGACCGGAGTTGTCTGGATGGGACGTGTTTGTGTAGTAACAAAAGACATGTAAGGGTGGGTTGATTTATTGAGCGATTTGAGTGTGAGCGTCAGTATTTTAAACGGTTTCCTGAAACATACAGGAAGCCAATGGAGGGACCGGCAGAGGGGGGAGGTATGCGAGGTGCATCTGGGGAGAAAAATAAGTCTGGCCCCTGCATTCATTACAGATTGCAAAGGGGCAATACGGGAGTTGGGGAAGCCAATAAGGAGCGAGTTGCAGTAATTAAGAAGTGAAATGACAAGGGCATGAACCAGCACCTTTGTGGTATCTTGCGTCAGAAAGGGGCGGACGCGGACAATGTTCTTGAGTTGATAGTAACAAGATTTGGTCACTGTCTGGATGTGGGGAGAGACCGTCAGGTCAGAATCGAAAGTGACACCAAGGCAGCGAGTTTGAGGCATCGGGCTAATGAGTGTTCCATTTACTTGTAGAGAGATAGGTGGCAGTGGGTTTTTCTTGGAAAGAGGAATAAACGAGAATTTCAGTTTTGGCAAGATTGAGTTTAAGGAAACGGAAAGACATCCAATTCTAGACAGTGGAGAGACAGTCAGTGACTCGATCCAGGAGAGCCGGAGAGAGATCAGGGGAGGAGAGGTATATTTGAGTGTCATCAGCTTATAGGTGCCACTGGAATCCGAAGGAGCAGATCAGTTTGCCTAGAGAGGCAGTGTAGATCGAAATGAGAAGAGGGCCCAGTACTGAACCTTGGGAAACCCCAACAGAGACAGGCTGCCGGGAGGAGGTACTTCCAGAAAATGAGACACTAAACAAATGTTGGGACAGGTAGGAAAAGAACCATGAAAGAACAGTACCTTGAAGGCCTACAGTATATAACTAAGAGTTTGAAGGAGGAGTGAGTGGTCAACTGTATCAAAGGCAGCAGAGAGGTCAAGAAAGATCAGCAGAGAGTAGCACCCATTAGATTTAGCAGTTGCAAGGTCATTGGTCAGTTTTGCAAGAGCCGTTTCTGTTGAGTGCAGTGAGCGAAAGCCAGATTGCAGAGGGTCAAGGAGAAAGAGGGTGTTGAGGTAGTCAGACAGGCATACGCAAGCTTTTCAAGCAGTTTGGAGGCAAAGGGGAGCAGGGACACGGGGCGGTAGTTGGAGGAGCAGTTGGATCCAGAGACAGCTTTTTTAGGATCAGTGACCAATTAAATCTAGGGGAGGCTTGTACAGGGGTTTGCCTTTGGCTTCTCTCATGGCAATTTCAGATGCAGGTGGAAAGAAACATTACACAAACAAATTGGGGGAAAAAGGGCTCTATCATTGGTATTATGTAAACATTTGAAATTTTGTTGTCACTAGAGGAAGGTTATATTTTCCTCAAAGACCTGTTGCAATGCCACCTGATCAATTCTCTCTGTTTTTTTTTTTCTTCATATTAACAATTTTTATTTTGAAAATATGTCATCAGTACAGCAAGTGACAATACCTGTGGGGACAGCAAAATAAGAAACAGTGGCAGTAACACAGGCGAACTGACTAAGGCCAACAAAAAAGGACCAGAGGGTCCACTGGGGTAAAAACAAAAATGCACACAAGAGGGGAGAAAATGTGGAGAATTACCATTATCTGAGGTGACAATCCTGGCTTGCAGAGACTAGCAGAGGTCATGGAAGAGGTCACATGGCCGGGCGACCAAGGGCTGAATAGGGAGGACAGAGCCATGGTAGCCTCCAAAACGGTTCACCTGGGACAACCCCCTTCCTCTCTGGGTTCTTTAGTATATATCTCCATACACAGCCATAATTTTGGGGTGTACACACGATACGTATATCATTCACAAAATTCACATTATTAATTTTCATGTTCTTTAATCACAAACCAAATAAAACACCCCTCAAAAATGGGTAATCTCTTAGCGTATTTTATTAGGACCACCAGGGCAATTTAGTATTTTAGCCCATTTTATTCTCAATGCTGCAGATGTTAATTCAAGGTTTATACAATGTTGTAAGTAATCAAGCTGCATGAAAACTTTGAGTTTAACCCTCTCATACACATCAAGAACATAAATTATTACAGAATATTACAATTGCCAAATTATCAAGGATAATTCTCTACAATAACCGCAATAAATGCAGAAAAGTGCTCACTGAAGTATAAGCAAAAAAAAATGCTCACGACTTGTTCCAAATTGAAGTCTTAATTTCCTCTTCGCCCTAATCCAGAGGTTTTCAATGTTTTGTGTGTGGATCTCTGGGTTAACTGGGTCCATTGTTCACGGACAATAACAGAGTGTATATATATCCCTCCAGCTAACTGCTCAACATTTTTTTATGCTGTCCATCCATCATAAATTCTAGGAGTTCCTGGAAGTACATGCTGAGTAATAAGGGCTTCGGGTGTTGAAGCAGTCCAGTTCGGAACTTCAGCCAAAAAACACTTGCCAGACTTTCTTTCCACACCACCAACAACCCAGTGTCCTTCATGCCAGGTAACTCTATGGCATAGCAGGGATTAATAGGAAAAATAGCTTATTGTTTAATAACTAATGGCATTGCAAGGATTAACAGTCACGGGGACTCAGTTCAGTATGTACAAGGTGTCTGTGAAGTTTCTTCAACTTTCAACATTGTATAGAAATGCTCAAAAGTGGCTGTAATTTAAAACGCTTGATTGTTCCATAGGCGATAGAGGGCGAGGAGGGCCTAAAATGTTGATGGCAGGAGCAATTCAAGAAGCAAGCATACCCTTCTGTGCATACATGTACTTTATATAGGGCCCTAACATCATGAGAAAATGTATTTATTTATAAAGTATTTTATAAATTATTTCCCTTCCTGGATCATTTATTTACATTTATTCTTGTATAAAGAAAAAGAAAAAAGTACCCATAACACGGAATTTAATGAGTATACAAGTTAGAATGTTGTTATTAGTAAACAATAAAAGTGAAAAACGTAATGGGCACAAATATATAAACCATTATCCTAACAAATACTTTTAGATAACACAGATCATGTACATACCATCCACCCCTGTAATCTGATGCACATGCTCCACTTCTTTTAGGCTTTTGATATCTCCGTTGGCCACAACAGGAATACACAAACTTTCTTTAATAGTTTTGATAGCATCGTAATGCACAGGTTGATGCCTTTCTTCTGTCAGCCTTCCATGTACTGTAATCCAGGACACTCCAGCAGACTCAGCCTTCCGACACAAGTCAACTGTCCTGCTTATGTCAGAGTGAATCCTAAGCAATAAATGTAAAAAAAATAAAGCATTTTTAAGAAAATCGCCCGTTTACGCTCATTTTTATCAAGTTTCAGTATGTGTTTCCATGTATGCATTTACAATAAAAAAAAAGTATAAATAAACACACACATTAAAGAATCTACATATGTCTTATCTAACACTAAATCTGGGTAACTGTTCCCAAGTCCTATTCTCGACTGCTTCTGCTATATTTTCAATAGCTGCATGGTGCAGAAATGAGTCACATTAACAGCTCACCAAAAGGTGCAGGAAAAGAAATTGAAATGCCGGGTATCTCCTACATGTAGTAGATAGATTTTCACTGCAAGATTATAACACCTGCTATCATCAGGTGAATGGCTCTCTCGCAAGCAATCACTTTCTGCTCATTTCTATGGGTAAGGAATGCTTTTCTCTCTGCAAATATTCATCATCACTGTTACCCTGTTCCTTTTACTAGAATAATGAGTGTCATTATATCGCCATCACTAGAGAGTTATGTTGGCCAGCACAGAGAACATATCCATGTTCTGTCTACCCATTCACTGCATTCTAGCAGGTCTATTCACTAAATGGATAAAGCCTGGAGAAGTGAACAATCTAGACTAACAGGGTTATTCAGAGAGCAGTGAAAAGTAGGAGAATGACTGGAGAATGGAAAATTCCAGGTCAAAATAGCCGATTTGGAAAGTGAGATGAATTTTCCATTCTCCAGTCATTCTCCTGCTTTTCACCTCTCTTTGAATAACCCTGTAAATAGCCGATTTGGAAAGTGTGATAAATGGAGAATTTTTCTGGTTTGCCCATTTCTTCCTAGATTTTTCACTTCTCCTGCCAATTCTCCAGGCTTCACCTTTTAGTGAATAGACCTGTAGGTGTGAAGTTTCATCCACTGTTCTAATGAAGGAGAAATGAAGAGAGAGGAGATTAAGGACATTATAAGGGGTTATGAATGATAAGTGGAGAACAATGATCACTGTGGCGATAAGAATCATAGGCTGTGAAGGGGAGAATGTGTAATAATGAGTAACATTAATATTCTCATAAAAGTTAACTACATGGTAATAATTCCACAGATAAAATTTTACATTATTTCCACTGTAAAGAAAATCTCCAAAGAAAGGTGTGAACTTTATTTAACATACACACACTATAAACACTGACCTTATTTTAACAGACACAGAAAAGTTTGGATTCTCGACTTGATTGCGTACTGTTCTCACCATGTCGCTAACCAGCTCAGGCTGATTTATTAAACAAGCTCCATAACCTTCAGACATCGCCCATCTAAAGTAATAAATTACAAGCGTCGATGTGGAACACGTTAGTAATAAAAAGGCGATGCAGATAGAAGAAACAAAACACTATGTTAAATAACTTTAAAATGATGCTGCACTAACAAATATCAGTTATAAAATACGTTAACACATTTTAATGTTTTGGCAGCTGTAAGAAAGGACTATTAAAGTTACCTCTGAGGACACCCGCAATTGATATCTACACCACCGGCAAATGGGCTGACATAACGCGCTGCTTGTGCTAGAACCTGGGACTCCTTGGCTGCAAACTGAACAATAAGTGGCTGATCTCCTGTAAGAAACGAAGGATTGAAGAATGCATTAGTTGTCAGCGTTTCAAAATCAAAATAATATATATCTCTTTGATGAGATAAGAAGAAAAAAAAAAAGATAAAAAGACAAAATGAAAAAACAAACCAGTACAGACAGTCATGGTATAGCAAAACAGGTTGCAGGAAGGTACCAGAAACCCCCAAGAGGACACACTAAAAGGGTTATTCAAAGAGAATCGAAAACTCACCGCACGTTCGGTGACTTTTCGTTCTCTTCAATTCGAGCCAATTCGGCAATCCCATTTCGGCGACCCTGCGGTGTATTCAGCAAGCACCACAGGGCTGTCGAAGCGCAGGGAAAAGCTGCTGCAAACCCGACGAAAAAGTCACTGCAAAAACCCGGCGAATGCACGTCGAAACCCGCAAAAACATCTGGATTATAATCTGCCGAAGACGCCAGAAAAACGGGAGCAGGAGCCGATCACACGCAGCGCACCCGCCAGAAAAAGTTTGAAAAGTGAAACGCTGTTTGCAAAGAAACTACTGAGCGAAAATGTCTGAAATTTACATATGAGGTCCAAGGAACGATAATAAAAAGGGTTGTTACAGAAAAAATAAGTAAACTTAAAAAAAAACCAAAAAACAACATCAGTTTAAAAAAAAAAAAATCCAGAAAAAAGCTTAAAATATCCTAAAAAAAATTCTATAAATAAAGAGACTCTTTACTGCAGAATCTTATAATGAATGGTTTATTAGATATTGAATTAAAACCGGAATATTTTTAACATTGAAGCCTATGGGATTCGCCTGAATAAATCTGCACTCATGAAACCACCGAATGGCAGGACATTAGGGGAACCTATCACTGCTGGTTGTGTTCTCTGAATAGCCGAAGCAGTGCTTTTTCATGGGGATTTCACTGCCCTCGAACAGGCACCGAACAGGCACAGTATGTGCAGGCAATTCGCCAGAATTTGACGAATTGCCTGCTCTCTGGATAGCCGAATGGCCAAGAAAGGTAACCGAACGCGGATTTTCAGCATTCGGTTACCTTTCTCAAGCAATTCGGATCTCTTAGAATTACCCTGTATGTGTGTATTTAATATGTAAAAGCACAATCAGTATCATATGACCCAAAGAGCTCTAATAGTTTGAAACATCTATAACCTTTTCTCCCTTCACTACCATTATCGAGTTAACACATTATTCAGAAGAACCTTTGGGTGCCTAAATTAATCTGTACATATTCTGGAGGAATACAATTGAATTTTGTGTCTTGCAGACAAAAAACATTTGCATATGTCCCAAAACTTGCAGTACTTTGGACATAGCAGCCAATGTAATGCAACTCCCAGAAGTATACTCTGTGTCTGGAACAGACACCGAGTGTGCCTGCAGTGTCTCATGGACAAAATGTATGAGTACCGGAATTTGACCAGTGGAGGATGCCCAATGCCGATCAAATATTGCAGGATCTGTAAAAGCACAGTAAATCCTTTTCAGACTGCATGAATGTAGTTTTGTATTTGTCTTTGTGGCAGTGATAGGGTTAACCCCTTAGTGACCGGGCGGTTTTACACGAATCCGTCCGTTCGTGACCGCTGCTGTTTTTACGTTTCTGCGCTCTTAGTGTTTACGTCAAATTTTCCTCTTACTCGTTTATGTAACCCACACATATTTTACACTGTTTTTCTCGTCACTAAATGGACTTTATAAAGATACCATTTTTTTCATCATTTCATATAATTTACTATAAAAAATATTGTGAAATATGACACAAAAATTGAAAAAACACCACTTTTTCGAACTTTGACCCCCAAAATTTCTTATGTATCAACAACCGTCAAAAAAAATTAATTCCTTAGTAGTTTCTAAATTTAGTACTGAGTTTAGCAATACCCAATGTTTACATATTCCTCGCTTTTTTCCTTATTTTATGCAACAATAAGTGCAAGTAGCACTTTGCCATTTCCAAAGCGTTTATTTTCAAAACTAGTGATAGTGACATTGTAACACTGATATCTGTCACTAATTCCTGAATAACCCTCCACATATACATATTTTTTTAAAGTACACAAATCAAGGTATTAAACTTGGGGTATTTTGACTCTTTCCATGCAAAACATTTTACCACAAATCTATGCAAAGTTTGAGAAAAAAAAAAATTTGGTGATTTTTTTTTTTTGAACGCAATTTAAGAATACATGTACTGTGAACTTTAAGGTTTACTGCCAAAAAGCACCCCAAAATGTTCAGCAACATCTTCTGAGTAAATTGATACCACCCATGTATAGGTATGTCGGGTCATTTGGGGGCTAATAGGCCTTATTTGGGGGGTGCGCATTTCAGTTTTCCAACTTGGAATTTTCACATTTCGTCATCATCACCCATGTCCTATTTGGGACATTTTTGAAGCCGGCCAAAGTAATTTACCCCCATCAAACCATATATTTTTAGAAAGGGCACACCCTAGGGTGCTTCAAAGAGTTGTATTTTAACACTTTCCATGCACTAGCTCTATGTCAAACTTTCAGGTAGTCACTTTTTGTGTTATTTTTTCACACACATTGTACTTTAGGCATGAATTGTCAAATCCAGTTATGGGTTACTGCCAAAAAACACCCCAAAATATGTTCAGCAACATCTTCTGAGTAAATTGATACCACCCATGTATAGGTATGTCGGGTCATTTGGGGGCTAATAGGCCTTATTTGGGGGGTGCGCATTTCAGTTTTCCAACTTGGAATTTTCACATTTCGTCATCATGCACCCATGTCCTATTTGGGACATTTTTGAAGCCGGCCAAAGTAATTTACCCCCATCAAACCATATATTTTTAGAAAGGGCACACCCTAGGGTGCGTCAAAGAGTTGTATTTTAACACTTTCCATGCACTAGCTCTATGTCAAACTTTCAGGTAGTCACTTTTTGTGTTATTTTTTCACACACATTGTACTTTAGGCATGAATTGTCAAATCCAGTTATGGGTTACTGCCAAAAAACACCCCAAAATATGTTCAGCAACATCTTCTGAGTAAATTGATACCACCCATGTATAGGTATGTCGGGTCATTTGGGGGCTAATAGGCCTTATTTGGGGGGTGCGCATTTCAGTTTTCCAACTTGGAATTTTCACATTTCGTCATCATGCACCCATGTCCTATTTGGGACATTTTTGAAGCCGGCCAAAGTAATTTACCCCCATCAAACCATATATTTTTAGAAAGGGCACACCCTAGGGTGCTTCAAAGAGTTGTATTTTAACACTTTCCATGCACTAGCTCTATGTCAAACTTTCAGGTAGTCACTTTTTGTGTTATTTTTTCACACACATTGTACTTTAGGCATGAATTGTCAAATCCAGTTATGAGTTACTGCCAAAAAACACCCCAAAATATGTTCAGCAACATCTTCTGAGTAAATTGATACCACCCATATATAGATTTGTTCTGTTGTTTTTGGGGTGCTACGCCAATCTTTGACATGTGCTTGTCAATTTTCTAATTTGACATACAGTATCTTCTTTGCTTATCTTCTTTTTAGGGGCCTTTTTACATACCCCAGTTTATGAACGTGCATATATTTGGTAAGCTAACACCCCAAAGTATTGTAAATGGAGTGTTTTTATGCTATGGATGCATCCGTTTGCTCCAAACAAATTGGATACAGTTTGGTGGTCATTTTTCATTTTCACACCCACATCAGTTTTGGACTGTGATTTAGGAGACACTGTTGTTTGTTACTGCATGAAAACTCTCCAGGTTGTTTTCTGCAAGGTCTCCTGAGTACACGCATGCCCCCCATGCATAGGTTTGCCAGGATTTTGGGAAGGTTCAAATACAATTTTTATGACTTTGTCATTAGAGTTGAAATTGAGATTATTTCTTCAGCTAGGCCTATCTTTGGTTTTGGGTCTACCGCATACCCCAGTTTGAATTATTGCCAGAAAATTGTTTATATTTGTTATGTTGACACCCAAGGTATTGCATATGGAGTGCTTTGATGCCATGGATGCAACGGTTTTAGCCCAAAACATTTGAGAAGGTGTGTGGTGTAATTTTTCAATTTTCAGATTTTTACGCCCACAGTAGTTTTGGACTGTGATTTAGGAGACACTGTTGTTTGTTACTGCATGAAAACTCTCCAGGTTGTTTTCTGCAAGATCTCCTGAGTACACCCATGCCCCCCATGCATAGGTGTGCAAAGATTTTGGCAAAATACAGCACCAATTGTAGAACATAAAAATGTACGAATAAAATGTAAAAGTCTGGTGCCTGTCAAACTGGGGATGCTCTCTAGGGGGGCACAGGCTGTTGTCACTGAAGTGCATGAAACGCAAAATGTTTTCATACCTTCTACGTGACATTGATTGGGGGTAAATGGGGGTAGAGCAGATGGGGCTACTGCTCCAGTAGGAGCGAATTGAGGGCTTCTTTATGATGCCCTCAGCATAGTAAGTGCCCAGAATTTCAGAAATTCTGGCACATCTAACGGGGTCCATTGCTGCCTTGCCAAGTAGGAGTCTGGCTTCGCAGCACAATGCTGATGGGCATACAGATTTGATTGGGCCACGATGTGGCCCAACAAATCATCCCCCATAAACACCTGCAAAAACTGTGTGGCGGTAAATCCTGCAACATCAATATTGATGCCAGGATTTGCCGTGAAAGGAGGGATATCTGGCCTCTGGCGATGAGGCACTACCCACTCCTCAGCTGGAGCTGTGCGTCTCCTGCTGGCAGGTGGTGACCCAGGATCTGCATCAGAAACATCACTAGATACATCAGCCAGCGTAGATAATGTATCTAGCGACGTCTCTGAGCAGTTAGCGGGGTCGAAATGAGGGTCTGAGTCTGACGCAGATGCCTCAGATTCTGACGCCAGGATGGCATATGCCTCCTCGGCGCTGTACACCCTCTCAGACATTATATATAATAGATTATAAAATTTTATAATTATATATATATATAAGCGGATTGTTGGTTCTTAGAAGAACCGTTGGGTTTCACAAGAAAATACAAATAAACACCTAAATCTCTCTAAATCCCTCTAAACCTGCCTCAATTCTTCTAAATCTCCTAAAATCTCTCTAAATCTGCCTCAATTTTTCTAATCTCACTAAAATCTCTAACCTGTCAAATCTGATCTCTCTCTCTCGCTCACCAAAACACAAGTGAGGAGAGGGAGGGAGAATCACAGAGGTCAGAGCCAATATTTACAAAATATTGACCTGACCTGACAAATTAGAAATTTTATTTTGATTTTTTCTAACTTCTGATTGGATGTTGCTAGCCTGCCTCTCTGATGAGGCAGGCTAGGAACATCCCACTCAGCCCCAAGATGACCCTGCCCTTAGAACCCTAACCCTAACCCTACCCCTAACCCTACCACTAACCCTAACCCTACCCCTAACCCTACCCCTAACCCTACCCCTAACCCTAACCCTACCCCTAACCCTACCCGTCAGCTTATTTTATTTATTTTTATTTTACTTTTTTTTTCACTTTTTTTACACTTTTTTTTACTCTGCTGGGTGCCTTGATCCCTCGAGGCACCCAGCAGAGCACCTGATCACTGATATGATCGTTTTTGTACTGAGTGCCACGATACCTCGTGGCACTCAGTACTTCCTGCCGCTACCGGAAGTGATCGCTCGGGGGAGCGATCACGGACGGACCGGCGGCAGGTAAGCATATTGCAAGGATGCCTCGATGTCGAGGCATCCTTGTAATATACTCAGAGCAGCTGGAAGCGATACCGATCGCTTCCAGCGCTCTCTAGAAGTGCCGGGCACCTCTCCGGTAAAACCGGATGTTGATCGCTCCCGGGGAGCGATCACATGGTGCCCCGGCACTTCTAACCGCCATTGCACGGCTGCCTGGACTCCCAGGCAGCCTGCAATGGCGTTTGAGCTGCTGGAAGCGATCCGATCGCTTCCAGCGCTCAAAAAACGGCAGGACGTACCATGTACGTCAGCGGGTCTAAGATCAGCGGGTCTAAGAGAGACCCGCTGCAATGACGTACATGGTACGTCCTCGGTCCTAAAGGGGTTAAGCAGTTTTCCACAAAACTTTCCTGCCAGTGGTTTTATGGAAAACTACTTGGTTATCAAACGGTTTAAACACATAATTCACAATGGGAACCAACGTAAAGGGACACTCTAGGCTTCATGACCAATCAGTGCCATTTCTCCTCTACCCTCAGTCCCCTCCTCCCCACCAACATGTGTTTTGGAGGGATGTTGCAGTCCTCTGGGCACGATGATTCTCGCCACGCCGGAAATATTACAATCAGCTTTCCAAGATATAGGTCAGAATGTGCAGCTATACATTTCTGACTAGTCCATGACAGGCACCGTGTTGGTTAAGTGATCGACCAAGAGTCAAACCCCACTGCATGCGCTGGCATGCCAGTGTTACAGGAGATAACAGCGGCTGCCAGATTCATATCAGCACAGAGGGTGTCCAGGAATTTTTTATGAATCACAAAGAATGACATTAAGATAGTTTCCCGATTAGCACAAAAAGGATTTGACATTTGAGTGTGTATGTCTTCTACAATATAAACCTTCTCCATGAACCTGGTCTTCTAAGTGTTTTGTTATATTTTTTTTGTCTAAAGCTGTGCCGATTGTATTTCCAGACAGCAGGTAACATCAACTAATGTTAAAATACATTTAGGGTTTACAAGTGTATCAAACACGTAAGAAAAACGTCTTCTGAGAACTATATCAACACAAAAAGCTTCCATACTGCCAGTCAATCTCCGTTCCCTCTGAAATCATGTAAACAAGTGTTTCCCAACCCTGGTCCTCAAGTACCCCTAGCAGGCCAGATTTCAAGGACTACCCTGAGGAAATGCAGACTGAATTCTGCAATCACAGAGCAGTGGATGAAATCATCCGTGTTGTACTTCAGATATTCTGCAAATCTGGCCTGTTAGGGGGTACCTGAGGACAAGAGTTGGGAAACACTGGTGTAGACTGCAGGTCTATTAATTCACGTTTCCCACTCAGGTTTTATTTATGTATCTTTTTGCTTCATTCTGATTTAAGATTTTCTTTCCTTGAGCATTGGAATAACATAGTAACATTCAGGGAAAAATAAATCAGAAGTGCCTTAAAGTTAAAAGCAGTTTGGATGGCTACTTATTGATGAAGAAACGTCCCAAGAAGAAAGGAGGTAATCTACAATGAAAACGTCATGCTTTTCTTATGAGACATGTAGTAGTTAGGTAGCAATAATGAATTGACAAAGATTTGCTACAATTACCCCTTATAACAGATGTGACATGCCTGCATTAGAAATTACCCATGCACCTTATACACAAATTGAAGTGATTTAAACCTTATGTTTAAAATGGTAATTCTGAATCACTTACTGTGAAATTACCTTTGTTTGTTGTAAACTCACTATCTCTAGCTTTCCCTGATTTCACAAAGTCAGCTGCGACAATCATAGGAGTGTAACACAGATCACAATCATACTTCCTCACGAGGGTCCGAAAAGCCAACCTAGGAGCGAACACAGACACAATGACATTATACCTAGGTAAAGAAGTCACTATTACCTTCATATATTAAGTGCAAATTACCATTATGAAAAAAATAAATCATACAGATTTCAAAAACAAGTATGAACTGCCCAGAACATCAACACAAAAAGTGACCATGAAAGAATTACAGAACATCAGGAGCACGAGGGAGAAGAAAATGCTCAACACCACCACTTACTTTGAATAACGCACCATAGGAGCACAGATTTTAACTGGACACTTGCAATAGAACAAATCTGCAGGGTTTTGGGGTAGACATTGGATGTGATCTGTTTGGTCATGATTCATATGTACTGATAAAGGCTCTGTGGGTTAAGATACAAAAAAAGAGGAAGGAACATTTAACAAATCAATCGGCTTAAGTTTGGGCACACAAGAACAATAAATTGTAGATCAAGAATGGCAGCATACTTGCACATTTTAGAATATATATGAGATACACACGACCCACTAGTCAGACCATAACTCGGACTTTAAAGGCAAGGAACAAAATGGAACACGTTGCGCCTGCCGTTTTCAATTGTGGCTCGTCTTTAACGTCCATATTACTCAAATTGTAATACAGCTGAGCAGCAACTTGATAAAGCCAGTCACGCCACGCGCCGCGCTGATTTTAGCTGTCGGAGTCCATACGACTCCATGGAGACGGACAAGAGCTTGCACGAGTGAGATACGGCCAGGGTGGTGGAGGGATAAGTGGAGGAACACTGGGAACTATTTGTTCCCATTATTCCGCTGCGCCGCTCTCCCCACGGAATGATCTGAAGCAAGTATGGGACTTTGAGGTGTTTAATGTGTTAGGCCGGGGTCAGACGAGCGTTTTGCAGAGCAGAAGGAACGTCCATGAGAGTGGACGTCCTTCCATTCGATGCCCGTCTGGCCACCTCGCTGAGCGCAGTTAGTCAAGGCTCGATCCATGGAGGATTGCGCTTTGCAGCCCCAAACGCGCGTTGTAGCGCTTTGACGGGGAGGCTTTCAGAAGATCCGCAGCACGCCCGCTGTAGAGAGCGCAATTTCTGCGTGCGCTACAGAGTGAGGCTGGCCCCGTCTAAGCGTCACAACGCTGCGACGGACTCCGGGAGGCACGTCAGTACAGGCGCACATAGTGAGCTCTTCTGACCCCGGCCTTAACATTGGACTCTGAAAAACTGATACGCAATCTGAATAACGTCAGGCTCAAATGGAGAACGATCTGGTTGGAATAGCTCATTCTACGTCTGCTGGGGCACATTAACATCTCCCATACAATGTATAGGAGATGTTAGTGTACAGTACCCTGGTGCTACCTCTGAGATGCAAGCTCAACTTGCGTCTTGGATGTAATAGGACCTTGTAAAATTAAGCACAGCACTAGAGCCATTATGCTGTATGTATCAAGTGTTGTGGTGTTCAGGTTTTGATAAGGCCCAAGGTTTTTCATGGTAAAATCAAGCATGAAAACTAAATCAGGGGTAATGCAAAGGTTCACAGAGGATCAGTAGAAGGAAGTCAAATTTGAGTATCATGGAATGGCTTTTAATGGTTAAGAATGATGAGAAAGAATAGAAAACAAAGATGTCAAAATGCAGATAATTAAAGAAAAAAAAGAACTATAGCTGGGGTGATTATGCCTGTCATTATGCTTCTGAATCCATGATTGCATCACTTAAAATAAAATAAAAAAAGATTATTGAATTCAAGCCACGGTCAGTATTTCCAAAAATGCTTCATCTTTTTTTCCATTTAAATGTATTATATTGTCTGGCACGTTCTGGTAGCAGAACAAAAGAATTATTATTATTCTTTATTTATAAAGCGCCAGCATATTCCGCAGCGCTGTACAATAGGCACAGTATAGACAGGGTTACAATACATTGAACAACATTTGACAAACAGTACAGGAGGAGATGAGGGCCCTATTCCCGTAGGAACTCACAATCTAGGAGGGTTGGGGTTGGAAACAGGAGGAGAGGACTGTAAGGTGAGAGTGACTGATGGTTGCGTCAGTGAGTTGGGTGGTAGGCTTCCCTAAATAGGAACGTTTTATGGGAGCGTTTGAAGGAAGAGAAGTTAGGGGAAAGTCTGACAGTACGGGGGAGAGCGTTCCAGAGAGTGGGGGCTGCGCGTGAGAAATCCTGCAGTCTATCATGGGAAGAGGTAATGCGGGGAGAAGCTAGGCGCAAGTCACTGTTTGACCTTAGGGAGCGGGCTGGGGTGTATTTGGTGATTAGTGAGGACAGGTAGTGGGGAGCTGAGTTAGTGAGGGTTTTGTAGGTAAGGATAAGGATTTTGAACTTAATTCTGCAGTAGGGCTGTGCAATATTGACAAAATAATCATATTGCGATTTCTTGAATGAATATTGCGATTGCGATTTTATTTGCGATTTAGCCAATTGTTTTTGCTTTTTCAAACATGCTACATACATTCTAAATGTATTCAGTATTCAGCACATGGATATGCTGCCCCAGCACATGGATATGCTGCCCCAGCACATGGATATGCTGCCCCAGCACATGGATATGCTGCCCCAGCACATGGATATGCTGCCCCAGCACGTGGATACTGCCCCAGCTCACCTCCCTGTTAACTTCTGGCGGCATGGAGGTTGGGCGCTCGCCTGGGGGAACCATGTGACGAGCCGCGAGAACGTGGCTCGTCACATGGTTCCCCCTGCGAGCGCCCAAAGCACCATGCCGCCGGAAGTTAACAGGGAGCCGAAAATTGCAGCCTTATGCGATTTATTAATTGCATGGTCGGAAATCGCGATGCGATTGCGATTGCAATTAATTGCACAGCCCTATTCTGCAGTGGATGGGGAGCCAGTGAAGGGACTCGCAGAGGGGAGAGGCAGAGACAGAGCGGCGGGTGAGGTGGATTAGCCTGGCGGAGGCGTTCAGGATGGATTGTAGGGGGGAGAGGCGGGACAGAGGGAGGCCAGATAAGAGATTATTGCAATAGTCGAGTCGGGAGATTACCAGGGCGTGTATGAGTTGTTTTGGGGTGACAGCGGTAAGAAATGGCCGAATTCTGGAAATATTATGCAGTTGGTATCGGCAGGAGGAGGAAAGAGACTTGATGTGGGGGATGAAGGAAAGAGCAGAGTCAAGTGTAACTCCAAGACAGCGAACTTGGTTTGATGGGGAGATGGTGATACCCTCCACCGTGATAGTGAAGTCAGGAGGTGGGGAGGCATTAGAGGGAGGAATAAGTAGGAGCTCAGTCTTTGACATGTTGATCTTTAGGTGGTGGGAGGCCATCCAGGAGGAGATGCCAGATAAACAGTCACTGACTTTGGAAAGGACAGGGGGAGAGAGATCAGGGGTAGAGAGGTAGATCTGAGTGTCATCAGCGTAGAGGTGGTAATTAAAGCCAAAGCTGTTGATGATTTTGCCCAGGGAGGAGGTGTAGATGGAAAAGAGCAGAGGACCAAGGACAGAGCCTTGAGGTACACCAACAGATAGAGGCAATGAAGAGGAGGAGTTACCAGCAAAAGACACACAGAAGGACCTGTTGGATAAATAGGAGTCAACCCAAGCAAGTACAGTGTCACCGAGACCCAGAGAGTTGAGGGTCTGTAAAAGGAGGGGGTGTTCAACAGTGTCAAAAGCAGCCGAGAGGTCAAGCAGGATGAGAATAGAATAGTGGCCGTGTTTTTTAGCAGTTAGGAGGTCGTTGGTGACTTTGGTGAGGGCAGTTTCAGTTGAGTGTAGGGGACGGAAGCCAGATTGCAGGGGGTCAAGTAGGGAATTGGAGGACAGGAAGAGGGAGAGGCGGTTGAAGACTAGTTTTTCTAAGAGCTTTGATGTGAAGGGAAGCAGGGATACAGGGCGGTAGTTGGATGAGAGTTGGGATCGAGGGATGGTTTCTTTAGTAAAGGGGTAACTAGCGCGTGTTTGAAGGCGGATGGAAAGGAGCCAGTGGAGAGAGATAGGTTGAAGATGTGTGTGAGAGCAGGGGTGAGGGAGGAGGAGAGGGGAGGAATTAGATGTGAGGGAATGGGGTCGAGCGGGCACGTGGTGAGATGTGAGGAGGACAATAAGGAATTGACTTCCTCCTCAGTGGCTGGTAAATGTTTCATGACAGCCGTACATTGATTATGTGCTAAATTTGTAGTCAGGTTTAAACTTACCAGAGCTACAAAAGTCTATGGAGTTGGTAAATTTACTAGAGATCCAATTAAAAGCACACTCTATACTCCAGCCACTATGATCATTTAAAAAAGGGACATGCATGCATTGTCAGTGTGACTTTAAAAATGTGCATTCCCTTTAGAATGAGACAGTAGTATCATTTAGCAGGCATAAAAAGCAAGTCAATAGGGCTGTGCAATTAATTGCAATCGCAATCGAATCGCGATTTCTGACCCTGCGATTTCTAAATCGCATAAGGCTGCGATTTTCGGCTGTTAACTTCCGGCGGCGGCATGGTGCTTTGAGCGCTCGCAGGGGGAACCACGTGACGAGCCGCGTTCTCGCAACATGGTTCCCCCAGGCGAGCGCCCAAGCTCCATGTGCCGCCGGAAGTTAACAGGGAGCCGAACACGCGGCGCACAGAGGTGAGCTGCGGCGCAGTATCCACGTGCTGGGGCAGTATCCACGAGCTGGGGCAGTATCCATGTGCTGGGGCAGTATCCATGAGCTTGGGCAGTATCCATGAGCTTGGGCAGTATCCATGTGCTGGGGCAATATCCATGTACTGGGGCAATATCCATGTACTGGGGCAATATCCATGTACTGGGGCAATATCCATGTGCTGGGGCAGTATCCATGAGCTTGGGCAGTATCCATGTACTGGGGCAGTATCCATGAGCTTGGGCAGTATCCATGTGCTGGGGCAGTATCCATGTGCTGGGGCAGTATCCATGTGCTGGGGCAATATCCATGTACTGGGGCAATATCCATGTACTGGGGCAGTATCCATGAGCTTGGGCAGTATCCATGTGCTGGGGCAGTATCCATGAGCTTGGGCAGTATCCATGTGCTGGGGCAGTATCCATGTGCTGGGGCAATATCCATGAGCTGGGGCAGTATCCATGAGCTTGGGCAGTATCCATGTGCTGGGGCAATACCATGTACTGGGGCAATATCCATGAGCTTGGGCAGTATCCATGTGCTGGGGCAGTATTTCCATGTGCTGGGGGCTGGCAGTATATCCATGTGCTGGGGCAGTATATCCATGTGCTGGGGCAGTATATCCATGTGCTGGGGCAGTATATCCATGTGCTGGGGCAGTATATCCATGTGCTGGGGCAGTATTTCCATGTGCTGGGGCAGTATATCCATGTGCTGGGGCAGTATTTCCATGTGCTGGGGCAGTATCCATGTGCTGAATACTGAATACATTTAGAATGTATGTAGCATGTTTGAAAAAGCAAAAACAATTGGCTAAATCGCAAATAAAATCGCAATCGCAATATTCATTCAAGAAATCGCAATATGATTATTTTGTCAATATTGCACAGCCCTACAAGTCAATATAACATATTTTTTCATTTTAACATGCTTTTCTTTCTTTGTATTTTCCACGCCCAACTCAGGAGGCAAACTGGGCTAACCAATCAGTGTGTATACTGTGGAATGCATAAAAATACACTGAGCATGTGCAACGGAGTTGCTCCTCCTCCTCCTCCCTACTGCACTGTGAGTTGAGGGGAGTGGCTACTTAACATTCCAGTCTGTAACTCTTTCACTCCCAGCTACTGCAGAGACAGGGAAGGAAAGAAATTCATACACACAGGAAGAGTAAGAGACAGCAGAAAGGGACAGAAAAAAAAGAGAGAATGAACGAACAAACAGACTGCAAAATAAAAGAGGGCCAGCAAGAAACGGCTAGAGAGAGCACTCAAGAGAGTACAAGAGTTTGAGAGTGAGTGGCCTGTGAAGGAGTTTGAGTGAGACAGTGAGAATGTAAGCCATGAAAGAGCACAAACGAGCAAATCAGCGAGTGAGTCCTGCTTTCACAGTTGCAGAGATAGCAAATATTCAGTTTCTCAGTTTCCCCAGTTTGAGGTCCTGAGCGTGCACAGCTTGTGCTAGTTCATGTGAAGCTTTGATGGGTAAGGTAGTGGGTGGGGTGGAGGCGGGGAATATACAGGAAGTAGCTGAAGGACCACCCCTTGCTGGCCAGAAAAGATGAAATGACAGAGGTCAAAAGCAAGAAAGTATATATTTTTTTTACACATTCTTAAAATTTTATTTATTTAATCTACTTTGTCTATTGGAATAAAAATGTTTGTCAAGTAAAAAAAATCTAGACATGCATGTCTCTTTAACCCTTTCCATGTGGAGGGTGCGCTCAGCGCGTCCTGCCGCATGTACACTTCGCTGCGGAGGATGCATTGAGCGGGTCCTCCCTTTGCAGCAGCGATCGGCTGGGATTCCGGCCGATCGCGGCAGCCCCCCGGTGCGGGCTGACATCCTCGATGTCAGCCCAGCCTCCGGGACCCAGGCGGGCAGGAAAGACGTCATCGCGCTAGCGCAATGACGTCTATTACAGGCAAACCCCCCCGCCAGTGCGGGGAAGGTGCCATAAGGGGGGGGGGGAATGCTGAGGCATTTCCCGCCTGTGTGCTGAGGTCATTTTTACCGGTTTCGCTCATCATGTTTAACCGCGTTTTGAAGCCTTATTTTATTATATGACCCAGACATATTATATATCGTTCTTTCCGGCAGACTCGGAAGATTCATAAAATGTCATTATTATATGTATACGTTATGTCCTGTCTGTATATTATAACAAAATATGCAATAAAATTTGAATTTTAAAAAATTTACAACGTGTAAAGTGTTTTTTTTTCACATTTTAACATGCGATCGTTTGCGGTTATATTTTGTATGGGGTGCGCTTGCTAAAAAAATTAGAAATGGGGTCTCGTTACATTTTTTTTGGGGGAAAATTTCGCTATTTTTAACAAACGCACCCCATACAAAAATCATTAGTGCAGCATCATTGTTCACATTATAAATTAAATGGGAACAATATTGCTGCATTAACAAAACAAATGAAAAACGTGTTTATTTTTTTTATTATTATTATTTTTTATTTAATTTTTTTTTTAAAAAAACTTTGTTCACGGTCATGTTTGATATCGTTGGAAAGGCCATGCTCTGGCCGATCCAACGATATCAAACATTAACCCCTAGCTGCCACAGATCGGGAGATAGGGGGTTACAATGAACCCCCTATCTCCCCCATTGGTGGCAGCTAGGGGTTAACTGCAGGACTAGCGTCATCGTGCTATGCACGATGACGCCAGTCCTCAGGGGGAGTTCCCGGAGGCTTGGCCGACATCCAAGATGTCGGCCAGCTCTGGGAAAGGATCACGAACCGGCGCTTTTCGGCGCCGATTCGTGATCCGGCCCCCATGCGGTTAATGCCAGGTACCATTTGGAAGGGCAGGCTGTGCCCTTCCAAACGGTGCCTGGCATTAAGCTCAGGACCCCCGCGATCGGGAGGGAGAGAGGTCCGAAGGACCTCACCCCCTCCCTTTCAGGCGCCTCCTCCGCACACACGGGGGGGCGCGCCTGAAATAGATGTCATTGCGCCGCCGCGATGACATCTATTGTGCCCGCGGCGGTCCCGGATTGACATCCAAGATGTCAGCCCGCACCGGGGGGCACAGCGATCGGCCGGAATCCGGCCGATCGCAGGCTGCTTCGGGAGGACGCGCTCAGCGCGTCTTCCGCAGCCAACCCTTCCTGCGGCAGGACGCGCTGAGCGCGTCCTCCGCAGCGAAGTGGTTAATGCAGCA
Source organism: Leptobrachium leishanense (assembly GCA_009667805.1). Taxonomy (NCBI): domain Eukaryota; kingdom Metazoa; phylum Chordata; class Amphibia; order Anura; family Megophryidae; genus Leptobrachium; species Leptobrachium leishanense. The sequence continues at coordinate 197,925,566 of CM019065.1, read as the reverse complement.
ATATTGTTCTCATTTCAATTATAATGTGAACAATGATGCTGCACTAACGATTTTTTCTATAGGGGCGTTTGCTAAAAAACACGTAATTTCCCCCCAAAAAAATGTTCTGAGTCCCCATTTCCCCCACAAGCGCACCCCATAGAAAATATAACCGCAAAGGCTGACATGATAAAATGTGAAGAAAAAAAAACACTTTACACAGTGTAGATGATTGAAAATTCAATTTGTATTGCATTTTTTGTTATACTATTCAGGCATGTGACGTATACATACAATAAAGATATATTATGAATCTGCCTGAAAGAACGATATATAATATGTCTGGGTTGTATAACAAAATGAGACTTCAAATCGCGTTTAAACATGATGAGCAAAACCGGTAAAAATGAGCTCAGCACAGAGGCGTGAAATGGCTCAGCAGCGAAAGGGTTAATGACCCCACTCGGAGTATCCCTTAAAGTTTACATCCGTATTGAGAATCTAGCTCTACATTTTTAGTGGCACTTTGTAGATGGGCCAACCATGAAGTCATTCCACAAATGAAGGGTCACATGCATTAGTCAGTCATCATATATGTGTCAGCTAAGCTATACAGAGTTGTTTGCTGGGACACACGAAAATGGACTCCTTCGTACATACATCCAAATTCTCCCTATTTAGAAGGGTCAATCCCTATTTTTTGGGCTTAAAATTCTCTAATATCTATCTTTTTAGGGGCTGCTCTATGCAGGTGTGTAACAGAGCTGCCGAACAAGACCACTCCCAGCAACGAGTCTCTAAACTATATGTGTTGTTATTAGATTCTAGGTGTAAATAAAATACTCTTGCTCTAAGTAGATTAATTTTATTAGACATCAATGACCCAGGCTGGACGTCCACTGGATCCGTAGTCGTGGTCTGACAAGGGTCGTCCACTACATCAGACTAGCGATCAGCGACTATGGACCCAAAAAACAGTTGTTATTATTCTTGTTTTCTTTTTTTCGGAGACTATTGCATTCTGCTTTTTGGAACACTGCAGTCCTTTGTGTGCGAAAATGGATATGATATGGATGCGCTAGTTCGTTGTGTGAACTTTAATCCCTTTGCGCAGCTGAAAACGGACCTAAAATTCATTGACCCTGTACCCTATCCAAACATGGCTAGTCCCATCCATCTCCCATATACAAAATATAAATTTAGATAAAAACCACTATTCAATTTTTTTTATAACTCCCCTAATCAACTTCTCAGCATCTATCTCCTTCCCTGATCGTCTGGCTGTCTGTGTTGCTTGTGCGATATTTCCAAATGTTTTGGTCTGATCGCTAGTCTGCAGCAGACTTCAAAAGTTGCTGGAAGTTGCAAGTATGATGCAATGGACTATGGTACATTCACAATAGTGTCATTGGATTGGTCTGGCGACAAGGACGACTTTGTGCGATGTCGTTGTCGCACGAATACGGATCCAGTGGACGCCCAGCCTAGTTCATAAGGGCGCTCAAATTAAAAAAAGTGTCTTTGGTATATGGCCCTGTCTCTCTGGCCATTTGAAAGGTTGGCAGGTATAGTATAATGGAAAAAAGAGCATTTTGTATGGTACAGGGGAGGGGGCTTTAAAATGCACCATGTCCATACAGCATTTCTTAATGATGTTCAACAACCCGGGTGCTGGTTCAGATCAGGCGCAGAGCAACGTGTCGGATTACAGAGCAGCACCTCAGCTCAATACACACTGGGGATACAGGCTGGATTTACACTATTTCAAGCAGCTGAATAGCGTGCACCCTCCACATTCTACCACAGTACTTACTTGCCTGCTTGGTCGATTGGTTGCTTCCCAGGGACCGTATACTTCCGTGCAGAGCTCACGTTGTTCTGTGCGTGACGTGTATTTTCCGCGACGCAGCCCCGGCTAGGAGATTACACGTCACAGCAGGCATCTGGTTGGCAGGAACTACCTTCTGCCAACATGGAAGGGAGAAACGTAGCAGAGCTGGCTCTGGGGGACTCTGTGAAAGACATGTTCCGAGACGGTGAGTATGAAGCTATGCTCCATGTCCTTTAGTGAGTGTGTAATATTGTGTATTACTGCAGCACGTCCCTCCTGCCATGCAACAGCTTCTGTGTGAGTGACAGGGGGCACGATGAGGGGGTTTTAATGCCCAAATACAAGGGCTCCATGAGGTGTAACTTTCTTTTTAGCTTTGTAAATGGAATGAATGCCCGTGGAGGCACACATGGGGTAACTTATACTGTCTGTTCTGGATTTATTGGGCTTTGTATAGAGTCACAGCCACTGCTCCCTATTGGGCCAGCATTCACTCACTCTTTGTCGATAATAACTATAAATCATAAAAACAATTCTCATTTGAAACGCAATTTCACCAGAATAGATGCAAAACTTTATTTTTGCGTTGTAAATTAGCTGAAAACCTAACTGAAACATAATAACTTTGTAAGTGTCAGTATAAGGTCAGGGGTTAGTAGGGTTAGGATCAGGGATTGGGGTTTACAATGCTTAAAAAAAAAGTCCAAAATGGGTCACACATAATTTGCAACGCTAACATACAGTTGGATTGTCTATCACATTATTTGCACAGTTAAAATACAGTTTTACCCGAAACGGTAGCAATAAAGTCTATTATTTATTCTCAGAGGTGATAAGTAATTTAGAAATGTAATCTAAGAAATACTGGAAAAAAAGCACTGTACTGCCCAGTTTCATGGCACTCAACCCCATCAAGAGCAAATATTGCTTGGTCTTAAAGATGGATACAATATCCATTGATAGTTCATCACAGTTTGTCCTCGATCGATCGCTGGATGCCATCATCTTTAAGGATAACTATAAGGATATAAACTAGGATAGGGTTCTCAAACTCCAGCTCCCAGATGTTTCTGAACTACACCTCCCATGGTTCCCAATGCCATCTTTTGCATTCAGAGAATTTTGGGAATTTTAGGCCATCAACATCTGGGGGGGGGGGGTTTGACATCCTTGTTTTAGGGGGGTAATTCACCAAGCACTGGTACAGCAGTGAAGATCACCTCTGTTACAAGCAACGATAAACACTTGTGTCAACTATGGTGAATCTGGCTGTCCAGAGAAGCAAAGTTGACATTAGGGCTGAAACGATTAATCAACAACTAATCGATAATGGAAATAGTTGACAACTATTTTAATTATCAATTAATCGGTGTCAATTGATCGTCCTGTGTACAGCACACGATGTTTAGAGTCAGTCTGAGTTAAACGTAAATAACGTCAGCTTCGGAACTGATTGGAGAAGACGCGCCGCTGCTTTACTAGGTATGATTTAGTTCTAGGTTTATATCAGACAAAATCAGTTTGTTTTTATTCCGTTTACAACAGTAGCAGAACTGTAACACAAACACTAGGATACTGCCACTGGGTGAAGGAGCTATATGCCTGTGTTTTACCCTGACTTGAAACTGGAGTCCTGTGCAACCACTCCACCCTCCCTGCCACATCCTCTTTGGTCGGGAACTACCTTTCCCTCCCTTTGATCTTCTCCCTTTCCCCAAACTCACTCCCACATTCAGATCCGGCCTTTTGTCCATACCCTCTCATACTCAGGTCAAGTCACTTGAGCAGTCACTCCCTTCCACCTCCAGTACCTCCTCCCACTCAGTTTGTTCACTAAATTATTTAAAAAGGGACACATTATGCACCCTGACCACTTTAGCTTATTAACCCTGATTACATGCTGACATCATCATCTATGACTAAGTGCTTGTAGCTGCGTTCATTTGAGAAAGTAAATATGGGCTGAAGCTGTGCATGCAGCATCATCCCATCACTAACCAAGCGCTCGCATACCTTTTTGTGAAAATTACGGAAGATACTCAAGTTGCGTATGTACGTACGAATGTTACGTACACTACGTAAATTGTTTAGGAAAAAAGTGGGAGGGGTTGTGGTTATTTTTTTCTATAAAATTCCTTTTAAGTAAACAATTTATTTTTATTTTTTTATCCAATGAATCGATTTAATCTAAATAATAATCGGTCAACTAATCGATTATGACAATAATCGTTAGTTGCAGCCCTAGTTGACATGTACAACAGTATTTTCTTCATTATGCCGTAAAATGAGTAATCTGCGGCTATTCTTCTATCATCTTTGTGTTAATGTTGTTTGCAACACCTGGGAATATAGTTGGCGATTTTCAAGCAGTGATTCTTATTAAACAACGACAGAAGCAGTGTGAAAACAATTGAAAAAAAACTAGACACCGTTGGCTACAGTGAAATCTGTGCTCAGTAACTTTGGTAGAAAGTGTGGTGGAAAAAACCACGCTAGACAATTTCAGCAGAGACCTTGGTGGAAAGAAAGGGAAAAAATTTGGCAAACTACAGTGTCAGTTTCCCAAATAGAGAATTCATCATAGTTTAATCACATTTGTTTCACCATAATCCCCCAAAGTAAAAAGCACCATTCTTTCAATTAAAGAACATTGGTTAGTGATTAACCCCTTAGTGACAGGGTGGTTTTACGAAAATCCGTCCGATAGTGCCTGCTGTAGTTTTTACGTTTCTGCGCTGTTTGTGTTCAAGTCAAATTTTCCTCTTACTCATTTATGCAACCCACACCTAATTATATACCGTTTTTCCCGCCATTAAATGGACTTTCTAAAGATACCATTATTTTCATCATATCGTATATTGTACTATAAAAAAAGTTATGAAATATGAAGAAACACACCTTTTCAAAATTTTACCCCCAAAATCATTTAGGCTAGGGTCAAACGAAAGCATTTTTACACGCGAACGTAAAAAAGTGCGTCCGAACGCATTGACGTATTTTTTCATGGAATTCGTGAAAACGGTCATACGATGCGCATTTTCGTGCGTGATTTTTTACGGATCCAAACCAGGAAACTTTGGGTGTCTGGACGTTATGTTGGCCGGACACGAGCAGGGTCTGACATCTCCAAATCACACACACACACCGCTATGTGGACGCAGCGCACTCTGTACGTCAGTACTAGCGGTTCTGCGTTCTCGAAAAAATGCGTTCATTTTCCACTTGCGTTGCGCGGCCGGACTTTCGTGTGACCGTACTTCGTATATTGGCCGTCATTGCCGGTCATTTGCTGCTAGTGCGGCCGTAATTAAGTGCGCCAGAACGCACGTTAAAAGTGCGCTGGTCTGACCCCAGCCTTATGCCACGGGACTTACTATGCCATCCTTGCAGCAGGTGGGATGCAACACAGCAGGGTGGCATAGCACGCCCCAGTGGCGTCTATGGGCCACGTGAGGCCCTCCCATCAGTTGTCGCGCACGTTACTCGCTGCTATGAGACGGCCTGAGCTCAGGCTGTCCACCTACGGCCAATGACTCACTCCAGCTGCGTAGGCGGGCCGGAAGTGGGGTCCGCAGCCATAGAGCGGGCGTATTGGGCAGTAACGCCCTCCCACTGGGCACAATTCGGTTAAAATGTGTGTTTTTGTTAACTTCTTGACATCCCTGGCAGTTTTCCCAAGTCTGGCTCGGGGTGAAATTTCAATTCGGACAGAGGTGACTGCAGGGGACAGCGAGGATGCGCAGGGACAGGCATGTATCCAGCCCGAATGTGGCTCGGGGTTACCGCTTTCAGCATTAAAATTTAACCCCGAGCCACACTCTAATACCACCAGGGGGCTCTAAGTCAAAATCAGACCGATAGGTTAATATGGATTCGTACGTACATACACAAGTTGCGTATCTTGCATACTTTTCACACAAGGTATGCGAGTGCTTGGTCAGACAGATGGGTTGATGCTGCATGTGCAGCTTAAGCCCATGTTTGCAATGAACGCAGCTACAAGCACTTGGTCATAGATGATGATGATGAGGATGTCAGCATGAAATTGGGGTTAATAAGTTAAGGTGGTCAGGGTGCGTAGAGTGTCCCTTTTAACCTCCCTGGTGGTATTCCCGAGTGTGACTCAGGGTTAAATTTCACTACCGCGAACGGTAACCCTGAGCCACACTCTGGCTGCATACTCCCTCCTTCTGCGCTCCCTCACCGTCCCCCGCAGTGTAATCGCGATGACTTGCTTCCTGGTAAGGCTCCCTGCGAGTCACACGATGCAGGGGGCGGGACCAGGCAGCAAATTAGCAAACTGTAAAAGAGATTTATATCGTACAGCGTGAATTGCTCACGAATGGCCACTAGGTGGCACTAACAGACCATACACATTCTAAGACTTGACTTCATTGTATAATATATGGTTTTGAGATCTTATTTGCACGGATTTCAGTGAGCTATTCCTAATTATTACAGGCTTACTATATAAATCAACACGTTTTCTGTCGAAAAAAAAATGAGACGCTTTTAGACACACAAGTTTTGAAAAATTTAGACCACCAGGAGGGTAAATCATTTCGTGGACAAACTGAGTGGGAGGAGGGACTGGAGGTGAAAGGGAGTGACTTTGCTCAAGTGACTTGACCTGAGTGTGAGATGGAGTGGATATGGACAAAAGATCGGAGTGTGGGAGTGAGTTTGGGGAAAGGGACTAGACCAACGGGAGGGAATGGCAGTTCCTGACCAAAAAGGGTGTGGCAGGGAGGGTGGGGTGGTGGCGGCACAGGACTCCAACTTCAAGTAAGGATAAAACAGGCACACAGCTCTTTCACCCAGTGGTAGCATCCTATTGTTTGTGTTTATAGTTCTGCTACTGCTGTAAACAGAATAAAAACAAACTGGTTGTGTCTGACATAACCCTAGAACTAAATCATACCTAGTAAAGCAGCGTCTTCTCCAATCAGCTCCGAAGCTGATGTTATTTACGTTTAACTCAGTCTGACTAAACAGTGTGGTGCACACAGGACGATTAATCAGCACCGATTTAATTGATAACGGAAATAGTTGACAACTATTTTAATTAGGGATGTACCGATACTTTTATTTAATGTCATGTGACTACTTTTCAATAAAAACAGACCTCATATAAAAATGCCCCCACATCACATGTATACCCCCCGAGATTATATATATATATATCTCACAGATTGCCCCCAGTTCTCATGGAGATTGCCCTCAGCTCACCTGGATTTGAGGCTCCGAGCGCTCTTCCTCCTTCAGTGTCCGCCGGCAACGGGTTGCAGCCCGGCTTTGCCGGCCGACACTGAAGGAGGAAGGTGAATCCGGTCGCAGGGCTGTGACGCGGCCACAGGGCCGTGGAGGCCTTGACTCTGCCTCCAGCCAAGATCTCGTGGGATGCTCCCGCGAGATCTCGGCTGGAGGCAGCGTCACAGCCTCCACTGCCCGGTCGCAGCGTCACAGCACTGCGACCGGACCCACCGCTGTGTAAGTATTGCGGCCCGCCGGAGGGAAACACTTGCCAAATGCTTTTCATGCATGCGGCCAGCTTCCCCAGCCCCGCGGATACCGGCAAGCCGGCCCAGCGCTGTCTTCCGGTATCGGGGGGAGGTATCCAGCCATTTGCACAAGTACCAAGTACTCGTGCAAACGACAGTATCGTCAGCGATACCGATACTAGTATGGGTATCGTGCATCCCTAATTTTAATCGATTAATTGTCAATTAATCGATTAGTTGTTTCAGCCCTCATAGAGTGATACTTTTTTCCATATTTCAGTAATTTGTTAACATTGACGTTACTTTCTAGCAGAGTCTGCTGATGGGAAAAAGAAATCAAGATTTAATTTGTGTTGGTATCGCAGACCTAAAATGGCTGAAAGTAGTGACTAAATACAGAAAAGACCTAATAGGTGAGAAATGGCTCTGCGGTATAGGGGCTAAACCTCAACCTGCCCAGTACTCAATGCTCTGTTTTGGATTACATCTGTACCCAACAGCATTCATTACCGGTTTATTGATTTACTGTTCCAAATCGGCTAATACCTTGACCGCTCTTTGATTTCCTGATCGTGCATCTGATCACTCTGATCGGACCTATATCTTGTTCAGTTGTCCTCTGTGCTCCTGACTTCAGATCGTTTCTAGGTATTTACTTTGTGGTAGTCCAGCCATTCTAAGGACTGGTACCAGGGGTGTGGAATTTTTTTTCTTGGATTACTACTTAGACAAGTAGATTTTAATCTACTTGTCCTTCAGGATGATCTACTTGTCCGGATAAGAAAAATAATTTCAACAAAATAGTGTTTAAATAGAGGTCTTTATTCATAACAGCCTAGAGAGGCAGCGTCAGATACTGTACATGTGATGAATAAAGACCTCTATTTTAACACTATTTTGTTGTGTGTATGTGTATACATACTACAGACGGCTATAATCGTGATTTTGGCATCTGGACTAACACGGCCTATATGCCTACCTAATTGTGTGTGTGTGTGTGTGTGTGTATATATATATCAGCCCCCAGTGTGTAAATGTGTGTATATGTGTATATGTGTATATATATATATATATTATATATATATATATTATATATATATATATATATATATATATATATATATATATACACATACACACACGGAGGGCTGCAATGTGTATATGTATATACAAACACATTGCAGTCCTCAGTGTGTGTGTGTATAAAATTATATACACACACACGTATGTACGGTGTGTGTGTGTATACATACACACTGTATGTATGTATGTATACACACGCAGGGCTGCAATGTGTATGTGTGTATATGTATATAAATGCCTACATACACACTGAGGGCTGCAGTGTGTGTGGTGTGTGTGTGTAAACACAGAGTTTTGAAGTGTGTGTGTGTGTGTATATATAACACACACACACACACCCTTCAAAACTCAGTGTGTTTACACACACTGCAGCCCTCAGTGTGTATGTATGCATTTATATACATATACACACATACACATTGCAGCCCTGCGTGTGTATACATACATACAATGTGTATGTATACACACACCGTACATACGTGTGTGTGTGTGTGTATATATCTATACACACAAACACTGAGGGCTGCAATGTGTGTGTATGCATGCATGCATGTATGTATGTATCATTGCAGCCCTCAGTGTGTACGTGTGCATATATATATATCAGGGCTCAAAATTTCAAGTCCCAAGCTACTAGCCAGGCTTTAAGGCTGGGGTCAGACCAGCGCACTTTTAACGTGCGTTCTGGCGCACATAATTACGGACCCGTAGAGCGAGATGAGAGGGGCAATGATGTACGGCCGCACAAAAGTCCGGCCGTGCAACGCAAGTGGAATTTGAACGCATTTTTTTGAGAACGCTGAACCGCTAGTACTGAGTGCGCAGCTGCGGCATAGCGGCGTGTGTGCTAGATTAGGAGATGTCAGACACTGCTATTGTCCAGCCTACATAACGTCCAGACGCAAAAAGAGTTTTATTGACGATCCGTACAAAATCACGCCCGAAAATGCGCGTCGTCTGACTGTTTTTGCGCATTCCGTGATAAAATACGTCAATGCGTTCGGAAGCACTTTTTCACGTTCGCGGGGAAAAATGCTTTCGTCTGACCCTAGCCTAAGAGTTACTTGCCACTAGTTGTCCCACCTAACCCCTATCCTGCCCTGCCTGCGACTGCATTCCCACTCGCCCTCATGTAAATTCCATTCGCCAAATGCGAGTGGAAATTTTGAGGCCTGTATTCTATTATACACATTGCAGCCCTGTGTGTACACACACACACGTACGTACGTTTCAGACCAGACATGGGGTGCTGTCCGAACGCTCTATCGGCATTCGGACAGGCCCCTGCAGTATACCGCGTTTCGTGCCGCTGGCAAAGTCTTCCAGCGGCCGCTCGTTGCTAAGCCCCCAGACGCGAACTCCGAGATCTCGCGAGGTCGCGCCTGGGGGCTTCCCAACGAGCGGCCGCTGGAAGACTTTGCCGGCAGCGCTCGTTAGAAGGTACGAAACGTGGTAAGCTGCTGGGGCCTGTCCGAATGCCTTTAGAGTGTTCGGACAGCCGCCCCAGCCCCTCGGATGCCGGCAAGCCAGCTCAATGCTGGCTTCCGGTATCGGGGGCGTCCCTGTAATTAGCACGCAGTCCGGCGGGCTTCTAGCCCGCTGGACTGCATCTCAAAAAAATAACTACTCGCCCGGCGCCCGGATCTTCATGTCCCGGGCGTCGGGCGATACAATTCCCACACCCCTGTGGTACCCACTCTGTGCTGGACCTATATCCCAGTACCTTGAGAGCCTGTTTCATGACCCCTTTATAAGTCCAGCCACATTATAGACTAGTAATTGAGTCCAGTTCAAGCACCTTTCTAGCTCCCATTGCAGAACCCATTTCTTTTTTACGATTGATACCACTCCTGGGTGAAATGTTTTTTGGTCCTGAGTGTAGGGATGTCCTGGTCCCTCTTACAGCCCTTCGTCACTATTCATATATCAATACTACATCTTCTCGAATCCCACAGAGCGTTACCTTGCAGTGAGTCTCACTCTGGGGTGGACTGAGGTCCTAGGTCTTATTCAGAGCTGTGTAAGCAAACTGAACACACTCTGCTCCCTCTCCCCTCCTATCTGGACCTACTTAGCTGAGGGTTCTCTGCCCCATCATATCTCAGGAGTTATTGTGGCATCTTTATATCAGAAGATCCCATAGAACAGGCTCAAATGCCTTTTTATAAGCAGGAGATCTGACCATTTTTTAAAATATCTTTTATTACATTTACTTTTAATTGCCACAAAGGCCTTTTCTGCCAGTATGCTGATAATGCAGACCCCGTTTAAAACTGTAACATCAGGGACACCATCAAGAGCTGGGAATATCTCATTTTAACTATTTATGTGATGTATAAAATACATGTAAAATTAAAAATGAGAAAATGTAATATTTTAATTAACAATCTCAGAACAACAATTTCTGCGCAAACGTTCTACTTCACCCTTTATTGCTAACTTGGCTAGACATCAAATAGCAGTTTACCTACTCCTTCCAAGCCCAATGTGATTAAAAATTCTAATCTTTATTCTAATCTTATTTGAAACATACACAGAGACCAGACTTAGACAAACCCCCAGCCAACGTCAAAACTAGAATTAAAAACAAAATACACACAACAATGCAGTGATGTGATATAAACACTGGTATCGCCAGGTAATCCTGACAACACTAAACCATACAAAAAAGAAATCCATATGGCGCATTAAGTAAAAGTGTCTATCGTGTCCGTGATATTTGCCGTACAGTGTCAATAGTCCAGTGGGGAATAGTGGCATCAAAATCAATAAAATAATTAATTAGGGATGCACCGATACCGGGACCTGCACGAGTACTTGGTACTCGTGCAGGGGCCCCCGATACCTAAACCGATACCTGAAGCCAGCGCTGGACTGGCTTGCCGACCGGTTTCATTGGCGCAATGTTTGGCGTGCTGCCAGGCTCCTCCGGCGTTGTCTTTCTTCGAGCGGCTGCTGGCAGAGGTTGTAGCCCGGCTGCTCGTTGAGAACCATGCACACAGCCGCGATCTCGTGAGATCCCGGAGTTCACGAGACTGCGGCTGTGCACGTGGAGAAGCCTGGCAGTGCCGCTGGGGGCAATATGAGCTGGGGCAATATGTGTGCGGGGCAATGTGTGAGCTGGGGGCATTTTATATAAGGTCTGTTCTTATTGAAAAGCGGTCACCTGACATTAAATAAAAGTATCAGTACTCGGTATTGGTGAGTATTTTTTAAAAAGTATCGGTACCTGGTCTTAAAAAAAATTGTATCGGTGCATCCCTAAAAATAGTAATAAAAGCGATGAAATTGTCCTCTTCAATGTGCGAGTGTTTGTGGTCAGATCTCTTGACGCCTCTCAAAGAGAAGAAAACAAAGAACAAATGGTGCGGAATACCAAGTAAATTGGCGAAGCTCCCTCTATATTTAAAGGCAGGAACTCACATTTCAAGTAATAGAGGGTGACGCTACCCTTCTTTGTCGATCACTTGAACAAGACTTTCAGGGTTATCCAAAGAGATACGAATTGCTTGAGAAAGGTAACCGAACGCTGAAAATCAGTGTTCGGTTACCTTTCCTGACCATTCGGCTATCCAGAGAGCAGGCAATTCGCCAAATCCTGGCGAATTGCCTGAACATACGGTGCCTGTTCGGTCCCTGTTCGAGGGCAGTGAAATCCCCATGAAAAAGCACTGCTTCGGCTATTCAGAGAACACAAACCAGCAGTGAAAGGTTCCCCTAATGCTCTGCCATTCGGTGGTTTAATTCGGCAAATTAATTCAGGAGAATCCCATAGGCTTCAATGTTAAAAAATTATTCCCGTTTTAATTCAATATCTAATAAACCGTTCATTATAAAATTCTGGCAGCAAAAGAGTCTCTTTATTTATAGATTTTTTAGGATACTTTAAGCATTTTTTCAGATTTTTTTTTTTTTTTTTTTAAACCCCTTCCCGACCGCGGACGTACCATGTACGTCATTGCAGCGGGTCTCTCTTAGACCCGCTGACGTACATGGTACGTCCTGCCGTTTTTGAGCTGCTGGAAGCGATCGGATCGCTTCCAGCAGCTCAAACGCCATTGCAGGATGCCTGGGAGTCCAGGCATCCGTGCAATGGCCGTTAGAAGTGCCGGGGCACCATGTGATCGCTCCCCGGGAGCGATCTACATCCGGTTGCACCGGAGAGGTGCCCGGCACTTCTACAGAGCGCTGGAAGCGATCGGATCGCTTCCAGCTGCTCTGAGCATATTACAAGGATGCCTCGACATCGAGGCATCCTTGTAATATACTTACCTGCCGCTGGTCCGTCCGTGATCGCTCCCCTCCGAGCGATCACTTCCGGTAGCGGCAGGAAGTACTGAGTGCCACGAGGTATCGTGGCACTCAGTACAAAATCGATCACTTCAGTGATCAGGTGCTCTGCTGGGTGCCTCGAGGGATCAAGGCACCCAGCAGAGTAAAAAAAGTGAAAAAAAAAGTAAAAAAAAAGTGTAAAAAAAAGTAAAAGAAAAAGTAAAAAAAAAGTGTGTAAAAAAAAGTGTAAAAAAGAAAAATAAAATAAATAACTGACGGGTAGGGTTAGGGTTAGGGGTAGGGTTAGGGTTAGGGTTAGGGGTAGGGTTAGGGGTAGGGTTAGGGTTAGGGGTAGGGGTAGGGTTAGGGTTAGGGTTAGGGTTAGGGTTAGGGGTAGGGGTAGGGTTAGGGGTAGGGTTAGGGGTAGGGGTAGGGTTAGGGGTAGGGGTAGGGTTAGGGGTAGGGTTTAGGGTAGGGTTAGGGGTAGGGTTAGGGTTAGGGTTAGGGTTCTAAGGGCAGGGTCAGGGGTAGGGTTAGGGTTCTAAGGGCAGGGTCATCTTGGGGCTGAGTGGGATGTTCCTAGCCTGCCTCATCAGAGAGGCAGGCTAGCAACATCCAATCAGAAGTTAGAAAAAATCAAAATAAAATTTCTAATTTGTCAGGTCAGGCCAATATTTTTGTAAATATTGGCTCTGACCTCTGTGATTCTCCCTCCCTCTCCTCACTTGTGTTTTGGTGAGCGAGAGAGAGAGATCAGATTTGACAGGTTAGAGATTTTAGTGAGATTTAGTGAGATTAGAAAAAATTGAGGCAGATTTAGAGAGATTTTAGGGAGATTTTAGAAGAATTGAGGCAGGTTTAGAGGGATTTAGAGAGATTTAGGTGTTTATTTGTATTTTCTTGTGAAACCCAACGGTTCTTCTAAGAACCAACAATCCGCTTATATATATATAATAATTATAAAATTTTATAATCTATTATATATAATGTCTGAGAGGGTGTACAGCGCCGAGGAGGCATATGCCATCCTGGCGTCAGAATCTGAGGCATCTGCGTCAGACTCAGACCCTCATTTCGACCCCGCTAACTGCTCAGAGGCGTCGCTAGATACATTATCTATGCTGGCTGATGTATCTAGTGATGTTTCTGATGCAGATCCTGGTCACCACCTGCCAGCAGGAGACGCACAGCTCCAGCTGAGGAGTGGGTAGTGCCTCATCGCCAGAGGCCAGATATCCCTCCTTTCACGGCAAATCCTGGCATCAATATTGATGTTGCAGGATTTACCGCCACACAGTTTTTGCAGGTGTTTATGGGGGATGATTTGTTGGGCCACATCGTGGCCCAATCAAATCTGTATGCCCATCAGCATTGTGCTGCGAAGCCAGACTCCTACTTGGCAAGGCAGCAATGGACCCCGCTAGATGTGCCAGAATTTCTGAAATTCTGGGCACTTACTATGCTGAGGGCATCATAAAGAAGCCCTCAATTCGCTCCTGCTGGAGCAGTAGCCCCATCTGCTCTACCCCCATTTACCCTCCAATCAATGTCACGTAGAAGGTATGAAAACATTTTGCGTTTCATGCACTTCAGTGACAACAGCCTGTGCTCCCCTAGAGAGCATCCCCAGTTTGACAGGCACCAGACTTTTACATTTTATTCGTACATTTTTATGTTCTACAATTGGTGCTGTATTTTGCCAAAATCTTTGCACACCTATGCATGGGGGGCATGGGTGTACTCAGGAGATCTTGCAGAAAACAACCTGGAGAGTTTTCATGCAGTAACAAACAACAGTGTCTGCTAAATCACAGTCCAAAACTACTGTGGGCGTAAAAATCTGAAAATTGAAAAATTACCGCCACACACCTTCTCAAATGTTTTGGGCTAAAACCGTTGCATCCATGGCATCAAAGCACTCCATATGCAATACCTTGGGGTGTCAACATAACAAATATAAACAATTTTCTGGCAATAATTCAAACTGGGGTATGCGGTAGACCCAAAACCAAAGCTAGGCCTAGCTGAAGAAATAATCTCAATTTCAACTCCAATGACAAAGTCATAAAAATTGTATTTGAACCTTCCCAAAATCCTGGCAAACCTATGCATGGGGGGCATGGGTGTACTCAGGAGACCTTGCAGAAAACAACCTGGAGAGTTTTCATGCAGTAAAAAAACAACAGTGTCTCCTAAATCACAGTCCAAAACTGATGTGGGTGTGAAAATGAAAAATGACCACCAAACAGTATCTAATTTGTTTGGAGCAAACGGATGCATCCATAGCATAAAAACACTCCATTTACAATACTTTGGGGTGTTAGCTTACCAAATATATGCACGTTCATAAAACTGGGGTATGTAAAAAGGCCCCTAAAAAGAAGATAAGCAAAGAAGATACTGTATGTCAAATTAGAAAATTGACAAGCACATGTCAAAGATTGGCGTAGCCCCCCAAAAACAACAGAACAAATCTATATATGGGTGGTATCAATTTACTCAGAAGATGTTGCTGAATATTTTGGGGTGTTTTTTGGCAGTAACCCATAACTGGATTTGACAATTCATGCCTAAAGTACAATGTGTGTGAAAAAATAACACAAAAAGTGACTACCTGAAAGTTTGACAAAGAGCTAGTGCATGGAAAGTGTTAAAATACAACTCTTTGAAGCACCCTAGGGTGTGCCCTTTCTAAAAATATATGGTTTGATGGGGGTAAATTACTTTGGCCGGCTTCAAAAATGTCCCAAATAGGACATGGGTGCATGATGACGAAATGTGAAAATTCCAAGTTGGAAAACTGAAATGCGCACCCCCAAATAAGGCCTTTTAGCCCCCAATGACCCGACATACCTATACATGGGTGGTATCAATTTACTCAGAAGATGTTGCTGAACATATTTTTTGGGGTGTTTTTTGGCAGTAACCCATAACTGGATTTGACAATTCATGCCTAAAGTACAATGTGTGTGAAAAAATAACACAAAAAGTGACTACCTGAAAGTTTGACAAAGAGCTAGTGCATGGAAAGTGTTAAAATACAACTCTTTGAAGCACCCTAGGGTGTGCCCTTTCTAAAAATATATGGTTTGATGGGGGTAAATTACTTTGGCCGGCTTCAAAAATGTCCCAAATAGGACATGGGTGCATGATGACGAAATGTGAAAATTCCAAGTTGGAAAACTGAAATGCGCACCCCCCAAATAAGGCCTTTTAGCCCCAAATGACCCGACACATACCTATACATGGGTGGTATCAATTTACTCAGAAGATGTTGCTGAACATATTTTGGGGTGTTTTTTGGCAGTAACCCATAACTGGATTTGACAATTCATGCCTAAAGTACAATGTGTGTGAAAAAATAACACAAAAAGTGACTACCTGAAAGATTGACAAAGAGCTAGTGCATGGAAAGTGTTAAAATACAACTCTTTGAAGCACCCTAGGGTGTGCCCTTTCTAAAAATATATGGTTTGATGGGGGTAAATTACTTTGGCCGGCTTCAAAAATGTCCCAAATAGGACATGGGTGCATGATGACGAAATGTGAAAATTCCAAGTTGGAAAACTGAAATGCGCACCCCCCAAATAAGGCCTTTTAGCCCCCAATGACCCGACATACCTATACATGGGTGGTATCAATTTACTCAGAAGATGTTGCTGAACATATTTTGGGGTGTTTTTTGGCAGTAACCCATAACTGGATTTGACAATTCATGCCTAAAGTACAATGTGTGTGAAAAAATAACACAAAAAGTGACTACCTGAAAGATTGACAAAGAGCTAGTGCATGGAAAGTGTTAAAATACAACTCTTTGAAGCACCCTAGGGTGTGCCCTTTCTAAAAAATATATGGTTTGATGGGGGTAAATTACTTTGGCCGGCTTCAAAAATGTCCCAAATAGGACATGGGTGCATGATGACGAAATGTGAAAATTCCAAGTTGGAAAACTGAAATGCGCACCCCCAAATAAGGCTTGTAGCCCCCAAATGACCCGACATACCTATACATGGGTGGTATCAATTTACTCAGAAGATGTTGCTGAACATATTTTGGGGTGTTTTTTGGCAGTAACCCATAACTGGATTTGACATTTCATGCCTAAAGTACAATGTGTGTGAAAAAATAACACAAAAAGTGACTACCTGAAAGTTTGACAAAGAGCTAGTGCATGGAAAGTGTTAAAATACAACTCTTTGAAGCACCCTAGGGTGTGCCCTTTCTAAAAATATATGGTTTGATGGGGGTAAATTACTTTGGCCGGCTTCAAAAATGTCCCAAATAGGACATGGGTGCATGATGACGAAATGTGAAAATTCCAAGTTGGAAAACTGAAATGCGCACCCCCCAAATAAGGCCTTTTAGCCCCCAAATGACCCGACATACCTATACATGGGTGGTATCAATTTACTCAGAAGATGTTGCTGAACATATTTTGGGGTGTTTTTTGGCAGTAACCCATAACTGGATTTGACAATTCATGCCTAAAGTACAATGTGTGTGAAAAAATAACACAAAAAGTGACTACCTGAAAGATTGACAAAGAGCTAGTGCATGGAAAGTGTTAAAATACAACTCTTTGAAGCACCCTAGGGTGTGCCCTTTCTAAAAATATATGGTTTGATGGGGGTAAATTACTTTGGCCGGCTTCAAAAATGTCCCAATAAGGACATGGGTGCATGATGACGAAATGTGAAAATTCCAAGTTGGAAAACTGAAATGCGCACCCCCCAAATAAGGCCTTTTAGCCCCCAAATGACCCGACATACCTATACATGGGTGGTATCAATTTACTCAGAAGATGTTGCTGAACATATTTTGGGGTGCTTTTTTGGCAGTAAACCTTAAAGTTCACAGTACATGTATTCTTAAATTGCGTTCAAAAAAAAAAAATCACCAAAATTTATTTTTTTTTCAAACTTTGGCATAGATTTGTGGTAAAATGGTTTGCATGGAAAGAGTCAAAATACCCCAAGTTTAATACCTTGATTTGTGTACTTTAAAAAAATATGTATATGTGGAGGGTTATTCAGGAATTAGTGACAGATATCAGTGTTACAATGTCACTATCACTAGTTTTTGAAAATAAACTCTTTGGAAATGGCAAAGTGCTACTTGCACTTATTGTTGCATAAAATAAGGAAAAAAGCGAGGAATATGTAAACATTGGGTATTGCTAAACTCAGTACTAAATTTAGAAACTACTAAGGAATAAAAAATTTTTGACGGTTGTTGATACATAAGAAATTTTGGGGGTCAAAGTTCGAAAAAGTGGTGTTTTTTCAATTTTTGTGTCATATTTCACAATATTTTTTATAGTAAATTATATGAAATGATGAAAAAAATGGTATCTTTATAAAGTCCATTTAGTGACGAGAAAAACAGTGTAAAATATGTGTGGGTTACATAAACGAGTAAGAGGAAAATTTGACGTAAACACTAAGAGCGCAGAAACGTAAAAACAGCTGCGGTCACGAACGGACGGATTTGTGTAAAACCGCCCGGTCACTAAGGGGTTAAAAGTCCGATATTTTTTTTTTTTTTTTTTTTTTTTTTTTTTTCAGTTTGCTTATTTTTTTTGTAACAGCCCTCTTTATTATCATTCCCTGGACCTCCTGTGAAAATTTCAGACATTTTCGCTCAGTAGTTTCTTTGCAAACAACGTTTCTTTTTCCCAGATTCATACAAATGGTTTTTCTAATTTATTCACTGCCTCCTCTACGTCACAGCTGCTTCGGCTCTGTGTGATTCGGCTCCTGTTCGGCTCCTGTTCGGCTCCTGTTCGGCTCCTGTTCGGCTCCTGTTCGGCTCCTGTTCGGCTTTTTCGAAGGTTAATCCAGATGTTTTTGCTTGTTTTCAGCGTGCATTCGGTGAGTTTTCGTCAGGTTTTCGGCAGCTTTTCCCTGCAATTCGGGGACCCTGTGATGCTCGCTGAATACACCGCAGGGTCACCGAAATGCAATCGGCAAAAGGAACCGAATTGAAGAGAACGAAAAGTCACCGAACGTGCGGTGACTTTTCGAATCTCTTTGGATAACCCTGAAAGTGTCACAGCACTCGTCGTAGGCGCCATAAGAAGACCAAGTAAGGTGCCGGTCCGCTCTCAGGTTCTGATCCGGACCAGATTTTATCCCTGCCTGGTCTGGTGTCCAGGCACTCAGGAGGCCATGCCAGGTTTCCCCCCACCTCTTCAGCCTCAGGTGTGGACTGGGCCTGGACTGCCTTTATAACCATACCCCACCCTCAGGTCTGGGCTTCTGCATCTCACCGAAGTCCTCACTGTGTCTTGACCAGCGTGCAGAGCACAGTGCACATCTCCTCTGTCTGGATTCCCACGTGACCCTTCATCCCTGTTTCTGAATTTTTACCGTGACACTCCATTCTTTTCTTCTATCCATATTCCTGGACTCCTCCTGTGACCCTCCATTGCTACCCTTCTTCATATTTGTTCCTGTATCACCTGATCCAGGTGTATCTCAAGTGCCACTGATTTACCCATGTATGACTTCTGCTATGGACATTGACCACCCCTCTGCCAGCTGCCTGCCTCAACCCATGCTTGAACTGTGATCATTCTACCAGATTTGCCCCTTTCTTCTACCTCGCCTGGATATTGTGGTTATACTTCTGCGCTCTGTGTCTCCTGGTCCTCAGCCCTCTCCTTCCTCTGTCTATTACAGTAAGTCTTCTTGTGTTCTTTAATTTATCTGTGCCTCCTGGTTTCTTTTTAGTCAGCTCTCTTCTTGTCCTCTCTGTCTGTTATTCAGTGTTCAGTCCATTACCTGTCCTGTCCACCCCTTTCCTATCCAGTCTGCTTAGTATGTCCTGTATATTGGGGTGCATCTAATAGTCCCATTTCTATTTTGCCCAGCCACCTCCTGTACTGCTTTTATTATTTATTCAGTGTCCCCTGTTGATTTACTCCTGTTGTTTATTCCTCCATAATAAAAATGTTTTATTCTTTGAACCCCTACATATCTGTCTCTCTCCACTTTGTAACCACACATTGGGCTCGAACCTGCAACCCCGCACAATGAGTCGTGACACAAAGGTACAAGGAGACGATGCTTCCATAGCATAACCCTGTGGATCACTGGATTATATTTAAAATCAGGGTAACACTCACTGATTCAGGAGCCTTGTAGTGTTTATGGGCTCAGACCATATAGCTTCAGGTACCCTTAGTTGGGTACCCAAACCCCTTTAGTGGTCAGTCCTCAGGTCCAGAGGTGCCGCTAGGTGTAGGATCTGAGATTACACTCCTGGAAGTACCTGCAGGGATGGATCAGGGTGGAATTACATTATCAGCTCTAGAAACCTGAACAGACACGTATTGCTAGGCCACAGCTGCAGGTATATTGATCATGCAAAACTCTGTCCTAATCCAGATTCATTACACAAATGAATGGGGATTTTTTTTTATAAAACGTTGTTATACATTATGCACCATTTTTAAAACGTGTAAGTTTTGTCCTTCGGACCTCCTAAGGAGGTCACCTTAAAGGACGGAGGTACGTGGAAAATCAATTTATTAATTGTAATTCTGTAGGGGTTGTTTACCTGATCTTTGTCCTTGTCAAAAAAAGATATGTTGGAAAAACGGTTCGTCCCTTCAAGTTAAGGGTCTTGGAGAATATTTGAGCAATAGAGCCGTGTAAATGTACTCCAGTAGCAAGGCATTCCTCTCACTGTCATGGAGCGTCAGCTGTGGGTTTGATTTTTTTATGGGTCCGGAGCAGACCAGATCGAGTCCCTGTAAAGCAGGGCTTGACAAATCCAGTGGCCTGGTAGCCACTGGCTCCTAGAATTTTACTCCTGGCTCCCAAATTTCCAGTTTATTTTACACCAATCTAAAAGCAGGCTTTGCCTGGCATCTGTAACAACTGTAAAATTTCAATGCTCTTGAACCCAGGACATGCTTGAAAACGAGAGAAATCTCAATGTATCCTTCCTGGTAAAATCCTTTATAAATAAATAAATAAACATCTGTCTCCTACATTTAATGTAAATATATCCAGTCCTGGTGTAGTGTGTGTGTCTGTGTGTGTGCAGTGGGTAAAAGGATGTCTGGCCATACATTTCAATACTATCATAAATTGGACAGGCTTTCAGCATAAACTTTATTTATTGGAAAGCGTCACATGACATTAAATAAAGGTGAGTACCTGGCAAAAATAGTACGGGTACCCAAAAAAAATGGTACTGTGTATCTTAGGCTAGGGTCAGACGAGCGTGATTTCTACGGACTGTACGTCCATGCACACAGACGTACGTCAGTACGGAAGACGCAGTAGTGGCCACACAGTCCATTTATTCACTGACGTCTATTTTGACGGATGTAGGAGGGAAAATAAAATAAAAAGCAAAACCATTTTGTCCCTGAAAAATGCTGGACGTATAAATGCAGTCCGTCTGACCACGTTCCATCACTCACACACAAAGCTATGCAGACTTTGCGGCTGTTCTAGGGGTTGTACGTTCTTGCGTCTGTGGGCCGCGGCCGTTGTGCGTCCGCAGTTCAGTGCGGACGTACTTCATGTGTCGGGCTCCGATGGGCTTTCTGTCATGCTATCACGGACGTACTTTTAGGCGCAATCACAGACGTGAGCACTACGCTCGTCTGACCCCAGCCTTAGTTGTTGCAAGTAAAGCTTTGTTAGTCTGAAGCAAAAACTAGCTCCTAACTTTCGTAACTGGCTCCTAGATTCAAAGCAAATTTGTCAAGCCCTGACGTAAAGGCAATATTAATATAGCTCTCCTTAAAAATGAGGCACGATGGATCTATAAGATGAGTAGTCTAGAACCTGAAGGAATGAGAGATTCACCTTTACCCCTTTTATTCATCATTAATATAAAGTTTACAGATAGCAGTAGGTGATTACTAATGTCATAATGATTGGAAATACTGTAGGATAACACAATGCCCATTTAGGCTGATAACTTCTAATTATATTGTTTATGCCCTGGATGAAACGAATGAGTTGACTAGCTCATGAGCATGGAATGAGGGTATTGGCCAGGTTTAAATAGCGTATGATTGGCCTTGAGGATCACTTGAGGAGTTATGACCAATAGGCAATGAGCTGGGTCTCCTAACGGAACGCATGTGCAGTGGACATTGGAGGAAACGCTGTTTCTGATCTGTAAAGGTATAAATCTGAATACAGGGACCTTTTGTTAATCACTCTTCATAAACCTCAGTGGGGCGAAATATGTTGAGTAATGATTTTGTTTTTAGCAGTTTAATTGGGTTCATGGTTTGAGGTCTTGAGAATTTGGCTAGTAGTCCTGGTTACTAGATGGGCAATGGAACTGCTGGAGAATTATCCATTGAGATGTGTACCCTGCATTTCAAAACTGTGATATGCTTTAGGGAGGCTTAAGATGAATGTAAGATATTAAGAAATTGTACCAGTGCAAATAGTGTTGTCAGGATTACCTGGTGATACCAGTGTTTATATCGCGTTGTTGCATTGTTGTGTCTATTTCGTTTTTAATTCTAGATTTGACCTTGGCTGGGGGTTTGTCCAAGTCTGGTCTCTGTGTATGTTTCAAGTAAGATTATAATAAAGATTAGAATTTTTAATCATGTTGGACATGGAAGGAGTAGGTGAACTGCTATTTGGTGTCTGCATATGTTATTTGGGGGTGAGGCCGTATTTTAAGCCCAGGATTGCACCTGATTGAGCTAGTTCCCCTTTGTTGTGTTTTTGTTTTTTTTGTAAATTCTGTGTTTTAGTCAATTTTGTGACATCATACAAGGCAATAAGATGAGAATGCAATAAAATATAAGGCAAAACAGAAATAACTGAGTAACATATGTAAGGAGGCTTAACCCTTTCACTGCTGAGGACGTGTGGGGAACGTCCTAATTGACTCCTAAGGAAAGATGGGGTAGAGATAGAGGATTCCTTTGAACCCCGATATCTCCTGACTCCTGGCAGAGCATGGCCTTTCCAATGATACCAAATATGACCAGGTTCGGAAAAAAACCTATAAAAATAATAAAAACATATTCTTCTTTTTAAGATGTGAAATGGCTCAGCAGTGAAGGGGTTAAGTAAGATAAGGTTGGGCAATCAAATGACGGCAGGCATGAGAGCCCATGAAACCATTAAGGCTGGGGTCAGACGAACGTGCGTGCAGCCGCACTTAATAACGGCCATAGTAGCAGCAAATGACGGGCAATATACGAAGTACGGCCGCACGAAAGTTCGGCCGCGCAATGCAAGCGGCAAACTCATTTTTTTCGAGAACGTGAAACCGCTAGTACTGACGTACAGAGTGCGCTGCATACGCTAGCGGGATGTGTGTGTTATTAGCAGAGTCTGACATCTCCTAATGTCCGGCCAACATAACGTCCAGACACAAAAAGTGTTTTATTGATGATCCGTACAAAATCACGGACGAAAATGCACATCTTATGACTGCTATCGCCTATTCTGTGAAAAAATAAGTCCATTTGTTCGAACGCACTTTTTCACGGACGACGCGAAAAATGCGTTCGTCTGACCCTAGCCTAAACAATTGCAGTATAGTGCCCATGGTTTGGGAGGCCAGAAGAGAACTGAGTGTTAGAGAAAAGAGGTAAGGTGAGAGAGGGGAAGGAAGAGAGAAAGTAAAGGAGAGAGAAAAAACTCACGGTAGGGAAGGTAAAACAGGACAAGGGGAGTGGAGTTCACTACGGTAAGGATGGGTCGCTGATCCAGGGGCCCCAGGTTTGCATGTAAAGATGAGGAGTTTTGTGTATCTGCGAGGTGAGTTGCTCCATATGTCGGACTTCAGTGAGGATGTGATGAAGTTCTGGTAGGGAGGGAAGAGTCAGTTGGTTCCAGTGTCTCGCTAGCGCCCTGCGGGCCGCCAAGGATCTACGAGCAATGAGCTTATTTTCACGTCTCGGATTCCCTCGTGGGCGGGAGAGGAGGAATGTCCAGGGATTAACTTCGACGGGTTGCTGCAGCGCTTGTCCGAGCCAGCCGGCTATCGTGGACCAGTACGAGTGAAGAGAATGACACTGCCACCATTGATGAAAGTAGGAGCCTGGTTGGCCACAGCCTCTCCAGCACAAATTTGTCGGGAGAAGTCACATGTAGTGGAGTCTGACTGTAGTAAGGTACCAACGAACATTGTTTTCAGACCCTGTTCGGCGTGTGTCACGCCGGTAGAGAGCGTAGCTGTGGATTCCCAGATTTATTCCCACTCTTCATAATCTAGTTCCTCACCAATGTCCGCCTGCCGTTTGAGCATGTAAGGAAGGTGTGTTCGTGGACCGTGCAGGACCAATGAGCGGTAAATGGTGGAGATCGCGCTGGTGACCACTTCTCCCCGCAGACCTTTCCTCTCGAACCATGCGGGATTCAGCAAGGCAGCCTGGCAAATACGGTCGCTAGTTCCCTTTTGTTTAATGTGGAATAGTGGCAGTATTGTTAAGTTGGCATCTTGCTCTTCAAATAAATGTTTTTTTTCTCAACAAAACGTGCATGGTAGTGAGGGGTTAAGTGCTCCTTTATCTGCTCCATTGTGTTCAGGCAACTGATGAGATTTTTAAATCTCTGAAGTGAAAGGCTAATTATCATATTTTATGTTTCTTCTTAAATTCGCAGATATGGAAACTGACATATTTACTTATATTGGCATTCAGCCTTCTTTCCCGGTATTACATAGCATATTATATCCTGTGGTATCCAGTGGATGATTCGGGTGCCTGAGTATCTTACTGATGTGCCTCTAATGCTAGTGTCAGACGAGCGCATTGGAGAGGGGAAGGAACGTCCGTGAGAGTGGACGTTCCTTCCACTCGACGCCCGTCTTTCTTATGCACTTTCTTGTGCACTTTCTTATGTCTAGGTTGCCTCCTGCATAGCATGGAGCTTTAAGATGGCTCCTCTCTTCACCACAGAGCTCTTTGATGCCTCTGGGAAGCCTGAGCTCTGCTCTGATTGGCTGACCCTAAATGGAGCTGAATTGCATGCAGGGACTAGTAGTTCTCACAGACTTTTGCAGGTTTCCATTACCTAAACTGAATTAGTCATTTTATTATTCCACTTGCTTATACCTTAGCTGACCATTCTGTACCTCTACAGTTTGACTTGACAACAGCTGATTAAAAAAATAAGGTTGACCCCTAAAGGACGGGCAGGAGGCACCTGTTGGGTGGGGGCTATCGCCAGGGAGGCGTACAGGTACGCTTCGTCGACAGGTGCCGCCGCGAGCTGCTGATCTTGCACGTCGCATGTCATTGGCTGCAGTGGGACAGCCTGAGTTCAGGCCGCCTCTCTGCAGCCAATGACGCGCGATATGTGCCGGCTTTGGGGAGGGGCCGAGGCGGCTCATTGAAGAAGACGCAGGGCGTCAAGGCCCACCTGTAGCAAGGACAGCAATGGGAAAAAGGTAAGGGTTAAGTCACCAGGAAATTATGAAAGTGTTGCAGTGGCTTGGGCTGCTTGTTTCATATCTATGTCATTGTCTGCCATAGCAGAAGTTATTTATTGAATAAATCCAAAGTTTATCCAATAAAAACATGGACCTATTAAATAGGCATTCATGTGTTAGTGTCTTGGAAACACAATTTGACAGATTGATCTATTCAGTGTAACAATGTGTTTGACTGGTGTCTGGAGCTCTCCACGTTGATGATTGAATTCCTGTTATCTTCGGCCACATCCTCTTCTGATTGTCAATGAGACATCAAGTAATGCCAAGTATATAAACCACTTTACTTGCTGTAAACCCAACCAACCTTTCCTGTAGCTCGGTTACAAGGTTTTCCAGTTTTGAGCATTCTGCAATGAAGAGCTTTCATCTTCTCCTCCAGTGGATACAATGAGCGCACTTAAGAGCTCAAATCAATATAACTCCAAATTATTTCAATCGGTGACAAAAACACATATAGAAATAGTAATTCAGTGAACATTGAGTCTGTAAAATAGCATGTAACAGATCTCTGTACTCCAAATGGGTCACATTTTTTTCTTCAGCTGGAACTCAGGACATACTTGAAAACGAGAGAAATCTCAATGTATCCTTCCTGGTAAAATACTTTGCAAATAAATATCTTGGGCTTTAGTCAAGGTAGAGGGAATTATGAAGTTCCAAATACCGGTCAATATTGGCCCAAAACCTTTCAGACTTCTGCTAGAAAGCTGAACATGAACTTCATCTTTCAGCAAGACGATGACTCAAAGCATACATCCAAATCAACAAAGGAATGGCTTCACCAGAAGAAGATTCAAGTTTTGGAATGGCCCAGGCAGAGCCCAGACCTGAATCTGACTGAATCTGTGGGGTGATCTGAAGAGGGCTGTTCACAGGAGATGCCCTGGAGTGGTTTTGCAAAGAAGAGTGGGCAAATATTGGCAAGTAAAGACGTGCAATGCTGATCGACTCATATCCAAAAAGACTGAGTGCTGTAGTACAAAGTATTAGTTTAAGGATGTGCACACTTATGCAACCATATTAATTTAGTTTTATTTTTCCTCCACCTAAAAGATTTCAGTTATTTTTTTCTTTAATGGAGTTGTACAGTTTATAGATCACATTTAAGGTGGAAAAAGTTCTGAAATGATAGGTCTTTACTAGGGATGCACCGATACCACTTTTTTAAGACCGAGTACAGATACTTTTGTTCAAGTACTCACCGATACCAATTACCGATACTTTTATTTTATGTCATGTGACCGCTTTCCAATAAGAACAGACCTTCTATAAAGCCCCCAGGTCTCATGGATATTGCCCCAGCTCATGGATATCCTGACCCCAGCTCATGGATATCCTGACCCCAGCTCATGGATATGCCCCCCTGCTCATGGATATGCCCCCCCTTGCTCATGGATATGCCCCCCCTTGCTCATGGATATGCCCCCCCTTGCTCATGGATATGCCCCCCTTGCTCATGGATATGCCCCCTGCTCATGGATATGCCCCCTTGCTCATGGATATGCCCCCTTGCTCATGGATATGCCCCCCTTGCTCATGGATATGCCCCCCAGCTCATGGATATGCCCCCTTGCTCATGGATATGCCCCCTTGCTCATGGATATGCCCCCCTTGCTCATGGATATGCCCCCCTGCTCATGGATATGCCCCCCTGCTCATGGATATGCCCCCCTGCTCATGGATATGCCCCCCTGCTCATGGATATGCCCCCTTGCTCATGGATATGCCCCCCCTGCTCATGGATATGCCCCCCCTTGCTCATGGATATGCCCCCCCTTGCTCATGGATATGCCCCCCCTTGCTCATGGATATGCCCCCCCTTGCTCATGGATATGCCCCCCCTTGCTCATGGATATGCCCCCCTTGCTCATGGATATGCCCCCCAGCTCATGGATATGCCCCCCCTGCTCATGGATATGCCCCCCCTGCTCATGGATATGCCCCCCTGCTCATGGATATGCCCCCCTGCTCATGGATATGCCCCCCCTTGCTCATGGATATGCCCCACACTCTCCGCTCATACTTACCTTCCTTCAGCGCCGCCGGTAAAGTCTTCGCGCGCTCCTTGGAAGGACCCCAGCCGCGACCACGTGGGACCATGTGATCGCGGCTGGGGTCCTTCCAACGAGCGCGCGCGCGGGAACTTTCCCGGCGTCGCTGAAGGAAGGTAAGTATGAGCGGAGACCAGCTGCAGGGCCTGTCCGAATGCTTTACCTGCATTCGGACAGGCCCTGCAGCTGCTCACTTTGTTTAATACTTACCTTCCTTCAGCGACGCCAGGAAAGTTCCCGCGCGCGCTCGTTGGAAGGACCCCAGCCGCGATCACATGGTCCCACGTGGTCGCGGCTGGGGTCCTTCCAAGGAGCGCGCGCGCGAAGACTTTCCCGGCGGCGCTAAAGGAAGGTAAGTATTAAACACAGGGCGGAGAGCAGCTCCAGGGGCGGCTGTCCAAATGCCGATAGAGCATTCGGACAGCCGCCGCAGCCCCATGGATACCGGCAAGCCGGCTCAATGCCGGCTTCCGGTATCGGAAAAAAATATCGGGGGTACTGCACGAGTACCAAGTACTCCTGCAGTACCCGGTATCGGCACCAATATCGATACTAGTATCGGTATCGGTGCAACCCTAGTCTTTACCTTACTGTTTAAGGTCGCTTTCTCTCTTTTAGTACGAATTTAAACCTGATGAGTAAAAATGACGTCACACAAAGGGGTGAAATGGCTCAGCAGTGAAGGGATTATATTTTAGTCTCATCTGACCATAACACCTTTTTCATGTGGCCTCAGAATCTTCAAGGCGTGTTATGGCAAAGCTCAGTCATGACTGCATGAGGCTTTTCTTGAGGAGTGTCTTTTTTCTTGCAACCCTCCCATACAAGCCACATTTGTGCAGAATTTGGGATATTGTTTTCACATGCACACAATGACCACTCTGTCATAAATTCATGCAACTGCTTCAGATTTGCTGTGGACCTCTTGGCAGCCTGTCTAGTTTCCTCCGGTCTCTTGCATCCAGTTTAGAGCGACGCCCTGATCCAGGAAGGGTCTGTGTTGTACCAAATACCTTCCACTTTTTAATAATAGACTTCACTGTTCTTCTAGGCATTGATAAAACCTTTGCCATTTTTATGTATCCATCTCCTGACTTGTGCCTGTCCACAACTTTATCCCCAGAGATCTTTTGACCGTGCCTTGCCACCCATAGTTTATTCTTTAAATACAGAAAAAATGGCGTTGCGCCCATACTCACCGGAGCGGCAGCAACCCACCATATCTTTGCCTCTCCTTGGCTGAAAAGCAGCAGGAGGGGCTTGGAGCTGCTCAGTAGAGCGGCCTTTTGGTTACAATTGTTAGGTACTCACTCTGTAAAGAGGTGGCGAGTGAGCTTGCGTTGCAATGGCCATTGAAACAAACAAAAACCTCAGTTTTGTTGTACATGGAACACCTAGAAACGAGCGCAGATGACACCTTTTTCCTTGTTATGTTTTATACATTAACTGGGCTGTTACTCCTGGCAGTTGCTGCCGCTCCGGTGAGTATGGGCGCGACGCCATTTTTTCTGTATTTATGTATATCATGCTTGTAACACCAGTCCGTCGTTCTGCAGCTGTTCCTCTTTCCATGAAGTGTTTGGTGCGTGTATAAATAAAACCCACCATATCTTTGCCTCTCCTTGGCTGAAAAGCAGCAGGAGGGGCTTGGAGCTGCTCAGTAGAGCGGCCTTTTGGTTACAATTGTTAGGTACTCACTCTGTAAAGAGATGCCATGAAGTGGCGAGTGAGCTTACGTTGCAATGGCCATTGAAACAAACAAACAACTTCAGTTTTGTTGTACATGGAACACATGGAAACGAGCGCAGATGACACCTTTTTTCCTTGTTATAGTTTATTCTTTGCTTCAGTTGCACTACCCGGGACTGAGATGCTCCAGGAAAGCTCTTTTCATGCTCAGCTGATCACAGTTGAAAGTCAAATGGCTGTGTGTTGTTGCGAAGGTGATTAGCTGCACCAGATTGAGTTTACAGGTCATTTTTAGGAGGGGGGAGATCCTTTTTCCAACTCAGTGATTCTGTTTTTGGCCGGCGTCCGACGAATGCAGTGATCACGTCCGTGTTGCCGCACAGTTTAACGTCCGTCGTAGCATAGAATCATGAGCAATAGAGACCCACACACTAAGTGCGTCCGCACCGAACTGCGCATGCACAACGCATGTGCAAACGGACACAAGTTAGGCAACAACGTAAACCGCTACCACAGACGTGCAAAGTGCGCCATGTCCGCGTAGCCTTCTGTGTGAGTGATGAGATGTCAGACGCAGCGCATTTGCGACATCCAGCACCTTGACGCACAAAATGGCTTTTCATATCCTTTTTGAATTTTTATCATTTTTCATATTAACCCTTTCGCTGCTGAGGCTTTTCCCGCCCCTGTGCTGAGGTCATTTTTTACCTGTTTTGCGCATCATGTTTAAACGTGTTTTGAAGGCTTATTTTAGTATATGACACCGACATATTATATATCGTTCTTTCCGTCAGACTCGGTAGATTCATAATATGTGATTATTATATGTATACGTTATGTCATGTCTGTATATTATAACAAAAAATGCAATAAAATATGTATTTTCAATAATTTACAACGTGTAAAGTGTTTTTTTCCACATTTTAACATGCGAGCAATTGCGGTTATATTTTGTATGGGGTGCGCTTGTTAAAAAAATTAGAGATGGGGTCTCGTTACATTTTTTTTTGGGGAAAATGACACTATTTTTAACAAACGCACCGCATACAAAAATCGTTAGTGCAGCATCATTGTTCACATTATAATTGAAATGGGAACAATATTGCTGCATTAACAAACCCAAAAAAATAAAAAAAGTGTTTATTTTTTTTTTTTTTAATTTTTTTTAATTTTTATTTTTCATTTTTTTTTTTTTTATACAAATTTTTTAACTTTCATGTTTGGTATCGTTGGAACGGCCATGAACGGCAATGAACTCCCTATCTCCACAGTTGGTGGCAGTTAGGGGTTAACTGTAGGACTGGCGTCATCGTGCTGCGCACGATGACGCCAGTCCTCTGGGGGAGTTCCCGGAAGCTTGGCCGACATCCAAGATGTCGGCCAGCTCCCGGGAAGGATCGCGAATCGGCGCTTTTCAGCGCCGATTTGCGATCCAGCTCCCCAGGGGTTAATGCCAGGCATCATTTGGAAGGGCAGGCTGTGCCCTTCCAAATGATGCCTGGGTTAAGCCCCTGTGTGCCACCGATCGGGAGGGAGAGAGGTCCGAAGGACCTCCCCCCCCTCCCTTTCAGGCGCCTCCTCCGCACATGCGGGGGGGCGCCTGAATTAGGTGTCATCGCGCCCCCGCGATGACACCTAATGTTGGCGGCTGCTGGTCCGGATGCCGGGCTGACATCCAGGATGTCAGCCCGCACCGGAGGGGCCAGCGATCGGCCGGAACCCGGCCGAACGCTGACCCCAAACTGAGGACGCGCTCAGCGCGTCCTCAGCACACCAGCGGTAATGCTGAGGACGCGCTGAGCGCGTCCTTAGCATTGAAGTGGTTAATTTTATTTCCCATAATTCCCTTTTTTTCTAGGTCCGTCAACAAAAACGGACTGTGTGGTGTCTATAGTATGTCCGTCCGTTGTGCACGCACGCAGAGTGCACTCTGACTGCGTTCATCTGACATTAGGTTTAGGATTGTCTTTATTTTTGTCTGACATGTTGGTGTTCTAATTTGCACTGAGTAAACCCAAGTGGATAAACAAAAACTGTGTCTTTATTTCAGGCTGCAAAGCAACAAAATATGATTAATTTCAAGGGGGGTTATTCTTTTTTCTATACCCACTATATGTTGTGTGTCCTCCACTGTATCCTCTCAGAATTCAGTAAATACTATTGGGAATAAGGGAGTGAAGGTTTCAACCAAACATTTACTGATAATACTCAAGATCTAAATAAACAAAATAAAAATGTTAAACAGAACATTAAACCTATAAAAAGTCCTCTGAGACATGTTTCACTGCATCCCTGGCTTCCTCAGTCAGTGTAGCGGTCCTCATACATTCCAAAGGCATTTTTTACAATTGGGCCCCAAGTGTACCACCAAAAACCGATGTTCTCTTGAGTGCAGAGGATGACGTGCGGCTTTCTGTTGATGGTGGAGTGTCATTTTTAGCATCACCACCATATTGTATGGGGCATGACCGCTATCAGGCATCTTGAGTCATATCCGGTCAGTTCGCCATCTTGGAACTGGAGTCCCTTCAATCCTCGTTACTTCATCGCCATAATGGGAATCGAATAAATGCCAACTACTGCAGAATACCATCTCCATAGTCTCTTGCAGTAGAAAGCTTAGCCTCTGTTCAGCTCTGACTTTCTGAAAGGGTACGTTCTGTTTCGCCATGCTGTCCTTCGTTTTCATACTTTTTTTTTTTTTTATACATTCACTGGAGGCAATGGCTGCATTAAACAGAACACAGAGTTCTTCTTTAAACCTTCTTCATTTCATACTGAAGTTAATATCAAAATACTACAATTGTGAATTTTTATATTCTTGCAAAATCGCTGTTATTAAATGACACATATTGACGAAGTGAAGAAGAAACATGGTTAAATACTAAGCAGCAGTTCTATTCATCACATAAAGTTTGAAATTTATTGGATACAGAAGTATGCATATATATATATTTTAATGTCTCCTTTTACACATAAATTCATCTCTGCTCATATTTTGTACAGTGATCAGTTTTCTTTTGATCAGTGATCAGTATTATCAACCCCTTCCCTGCTTGAGCCATTTCATGTCGGTGTTCTGAGACCCTTTTTTTTTTTTTTTTTTTTTTTTTACATTTAAAGTCAAATTTTATATTTTCTTTTCAGTGGCTTCCAAAGATTCATAATATATCCTTGTTATGTCAGAATACCATAATAAAAATTATCAACGTATTCTGTAAGATTTCGAGCATGTAAATGTATTTTACCACATTTTGTTTTTGGGTGTATTCTAAGCGAGTACTAGGGATGCACCAGAGTTTCAGCTGCCTTTTACATGCTGAAAATAGTGTTTCGGAAGAAAAAAAGCTTCTGAAAATATCTGCTTACAGATGCCAATAAATTTGGGTTAGTAATCCGGATTATGACTATAATATTGTTAGGATACTATTTGTGCTTGTTTTATAGGGTTACAAATTGGCCTTAGTGTTACAAATTGGAGTTAAAGTTAGAAATCAGGGTTAGTTTACTATTTGTGCTTATGTTCGGGGTAGAGGAACACTGGGTACAAATACAGGGTTATTCAGAGAGAGGTGAAAAGCAGGAGAATGACTGGAGAATGGAAAATTCTAGGTCAAAATAGCCGATTTGGAAAGTGAGACGAATGGGAGAATTTTTATGGTTTGGCTATTTTGACCTAGCATTTTCACTTCTCCAGTCATTCTCCTGCTCTCTGAATAACCCTGATAGTTTTTCCACGCATCTTTCCTGACCTGCCCGGATCGTGTTCAAGCAAGTTTGCATAGTCTCCATGGATTCCTATGGACTCCTGCAGCGCTTAGTGCAGCTGGTGTTATCTTTAATGGGCAGAAAGTATTACGACTCGAGCTGCTGAGAAAGTGGCTCCTTCATAATACTAGAGATCAAAACAAAGACAGTGTGGTGTACCTTCCAAGGGAGAGCTCTATCAGGCTAGTGGAGAAGTCCTGGTGCAAACGCCAGCAAGGCCCCGCCCAAATCCTCAAAGAACATCCATAGATCCACAAAAAGCGTGCAACACAGATATCTCCATCGGAAGGTTTATTGAAAAAAATGCAGCAGGTAAAAATGCAACGTTTCGGTCCTGTAGGACCGAAACGTTGCATTTTTACCTGCTATATTTTTTTCAATAAACTTTCCGATGGAGATATCTGTTTTGCATCCTTCAAAATACTGGTATTAAAAGCCAGACCCTAAGCCGCTCAGGTTTTCCATTAGCGTCTGTCATCTAACGCCAACATTGGAATAGTGCCCAGGGTTGGCAAGGTTGCTTACTCCTGTCCTGAAGACTTCACATTCAAAGTAGTGTGGTATAGATATATATATTTTTTTTTTTGTATTTCAGAATGCTACACTCCTTTTCTTAAGGATGATTTTGATGTTAAAATGTATACTTCTCAATCCATCCATCAAGCTGTGATAGCGGAGCAGCTCGCAAAGCTTGCACAAGGCATTAGTCAACTGGATAAAGAGCTTCATGTACAGGTAACTTCATGTTGCAAAGTCTGAAAGTACTATTAATGTAGACAATTAAACCGTCATCATGTGTTATAAAATAATCATATTGAAAAGGATTCCAATGGTCAAGAAGCCACATGTGCTGTAGGTCACCAGGTTTAGCAGCTTCTATAGCAAAATTATGTTTTTTTGGCTGTAGAGTTAATGGAACAAAATGTTTCTTGGATGTACATTCAAATGGCATAAATCCCATGTGAGGCGTGAAGAACTAATATATAAGAAAACATAGGTGGGGATAAAAGCGCTACAAGCCTATTTTGCTAAAAATCACATATCCAGTAATTCCCAGTAACAGACACTGCAAGATCAGGGTGTTCACCGTGAAATCGGAAGCATGGAACTTGTATATTTATCTAAAATAATCTATCCCTTGTTTTTTTCAATTGCAGGGAATATTACCTCAAATAGAACCAGATACAATACAATTGTGCTGGGTGTTTGTAAACAGAACCTAAAATAGTATGTTTTAACAGTCACTCAATAAAGCATCCCAATAAAAGGGATTAGCTCTGTCAGAAGGTGCTATGTCTCTTTTACTGGGATGGACTTCCCTCTCCAGGCGACCAGTATTCACGTCAGATCAGAATGCATCTAATAAGAACATGCAAGCGGTGTGCACTATATTTTCTTGTATCTGTGTTACATAAAACTATAAGTGGCCTAGGATAACAGTGGCTCTTCTGTTTCAAAGCCTAGGATGAACGAGTGCTGACATCCAACCCATTGTTGAAGAAAGCATGACTCAGGATCTCCAATCCTAAAATAAAAATGTATTACAATAAAACTGTGCCTATTTACTTTCCACTTCATAATAAAGGCTTTCTCTGGTGGCAGAGAAGCCACATGAGTGGATCCACTTTTATACAGTTTTACGTAACCTCTCTAGAGTAATGCTTGTTGTTTTTTTTTTTTTCCATAGTTCAGAGTCTGGACTGCAGGTGCAATGAGATGATAATTTCAGATCACTGGCAAAAATATGTCTAAATGTACCAATACTCATGTAATATAAATACAATCAGGTCCAGAAATATTTTGACATCGACACAATTCTAACATCTTTGTCTCTATACACCACCACAATGGAGTTGGAATGAAACAAACACAATGTGCCTTAACTGCAGACTGTCAGCTTTAATTTGAGGGTATGTACATCCAACTCAGGTGAACGGTGTAGGATTTACAGCAGTTTGCAGATGTGCCTCCCACTTGTTAAGGGACCAAAAGTAATGGGACAGAATAATAATCCTAAATCTTGGGATAATTGGCTTCTCCGCTGTTCCATGGCCATGTGTGTGATATTCCCTCATTACCCCAATTACAATGTGCAGATAAAAGGCCCAGAGTTCATTTCCAGAGTGCTATTTGCATTTGGAATCTGTTGCTGTCAACTCTCAAGATGAAATCCAAAGAGCTGTCACTATCAGTGAAGCAAGCCATCATTAGGCTGAAGAAACAAAACAACACACATCAGAGAGATCGCGAGAACATTAGGTGTGGCCAAAACAACTGTTTGGAACATTCTCAAAAAGAATGAACGCGCCGGTGAGCTCAGCAACACCAAAAGACCCGGGAGACCACGGAAAACAACTGTGGTGGATGACCGAAGAATTCTTTCCCTGGTGAAGAAAACCACCCTTCACAACAGTTGGCCAGATCAAGAACACTCTCCAGGAGGTAGGTGTATGTGTGTCAAAGTCAACCATCAAGAGAAGACTTCACCAGAGTGAATACAGAGGGTTCACCACAAGATGTAAACCATTGGTGAGCCTCAAAAACGGGAAGGCCAGATTAGAATTTGCCAAACACCACCTAACAAAGCCTTCACAGTTCTGGAACAAGATCCTATGGAAAGATGAGACCAAGATCAACTTGTACCAGAGTGATGGGAAGAGAAGAGTATGGAGAAGGAAAGGAACTGCTCATGATCCGAAGCATACCACCTCATCAGTGAAGCCTGGTGGTGGTAGTGTCATGGCGTGGGCATGTATGGCTGCCAATGGAACTGGTTCTCTTGTATTTATTGATGATGTGACTGCTGACAAAAGCAGCAGGATGAATTCTGAAGTGTTTCGGGCAATATTATCTGCTCACATTCAGCCAAATGCTGCAGAACTCATTGGACGGCGCTTCACAGTGCAGATGGACAATGACTCAAAGCATACTGCAAAAGCAACCAAAGAGTTTTTGAAGGGACAGAAGTGGAATGTTATGCAATGGCCAAGTCAATCACCTGACCTGAATCCCATTGAGCATGCATTTCACTTGCTGAAGACAAAACTGAAGGGAAAATGTCCCAAGAACAAGCAGGAACTGAAGACCGTTGCAGTAGAGGCCTGGCAGAGCATCACCAGGGATGAAACCCAGCATCTGGTGATTTCTATGCGTTCCAGACTTCAGGCTGTGATTGACTGCAAAGGATTTGCAACCAAGTATTAAGAAGGGAAAGTTTGATTTTATGATTAGTATTCTGTCCCATTATCTTTGGTCCCTTAACAAGTGGGAGTAAGTCTGGTTATGAGCTTGTCTGGAAATTGTCATTTAAAGAAATTGCAAATAAAACGTAACTTTTAATGTAGTGATGTAATGTAATGATAGTGATTAATTAAAAGATTGCACCCAAAGATTGGTGAGCAATCCCAGAAATGGGCACATAGTAAACCAACAAAGACTAGGGATTAAGGGGTTGTTCGGTGTCACGGGATCCCACTCACTGAGGTGCATTGCGGGTCTCCTGGTCCCTGGTCGAGGCTGGGGTCTCGCTTCCACAGGTGGTCCTCCTCTGTCTCATCCCCCTCCCCCACGGGATGCTGTGTCGTCTCCCAGCATTGCAGAGGGCTCTGGACGCCCGGACCGCCTTGCAGGCCTGGAGGTTCCTGCGCACCCTGTTCCTTTGCTCTGCCCCCCCCCTCCCGCATGTCAGGCAGAGAGTAAGCGCCAGTTCGCACGATCCAGGTGTGCCCTTAAAGGGATAGGCACCGAATCTATCCTGTCCTGGACAAACACCGTACACCTGAACTCAGGGGGGTGGTCCCCTAACACTGACTTCCCCATAAACATCTGTGCATAACCTCCTTGCTGGATAGTTGAGTGTTTTCCCTGCTGTTTAGTGTGTATCTTCTATTAATCACTCATCGCCGACCTTAGCTATTGCCCTGACTACGCTGTCTTTTGTTATCCTGACTACTGGCTTGCATACTCGTTTATTCTGCTCTCCGCTCTCTGATATCCCGACCTCTGGCGTACTCCCGACTATTTTATCGCTTTCCTGCTGGACTGGTTTCCACTCTCTGCATCCTGAGGTCCTGTCCCTGGTTCCTGCTGCACCGTGGCATTCAGAGTGCACCGACATGTCAGAGCTCTCTTGTTCGGCGCCATCGGCGATTTCAGTGTGCCGATCCTTCGGTGTATTCGGTGTTCACCGCAGGGTCCCCAAAGTGCGGTGAATGGGATCCGCCTATGAGCCTGCTGAAAGCCACCGTGGATGACAGCAGTCGATCCGCTGCACGCAACCGAAAAAGCCGAACAGCCACCGAACTGGTAAAAAAAAAGAGGAAACCAAAACGGAACTCTGCTGCTTTAAAGAAAGTGTTTAAAACAATAAAAATGCAAGAAACTGTGTGGAATAATAAAAAAAAAGTTCTATAAAATATAATAAAAAAATGTTTTGGAGAATAAAGCCATTAAAAAAAAGGAATCAAAACTTTTGCCTAAAATTTAAAAAAAAATAAAAATAT
Organism: Leptobrachium leishanense; assembly: GCA_009667805.1. Taxonomy (NCBI): domain Eukaryota; kingdom Metazoa; phylum Chordata; class Amphibia; order Anura; family Megophryidae; genus Leptobrachium; species Leptobrachium leishanense. The sequence continues at coordinate 197,888,455 of CM019065.1, read as the reverse complement.
ATATATATATATATATATATATATGGTTCTGTGTAATAACAGATCCAGGATGTGTAAAAGTGAGACAGAGGTCATTTGCATATCTTACCCAGAATTCCTTGCTGCATATGGGGAATGTGGCACAGGAGCTCTGGGATGCAATTCTTCGAATTGCTATGATGTGCGGGTGGCTTCGGCAATATTAAACACACTTTTGATAGTGTGGAGGCTTTTTGTCTCACTTTTAGTCCTTCACCACAACCCTTATAGACACTTACTTACCTATGGTCCAAACATCCACTGCAACTGGTCATGCCTGTCTCCTAGCTGATGAGGGTTCAACAAACCTGAAACAGCGCTGTCCTAGGAGTGGCTTTGACCAGTTGCATAACCTTATTTTTGCTACAAAGCCACAGTGTGGCATAGCATTGATTTTAGGGTTCTGTGTAATAACAGATCCAGGATGTGTAAAAGTGAGACAGAGGTCATTTGCATATCTTACCCAGAATTCCTTGCTGCATATGGGTAATGTGGCACAGGAGCTCTGGAATGCAATTCTTCGAATTGCTATGATGTGCGGGTGGCTTCTGCAATATTAAACACACTATATATATATGCAGGCTTTTTGCTGCAAATGAAAAGAATAAACCGTTGAATAAAACAATAATAGAAACACATTTTTTATTTTTATACATTGAATCCTATTTAAACTTGCCAAACAGATCCCCTGAAAATCTGGGTATTTTGACAACAGTTCAGCATTCCCTCAATAGATTGTTCCATAGAGAAGTAATGGTTAATCTCACTAATTGCGGCGAACTACATCATATTTCGCTGGCAATTCGCCAATATTAAATAAACACAATAAGGACATTTCATTTATTGGTGGCACTGGCCTTTTAACTGAGAATTTGCTGACAGACTTATTTCCCAAAATTCCACACTTGACCTCGTTTACGTGATCAGGGATACTCAACGTGTGTGTGTGTGTGTGTGTCATCTGAAAAATTTTGAGACCTAAAATTCGTCCTACTCTTTACCATCTGTATGTCAATCTGTTTTAGGTGGTTGCTCGACATGAGGATCTTTTGGCTCAAGCTACAGGAATTGAATCTTTAGAAGGTAAATATTTATCACGCTGTCATTCTACTTTAAAAACTCCCAGCTATTTTTTTTAATTTTTGTTACATAAAAAAATAGTTGCAGTCATAGAATTAATGTATTTATAATCCTTTTACGTACTGTAGAATAGACTAGTTTACTGTTCACAGAACACACACCTGCTTATTCTGAATTGACCTCTGCACCACCAAAGTCTGGTCATTATCCCCTCCTAGGTATTATTATTCTGTGAGCATGTTCTAAAATCATTGAATGCTGTTGGTGGTTTGCATGGAAAGTGTATCCTGTGATCCAAAGATATCAATAATGTGGTAAAGAAGACCAAGGTGGCGTTCGGGTACCTCTGATGTTTGTCGACTTTGTGAAAAACAGTGTTGCAAAGCTAAAACATCGATGTAATTTCACAAATGTAAAGAGTGGCAGAAGAAACATCACTATCACCTATGGTACCAGAATAACCCCTGAGGTGTCCAGTGTGTTTCATGCTAATTTTAATCTTCTATAAAGACCATGATATATCCTTGTGGGATAATGTTAGGGGGTACTTTCTGGTAAAGGCAAAAATTTAGATGTGTTTTTTTTTTTTTTCTTCTTTTCTTCTTCCAGACTTTGCACAGCAGGTGGCATTGTAGGACTCAAACTGAATGCAATATTGCCTCTGCAGCCTAAAAGTGTTTTAAGAACCAATTTGCTCAATTATTTTCCTCTTAGAAATTCACTTAAATTGCACTTAACTGTAATCAGTTCTCTCTCTTCACCCTACAAAATAATCCAGTTTCTGATCAAATGTAACTGGTGCTGCTTATCTGAGACCGTCTTGTATAATGCAAGAAGGCTTCTTTGGCTCTGTGATTCGCTTTGAATTCGGAAATGATAGTTGAGGTGAACCTGTACATGTTCAGTAAACTGTATTTATTAGTACATAAAGTTTCCTTTTTGAATATGCAAAGGTTAGTGGAAGTTTTAAAAAGTGAATGGTTACTAATCTACAACATCTAAGTGTTAACCGTATAAACACCAGTTTAGATTGTACTAAATGCTTAATGGGACACTCTCTCTAGGGTTAAAATGGGGGGAGAAGGTGGACAGGTTAAGTCTTCCCCTGTTTTAACCTCTGAGTGTCTTTAATATTCACCCTTTAATGTTGCACTAGGCTCACTGAGCACTGCTCCAACCTGGCATCTGCTGTTACTTCCTATAATAGCGGTGTGCCAAATCAAGTAGGGGGCTGTACGCCCGCTTGAGTGCTCAGTCAGTTCAATAGCTCCCAATGCAACAAAGTGTCAAAGCCATTTGTAAGTTAGGAATGTATAATTGGTACTTTAAAAAAAAAAAAAAAAAAAAAAATATATATATATATAATTTATTTATATTATATATTCTAAACCTAATTCTTGATCAGGACACCTGGAATAGACATAGTACCAGGAGCAGGGATCTCAAATTCTGGCCACCAGATATTTATTGCCTACAATTCCCAGAATTCTTTGAATGCAATAGCTGGTCAGAGGATCATCTGCGTTTTGAGTCCAGAAACACCTGGGGGGACAGTTTGAGATTTCTGGCTTAGAGCGTCCCATTAATTATCCATGTCAAAATTTTCTGTTACAGTCACCATTTTATTTTAGTATTTTTCTTGTTTAGCTTACTCTTAATCATTTACAATGTTGTGTTTTTCCCCTCATGTTTGAGAATAAATCTTGAATAGTGCTGATGAACGCATTACTAGCTCAACATACATATCCATTACTCTTTTCTTTTTTTTTAACATATTTTTATTCGTCTCAGATCAGGATAAAATTACAGGAAAAGGAGTAACAGTTTTTCATATCATTTACAATCTGTAACAATGCAAAATCACAACTTCGGGCTTTAATTAAAGTATTACATCCCAAACCAGAACCGACGGGTCATGGCGATATGTCAGCATTTAAAGCTCAGAGGTGGACGGCTGGGTCAGGGTATCTCGGGAAGCGGAGGCAAGAAAGTTAACTAACAAGTGGTCGGAGGTATCTGGGGGGATTGGGAGGGCGCTCCGCAACATTTGTAGGGAATACCATGGGGCATCGCAGAACGTGTTTTGTAGGGAAGTTTTGACCTCAGATGGTAAGGCACGAATAAAAGGGGATCAGTGAGTAAAGAATTGTTGAGTTTTCTCAGCCTGATGCAGCGAGGCATGAGACCAGTCGGCCAAGAATATGGAATAAATTCTGTCGTACATCATACGGAATGAGGGAGGAGTACCAGATATCCATTGAGATAATATGGCCTTTTTGCCTGTCACTGCTAAGAGACCTAACCAAAACCAGTGGTATTTAGAGAGGGATTGAGGGGTCGGGGGAGTTGACAAGTTAAAAATAGCCCAGTTTGAAGTGAAAGGAATCTCGATTCGGAGAACCAGAGGGCTAAATCGGCGTACGGTGTCCCAAAACAATTGAATAAAGGGGCACGACCATAGACAATGATGGAGGTCGGCTGGGGAAAAATTACATTTTAAACAGTTGGCATTAGGTAATAGTCCCGAACGGGCCATTCTGTCCGGCGCCATGTAGGCTCGGTGCAGTAGCCTATAAAACATGTCCCAATAATTGGCGGATGGGAGAGTGCGTCTAGATGCCAAAGTAGCCGACACCAGGTCGTGGGGGGTAAGGTTTGGAAAAGTAGTAGCCCATCGGGAGATAGCCGTCCAGGTTTTCGCGGTGGGGAGCGAATGTTGAAGTGTTTAAACGGTTGAAGTCGAGTGAGGAGACGCACTATGTACGAGTAATTGTGTGTCTAACGGGTTAGTTAAATCAGTGGGAGATCAGGTGTGAATTTGTGCGAGAAGGAACTGTCTGAGTTGTAATTAATAAACAGGGTGTATAGTTAACGGGGCAATGCGTTCTGTCAATGCTGTGTAAGCGTAAGGCAGACCTGATATTCCGTCTAGGTAATGGTGTAGAAGTCTAAAACCTCGCTGGGCCAGGGTTCGAAAAATAGTAGCAGGGGAGGCATTTTGAAAATGAGGGTCGTGCAAGATAGGGGACCAAAGGGATGTTTGCCAGGACAATTGGAGGCGTTTACGGATTCTGATCCAAGCTAATTTCGTCGTGGAGAGCAAAGGGTTATCGCGTAGGGGAGGGGGATGGTGGGAGAGTGTTGGTGAAGAAATGGTAGTATAGAGGAGGCAGGGAGCAGCGCTTGTTCCACATGTAAGGCTGTGAAGCGTGAAGTATCATTCAGCCAGTCTGAGACGTAACTATACAGCGCTGCTAGGTTATAATCCAGTAAATTGGGGAAGTTGATAGCTCCCCTCGCTATCGGTTGCTGAAGACTGCAGAGTGGTATACGTGCCCGCTTATCTTGCCAAATAAAGGACGCATACAGCCGGTTGAATAACCGAAGATCATTAGGTTTCAGTAGGAGAGGCGATACTTGTATAGTGTAAAGTAATTTGAGAAATAAGGTCATATAAGAAAGTGGAAGAGCGCTCCAGGCCTCCAAAAGTGATTTTGTTTGGGCTAACTGGGGGTCTAAGCGGGAGAGGCCAACCGGTAAAATAGTGCCCAGGTATTTAATATACGGAGAGGGTGCCCAGGAGAAGGGAGAACCCTGTGGTTTGGGGCCCAGAGGCAAAGCTACTGTCTTGGCGTAGTTGATTTGGAAGCCGGAGGCTACGTGGAAGGAGTCAAACAACTTAAATAGGCGAGGGGTCGCGGAGGTGGGGTCTGAAAGGAATATCAACAGGTCGTCTGCAAAGGCTACTACTTTTAATATTACAGTGGGGGACAAATTAATTCCCGATATTGTTTGGGACATTTCTATAATACGTATTAGAGGTTCTAGGGCCAGGTTAAATAATCATGGGGACACTGGACATCCTTGTCTAGTTCTTGTTCTAGGTTAAAGGGGGTGGAGTTGAGCCCGTTTGCTGTGATCACGGTGGAAGGCGCAAGATAGAGTGCATGGAAAAGTGTTAAAGTCTTACCAAAATGATGAAATTTAATAAATCTGACTAAATAATCCCATGAGATCCTATCGAACGCCTTACCAGCGTCAAAGCTCAGTAAGAGGTTTGAGGATTGTGGCGTGAGAGAAGATGACCATATTGCCGCTATGGCTTTGCGTATATTAATGGTGGAATGGCGGCCGTTAAGGAATCCTGTTTGTTGAGGACCTATGAGGCGTGCAAGGGGGTTTTGAAGACGGCGGGCCATGATGGAGGACAGTATTTAGAGGTCAGTATTTAGTATTGCAATGGGACGATAGGAGGTAACCAATGTTTTGTCCTTTCCCGGTTTGGGGAGAACCACCACCCGTGCCTCATTAAAGGTCGGGGGCGGGGCCTCACCCTGCAGGATATTGTTATATAGCGTAACTAAGTGGGGAATCACCAAGCCATAAAGGCGTTTGTAATATTCCGCCCCAAAGCCATCTGGGCCCGGTGTTTTTCCGTTTTTAAGTGAGGTTATTGTCGTTTTGACTCCGGCGTGTGTCACGTTCTCCCGGGGAGAGTTTAGGTATTTGGGCTGTATGAAAAAGATTCAGTTGGGCGGCACAGTCATCGGGGCCTGCTTTCTAGAAATCCGCAAAGTAGGTGCGGAAGTGATCCACTATGTCATCAGGTTTGGTAAGTACGGTTCCGTCTGAGGTCTTGAGTGCTGAAATTAAGGGTCTGGTCTGGGAGCGTACCAAATTAGCAAGAAGTCGACCTTGCTTGTTACCAAAGCGAAACAAAGCATGGTTTCGTCGTTGGCATGTATGGTGTATATCCATTACTCTTAATGAATATCTGCTGCCCCTCCGTTCCCTTGTTATGTCTGGAATTGATAACCTTTCCCTGTAAGCTTATTAATCACTGAGTGGACTATCTACTAATACTAATGGATCTCATTGCAGGAGTTCTCCAAATGATGCAGACAAGAATCGGGGCATTGCAGAGTGCAATCGATAGGTATGTGTGTTTTTGTTTTCTTCTTTCTTCATTTGGCTGTGCATAACGTTAATCGCTTGTAATAATAAACTGTGCTTTCCTTTTTCTTTTTTTTAATAACAGAATAAGAGCAAAAATTATCGATCCATATAACAAGATTGTGTCACGGACTGCACAGCTTGCACGTTTACAGGTTAGACGTTCAATATGTGTTTTTTTTATGTTTTACCTGTAGAATGTATTAACAATTGGGGATGATCATTAGTAGGTTTTGTAAAATGCACAGATCTACTTCATTGCTGTCCAACCTTGGCCCTCCAGTTGTTTTAGAACGACATCTCCCATGATGTTTAGCTCACTCATTAGGTTAACAGAGCATCATGGGAGATATCGTTCCAAAACATCTGGAGGGCCAAGGTTGGACACCACTGGTCTGTTACAGATATTGTCATGTGTTCGCTTCTCAATGTGATGAGGAAATATTTTACCTTTATTGTAGACTGTGTGTGTGTGTGTGTGTATACATTGCCATGCACGTTTACAGTTGTGTTCAAAATTATTCAACCCCCACTGAAATTGAGTGTTTTGGCCAGTTTGACATTGATTTTGATCATTCAGTCAAAGCCTGTTAAATCGTCTGCGGTTCTCCTCACTCGGGGTCCTTCAGCTTACTCTGTCTCAGCGTGGGTTACTGGGTCTTCGTTAAATAGGAAGGAAAAAAACCCGATCTCTAGCTCCGCTAGGCCGCACCTGCGCTCTGGCCTGGTCGAGAACACTTTCTGCTACACTGCGTCTTGCTCCTCTCACTCCTCGGCGCGCTCTGCCAGCTCTTTCCACGAGGCTGCGGATATCAGTGTCTCTCTCCCACCCACTTCCTGTTCCCGCCCTCAAAGCATGATGGAAAATGTAGTCCCAATGTTCAGTGTCTTACATCGCGCTTGTCTCCCTCCGGTGGCCAAAAACAAGTACTACAACGACAGGGAATTTAAAACCAGCACTACACTCTCCCCCTCCTAGAACTCTTGGGTCTCTCCAAGGAGGTACAACAGTTGCATTACATTTTTCACATATATTAGGCAACATATACAGGCTCAGCAGCAAGCATACAATGGGTTAGATACACTTCCTCAAGTTGACTCATGCTTTGGACTACCTCAGCTAACATAGCAGACACTTCGGGCAACCTTCGCACTGTGGTGACGGCCTCTTCACTGCTATGTCCTGGTGAGTCGTAGGTGAGTCTCTGGGGCGGTCGAACAGAGCGTCTTGGTTCTGGCTCAATCAGTTCCTCTTCAGGTGGAAGTACTATAGGCGCTGGTTCAGTTCTTTCTACCACTGGAGCAGACATCTCTTCGGAGTATGATCCTTCCAGTGAAGGCATAGAACTGTAGTTCTAAGATTCGGCTTCAGGAACTACAGGGATTTCAATAGTCTCGGGGACTTCTAACTGAAATTCAGGAGCCTCAGGCCTCAAATTACTTTCCCACCGTTCAGGAACTGAGATAACCTCTTCAGGCTCCGGTGAGCGCATCCAGTCCAGACAGAAACTTTCTTCCTCACTGTCCCTTTCGCTCTCTTCGATAGCCCGGGTCTGCTGAGACCGAGTAATGGGAGGCAAACGTGGAGCAGGCGGATTCGGCAGAGAAAGTTCGTCCCCAACTGGTATCCTCACAGCCTCTCTCAAAGGTAATAAATGATTCTGGTGCCAGTTCTTAAGAGGCCCAGCCTTTCCATCCGGCCGGATTTGATACACCGGCAGACCCGGCAGTTGCTTGCAGACAATGTACAGTTGTGTTCAAAATTATTCAACCCCCACTGAAATGGAGTATTTTGGCCAGTTTGACATTGATTTTGATCATTCAGTCATCTTGCTTACAATTAAATCAAAGAGGCACGTGTAGGTCAAACAAATATAACATAACATTTATAATGAAATAACCACAAATGTCTTTTCTGTGCTCACATCATTATCAGTTTTATTCAACCCCCAAGTGACATTCAATCTTAGTACTTAGTACAACATCCTTTTACAGTTATAACAGCTTTTAAATGTGAAGCATAGCTTGACACAAGTGTCTTGCAGCGATCTACGGGTATCTTCGCCCATTCGTCATGGGCAAAAGCCTCCAGTTCAGTCACATTCTTAGGCTTGCGCACTGCAACTGCTTTCTTTAAGTCCCACCAGATGTTCTCAATCGGATTTAAGTCAGGTGACTGCGATGGCCACTCCTAAATGTTTCAGCCTTTAATCTGCAACCATGCTCTAGTGGACTTGGAGGTATGCTTGGGATTATTGTCCTGTTGAAAGGTCCAACGTCTCCCAAGCCTCAGGTTTGTGACGGACTGCATCACATTGTCATCCAATATCTCCTGGTACTGAAGAGAATTCATGGTACCTTGCACACGCTGAAGCTTCCCTGTACCTGCAGAAGCAAAACAGCCCCAAAGCATGATTGACCCCCCCCGCCATGTTTCACAGTAGGCAAGGTGTTCTTTTCTTCATAGGCCTTGTTCTTCCTCCTCCAAACATAGCGTTGATCCATGGGCCCAAACAGTTCTAATTTTGTTTCATCAGTCTACAGAACACTATCCCAAAACTTCTGTGGTTTGTCCACATGACTTTTGGCATACTGCAGTCGACTCTTCTTATTCTTTGGAGACAGCAAGGGGGTGCGCCTGGGAGTTCTGGCATGGAGGCCTTCATTACGCAGTGTGCGCCGTATTGTCTGAGCTGAAACTTCAGTACCCACATCTGACAAATCTTTTCTCAGTTCCTCAGCAGTCACACGGGGACTTTTCTCCAATCTACGCTTCAGGTAGCGCACAGCAGTCGAAGTCAGCAGCTTCTTTCTGCCACGACCAGGTAGCGTTTCAACAGTGCCCTTTGCCTTCAATTTGCGAATGATGCTTCCTATGGTCTCTCTTGGTATGTTTAACATCTTTGCAATCTTCTTATAGCCATTGCCCTTCCTGTGAAGAGTAATCACCTCTTCTCTTGTCTTCCTGGACCATTCTCTTGACTTCACCATGTTTGTAACCACACCAGTAAATGTCTAGAAGGAGCTGAGTATCACAGTCATTTTAAAGCTGCCTAATTGGTGCTTATTATGCTTTATTGCTGCTCTGTGACATCCACAGGTGTTTTCAATACCTGATTGAAAACACTTGAATGAACCTCTGTTCTTCAGAGTGGTAGTCTTTAAGGGGTTGAATAATTGTGTCAATGAAGAATTCACAAAAGAAACATTTACTACTGTATTACAAAACCAATTGATGTCATTTTAGTTGCATATGGTTCTTTAAAAAGTCCTTGTAGGATTTCATTCTGAATACAATTACAAATGTACAGTAAATTCCCTAAAACCCTTTACAGCATTGGGGGTTGAATAATTTTGAACACAACTGTATATTCACTTAGCTTATTGTACCTTGCACTGCACCTCACATTGCTTCCTGTACATTTTATGGTGAAACATACCCTGTAAATTTCTTCTTTAGTCATTCTCAGTGTGCATTGACCGTTGAGTAGACACTGCTTGCTTTACCGTAGCCTGTCCTGCACATAGAATGTGTGTGTGTATGCAGATATGATCTTATTTTGTAACTGAATCATAATTTTAAAATTTTTAGATGTATGTTTGGGTGGAATCCAGTGTGAAATCCACTAAATTTGGTGTGATTGCGCGCCCACACTTGTGTGTGATTACTAAAATGGATGTTCAAAATGGCTGGCTCCACGTTTATAAAAACAATTTTTACTTTAACCCCTTAGTGACCGGGCGGTTTTACACAAATCCGTCTTTTAGTGACCGCTGCTGTTTTTACGTTTCTGCGCTGTTAGTGTTTAGGTCAAATTTTCCTCTTACTCGTTTATTCAACCCACACATATTATACACCCTTTTTCCCGCCATTAAATGGACTTTCTAGAAATACCATTATTTCCATCATATCGAATAATTTACTATAAAAAAATATGAAATATGAGGAAAAAAATGGTAAAGACACACTTTTTTGTAATTTAATCCCCAAAATCTACAACCACCCAAAACGACCCCAGCTAAATAGGTTCAAAATTTTGTCCCGAGACTAGAAATACCCAATTTTTACATGCGTTTGCTTTTTAACCCCTTCACTGCTGAGACAGTTCACCTATGTGCGCTGCGCTCATTCTGACCATTTTGTGCTAATTATTTTTAGATGACAGCCTAGGTCCTATTTAATTAAACCCCCCCCCCAGACAAAAAAAACATTTTTTTATTTTAATTTTTTTATAATTTTATTTTTTTATTTTTTTTAAACCAAACCTGGTCATGTTTGGTATCATTTGAAAGGCCATAATCAGGCCTTTCAAATGATGGCAAATATGACCATCTAGCTGCCATGGATCGGGAGATAAAGGGATCCTTAGGATCCCCTTATCTCTACATGGCAGCTAGAGGGTTAACTGGCCCACTGACATCCTCACACATATGGTGAGGTTGTCAGTGGGTGGGGGGGGACCTGGAGGCTTGGCTGACATCCAAGATGTCAGCCCCCTCCAGGTTTGAATCGCGTTTTGGCGCCAATTGGCGCCGCAACGTGATCCGGCGGCGAAATGGTTAATGCCATACACCTCTCCAGCGGTGCAAACGGCATCTCCCTAGCTTCAATGGTTGGGGAGATAGAGGGCTCCGAAGGAGCCCGCCCCCCTCCCCTCCATTGAAACACATGGGGGCACCTTCTGATGACGTCACCACGCAGCGTGGCGACGTCATCAGCCTCGCCTGCCCATGTAAATCACATGGGCAGGCTTCCTCCCTGCCAGATCGCCGTGGGATCCGGCGAGGGAGGTGAGTATCGGGCGGGAGGGGGATTAGGCGCCGCTGACGTACCCTGTACGTCCGCGGGTCTAAGGGAGACCCGAGGACAGGACGTACAGGGTACGTCAGGGGTCCTTAAGGGGTTAATTTGATATGTAATCAGATAACGCACAGTGAAGCCACTAGAGCAGAGGTTCTCAAATTATTATTATTTATTATTTATAAAGCCTTTTACCACAAAGGATACATTGAGATTTCTCTCGTTTTCAAATATGTCCTGGGTTCAAGAACATTGAAATGTTACAGAAATCCAAAATAATACAATGCAAGATATTAAAAAAAATAGCACAAATATACAGATTAACAGAAAATAAATATGTAGGAAATGGTCATTATGTTACATGTTTACAGGTGCATTCCGTATTGAGGTATGTTAATAGGGAGCTCTTGAGTGATTTAAGATTGGGGGAAGATTTGATGGCGCCTGGGAGGTTATTCCATAACCGCAGTGCTCTGTAGGAAAATGAGGACCGAGCCACTGTTTTTTTGTATTGCGGTATTGCAAGTAAGGTGCTGGTCCTGGATCTGAGGTTATAGGATGAGGGAGCTGCTGGGGGAAGCAGTCTATTCAGATAGGGTGGCAGCTTCCCATAAAAGCTCTTAAACACCAGGTTAGAAAGGTGATGGGTGCGTCTAGATTCCAGCGACGGCCAGTTTAGCTCTTTCAACATGTCACAATGGTGGGTCATTTTAGTTACATTGTAGCGCAAAGCGGCAGAATAAGTTATACAATGTGGTAAGTTTCTGAAGGTGTGTTTGCGGGGCCGCTGCATACACTAGATCTCCGTAATCAATAGCCGGCATAAGCATTTGTTGTACAATTTGCTTTCTTACCGCGGGACTCAGGCAGGATTTGTTTCTGTACAGGGCACCTAGTTTGGGGTAAGGTTTAGATGAGAGTTTTTCGATGTGGGGGCCAAATGATAGATTAGGGTCCAACCCACATGCCTAGCTATTTGAGAGAAGTGACTGTAGTCAGCGAGCCATTTGATTTTGTCCCAACACCTAGATGGGGATTTTGCAATTTATGTAGTTTAGGTGCTGTGCCAAAGAGCATCGTTACAGTTTTGTCAGTATTTAAAAAAGGTTTGTTGTGTTTGATCCACTTTTCTACCTCTGTGAATTGTTCTTGCAGCACGGCCTCCAGCTGCGGGAGATTTGGTTTGCTGGTATAGATTACGGTGTCGTTTGCGTACATGTGTACCGTTGAGGCGTTGCAGATGTTAGGCAGATCATTTATGAATATTGTGAATAGCAGGGGGCCGAGCATTGAGCCTTGGGGTACACCGCAAGTTACTGGGAGGGGGAGGGAGGAGCTGCCAGAAATGGACACATATTGCCATTGGTTGGATACATATGATTGAAACCAGGTTAGCGTGCGATCACCAATACCAGAGTCTTTAAGTTTTTTTTAACAAGATGCCATGGTCTACTGTGTCAAAGGCCTTGGCAAAATCAAGGAAGATGGCTCCAGTAAGGTTTCCTTGTTCCATGCCAGCTTGGATATCACTGCAGACTTTTAAAAGGGCGGTGTGTCGGCGGCAGGCTTCTGGTGTGTCGTCATGCTGGGGAGTAGGGAAAATAATCGATTATCCGCTCGCACCTCCTGTCATTTTGGGAGGCGCTAGCACCCCGCGTCCTCCCAGCCAGTCGCTTTTACTCCACAGCAGCGCTTGGAGGAAGCGATCATATAATGTCACTTCCTCCTATCTCTCCATGCTGGCGCGGATGGAAGCAAAGCCCCCCCCCCTCCTGTTGCTGTCTCAAAGAAAGCCATACAAATGAAGGATGGGGGGAGTTGGACATGATAAAGGGGGGGGGGTGATGAAGGGTGAAATGGACTTGCGGGAGAATTTCCATGGAAACAAGGAAGGGGGAGAAAATGGACATGAGAAGGAATGAAAGGGAGGAAGGGGATGAAAGTGGGTAGAGAGGAAGACAATGGAAAAGAGGGAAAGAATGTGATGAGAAGGGGGGGGGGACAGAGTGAGTATTAATATTCCGTTAATAACAATAATTAAAAATCATGTATTTAAAAAAATAAAAATATAAATGTAAAGGTTTCATGAGATATATGGTGTCCCCATATATTTCATTGTTACAAAGTGTGTCCGTATCTATTATAATGAGTTAGTTTAGATGGAATTTGCTAATAAAACTGAATTACCATGTCACCAAATGATGCATGTCTAAAAAGTGTGTCACCGACATGAAAAGTTTGGAAAGCTCTGCACTAGAGACTCCCTAGGCTTTACCATTTAAGGGCTTCATTCTAAGTGACTGTATCCTGCTTCTTGCACGTATTGCTTTGACTCCGTTAAGCATGTGCTTTCAAAATACATAGAGACACTTGATGGCGGGTTACATAACATGTATATTTGTATTGATTTCTTTCTCCATTTCAAGTGAGAATTGTTTTGCCAGCAGTATCTCCTTCGAGTTCTCGATTTCCTCCTCTTTTTCTCGTTATTTTAAAGTGATGGACAAAGCCTGACTTCCCTTCACTTTCAGAGAATAAAAGAACTGGAATAAATGAAACCTTGTATTGATCTGCTGTTAGTATGTTATGCTCTGAGGATATGACAATTCCTCGTTGGCTCATGTATGAGGCTGGCAGAAACCTGTGTTAATGAAGGCAGGCCCCAGTCTATTTAACAGTGGATGCATCATGATCCGAACAGGAAGGCTAATAACCTAGCTGCATTTAGATGACAGCTGGAAGGCATTGGTCTATTTGTAACAGTGATAGGGTTTCTATGCTTTGTAGCACCACGCTAAGCTAGGCAAAGAAAATAGGTGAGTCGTGGGCCATATGTTTCTTTTTCCATTGATAGATACCATGAGCTATCGCCCACAGTACTGACATTACGTTTACCTTGTAGACATCTTGTACCTGCCATATATACATGTGGAAACCCCATTCAATATCTAACATGCCTGTGGCACATAATTAACTGTACACTTGTATCTTCAGACAACCATATTGTACACTTGACAGGCTACTCATATACTGTACAGTATCCAGATCTGTGCCAGGTTTCCATAAGTCACATGGTTGTATATCTACTCTGAATCATGGTTGCTGGAATCTAGTGCCTCCCTCTGATAAACCGCACGACATCCATCCAACGTCTGGCCATAATTATGTCCCCCCCCCTCCGTTTGCCCACAGGGCTGCTTGCTTCTCTGTCTATATTCACCATTCAGTTGGCATTCGTTTATTGTGTTAAAAGTATTCCTTTTCTACATTAATTACAACTTTTATACTAGGAGGTGCCATTTAATATCTGTTCCATTGCTGCATTACCGTATAATAGTTTCTAGTATCTTTTTGTTAATTTTTAAAGCCCAGAATCTGGTGGTAATGTTTCCAGTAAATCCTTTTTTTTTTTTTTAATTTTATATGTGCGTCAACATTGTATAATAGCGTACCATTTTTTTCTGTAGCTTTTAACGTGTTAAATATCCATAAAATTGAAAGCTTTAGGGCTCTATTAAATTCTTTGTGCAAAAACACATTAAAGCGAGGGGAAAAAACCCTCGAAATGATGCACGTTAACGTCTAACGCAAGTTACCCTGCGCGAGCGAAAGTTCGTGCGCGCACCCCATGCTTAACATTGTGAGCGCAAATGCGTTCGTGCGCTGGTACGCGGCTGGTATTACAATCGATGCACAGCTTTTTACGAACGACGTTTGTACACATAATTTTAACGACTTTGAAAAGCTGGTGGTAACTGCAAATCTGAACGATCTGGCAGAAACTAAATACACCAGCCTGGAAAAAAAAAAATACAGCAAAGTATAGTTACACATTTTACACATACCCAAACAATAAAATTGAGAGGTTGTGCGTGTTTTTATTATTGCTGCAGCATATATAATCAGATTGATTTTGGCAGCTGCAAAAACTGAACGGGAGACCATTGTGGTTCTTAATTCTGATTGGCTGAATCGCGTGAAAAAACAGTGCCCACCGATTTCTCCCCACAGTGTTAATTTGCGTTTGTTTTTGCGCCTCTTTTTTACTCGCGATATTTTCAGGATGAAAAAATGCACTCGGATCGTAATACCAGCATTAATTTACGCGCGTTAACGTTTAACGCTGCGCGGAAAACAAAATTGCGCTGCACGTATGAATTTGCTCTGAGAATGTAATGGAGCCCTTAGCTTGAAGCAAGGGTAGGTATAAACTATCATGCAACCACTCGCCAAACCATGTTGTGTAAAAGGCATTTTCCATTATTTGATTCAGAATAATCATGTTTTACAGTCTGCTTGTGATTTGCTTCGGAGAATTATACGCATTTTGTATCTCAGTAAGAGACTTCAAGGTCAGCTGCAGGGAGGGAGTAGAGAGATCACCAAAGCTGCTCAAAGTCTCAGTGAGTTGGGTAAGTACCACTATATATTGTCCCTTCCTGAATGTAATATGCTTATACTTTTGTGAATGTCTATCATCGGCAGAGTCAGGATAGTATTGATACATTTAAAATCTGCTACATGACAGTTTGTTTATGTGAGCACAAGAGAGTATAGAAAGAATGATAATGTTTGAATACCTTTCCCTGATGTTGAGACTTAAGATTGTAAGGCCATTATTTGTGTATTATTTTGTACAATGTGCTTATAAACACTGAAATAAAAGATAGAATAGTTTTGGTTGCAAATACCTACTAGTCAAAAAAATGATGTATTGCTTATTTAAATTGATACTGTTGGGTGGGACTAAGCCTCTGCACTTGGACAGCTGAATCAGTTGTTCAAGACCCCCTGGAGATAGATGGAGCAGGAAGCTCAGGGCATTGTCACCACTCAGATAACATTTAAGTGGTCACACCGGGTACAGTTATCCAAACAAGTATAGAGGGGTTTGGCACTCACGAAAATCTTCTTGTATGATCTTCAGGTAGATGGGTGCTCCATGGCCCTGGAGCGACCAACACTCCAACTCAAAATCAAAAAGAAGGGACCCAGCACTGTGCAACATTTTAGCTGAGAAAAAAATAACACTATCTTTTTCAAACATTCCCAAATACACGGCTTGAGAAAGGTTGTTTGTTTCTTCTTCCTTTCAGCCAAAATATTACCCATTAAAATTTGGTCACATTGTAGATTGGAGCGCCAGGTCCCTTCCTTTTGCATACACTGTGTAAAGGAACTGCAGGTGTCATCTTTTAACATACTGTACTTGCCATAGTCAGCACATTGTCCCTGGAATCAGCAAATGTGCTCTGATGTGTGCCACAAATGCTCCCGAACTACCCATCATGACTGTTTAGGGCTGTGACATGACATGCCGTTTCAGTACATTGCAGACTAGGGTGGTGTATAGTTATGGAGCATCTACCTGTGGTAAGGGGGACTTCAGCGCTAATGGCGAGGTTTTGTTTCTTCAAGCACTAGTTTGTATGGAAAGGACTTATTTCCACTTTGGGTATCTAGATAATATAACCTTAAAAATAAAAACTGTCATTTTATAGCAAACGTCCTATGCATATAAGCACAGCAGAAGACCTACCATGCTTTTAAATATGGAATAATCATATCATTGATGCCACCTCAGTCTTGTTTTCTGCACCTACCAATGAGGTGTAGAACGTCTAGCTGTTTATACAAACAGCTCAGCTAAATGCTGCTGGGACAAATAAATTACCGTAGATACTCGAGTATAGCGTGACCCGAACATACCACGATGGATAGAGATTTATTGTGGAAATGAGAGAACTCAAGACTCGAATATGACGTGAGGAACAAAATTTTACTGTACTGGTAAACCATTAAAATCCTTCCATGTTCTCGTAACACAGTCAGGCTCCCTCTCAGGCCAGGGTGCTTTGCTCTAGAATGATTGCAGTTGTTACTAAGTATGAAGCCGCCGGCCACCCATCTTCTTTACTAGCGATTAGATGGCCAGCGGAGGCGAGCGAGATGAATGATTGGCTTAATCCAAGCGTGCCCTCTGGCCGAGATGGATCCCACCTCTCCCGAATCCGTGAGTTCCTGAAGTGTTTGCAAGCATCAGGGTACCCTCATTCACTTCAGCGAGACTACCGGAATTTTTACACGCAATGCAGATGTCTCAAGTATAACGCAACCCCTCCCAATTTTAAGGTAAATTTTTGTCACCAAAATCTAGCGTTCTACTCGAGTATCTAGCATTATGGTCTCGTGGGACACTGACCACAGTACCTAAATCTACCAAATGCATGCAGAATGTCTGGGAAAAATTTGGTTAATATCATTCCTCCAATTAAAACGTATTTAATGACTAGATAAGTACATAAACCTGTGGTCTTGCCTACCATAAAATATGGTTTTGTGGAAATAAAGGTTGTGGTATTCATGCCAATAGTTTAAAACCACAAAAGTAGTAAGAGCAAACTATTATATACCGTGTGTGTATGTGAGCACCAAGTTCTATTTACCCTCAGAATTTCCTTTCCAGCCAAAGGGCTTAAGAAAAAGAAAAGGTTGCATCTTGAAAATCTTTAATTTCCAGTCGTTTTATTGGAGCTTTGTACAACTAGAGAACATAATGGAGTTCTAGCTGAGACTGGTACATAAACATCCCAGTGGAAAGCCATATCTCAGCTTGTCTTTATCGACACCAAGATGTGATCTATGAGAGAGTAACTTGTGGCTTTTGTAATCATCTGCTTCTTGGCTTTTCTTCTGTAATTAGTAGTGTAAAGAGAATAGGGAAATCATTACAGTGACATGGAAATAAAGCACTGTATTTGTATTTAGTTATAACCCATTCAGTGCTGAGACATTTCACACCCTTTGGTCACGGGTGTTTTAATCCATTGTCTTCAGCTGTTTTTTTCTTTTTCTTTTTGTTTGTCATGTAGCTCCTACTACTCAAATAAATATATACTAAAATGTACACACTCGAGCGCAAAAACATCAGTGCTGTTTTCGAATAGAATTGTGAAATCACAAGTGCAAGTCTTTTGTGTCAATGATCGTGATGAGTATTTAAAACTATAATGTAAAAAATATACATATTATAGAATATATATTTATATATAATTCTAATTCTATAAAATGCTGTGCTCCTAAAAAAATAAAATAACTTTTTCTATGAGTTCTTGTGAACTTTTTTTTGAAAAATAGCAAGACATAAAATGACGTCTGTGAGGGAATCTGTATACCTATACCTTCAATCAAGGAAACTATTGAGCGCTCGTGAGTGTGTCGCCTACGTTTTAGTATCTATTTTCCTGAGTGTTTTTGGGTATTAACTGCGTCACTGCACTTATTTACAGAGCAGCACGGTATCCGTAATTGTAGTACTTCCTACTTTGAGCACTCTGTGATATAGGGTTTTGCCATTTGGTCTTCTCTAGTAAATATATATATTTCAATATTTGCGTAGTATGAACTACAGGGCCAATTTATATATATATATATATATATATCTTATTTGTCCCCACACAGATCTTCTTTGTCCCCACACAGATCTTCTTTGTCCCCACACAGATCTTCTTTGTCCCCACACAGATCTTCTTTTAGAAAGTAATTTTAATTTGTAGAATTACTTAAATCTGAAAAAAATTTCATCATATTACAGACAGAAAAGTAAACTTTTTTTACTTTGGCGGTATGTAGCCTGAATGGCAACAGTGCTTTTGTTCACTAACAGTTTCATATATGGATAATAACTTCATCTGCATACAAAAACCCAAATATTTGGATGCTGTGCCCATTTTTATAAAAAATTTTTTTAGTTTCAGATAACTTTTTAAAAGAATACAGTAATTATAAAAGTATAAAAAGTTTCAAAACTACAAATAAATTGAGCGACGTGTGCTTTTTAGACACTATCTTGACACTTGAATACTTCTCCACATGAACTCGGAGTAGTAAATAATAGGAAACAAAATAGTCCTAGATAGAATATGAGAAAATCAAATCTCTTTTTACTCTTGCTTAGCAATACAAAGGAGAAACCCCCACATGTGAACTGACATTATAAATAAGGGGTCATGTGATACCCTTCTAGAGTTGGGATGGGACAACAAGCTTATCACTATTATCTGAAAATCAATGTGGAATGGGACCTCTTATATAAATTCAAAATCTGGGATTCTCTTCTTTCAAGTGAGGAATTTCATTCCCCTCATAATAAAGCATAGTGATACTATCCCACCCCATCTCTCCCACCATACATGATGACTGCTAATCACCTTTTTAATGGCCATTATCTACTTCTTCCAGGATCAAAATCCCACTGTTCTTCCTAGGGATGCACCGATACTAGTATCGGTATCGGGGGCGATATTGCCGTTTGCACGAGTACTTGTTACTCGTGCAAACGGCCCGATACATCCCGCCGATACCGGAAGCCGGCGCTGGGCCGTCTTGCCGGTATCCGCGGGGCTGGGGAAGTTGGCCGCGTGCATGAAAAGCACGCGGCCAGCGTTCCCCTCCAGCGCATCCGCATACTCACCCATCCTGAAGGTTCGGTCGCTTGGCAGTGATGTGTTCCAGCGGCCACTGGGCGCTCCTGTGACGCTGCCTCTCAGCTGGAGGCAGCGTCACAAATGCGCCCGGCGGCCACGTGATCGCATCACTGCCAAGCGACCGGACCTTCAGGATGGGTGAGAATGCGGTGCGCCGGAGGGGAACGCTGGCCGCGTGCTTTTCATGCACGCGGCCAGCTTCCCCAGCGTTCGCACTGGGGGAAAATCCATGTGAGCTGGGGGCAAATCCATGTGAGCTGGGGGCAAATCCATGTGAGCTGGGGGCAAATCCATGTGAGCTGGGGGCAAATCCATGTGAGCTGGGGGCATATCCATGAGTGCTGGGGCAAATCCATGTGAGCTAGGGGCAAGCTACATGTGAGCTGGGGGTATTCTGTATATATATATCTCGGGGGGATATATACATGTGAGCTGGGGGCATTTTTATATGAGGTCTGTTCTTATTGGAAAGCGTCACATGACATTAAAGTATCGGTACTCGTATCGGTGAGTACTTTTAAAAAGTATCGGTACTCGGTCTTTAAAAAGTGGTATCGGTGCACCCTAGTTCTTACTTTGTGGAGCAAAACCATTTACATAGCGAGTATTTGGAAGTGACAGAGCTTTAAGTAATTTAATGCATTTTTGGTTTTTTCTTTATTCTTGACAAGCGACTTTTAGTACAGCGGGGAAAACATCTCATGCGAAGTGTGCTTCTCGAGACTTGATTGTGTTATTGATTGACGTTTTAATAGAGCTTGTCTATATGATTTCACAGTTTGGGCTGTTTTGCATTGCATCGCCACAGCAGTATTTCATTGAGCCATTACATGCTTGTAAAATGAGACGGATTTATATCTTGATATGCAGCATCCGATGGACTATGGCCTGTGAAGGAATATTCCTTTGTGTATCCTATAAAACGTTTACACTTATTTCAGTTTGATCCCTTGGGAACAAATCTGTGTTATTGTTTTTATTGCAAAGAAATAAAAATAAAGAAATGCTATCTCCTGTTTGAACAGATTGGGTCTAAAGAATCCAGAGCTTCTAAGGGTTTGCTTTTATCTTGAATGCTGGAAAAATGAAAGGAACACCCTACTGAAAAAAGCATACAATACAGAGGTCTGCTCATCCCTACTGGGTTTTTTCTTTCTTCTTTTTTCACAGTGGGGTAACACTTCCGCTTTGATGTAGAAAAGAGGACTCTAGGTGTTTTACTGCAAAACGCTATTAATGGAGTTTTGAGCAACGTTTCGGCAGAAAGTCACTTTTCTCACTCTACTTTCATGCTGTCACAGCATCCAGGGAGTGGGAGGATAAACTGACCTTTTAAATTAGCTTAAAGCAGTGTTTCCCAAACCTGTCCTCAGGATCCGCTGACAGGCCAGGTTTGCCAGATATGTGATCTGATTTGCTGCTCAGTGATTGCAGGATTCAGTCTGCATTTCCCCAAGGTGATCCTTAAAAACTGGCCTGTTTGAGGGTACCTGAGGACAGGTTTGGGAAACACTGGCTTAAAGGGACACTCAAGTTAAAATAGGAACGGGGGAGAGGGTTAAACATCATTTCTTGCGCCTCCTCCCTTTTTAATCTCACCTTGTCTGCAGCATGTCTCTCTGTTCCTCCGGACATGACATGCTCTTGGCTTGAGGAAACCTACCGTCTTTGCATCACAAATGTGGCAAGTGTTTCTGGTGTCTTTTATCTCTTGTACACTTTTAGCACCCTCAGACAGGTCTGGTGTGTTGATCTAACATACATTTAAATACAGGGTGAGCCAGTCAAACCTGCATTTTTGAAATGACTGTAAAAAATAAACGGATGGATATTTCAAAATTGTATTGTTACTATCTTAATGTACATTAAAAAGCATTTAAGAAACAACATTCACTGTTTAAAAATAACTCCAGTAAGATGGTGTCCTTCCCGATTGAGACATTCTTGTAGGCGATTTCTGAAACAGCCCATCGCATCACGGAGCATACGCTGAGGAATTCTCTCGATTTCCAACCGGATTCTCCTCTTGAGTTCCCCAAGCGTTGGAGGTCGTTGTTCAAAGACTTTACTCTTCAGGTACCCCCACAAGAAAAAAATCGCACACTGTGAGGTCGGGCGATCGGGGAGGCCAAGAAATTGCTCCATTTCGGGATATCACCCGATTTGGAAAAACATTGTTGAGAACATTCATGCTCACACGGGCTGTATGACTTGTGGCACCGTCTTGCTGGAATAAGGTTTCATTGTTCATTCCATGTTGACGAAGCTGAGGAATGAAGAACGAATGCAACATTTCCGAATAGCGTTGTGCATTCACAGTAACTGCTTGCTCCCTATGATTCCCAATGAGGACATTGCGCACCAAACTGTTACCTTGCTTGAATGGAGTGGTGTTTGATGGAGTTGTTGAGGGTTTTCATCACTCCAATATCGGAAATTTTGTTTATTCACAAAACCGGAGAGATGGAAATGTGCCTCATCGCTCATCCACAGGTTGTGAACAAGGTCCTCGTTTTCATCAAACATGTCCAACAACGTTTGCCAAAAACGCCGTCGAGCTGCAAAATCGTTTTCATTCATAGCCTGAACAACCTGAATTTTGTATGGGTGATGGTGTAAATCTAACCTCAAGATTCTTCGGACGCTCGTGTTTGCCATGCCAAGCGCAGCACTCTGTCGACGCGCCGATCTCCGAGGGCTTCTTTCCACAGCAACCTCTCACGCGGTCAATATTCGCGGGAGTTCGCACTGATCTTGCACTGCCACCCCTTCTGCTTCTCGTTTCACCAATTGCTTCAAAGTTTGTCACCCACAATTTGATTGAATTAACAGACGGCACTGGCTTATTTCCATTAATTTGAAAATTCTTCCGGAAACGACGCTGAGCGGCTGCATAACTACCACTTTGGTAAAACGCTTTCACAGCGAATGAACGTTGTTGTTTAGACCACTGCTCCATGACGACTGAAATGCTTAGTTGTGGGGGACACAATGGTAACCTTGCTAACTCGCTCCGCCCACTTTCACGGCTCTCCCGCCCTTTTCAAAAATGCAGGTTTGACTGGCTCACCCTGTATGAAGTTGCAGCATGTTGCGCATTGCATGTGTCTCTTTTTTTTTATTTATTTATTTTATTTTACATATATTACTAATTTTCATTTATTGAGGCCTTAGGCAAAGCTCAAATATATCCCTCTTGTTTTACAAATGTAGAAATAAGCCCAATACGTTTTACTTAAGAAGGCTCCCACAGATTCTCTTGGTAGATGAATCCTATAATATGTGGCGCCTCATGTGATAGAATGAGAAAGTGGCTACCTGCTGGTCATCCCACCAACCCAGACCCTAGTTTTTGCGCAGCCTTTTATGAAAATCTATTTTGCCTATCCATAGAGTTATCCCTTATTAATAAGGATTAATAAACAATAGTTTAACAATAAAGTGTTTACCAAATTAAAGCTAAGTGAAATATCTAAGATTATAAACTTGCTTTTGGCTTGAAAAAGTGAGAATGCGAGTTCTGCACTGATGTCTAAAAAGGAACAATAACAAGTTTTCACAATATCCCTTGGGTTCGTTTGAGATGTTTATTACTTTTTGTAAAAAGGCCTTAGGCTAAGGTCAGACGAACGCATTTTTAACGTGCGTTTAACCGCACGAAATCACGGCCGTGCTAGCAGCAAATGACGTCCAATGCTGGGTAACATACGACGAACGGCCGCATGAAAGTTCGTCCGCGCAACGCAAGTGGCAAACGAACGCATTTTTTCTAGAACGTCATACCGCTACTACTGATGTACAGAGTGCGCTGCGTCCGCATAGCGGCGTGTTTGCGTGATTGGGAGACGTCAGACGCTGCACACGTCCGGCCAACATAACGTCCAGACGCAAAAAGGGTTTTATTGATGATCCGTACAAAATCACGGACGAAAATGCGCATCATATGACCGCTATCGCGTATTCCGTGAAAAAATACGTCCATTCGTTCGAACGCACTTTTTCACGGACAACGCGAAAAATGCGTTAGTCTGACCCTAGCCTTAATTAGCTGTAAGAAAATGTATGCGAGAGACAATTCCTATATGCCACCATTCCCTCCCCAGTGAGCGTAAGGATTATTTGATGTGTTTGTATAGCTAAACATATCGCATTCATCTGAGAAATTTAGCTAGGTGTCCATCTAAATCAATGTGTCTTAACAGCGGAGACTCACAACAATCAAAACATTTAGAAATCCTGTCTTAGAGCTCCTTAACAAATCCGCAGCACTGTCTCTGCTGACTAAGCCGTTTTTATTAAATCTTAACACTGGACAGTTTAATAAAGAGTTGACATTTTTATAGGACTATGTAGGATCTATTTATATATTCAGAGTGTTAGGGCACTAGAATATAGCATTTCAAGATTTTATTCTTTTTCTGCGGTAACAAATATGCAAAAACGATGGGAAAAAAAAGTGTTTTTTTAGATCTTAGGCTGTTATTATGGCTGCCATGCAAAATGTTGATTAAAACGCCAAGGAGTGGACAAATCTCTAACTCAAAATTTCAGAAAATCTTAATTCTAGCAGAATCCTGTATCTACGGAGACCAAATGAAAATGTTGTATTCCAGATAGTGAAGCTAACCCTTAACGGATCACTTAGAGCTGCATTTTAATAAATAAATTGATAATAAAAGCTTTAAAAATATTATTAGATTTTAAAGCTCCATCTTTTACTGGAGATCTCCATCTACTAGGTAACTGGTACCCATCTGACCGGGAAGTGGGTTCACATCAGTAGCCAACCATTCTAATGACTTTTTTTACAGACAGAGGTGGTTACAAAGCTTTTGGATGCTCTGTTTCTGACTTGTTTTCTCTACATTTGCCTCTGGCTGAAGTATAGATCGCAATGTACAATGATTAGTGGAAATGTAAAATTTATTTTATTTTGCCATGTTCAAAGAATATATTCAGGTTTCGAGGTTTACATGCATATGTGCTTATATTTTATATATTTATATGCACATTCAAAATTCAAAGTATGTTAAAATTGCCTGAGTAGGTGTCACAATTAAAATTATCGATACAAGATATGGTCATACATTGTATGAACGATCCTCAACATATCCGGACAATTCACTAAAGGGCGAAGTCAGGGGAATGGCAGGAGTAAAGAATAATCTAGACTAAATCCCCTATTTGGAAAGTGTGATAAATGGGAGAATTTGTCTGTCTATATAGAAGAAGCTACAGTTGTGTTCAAAATTATTCAACCCTCAATGCTGTAAAGGGTTTTAGGGAATTTAGTGTACATTTGTAATTATATTCAGAATGAAATCCTACAAGGACTTTTTTTAAAGAACCATATGCAACTAAAATGACATCAATTGGTTTTGTAATACAGTAGTATTAGATCGCGTCACAGCCTAGTGACTGGACCCACCGCTGGGTAAATTAATGTGGCCAGCAGAGGGGAATGCTGGCCAAATGCTTTTAATGCACCCGGCTAGCTTCCCCAGCGTTTGGTCTGATATGTATGTCTGAAAAAAAATTAATAAAAATATATATATATATATATGTGTATGTGTGGTGTGTGTGGTGTGTGTGTGTGTGTCTGTCTGAGGTCTGTGTAATATATATATATCGGAATGCATCGTTGAATAAACTTGAAAGTTTTATTTCTACAAGTCCTTGAGAGCTCCCATTTTTGGTCTGTGGTGTAATATATATATATATATATATATATTACAGTTGTGTTCAAAATTATTCAACCCCCAATGCTGTAAAGGGTTTTAGGGAATTTAGTGTACATTTGTAATTGTGTTCAGAATGAAATCCTACAAGGACTTTTTAAAGAACCATATGCTACTACTAATGACATCAATTGGTTTTGTAATACAGTAGTAAATGTTTCTTTTGTGAATTCTTCATTGACACAATTATTCAACCCCTTAAAGACTACCACTCTGAAGAACAGAGGTTCATTCAAGTGTTTTAAATCAGGTATTGAAAACACCTGTGGATGTCACGGAGCAGCAATAAAGCATAATAAGCACCAATTAGGCAGCTTTAAAATGACTGTGATACTCAGCTCCTTCTAGACATTTACTGGTGTGGTTACAAACATGGTGAAGTCAAGAGAATGGTCCAGGAAGACAAGAGAAGAGGTGATTACTCTTCACAGGAAGGGCATTGGCTATAAGAAGATTGCAAAGATGTTAAACATACCAAGAGAGACCATAGGAAGCATCATTCGCAAATTCAAGGCAAAGGGCACTGTTGAAACGCTACCTGGTTGTGGCAGAAAGAAGACGCTGACTTCGACTGCTGTGCGCTACCTGAAGCGTAGAGTGGAGAAAAGTCCCCGTGTGACTCCTGAGGAACTGAGAAAAGATTTGTCAGATGTGGGTACTGAAGTTTCAGCTCAGACAATACGGCGCACACTGCGTAATGAAGGCCTCCATGCCAGAACTCCCAGGCGAATCCCCTTGCTGTCTCCAAAGAATAAGAAGAGTCGACTGCAGTATGCCAAAAGTCATGTGGACAAACCACAGAAGTTTCGGGATAGTGTTCTGTGGACTGATGAAACAAAATTAGAACTGTTTGGGCCCATGGATCAACGCTATGTTTGCAGGAGGAAGAACAAGGCCTATGAAGAAAAGAACACCTTGCCTACTGTGAAGCATGGTGGGGGGTCAATCATGCTTTGGGGCTGTTTTGCTTCTGCAGGTACAGGGAAGCTTCAGCGTGTGCAAGGTACCATGAATTCTCTTCAGTACCAGGAGATATTGGATGACAATGTGATGCAGTCCGTCACAAACCTGAGGCTTGGGAGACGTTGGACCTTTCAACAGGACAATGATCCCAAGCATACCTCCAAGTCCACTAGAGCATGGTTGCAGATTAAAGGCTGGAACATTTTGGAGTGGCCATCGCAGTCACCTGACTTAAATCCGATTGGAACCTCTGGCGGGACTTAAAGAAAGCAGTTGCAGTGCGCAAGCCTAAGAATGTGACTGAACTGGAGGCTTTTGCCCATGACGAATGGGCGAAGATACCCGTTGATCGCTGCAAGACACTTGTGTCAAGCTATGCTTCACGTTTAAAAGCTGTTAGTACAACATCCTTTTACAGTTATAAGTACTAAGATTGAATGTCACTTGGGGGTTGAATAAAACTGATAATGATGTGAGCACAGAAAAGACATTTGTGGTTATTTCATTATAAATGTTATGTTATATTTGTCTGACCTACACGTGCCTCTTTGATTTAATTGTAAGCAAGATGACTGAATGATCAAAATCCATGTCAAACTGGCCAAAACACTCAATTTCAGTGGGGGTTGAATAATATTGAACACAACTGTATATATAAGGACAGACCTTCTATACAAGACATTTCACTGATATTTTTCACCAGAGACTATCTGAGGACACTTACTGAGGAATCCGGTAGGCGAAAACGCGTTTTAAGTGATCCCCTTTTACGATTACTTTTTAAATAACTTTTTTAATTATGCATACCATATGGTCTATTTTTATATGAATTAAATATGAATAAATTTTTGAATATAGTAGCATATCGTCCTGCTGCATATTTATTACTTTAGCACCTGTCTATATAAGGTTTGCTCCCTCCCCTCCCTGCAATTTATATAGCACCTCCATATACCATCGAATGAGCTAATGAATAAACGAGTCACCATTGGGGGGGGGGGGGAAGCTAACTCCAGAGGATTTGCCAAGGAGGAGGATAAAGATACCATCATTACTAATATAAGTATTCTGATTTCTCTCTTTTTTTTTTAATTTTTGAATTTTTTGAGTGTTTTCAGTGTTAAGAGGAAAAATAAAAACACAAAAAAAATTATACTCAATTATTAAAAATGAAGTTTTATATTAAATTTCTCAAATTGAGCTGCCACGCAATCGCTTCTCACCAGGTGAAACCAAAGCTTGCATCTCCCATTAGGTACAGCAGAACCTGGACTCTGGTAATCCTGTTTAACAGGTTTTGACGGGCTAGTGACAAACGGTAGCAAAAAACAAAAAGAACTGCAATTAGGTGAATACAACCTTTAAATAATGGTCGATGGTATTGATGGCACAGCCAGATGAAGAGTGGATTCCAATGGCTAGAAAAATAGATACACTCTCATAGCATAATACTGTAAAAACATTTAATAATATAAAAAAGCAAGGAAGCCACTCACAAACAACGTGGCACACGTTCACAAATTAGTGTGCATAAAAGCATCATTAACACATCCTTATAGTCACCGCCACCGGAATGCATTCAGTCCACAGGATGGAGACTCCTGGCCAGGGTGGACTCCAAGGGAGCCGATGTTGTAGTCCAGTATAATTTAAGCAAAAAAGTTCTTGCGGACCACCCGGATTAAACGACCGGAAAATCAGGCTCCTCTTCAATTGATGGACAGCAAGGCGGCAGACAGTAGACACAAAGTAAAACGCAGATCAGCGCGACATGTTTCGTCCGTAGGACTTACTCATGAGCTGATCTGTGTATCACAAAACAAACCTCTTATAGATCCTCCTTGATTATTAAAACAAGGCGGATAGAGATCACCTGTGGAGTCCGGGGGAGGACAGCGTCGCCGGCAGCCTCCACAGAGCGCTCCGGAAATGACGTCACCCCCCTCGGACATCCATCTTGCTTAAGGGCAGAAACTAAGCCCCAACGTTATAGCAAAGAGGGTAATACACCTATGTTAGATGCAAAACGACGATAGATGAACCTAAAAACAGAAAAAGCAGAAACAGCCAACCATAATATAAAGTGATGGGATAGAATCCCTTCCAAGCATTAAAAATACCATAAGAGAATGTATATATAATATGACATTAAAAAAGATGACAAGCAGTAATCTATAGAAGCAAATAATCTATAGAAAAATTCATAGAAAAAGGAGGAAGAAGGTTTATAGCCACACATAATAGTTCACAGACAGGATAGGAGGTCGATATCTACATTGAGGCCTGGCGGCTTCAGGGTATCCATGTAGAATATCCATTTAGTTTCTGCTTGGGATAAAGCTTTAGCTCCATCACCTCCCCTCCAATTCAATTTAACTTTTTCAATCCCCAACCAACTAAATGTAGAGAAGCTAAAGAGTGGGCACTTTCAACATGGGATGTTTTGGATAGGTTTTTTGACTATGTCAACACTAATAACGTGGATCTTAAATTAACTATGGAGGTGGGAGATCGTACTCTCAACTTCCTAGACCTGAACATTTTCACTACAGATACCAATTTTTGTACTAAAACTTTTTTTAAGCCGACCGATAAAAAATCCTACATTTAATTATAACAGCTGCCACCATAAGAAGTGGCTTTAATAATATTCCAAAAAATCAGTTTGGACGAATTCGTCGCAATTGTACAAAAATGTCAGACTTTATTGTTCAAAGTAAAGAGCTCTCTCAAAAATTCCTTCATAAACAATATCCCAAATCTCTAGTCGAGGAAAGTCTAGAAGAAATAAAAAGCATAGATAGACCAAATTTACTTCAGCGTAAACCAAGGTCCCAAAAAAAAACCAAAATGGGATTTGTTTTTTTTTGACTAAATTTAACGGAGAAGTAGGGATATTGAAAAAGCTCTCTCTAGATGTTGGCCGGTCCTTCAGAACGACCAGGTTCTATCTAAATATCTACCAGCATTTCCTCGCGTTATATATAGAAAAGCCAATTCAGTTAAAAATTCTTTGGCCCCGAGCTGTTTACCTTTGGAATCTAACAAGGAATTCAACTCCCACCCTTTGCTCAATAAACCTAAAGGTTTCTTTAAATGCAAGATGTGCTCAATGTGTAGAGACCTTAAAGTCAAAGTTGATTTGTTTAAAAGTACACGAACTGGCAAAGAATATTATATCAAGGAGTTTATCAACTGTAATACTACTAATGTAATATATCTCCTTCAATGTGGTTGCGGGGCCCAATATATTGGGAAAACGAAGCGCAAGCTGATAGAACGCATTTACGAACATTTCTATAATATTAGAAAATGTAGTGACAAACATAGTGTACCCCGACACTGTTGTAAGTGCCCACTCTTTAGCTTCTCTACATTTAGTTGGTTGGGGATTGAAAAAGTTAAATTGAATTGGAGGGGAGGTGATGGAGCTAAAGCTTTATCCCAAGCAGAAACTAAATGGATATTCTACATGGATACCCTGAAGCCGCCAGGCCTCAATGTAGATATCGACCTCCTATCCTGTCTGTGAACTATTAACCTGTGTGGCTATAAACCACCTTCCTCCTTTTTCTATGAATTTTTCTATAGATTAATTGCTTCTATAGATTACTGCTTGTCATCTTTTTTTAATGTCATATTATATATACATTTTCTTATGGTATTTTTAATGCCTGGAAGGGATTCTATCCCATCACTTTATATTATGGTTGGCTGTTTCTGCTTTTTCTGTTTTTAGGTTTATCTATCGTCGTTTTGCATCTAACATAGGTGTATTACCCTCTTTGTTATAACGTTGGGGCTTAGTTTCTGCCCTTAAGCAAGATGGATGTCCGAGGGGGGTGACGTCATTTCCGGAGCGCTCTGTGGAGGCTGCCGGCGACGCTGTCCTCCCCCGGACTCCACAGGTGATCTCTATCCGCCTTGTTTTAATAATCAAGGAGGCTCTATAAGAGGTTTGTTTTGTGATACACAGATCAGCTCATGAGTAAGTCCTACGGACGAAACATGTCGAGCTGATCTGCGTTTTACTTTGTGTCTACTGTCTGCCGCCTTGCTGTCCATCAATTGAAGAGGAGCCTGATCTTCCGGTCGTTTAATCCGGGTGGTCCGCAAGAACTTTTTTGCTTAAATTATACTGGACTACAACATCGGCTCCCTTGGAGTCCACCCTGGCCAGGAGTCTCCATCCTGTGGACTGAATGCATTCCGGTGGCGGTGACTATAAGGAGGTGTTAATGATGCTTTTATGCACACTAATTTGTGAACGTGTGCCACGTTGTTTGTGAGTGGCTTCCTTGCTTTTTTATATTATTAAATGTTTTTACAGTATTATGCTATGAGAGTGTATCTATTTTTCTAGCCATTGGAATCCACTCTTCATCTGGCTGTGCCATCAATACCATTTACCATTTATTTAATGGTTGTATTCACCTAATTGCAGTTCTTTTTGTTTTTTGTTTCTGATATATTAGCACGTTGTGGTGGAGAGTGCTGTGAACTGCTGTATTTATACTGTTTGGGTATACGTTCACTTATATATTCATATAGTGACAAACGGTGACTGATCACTCTATGAAATAAGATATAAAATAAACTGCCAATTCCAATGCTCCTATGATTGAAATATTTAAATGTGGGAGCATCGGTTTTATCTTTGCACTGCAGAGTTAACTATAGTGCAAGCTAGGCCTTTTCAAGGATTAGGGGGCACAAAGGTTAAAGGGACACTATTAATCCTGACCACTTTATATTTTTAATGTGGTCCGGATGCGAGGAGTGCCCCCCCACCCTGACCTGTCAGAAAAGCTAGTTGAAGTGGAGGTGCTTCCTCCATCCGATCCAGCATCAACAACAGCAGCAGGGTTCAAATTTCATGGCAGCCGGTCACTAGTGGCGTCAGTGTGCAGATGTCACTCTGAGACCAATCGCAGTGCCAATCGGTCTCATAGAGACAGCTGATGGATTGGATCTGCGCATGCGTGCAACACTGATCCATTGTTCTGTGCAGGTGCTATGGAACTTGGTTACGTAAAGAGCAAAAGTCCCTTTGCGCCTCACAAGTTGTGTAGGCGTGCAAATTGCATTACAAAGCTTCTGGGTTCGGGAGTCCCTGAGCCGAGGAGGAAAAGCTGTGCACGGTGAGGAAGAAAAGGTCAGTAAATTAACACCAAATTAAAAAATAATAGAACAGCAGTGGCTGTCCACAGCCTCCGCCCAATTATTTAAGGGCAAAAAAGGAACTCTATTTTTTAATAGAATATCCCTTTAAGATTGGGGGAGGTCAACTTCATTCGTAAAACCCAGTCCTTATTCACTATAAAGGCCGAGCATTCATGGCCAGCAAGACCCTGATGATCCCCAAAGATCCCAAACCCCTTGTCCACAGGTATCATGGCATCCCAGAACAATCGTCTCTCCATATCAAGATGTCCATGTCAAATTGCACCACGAGAATATTGCTAGCTGCACGCATCAGCTTTCTGTGTATTGATATGTCCCTTGTAGTGGCTGTCACAGAACAAGCAGAAGGACCCAGGAATGTATTTTGTCGTGTGAATCTCCGAGAAAAAGTAGTGAGAGCATCATGAGTCAAGTGTAATAATATAGCCGTTGCGCTTGGAACATGTTGCAAGTTATGTCATTGTCCGTTTCCAGGATACCCCAGAGATGCATGTTCCGCCATTGATGTTAAGCCTCCAAACCCACCACTACGGCCTTCAGTGGCTCCACTTTGGTTTATGTGATTGGTTTGTTCAGGACTGGGCATCTTTCTCTGAGGACCAGATGGCCACGTTCTTGGCATTCATCTGTGCCAGGATGTTTTGCCACAAGATATGTAGGTAGTTAAATAATTTTTTGGATATTGCCCTTAAAATCCTGGAGGGCTCATTGAGATGGCACTAGAGCGGACAGCCTTGGCACGTGTTTGTGTCTGTACCTAAAGGGAGCTTGAGTCTTCCTACTCAATCAGCTGCTGCTGCACCTGCCTCCTTCTCTGTGATCCAGCAAGGGACAATCAAATGTCAGGTAGACAGAGGGCCCCCCTACCATTTCATACCAGGAGCCTTTTACCCCCACAAAGTTGACATTTACATCAGCAGGTTTGTGTGAACGATGGTGTGGTTTTTGGAGTGGTAGTATGATCACATTAATTTCTTCAAAGCCTATAGAGGTTACTCATTAACCTTTGCACCGGCTGGGTGGAGTAGAGGTAACATCACTGCTCTATAACTGTGGAGAGAGCCTGTGGAGACACCGATTCGATCTCGGCAAGAGCACCTTGTCACGACCCACTACGCGCGCTGCTGCGCAAAGACGCTGGGTTAAGCCGCTCACTATCTATCCTAGACCCAGATAATTACGCGCGCTTATCTACCCGTCCCGGCTACACTTTCTCTCACAACAAGCACATAGAGAGCGATATGCTGATCCCAGGATTGCAACGCAGTACAAGTCTTTTCCTGAAGCGCGTACTAACTACGTCTCCCACAATCCCTGCAGTCTCTTTTTCCTATTCTATTAGTAACGCTGCCACCAGTCCTCATGGACACCACACGCGTTGCGACTGGAGACGCAGGGCTTAAACAACCGCACTGTCTCCTGACGACCGCAACTCGCAATTTCTTATATATAACCGAGCTTAAAGCAAATAGCAATACTCCCAATCTCTTAGCGTGGATTTCATCAGCCAGAGTCAAAACTTAAATACTTTTTGGTTTATTTATGATAGAAAAATCACAGTGCTTTGTTACATAAAAAATTATAACTGGAATAAATCAATTAATTACACACTACACAGCAAATAAAAGAAAAAGGGTGAACCATAGAGCAATTACTTACGAAGAGCTATTCAGTAAGCTAGCATCAATGGTCTCCTGAAGCCTGGAGATAGAGCATGGACAGATCAGTCCTCTTTCGAAGGTACCCCAAGTGATCAGCCCCAGCACATGGCCAGTTTTCAGAATTTATACACTTCCTGCTCCTTCCAGCCCACCCCCAAATGGCCCAGTGTCCTGCACTACATTTCCCGGAAGTCACCTTTGCTACAGCGCATGTCAATTAATCTTTAATTGCCCAAAGGTGTCCCTCTTCCCCCCAGACCCCCCTTAGAGATCAAGGATGTGCTTCCTGTCTTTGAAGATTGTGTTCAAATCTTGGTGCCGGGCTGGCTGCCATGGTGTGCGTACGATGTCAGAGTACAAAGGACATTCCCTTTTTTCAGCTACGTGTTATATCCTCCCCCCAAGGGAGAAAGCTCACCATTTTAACAGGTCTTCCTCAATAGCTGAAATGTAATCAAAATGGTCAGACACAAATATGAATATAACTCTATATGGAGGAGATATGTATAAACAGGCAGATAGACACATATATACAGGCAGACCCTTATATAGATAGAAATACAGATCTAATCTGCCACACACTTCTCCAGTAAGTGTCCTTGGGCAAGACACCTAACGGTACATACTCGCCACCCAGGACATACTTGAAAATGAGAGAAATCTCAATGTATCCTTCCTGGTAAAATACATTCTCAAAATAAAAATTAAAACCTCTGAATTGGCCTAGACTTGCCCTGGACGATGAATTTCACCGTTCGGTGTAATTTCAGAGCAATTCGTCTATTCACTAAGCTTTCAATTCACCAAATACTGGTGAATTCACAGCAAAATATGGTTCAATTCGGCAGCACTGAAATTGCCTCTGAAAATGTCATCTATTCACAAAATGCCGAATTGCACAAGGATTCCAGAAAAAACGCACAGATTTTCAGTGTTTCAGTTTGACAGGTTTAAACAGGCGAATCCCATAGGATTCATTATAGAAACGTAATATCCTTATTTATTTTAAACCGTTTATTCTTTTCATTTTCAACAAAAAAACTTTAGAACACTTTTTTTGTAAGTGGAAATTGTCATTTTTGGTTTTCTTTATCTTGTAATAGACCTTTTTATTATTTTTAAAGGACTTTTTTAAATCATTTGGACACTTCTGTACTACATATTTACTAATTTATTCTCCTATTAGAGAATAAGACACTGCCCCTTTTTTTTTTTGTTTTGTTCTGAAGCTCGGCAGAATTTGCTGATTCTAATTCGGTGGTTATCGGCAACATCCAATGACTGGTTAGTCAACCCCACTTTAGGCTAAATACGGTTATCATTCGCTAAATATTGAATTCACTCCATTTTTTTTACAAAATGGACACAATTGCGTTACTTTATGAATAGACCCTTATGTATGTTTTTTTTTTTTTTTTTCTTTTTAATAATTTTTTAATTTTATAAACGCCACAGTGGTCATCTATAACAGAATGCTCAGATTCCTGTGCTATACACTGGACATGGAAATTTTCATTTATTCACTATACAGCAATACTTTTATGTGTTTCGTTTCATTCTTGTGGCAAGTACATTTCCTTTTTTTTTTTTTTTTTTTTTTTTTGGAGTTTAACAAACCTTGTTTGAAGTGAACGGCTTTAAAAATTTTGATTTGAGTTGTGTTCTTTCTCCATTATTTTATTCTACCAATGATTCAGAGAGTTACTATCTTAACACCCTTATATACAGTATATGTATAGTATGTAGCTATTGTGAAAATCCCATGACCAGGGCTCGACTGGGATAAAAAAGCAAACACTCAGGGCCGGATTCAAATCTCTATTGGCTGGGACTAAAGATTTTGTTTGGATTTTTTGGCATTTAATGAAATGAAAACATATATGTTAAGTTATTTTAAATTGCATGCAATCTCGGTGTTTTGCCACGTTTCTGCGCGCCTCTGATTCCATTTTGCCAAAAATACAGTGAATTCACTATTTAGTGAATGTTCACTGTTTTTCTGAAAATGAAGTTGCTGAAACCGTTATCAAACATTGGCGAAAATCGCTGAATTGCGCCAAATTGGCATTGGTAAATTCCTTTGAACGGAAAAAGTCTCCTATTCTCCTAAGAGGAGCTTAAATCAATAAAATATGTGGTAAAAAATAATACAAAATTAAAAAGTCTTAAATCAAAAACTGTCTAAAAACCCCCCCAAAAAAACTTAAAGGATCTTAAAAAAAAAATACAAAATAAAAAGTGTTTTTGCAAAATCTAAAAAGAAAAAGAAAAAAAGGGTTAAAGAAAGCACGGCCAGGCGATCCCCAGACTCAGCCGGCAGCCAGGCCCAGGCGATTTTCCCCCCCCCCCCCCCAAGTTCGATAAGGCCCGGGCAATTCTTCTCCAGGCTCGGCCAGCGGCAATCCCCAGGCTTGGCTTGGACCTTGGCTCACTGAGCCATTGGTCCACTGGGAATCTCCCAGTGATCCTAGGAATCTCCCGATGACCAGTACAGGTCTACCAATGACATAGAGGTGTCAAACTCATTTGTTAAGGCAGAACTGTCCATTAAGGTAGGAATAGAGGGACGAATGTATTTTATATACTTTCACATGCGTAAACAACAGGAAAAACAAAGTAGACAAAGGATTTTTAAAGATAGGTTGAGTATCCCTTATTCAGAATTCTGCAATATTCCAAAATTCGATGCCCCAAATGTGATCTTACAATACCTTTCCTCATGTAATGGGGACAATATGATTGTAAATATTGTATAAAATAACCTTTTAGATTATATGTATATGAAACCTAAATTAATTCCTTGTTTAGACTTAAATTCAATCTTTGTTTTTTTTTTTTTTTTATACAGCTTTAAAAATCCCCCAAAAAAATCCAAAATACTACTGGTCCCAGGCATTTGCAGTGAGAGATACTCGACCTGTAATGCTATAAATGTCTTGGTCTATGGGATTCATTACAAGAATGCACAGTAAGGATTTTTCACCAAACATTGAATAGGATAAATCTTGATCAGATATTTTGATTACTCATTCATTATAGTGTACACTTACACACAAGTCTCCTTTTTGTAAATAAATCTTTGTGTGTATGCGTCTCATCCACTCATAAAAACTGCACATTACCGTGAGTTTTATTGCTGCTGCGCTATGATAGGTACAGTTTAACAAAGTGCATGTTGTTGAGGTTTATTGCTGTGGATCTGAGATCGATTCATATGTATTGCACGTTAGCGTGGGTTTTACTGCTGTGGAGCTCTGTGATATGCTCATGAACACGACACATTACTGTGCGTTATATTGCTGTGGAGCTCTGTGTGATATGCTCATAAACAACACTCAATTGCTCTGAGGTTTATCACTGTGTAACTCTCTGAAGACACGATTCCTGAATTATCCTGAAAAGGGCACTATGTGCCTCTTGTGCGCCCCCCCCATTGGTCCCCCTGTGCCACTGGTCCTCCCATTAGTCACCCTGTGCCTCTCTTGACCTCCCATGGATTCCCCTTCTCCTTTATTACTCCGACTCCTCTGTGCCTCCTTTGTTTGTCCATGGGCTCTCCCGGGTCTTCCTATAGGTGTGTGTTTCTCTCTTGTCCTCATAGAAGTCCCCTGTTCCCCTTTTTGCCCATCCACCCATACTCCCTGTCCCCCTTTTGTGCCCTCCCACACACCTCCAACGTGTGCCCTTTTTGCCCTACCCATAACCCTCCTGTGCCCTTTGTCTCTTCCCATGTGTTCTTTAGTGACTTCATGGTAAGTGTGCTGTTTACTGCAGTGATTCACTTTGTTTGCTGGTCCATGGATATGCTGTTCCTGCACATCATAATAGATCATAAGTGTCAGATCTACAGCACTTACCACAGTTACCAGGAAACAGAACTACATTGCACAGAGCCCAGGCTCGTCTGCTTTTGTCTCTTACAGCCTCAGTACCTACGCGCGGTGGACAGCAGGACTCTGCAGAGAGACATGGCTTGTAAAATCCTTGTCCCTGTTTCAATGTCGTGTGGCTTATCTCCTGGGGTTTGAAGCTGAAGGTAATGAACAAATGCATGAAAGCATGGACAACTGAAGAAGGCTTCAGCATTATTTGATGTGGGCCTATACCACAGACTACATGGTCCGTATGTTTGCACGGCCTTTCATAACACTTATATTTCAGTTTTACCGATGGGGTATGGATAATGTATTGTTACATCCTCAGCCCCTGCTGTGCTTCCTGGGGGGCCTGGACATGGTTCAGTGCCAAGGGCTGGTCGTTTGCCAGCACCATGTAATGGCCGAACGGTGTCCGAGGGGGCGGGACCTGGCGTGGTCACGAGGAGCTGCCACATTTAAAGCAGGGCGAGAGGAGTTGCCTCGTCGCCCTGACGTGGAGTCCTGTTCCCGCATCGCTTCCTATTGCACTCATTGCTATTTTGTTGCCGACCCATTTTTGTCTACGATTCCTGCTCCTGATTTTTGACTCGGCTTGTCTTTGACTATTCTCATGTTACATGCTATAGCGCGCCGCCGTTGATTTAACCCTATGCACGCTGCTTGGGGTTTGACCCGCTTCTTGGGGAGATTCCTATCTCGCCCTGGTTTTCTTACTACAGCCTTTATCGGGGTTTTGCTCCAGGTCTAAGGGTTATGAGATACGATCTTAAATGCTTGTACAATCTGCAAATACGAAAGACTTTTGGTTTTCTGCTTATGTTCAGTTCGCTCGATTTGCCAAGAGTACCCAGGCTTGCACGATCCCTAAACCTGTATGTGCGTCAATAGACCCTGGTAATTACAAGTTACAGCATACCCGATCAAGGTGGTCTGAAAACGTGAAATCTGTCAGTGTGTTGACTGCCCTGCAGTCTGAACAATTCATTGCCTGTCATACCAAATACCACAGTACTGACGCTCAAGTCTTGCAATCTGCTGTATTGTTGTGTGCTCTAAGTTGTCCGTTGGCCTCGAAACCTTTGGAGCTAAGTAGCAGTTCTGTTGTCCTGTCATACTCCCTGGCTTTGGAGTATAAGTCTGAAAGTACTGTTTATTGTGTTACCATCGAGCAGATAATTCTGTCCAAAAAGATCTCAACCTCGCTACTCCTGTGTGAGCGCCGCAGCGCCCATTACATTTATATCACAAATTTGACCGTTTACTTTTCCATCTCTTAAGCCTGAGATACACTGATCGCGATGCGATTGTCATAAATTCACATTCCAGCCAGGCCCCTGGTGGTGAGAGCGGAGCTCTTCAGCTCTGTTTGGAGTTTTGGGCTAAGCCACTGCAGACCAGATCTACTGTGGCTGATAGTCTGTTATATGTATGTATGTATGTATGTATGTATGTATGTATGTATCTATCCAGCAGTAGATCAGATCCTTGCTTCAAGATAAGTTCTCTTACGGAGTGCCTAGCTTGTGATTTGCTTTTGTTTATATGATATTGGTGTGACTCCTGGACCTCTCTTGTCAGTTCCCTGTATCGTGTATCTAGATATTACTGTGTATGACCTATTAGCGTGACTCCTGAACCTCTCTCTCTGGTCAGTTCCATGTACCCTGTACAGTGTATCCAGATGTTACTGTGTATGACTTATTGGCGTGTTTTTTTAGACCTCTCTCTTGCCTCCTCCCTGGAACCTGCATTCTGATTTCCTGTATACTAACCTTGGCTTGTATGACTTGCTCTCCTGGCTCCTGAACCCCGGTTTTTGGCTGACATTCTCTCTGGTGTTTTAGACTTGACTATTCCCTAACTATTCTTGTTATATTCCTGTTGATGTTCTGTTAGTTTTGTCTTCTTGTCTTTGCCTAGCAGCATAGGGTAGTTTGTGTGATAGAGGCCAATTAGAAGGACCTCATACATAGTCCAGGGTTCTATTTTGCTGGGCATATTGCTTGTTGTTCTGGTGTTTATTCCCCACCTTGTAATCTGTATTAGATCAGAAGACCACACAAGGATCTTTCCCAGTGTAGGGTTCCCTCTTGTGTCTGTATTCTGTCCTGTCATCTCTTGTTTAATTCTGTGTACTGGGTTCTGTATCATGCAAGCAACAAACCTGCCTAAAGGGCTTAACAGCACTCAGTACAAAGGGCGCTCCTTGGCATCTGCCTGGGACGCTCGTGACAGTGAGGCACTCAGTGCGACCAGTGTTTTCCTTCTCCCTCGCTCAGCCCGCGGCACGTTGCGGCGCTGAGCCGGGGGAGATGAAAAATTCCAACTTTGCCTTCAACTGAGCGGCGCGATGAGAAGAGGGGTGGGATCTGCAGCACACGGCGCATGCGCCGTGTCCACTAGATCCCTTCCACCTACTGCAACTCCGGGTCTGGTCTGAGGTCTGTGTGGGCATATATGGTCTGAGGTCAATGTGTGCATTCTGAGGAGTTTGTGGGTATATATGGTCTGAGGTGTTTGTGGGTATATATTGTCTGAGGTATGTTTGGGTGTATATATGTATGCCTCTCTGAGGTGCGTGTGTGTGTGTGTGTCTGGCGTGGGTATACATATACATCTGAGGTCTGTGTGTGGTATCAGAGCATCCTTACTCACTGTACATAGCGCTCCATGTGTGTCCCCCTTTCATATAAATATAGAGTGGAGGGACACGGGGGGTGGTATATGATTAGGGTTAGCTTTTTTTCGAAAAAAAATTCTATTCTTTTCAGATTAAATTGGCAGTATTTATTTTATTCGATAGAAACCTTTTTTTACCTATATGACGTGTCATGTGATATGCCTTTTAAGATTTGCACATGTTTCCTCTACCCCTGGGTTTCTCTCTTCCTCTCCTCATGGCTCAGTTTCCTGTCTAGACAGCTCCACCCTTGTTCATTTCCCAGTACTGCTCTGCAGCTTGATGCCTTTATGGAGAGGATCACATTATGATTTTTTTGACCTATCCGATGTATATTGTTGTGGATCCTTACAGTTTATGGAATAAACTTCATCAGATCTTCAAGGTGTCGTCTGGATTGAGTCACTGTCTGTAATTCACCTAAGACTGGGAGTTATCGCCATCCCATCACAACTGTAAATTCAGAGATCACATTCTCAGTGTTTTGTTGGAGAAACAGAACAGTTAAAAAAGCATAAGATCAGTCAGAAGATCTTAGAAAGATCAGTCATCCTCCATAGGATCCTTGCTAGCTCTGGATAGGGACATTGGAAATAGCAGCTTCAGACAGTGCAGCCATTACCACAAGCCTGTATGTGCCTGCAAGCAAGTCCCAGCATAGCAATCAGCAGTGTCAGGATTTTAGTCTGGGTTCCAACCTGCGCGGTTTTTTTACATGCGGCAATACGCGCGTTATTTGACGCGCATTGCAGCGCGTTCACGGCCATAGACTGCAGCGGTGAATGCACGCAATATGCCCCAAAGAAGCTCCCGTACTTCTTTTGGGCGTAGGACGTTTAAACAGCGTGTTCCTGTGCGCTGTAAAACGCCCAGGTGTGAACGGGCCCCATAGGAAATCATGAGATTTCTGTGCTTGGGCGTTTTTTACAGCGCGCAGGAATGCGCTGTAAAATGCCCAGGTGTGAACGGGCCTAAGTGCTGTGAATGTTCAATACATCTGTGCCTTACAAACAGTTTATACAGTGCCTCTGTACACTACAGCCAGTTTATTACTCTGTATGCATTGCACATGGATTTGGCTGTGAAATCTTATCCGAAAGTAAAAGCAAATCTTTCTACAACTGTTGCCTAGGAATCCTAGCTGAGCTCAGCAAAATTGATAAATTTCTCTGCTGCTATAGAACTACGTCATTAACCCTCTCCTTGTCAGCAAAATGCTCCAGCAAATCAATATGCAATCTGACACATTACCAGAATCAGAACTCCTTTCAGATCAGGAATTAAACCCTGAACCAAACAAAAGAGAATAAAGATTAACGAAACCAACCTGGAAAGTACAAGAAAATCTTGAAGCTGACGCAGAAGAGTTGCTGTCTCATACCAATGATCTCTGGTGTACTACAGTTAAATGCATGTCTGCTCTCTCTCAACCATGTCATGATGCATTCCAATTAGAGAGCACTATTAAGCAATTAGATGTCACTTATCAGAAGTAGCAAAGACTGTGTGTTAAATATATTCATCACTTAAAGCGGTACAACATTGAAGTGTCAC
Organism: Leptobrachium leishanense; assembly: GCA_009667805.1. Taxonomy (NCBI): domain Eukaryota; kingdom Metazoa; phylum Chordata; class Amphibia; order Anura; family Megophryidae; genus Leptobrachium; species Leptobrachium leishanense. The sequence goes on along the minus strand of CM019065.1, from coordinate 197,847,459 downwards.
TGGAAGAACTAAAGAGATTCAATGAGCTCAATCTAGAAAGAGACAATTTAGTGATGCAAACAAAGACAAAGGCAGAAGTAAGAATCGCACAGCTCCATGAATACAGATCTCATCGCTCTGCATCCACCAGACACTCCACAAGGTCTTCCAAATCCCTGCAATCAAGATCTTCCACACTCAGTCAACAACTCCTAAAGGCCCGTGCTGACGCTGAAGCTTCTAAAATTCAGGTAGCCTTCGCCCAAAAGAAAGCCGAAATGGAGCCTGAATCTGCATGCATGGAGGCTGAATCCGCACGCATGGAGGCTGAATCCGCACGCATGGAGGCTGAATCCGCACGCATGGAGGCTGAAGCCGTACGCCAGAAAGCCGATATGGAAGTTTTGGAAAAACAATGTGAGCATACTGCAGCCATGGCAAGGTTAAGGGTCTTAGAACAAGCTGCTAGTGAACGTGAAAGAGACAACAGTAGCAGCAGACACTCAGCTGTGTCTTATGCCTCAGATTCTTCACATTCTTCTCCAGAATGTAAGCTCCCTGTCACAGTAGTCAAAGCACTCAACCATAGAAACATAGAAAATGTCGGCAGATACGAACCTTTCGGCTCATCTAGTCTGCCCAATTACATGGATACTTTACCTGGATTTATCTTTTGTTTAGGATAGCCTTATGCCTATCCCATACCTGCTTAAATTCAATCACTGTTTTGGCCTCTACCAATTCAATTGGAAGGCTGTTCCATGTATCCACCACCCTCTCAGTAAAATAATGCTTCCTGATGTTACTTTTAAACCTTTGCCCCTCTAATCTAGGACTATGTCCTCTTGTTTTGCTACTTTGTTTCCTTTTAAATATACTCCCTTCCTATACCTTGTGGATTCCCTTTACGTATTTAAATGTTTCTATCATATCTCCTCTGTCTCGTCTTTTTTCCAAGCTGTACATGTTAAGATCATTAAGCCTTTCCTGGTAACTTTTCTCCTTCAAGCCGTACACCATTTTAGTAGCCCTTCTCTGAACTCTCTCTAAGATGTCTATATCCTTCTGGAGATACGGTCTCCAGTACTGCACACAGTACTCCAAGTGAGGTCTCACCAGTGCTCTGTACAGTGGCATGAGCACTTCCCTTTTCCTACTGCTAATACCTCTCCCTACACAACCAAGCGTTCTGCTAGCATTTCATGCTGCTCTATTACATTGACTACTTATCCTTAGATCCTCTGCAATAATAACCCCTAAATCCCTTTCCTCAGATGTTGAGGTTAGGACTGTATCAAATATTCTATATTCAGCCCTTGGGTTTGTACATTTTAATTTAGTTATTGGATTCCTCTTCAGTGTGGACAGAAGCAAATGTAATCCAGTGTAGACTGGCTGGGAGGCGAAGAGGAGGGGAGGGGAGTGGAGTGAAGTCAAAGCTGCAAAATGTTTTCTTCGCTTAGCTTTGCTTCGCTTTGCTACGCTTGCATTGTATCCCAGGCTTTAGATCCAGCACTGGATCCAGTTAGATGAGATTGTTGTAGGTCTTGCCACAGCTTTACATGCATTCACATTCTGCCTGGCTCTTTCACCTCCTATATGGCTAACTTTGCGTGGAAATGCATTGCCAAGCAAGTCGCACACAAACATGCTAGTTTGTCAAAAAAAATTATATATTAAAAACTAATATATGGTATAGGCTTGATACTAAACCTTCAACAAATATAAATGCTAAGTAGACAAGATTGTTTGTGCATTTTGCATTTCTATACTTTAGAGAAGAAAGGCATTAAAGACTTTTTCCACTTAACACAGCCTGCCATTCCATCAAGACGTCTATGTACATTTAAAAAAATATGTAAAAAGTAGCTCTCCAGAGGTTGGAAATCTGAGTATTTACTACATTGGTTTGTGGAGCACATAAAGCTAAACCTTTATGTTCCCTAAGAAGTTTTTTGTAATGTACTAACAGAACTCACATTTAATTAATTATTTGCGTTTTGTGATATTAAATACATAAAAAAAGCTGTAGAATCTCTGGTTTTAGGAAAAGGGAAAATCTGAAAGGAAATAATTTCATGGAAATGCCCCTGTGTCTATAAATTTTTCCTTACAGATCGATTGCTACTTTTAGCACTTTACATATCTTTTCTGACACCTTCAAGTGACTAAAACACTTGGTGCTAATCCACCCACCACTGCTCAATCCCCAGAGGTATGCTTTGTGTTAATTTTTCTTTCACACCAAAGTGGAAGATTGCCTTTCCTTTAGTGCTGCATCAGCACAAATGACGAGTTAGTTATAGTGGCATGCAGTGCTTTTTTTCTGGAAAAATAGGTGGGGGTTCTCTCACGCCCAGGGCAAAACTGATTATTATGACGATTTTTCATGTACTAATAAATACTCCTTTATTCACACTGGATATATTGCCCCAGTTCACACTGGATATATTGCCCCCAGTTCACACTGGATATGTTGCCCCAGCTCACACATGGATATATTGCCCACAGCTCACACATGGATTTATTCCTCCAGCTCACACATGAATATATTGCCCCAGTTCACACATGGATATATTGCCCACAGCTCACACATGGATTTATTCCTCCAGCTCACACATGAATATATTGCCCCAGTTCACACATGGATATATTGCCCCAGCGCACACATGGATATATTGCCCCAGCGCACACGTGGATATATTGCCCCTAGCTCACACGTGGATATATTGCCCCTAGCTCACACGTGGATATATTGCCCCTAGCTCACACGTCGATATATTGCCCCTAGCTCACACGTGGATATATTGCCCCTAGCTCACACATGGATATATTGCCCCTAGCTCACACATGGATATATTGCCCCTAGCTCACACATGGATATATTGCCCCTAGCTCACACATGGATATATTGCCCCTAGCTCACACATGGATATATTGCCCCTAGCTCACACATGGATATATTGCCCCTAGCTCACACATGGATATATTGCCCCTAGCTCACACATGGATATATTGCCCCTAGCTCACACATGGATATATTGCCCCTAGCTCACACATGGATATATTGCCCCTAGCTCACACATGGATATATTGCCCCTAGCTCACACATGGATATATTGCCCCAGATTGGCTCACATGGATATATTGCCCTGGGCCGGCTCACATGGATATATTGCCCCTAGCTCACACATGGATATATTGCCCCAGATTGGCTCACATGGATATATTGCCCTGGGCCGGCTCACATGGATATATTGCCCCGGGCCGGCTCACATGGATATATTGCCCCAGTCCAGCTCACATGAATATATTGCCCCAGACCGGCTCACATGGTTATATTGCCCCAGGCCAGCTCACATGGATATATTGCCCCTAGTTCACACATGGATATATTGCCCCAGGCCAGCTCACACATGGATATATTGCCCCAGGCCAGCTCACACATGGATATATTGCCCCAGGCCAGCTCACACATGGATATATTGCCCCTAGTTCACACATGGATATATTGCCCCAGGCCAGCTCACACATGGATATATTGCCCCAGGCCAGCTCACACATGGATATATTGCCCCAGGCCAGCTCACACATGGATATATTGCCCCAGGCCAGCTCACACATGGAATATATTGCCCCTAGTTCACACATGGATATATTGCCCCAGGCCAGCTCACACATGGATATATTGCCCCAGGCCAGCTCACACATGGATATATTGCCCCAGGCCAGCTCACACATGGATATATTGCCCCAGGCCAGCTCACACATGGATATATTGCCCCAGGCCAGCTCACACATGGATATATTGCCCCAGGCCAGCTCACACATGGATATATTGCCCCAGGCCAGCTCACATGGATATATTGCCCCAGCCTCAGGTGAGGGGTCGGCGCCAACACAGCGCGGCGGCCAGTAGTTTACCGGCGGAGCTCACAACCAGCAGATCCCACTTACCAGGGATGACAGCTCTCACCCGGAGCCAATGCTCTTCAGGAGTCCTCCACCTTCCCCTCTGCCGATGCGCACTCTGAGCTGTGCATCGGATGTGGGGGCATACCTAATGCAGCGTGCTCGTATTGTGCGAGACAGCGGCGGATTGGCTGTGCGCCGCCACGTGCAGTGGGAGAACGCCCTGCCTCCGGTAAGTGCTGACGCAGTGGCGCCGGTAAAAATTAGGCCCTGCTAAGAGGTGCAGGTACACGCAGAGAGGTGCCAGTATGCCATACCGGCGCATACCGGCTCAAAAAAACCCTGGTGCTATGCCTTCCAACACAACTACATTATCAAAAATCATTTAATTTTTATTCAATCATTGTGTATTTTCATTGCCTTTTCAGTTAAATAATATGATCTTTTAACTAGGGATGCACCGATACCAAGTTTTTAAGACCGAGTACAAGTACCGATACTTTTTTTCAAGTACTCACCGATACGGAGTACCGATACTTTTATTTAATGTCATGTGACCGCTTTCCAATAAATAATTTGGGATTTTGCTGAAAGCCTGTCCAATATATGCTAATATTAAAATGTATGGCGAGAAACTCCATTTACTCACGGCACAACCGGCACACACACAGACCTCCAGATATATCTCTATATCTCTTTATACATACACATACACCAGACCTCAGACACATGTATACCCAGACATAGACCCCAGATACAGGTATACCCAGACATCAGACCCCACATACATTTATACCCGGACACAGGCCTCAGGATCCCGTATACCCGGACACAGACCTCATGTCAAACCTCCAGGATCTTGTTTTAACGGAGCGGTTGTACCCTGAGTACCTCCGTCAGCTTGCTCTCTCCCATTTAAACCAGTCCCCACAGTCACCAGAGCAATCTTCCCTAACACCCCACCCAAACTTTAACCGTAGTTAAAAGGATGGAAACTGTTGAGCATTCAAAAGCAGACTCTACAATTAATAAGGGAATAATACAGACATCAGAAATCTTTAGTTCGTGGGAGGATGTTTAAAACCATGAACAGATATACAGTGAAAAACCAACTATATTTAGAAGATTCGCCAATTTAACAATAGTCTCTTTCATGGGCCATAGTCTCTAGACAGGAGGCTAGCCCAAAGCCCCCTACAGATGCACCAGTGACGGTAGGGTCCGTCACACATGTATACCCAGACACAGACCTCAGGATCAGTTATACCCAGACACAGACCTCAGGATCAGTTATACCCAGACACAGACCTCAGGATCAGTTATACCCAGACACCGACCTCAGGATCAGTTATACCCAGACACCGACCTCAGGATCAGTTATACCCAGACACAGACCTCAGGATCAGTTATACCCAGACACAGACCTCAGGATCCGTTATACCCAGACACAGACCTCAGGATCCGTTATACCCAGACACAGACCTCAGGATCCGTTATACCCAGACACAGACCTCAGGATCAGGTATACCCAGACACAGACCTCAAGATCAGGTATAACCTGCGTGTTCCGGCTGCCCGCATGATCCTCCGAGCGGCTGCTGGCTTGTGACACGCTTTCACGAGATTTTGCGATCCCCATGAGATCACGCCTGGAGGCCGCATCACAGCCCGGTGCACACTCGGAGGATCACGCGGACAACCAGAGGGGAATGCTGTTAATGCCCAGCGCTGGCTTCTGGGTATGAGGGCATTTGTCTGACCTACACGTGCCTCTTTGATTTAATTGTAAGCAAGATGACTGAATGATCAAAATCAATGTCAAACTGGCCAAAACACTCAATTTCAGTGGGGGTTGAATAATTTTGAACACAACTGTACAATAGGTCGATACGTAGGGAAAACTGCAGAGATAGAACAAGGCCGAGGGACTAGACCAGAAAGTCGGGTCAATACACAGAATTACTACAAAGGTGAAGGAAAGGTTAAACCACAGGAAAAGGCAAGGAAGTGAAAACCGAACAAAACACCAGCTGAACCACAAGAGAAATAAAATATAAACCAGAGGACAAGGCAAGGATGGGGGTACAGAAGACAAAAGGAGCAGGGAATCAAATAAACAGGACTAGGGCAAGAGTGGAGAGTGCATTTGCTCAGTTATTTAAGGGGAAAAAGGAGGGGGGTTGTCTATTTAGCTAAAAGGAACACACTATCAAAAAAATCACTGCACACGAGAGTGCAGTTGTCTTTGCAAGACCTTTTAATTTTATTAGCTTTACCACTTGCTGGTTATTAAATCCTAAATCACAATATGTCTGAGTTAGCAAGCGTTATGTGGAGACAAATGGTTACCTAAGGTAGAACGTTCTCATCCCAGATGGAGTTTTAGTCATCAAATGTGTGCTCCAACGTCTCTTGTTCTTGGCGGTGTATCTGCCTGGCTCACCCGTACTTTAAATTTTTCTGGCTTGTTCAGTTTTAATTAATATCAAGATGACTAATTAACACTTGCCTACAAAGTCAATAGAAAATAAAAGTATTTTATGCGTTTCTTTTTATATTTGGTCGAAGCATTAAAATATAAACCAGCACTGTGAAATCATATTGACATTTTATAAATAGAAGCATAAATTAGGACCCTGTGCTGTGGCAAACTAATGTGCTGCAAACATGCCTCAAGTGTGCTGAAGGAATATGCTGTGGTGGAATGAGTTGGTTAACAGGACAGCATCAAAATGGGGGTATACTGAGGCTATGGTAGAAAACAGAAATGTATTACTGAAAAGAACTTTAAACACGTTCTTGAGAGCTTATTCTCTAACCACGGTTTAGGCCGGCGTCAGACGAACGCAGTGATCACATTCATTTTGCCGCACAGTTTACCGTCCATCGTAGCATAGAATCCTGATCAATAGAGACCCACACACTAAGTACGTCCGCACCGAACTGCGGACGCACAACGCAAGTGGCAAACGGACGCAAGTTAGGCAAGAATGTAAAATCGCTACCACGAACGCACAGAGTGCGCCAGGTCCGAGTAGCGTTCTGTGTGAGTGATGAGATGTCAGACGCAGCGCATTTGCGACGTCCAGCACCTTGACGCACAAAATGGCTTTTCATATCCTTTTCAAATTTTTTGCATTTTTCATATTCATTTTATTTCCCACAATTCACTTTTTCTCTCTTTCTACGTCCGTCAAAAAAAAAAAAATATGGAACGTGTGGTGTCTACAGTATCTTCCGTCAGTACGTCTGCCCATTATGCACGCACGCAGAGTGCGCTCAGACTGTGTGCATCTGACCTTAGCCTTAAGCAAATGGTGATTAACTTCAGCAAAAATATGATTTAAGGTGTATTCACTGTTTAGGAAAGTGCTTTCCCTGTGGGCAGCCAATTCTAGGAGCAGTCTGCGATCTGGCACCGATCGGCTACTAAGGTCACACTGTGACCTCTCCAGAGATGCCTCTCTTGCCTCGCCTTGGCGAAGGGGAGATAGAGAGAGGGGTTAAAACAAGGGAGATCTGACCTCAAGGAAGTCGGATCTCCATGGGACCACGAAGAGAGAGTTGAGTATTGTGAGGGAGGGTCAGTCCGGTCATGTCGGAATGTATCCGGCATTGGACCACAACTGGCAAAAGGTTGTGCCAGATATATTCCGGCATCGGACTGGAAAGGGTTAATACACTTGTATAAAATTGTCAAGTCTTCTATCAAGCACTTCTTGAATGAAACTCTGAATTAGATATCAATATCTATCATGCACCATGGCTGCAGCCATCATGGAACCCCCTGGTGGTACTCCTCATGTATTGCGCCTCTGCAACTAGTACTGGTTTAGGCACATAAACCGTTAACACTCACCACAGGTCATGTGACTTCACCTGAAATAAAGGGCTACGCCCCCTACAGCCTGCTTGTCAGCTGTCTCCGACTGGATGACTTCCTGTTTTTTAAAGCTCAACCCCTCTAAAACTGAACTTCTCTTCCCTCTCTCTAAATCCTCCATTCATGTGCCCATTTCCCCATTACTTCAACCTCTCAGGCTCGGTGCCTAGGGGTCCTCTTGGACTCCAAACTATCCTTTACTTCTCGCATTCAGTCACTAATCAAATCTTACTACCTTCCACCTAAAAAAATCATTGCACGCATCCATCCCTTTCTAAATCAGGACTCTGCTAAAATACTCATCTAAGCTCTTATTATCTCCCACCTTGACTGCTGTAGCCTCCTTCTCGCTTGCCTTAAAAGATCCCAGATTCTGACTGCATTCTGCTATGCCTGTGCCAGACTCCTACACCTCACCTCCAACACCTCTCTCACCTCACCCCTTTGTCAATCTCTACACTGGCTCCCTTTTTTCTTTAGAATCAAATTCAAAATATTGGTCCTTAGGTACAAAGCTCTCCATAACCGCGCCCCTGCCTACATCTCCTCCCTTATTAGCAGGTAGATTCCATCCCCCAACAATTTCGCTCTGCCAATGATCTGATGCTATCAGTTCCACTTACCCGCACTCCCAACTCTTGCCTTCAGGAATTCTCCTGAGCTGCCCCCTTTCTATGGAACTCCCTCCCCCGCAACATTAGACTCTCCTTTTCTCTCCAGTCCTTCATGAAACGCTGACAATTGTCATGGTTGCAGAAAAGACAGTTTTGGGTGTTGTTTCCTACCATGGTTGATGGTGAAAAACCTCTCTGGGATTACTATCTGTTGCGGACTGGAAATTATGCTTTTAGAACACATGTAATTGGTCATAGGTTACATTGAAAAAGTGAAAGTGCTTTTTGAAGGTTTTATTTCAGATTATGTTTTTGAACTCCTATGTCAACCTTCTTTCAGAGCTTGAGTGAATTTTTCACACCAATATCTCACACCTTGATAAAGTCTTTCCATTTTCCAGTACTAAATTTGATTGAATATCTAAGGTAACATTAATACAGCTTGCGAGCAAAAAAAATTATCTATAATTGACATAAATAGGTTTTAATCCCGACATTTTTTTTATTTTTTCTAAATACAATAAATGTAAGCAAACCTGAACAGCCCTTTTAGTTTCTTTATTTCCCATTAGGTGTATGGGTCAATATACAAGTTAAAGTGCAGACATCCACATAGAAGAATATAAATGTACTGTGTCTATTTATATATTCTAATTTTTTTTCCTGCGAAAATGGTTTGCGCATAAATGATATACATATAAGTTCGGTACATATGGAATCATATGCAGTTACCAATTAATATCAGTTTAATTCTTTAACCCCTTAGTGAGCGGGCGATTTTACACAAATCCGTCCTTTAGTGACCGTTGCTGTTTTTACGTTTCTGCGCTGTTAGTGTTTAGGTCAAATTTTCCTCTTACTCGTTTATTCAACCCACACATATTATACACCCTTTTTCCCGCTATTAAATGGACTTTCTAGAAATACCATTATTTCCATCATATCGAATAATTTACTATAAAAAAAATATGAAATATGATGAAAAAATGGTAAAAACACACTTTTTCGTAATTTAATCCCCAAAATCTACAACCACCAAAAAAGACCCCGGCTAAATAGGTTCAAAATTTTGTCCGGAGACTAGAAATACCCAATTTTTACATGTGTTTGCTTTTTAACCCCTTCACTGCTGAGCCAGTTCACCTATGTGCGCTGCGCTCATTCTGACCATTTTGTGCTAATTATTTTGAGATGACAGCCTAGGTCCTATTTAATTAACCCCCCCCCCCAGACAAAAAAAAACTTTTTTTTTTTTTAAACCAGACCTGGTTATGTTTGGTATCATTGGAAAGGCCATGAACAGGCCTTTCAAATGATGTCAAATATGACCATCTAGCTGCCATGGATCGGGAGATAGGGGATCCTTAGGATCCCCTTATCTCTACATGGCAGCTAGATGGTTAACTGGCCCACTGGCATCCTCACACATATGGTGAGGTTGTCAGTGGGTGGGAGGGACCTGGAGGCTTGGCTGACATCCAAGATGTCAGCCCCCTCCAGGTTCGAATCGCGTTTTGGCGCCAATTAGCGCCGAAACGCGATTCGGCGGCGAAACCGTTAATGCTATACACCGCTGAAAAGGGGAGACTCTCCCTTTTTCAGTGGTGCAAAAAGCATCTCCGTAGCTTCAATGGTTGGGGAGATAGAGGGCTCCGAAGGAGCCCCCCCTCCATTGATTTGCATGGGGACGCCTGCTGTTGACGTCACCACGCAGTGTGGCGACGTCATCAACCTCGCCTGCCCATGTAAATCACATGGGCAGGCTTCCTCCCTGCCAGATCGCCGTGGGATCCAGCGAGGGAGGTAAGTATCGGGCGGGAGGGGGGTTAGGCGCCGCTGACGTACCCTGTACGTCCACTGGTCTAAGGGAGACCCGTGGACAGGACGTACAGGGTACGTCAGCGGCGCCTAACCGCCCGATACTTACCTCCCTCGCATCGGGCAGGAGGGGGGTTAGGCGCCGCTGACGTACCCTGTACGTCCACTGGTCTAAGGGAGACCCGTGGACAGGACGTACAGGGTACGTCAGCGGTCCTTAAGGGGTTAAATATCCTGATGTACTGTATTTAAAAAAGATTTATCAGGGTTATTCAAAGAGAGCCGATCTGGCCCTGAAAGGTAACCGAACAGTGAAATTCAGTGTACGGTTCCTTTCCTGGCCATTCGGCTATTCAGAGAGTAGGCAGTTCGCCAAATGCTGGCGAATTGCCTGCACATACGGTGCCTGTTCGAGGGCAGCGAAACCACCATAGGGAAGCAATACTTCGTCTATTCAGAGAACAAAAACTAGCAGTGAAAAGTTGCTGAAATGCCCTGCTGTTCGAGGTTTCATTTGACCGGTTTATTCAGGCGAATCCCATAGGCTTCAATGTTAAAAATATTCCCGTTTTAATCCAATATATAATAAACCGTTGATTATAATATTCTGCAGTAAAAAGTCTCTATGTATATATTTTTTAGGATCTTTTAGTCATTTTTCTCTTTCTTAAATCTTTTTTTTTCTTTTTTCTGTAACTACCCTTTTTATTATCATTCAATGGATGTTATATGTAAATTTCAGCCATTTTCGTTCAGTAGTTTCTTTGCAAAGAGCGTTTCACTTTTCAAACATTCAAGCGTACGGTTTGTTCACTCTATTCGTCTGCGGTGTCGGGTATTTCCGGTGACTGCTCTGCGCTGTGATTGGTGAGTGCTCGGGTTTCTCCCGTGTGTTTGGTGGGGTTAATCCAGATGTTTTTGCAGGTTTCGGTGTGCGTTCGCTGGGTTTGCGGCGGCTTTTCCCCTGCACTACGACGGCCCTGTGGTGCTTGCTGAAATGGGATTGCCAAATCGCACCAAATTGAAAAGTCACCGTACGTGCGGTGACTTTTCGATTCTCTTTGAATAACCCTGTATATTTTTTAAATTGCCTTAACCCACAAATTTAGACTTTGTTTTTGAGGGTGGGGAAAAAAAATTGTGTTCTAACGGACTTCCACCATATATATTTCTCTGTAATATAATGCTTCAATTTATGGGTTAAAAAATGCTTATTTTTCCATTCTGAAAGTTGTTTACATGGAACAATTTACTATAACGTGTTTGTTTATCAATTAAAACACTTGTTTTCTACACTGATGCCCTATTCTAATCCGGTATTTGTCAATTTTTTTTTTTTATTTTCGCCTCCCATATTTTTTTAACCATAGTCAATTTTATAGTCTCTAAAACAAATTTGCATTGTATTTAAAATGGTTTTATGGTCTAAGAAACCATCCTTGCAGATTCAAGTCCACATTCCAGTCATTGTCCCAACCTGACATTTTATACACCTGGTTTGGATCAGATGCTGCCTCTAACTGGTTGTGATATATATTGCTAGACATTCATTACGTACGAATCGGGCCGACATTTTTAACTAATGTACATACATTTGTACCTTACGGATTGAAATCTCAAATTCTCCAAACTAAGATAATGGAGGTAGGTTATTCAGCTTGTTTTTTCCAATGTGTAAGAGAAAAAAGTTATTATTACATTACACGTTTATATTTTGGAGACTCTTGTGTTACTCTTATGGGTAGATGGATGCACACATGTGGGATTTCATTGGCATGGTAACCAGCATAGCACAACATTATAGCTTGCCTTGGGTTCAAATTACATCCATTATGCCCTACGTTAATTTTAAAATGATATGGATACATTTCCTCTATCATTTCTAGAAATCCAGTAATCGCTTGGTCAGGCTGAGGTTTGAGTTTAAAAACAAATATTTTGATATGTTATCAGGGCTGCTATCAGGGGGTGATGGCCCATGATATATTCGGCAACAGCAGAGGGCCCAAGCCTCTGCCAAACCCAACATCACAAAAACAAGCTGCTGCCAGGTAAAGGGTACCCCTGGCATTGCTGTTTCCATTTAGGCTGGGGTCAGACAAGCAAGTAGTAAGAGTCGAAGGAACGTCCGTGAGAGTGGACGTTCCTTCCACTCAACGCCCGTCTGACGCCCTCGCTGAGCGCAGTTGGCGCACTCAGCGCTGCAAGGCTCGATCCTCCTATGGAAGATCGCGCTTTGCAGCTCCGTCAAGGCACGTCCTAGTGCTTTGACGGGGATGCTTGCTGCACGGATACAACACGGCCGCTGTAGCACGTGCAATTCGTTTGCATACAACAGCATGTGTCACAACGCTGCGACAGACGCGGGAAGGCACGTCAGTACGGGCGCACATAGTGCACTCCTCTGACCCCAACCTTAATAGGAGACAACACATTAGCGTGTCACTGGTGGTTCATTGGGGTAGTGATTTGATTAAATGCATTGCCTGATGACTCCGTGGGAGAGCAGTACTTGCAGTGTAACCTCTCTTGTGTGGCGCCATGCCGAAAAATGGGGAGTGAAATTGCCTATACACATATCATGCAATATGGACTCTTTCACTTGAGAAGGCAATGAGGAACTGCTAATGGGCAGAATGCGGAGAGACGTTAGCAGCTCCCTATTAACAGACGCAGTAGTATCTTATGAGTGACTCATATTAGAGACTAGACTTGTGATATTAGGGATCGGGTAACTGGTACTTGCATTACCACCGTTGGTATACTGCCATGGAGTCCATAGAATTTAATTGAGATGAAAGAGCGCTGTTCCGCAAGATCACATGTACGCGATCTTGCATGGTCGGGGGGAAGACAATGTGAACCATTTGTTCTTTGTGTCCTTCTGCTTGCAGACAGAGAAGGCAGCGTTCTGCGTACCGTGGTATCAGAGGATAGGTGAGGCTTTTTTTGTTTTGAAAACTCAGTTGACCCTTTCTGTGCGGATAACCTGTTGAGCAGGTTCTCCAATATCCAGTTTGTATGCATCTCGACCCCACAGATCAGTGCTGATCTGGGGATCCATCTAAAGCAGGGTGATATCTTAGATGCCAGTCCTTGCTGTGGGATTTTCCCACACACTGATGTCAAAAAGAGGGCTTCCCAGAGTTTGGCCTTTACAATGATACCAAGCAAGACCTTGTGTGAAAAAATAAATTCAATAAAATTTTAAACTCCCCAAATCTGGAGGCGATGGCGCAATTCGTTATTACACATTGCTTCATAGAGGTGCAAAGAGATGTGGGGGTCCATTCTATACACGGCCAGGTGAGGAGTCGTTTGACAGGGCAGTCTGACCTTTCCACTGATACCAAAAAACACCCTTCAATGGCCCCTATTACACTCTTTGCGCAATTTTTGCGCACGGGAAAAAAAAAACGTTAGCACGCGGTATTACGATCCGAGCGCATTTTTTCAGCCTTCAACTTTTTTCGAGCGCAACTCCGACGCGCAAAGCCAGGCGCAAATGACCGTTGCGTGCAGGAATCGGTGGGCAATCAGAATTAAGAACCACCATTTGCTAGGTTTCGGTTGTTGCGCCTGTCAAAGTCAATCTGCGTATATGTGCTGCAACAAAAATAAAAAATTAAACAATTTACTAATTTTATTGTTTGGGTATGTGTAGAATGTGTAACTGTACTGTGCTGTTTTATTATTTTTTTTGTGCAGGTTCATTTCGTTTTGGCCAGAACGTTCAGATTGTAAATTAACACCAGGTTTTCAAAGACATTAAAATGATGCGCGCAAACGTCGTGCGTTACATTTTGCGCTAAGATTGTAATACCATGCGCGCATACGCGTACTAACGCATTGGCGCTCACAATGTTAAGTATAGGATGCGCGCTGGAACTTGCGCTCGCGCTGGGTCACTCGTAAACGCGCATCGTTTGCGCGAACGTCGTAATACGACGTTATGCGCTAATGTTTTTTTCTTCGCACAAATGCGCATTTGCGTGCACACAAATGCGCATGAGCGAGGAATGTAATAGGGGCCAATGTGTGTATATAATATACACCTGCCACCATATTATTTTAGTTTTTTATTGTTCCTTCCTCCACCTAAAAGATTTCAGTTTATCGGTCACCTTAGAGGTGGAAAAAGTTCTGAAATTATTTATCTTTGTCTCATTTATTTACATCACAGAAACCTGACATTTTAACAGGGGTGTGTAGACTTTTGCTGTCCAGTGTGCGTGTGTACACATACATATGTAATACTGCCCCAGTAAATTATTCAGGGGTTAAACAAGTCACCTTTGTTATAATTCTGACGCTGTATTTGTCTGGAAAGGAAAGGCTTTTGGAAATCCTATGTCCTGCATTTAACCTTTGCTAAAATATTTGAAAGATTTTTCTTCTTAAGGGGTCATTCAAAGACAGCCGACTTGGCCACCAAATTGCACCGACCGGTGAGTTTCCCGTATGGTGCAATTTTGTCAAATTTTGTCAAATCGGCTATTCAAAAAGCTGTCAATTTGCCAAATATTGGCAAATTGCCAGTGAAATATGATGCTTTTTGGCATCACTGAACTCCCCATAGAGAAATAATGGTTAATGTACTCGGAGTACGCCGAACAATGGCAAAATGCCCAAATTTGCGGTGCTTTTGTTCGACGGGTTTAAACGGGCGAATCACATAGGTTTCAATGTAAAAACAATTCCCCATTTTTTTTATAAAAAAAACTATTCAACTGCTTATTCTTTTCATTTGCAGTAAAGTCTTATTTAGACATTTTTCTGGATTTGTTTTTCAGCGACCTTTTTGATTCTGATAGATTTTATTATTTTTATTTAAGGCGGGGTTTTTTTTTAAAAAAAAAAAAATCTGTAACCGACCTTTTTATTGGTATACATAGGACCGTACTTATTATTTTCATGCATTGTTTTTGTTTGAAAATGCCATTTAAAAATTGTTTTGTCACCCCCCCCCTTGTTAGGCGACTAGTCGACTTTTTCAGTGGCGATCGGTGGCCTGTTTGGTGGATCGGAGGCGGCGTTTGATTTTCGGCAGTGTTCGGTGGTTTAACTGATGCGTTTGATTTTTTTCAGTGGCATTCGGTGGTTTAACAGATGGGCTTGATTTTTTTTTTCGGGGGTGTTTGGCGGTTTATCGACGCCATTCAGGGTCGATATGCTGAATTCACCACAGGGTTGCCGAATATTTCTTGCTGAAGTGCTCTTTGAATAATCCCTTTACTGTTTACATTGTTAGCCAAATTTTGACTAAGAACTGGTGTTCGGTTCACAGGGGCAGGTAGAGTAGGCACCGGATCAAAGGCTGCTCTGCTCACACACTCTCCAGAACATTGCTGACAGGTGGCGACTATTACAATCTTAATGTTAGCATTAGCGCTCAGATATGTGAGCGTTACCACTAGGTTAAGTGACTTGAACGCATGCCCCCAAATTCCATTCCAGACCCCAACGGGTTAAAAAAATCAGAGCATCGGTGTGCTCACTTGCACTAGCTTACTGTACTTTGCGCTCCCTATAACATGGGGAGTGCAAAGTAAAACCCGCCATATTGGATGACATTGTGAATATTTGAAATGATCTGCAAATTGTTATATAAGCAGTGGTGAAACCGTCCTCATTACCAGGATCATTATCTCTGAATCGCTTGGCGTTCCAGTGAACATGTGATTTCCTTGCACTCAGCTGGTAGTCTCCAATGTAATATATAGGAAATAGTTAATTAAGCAGGGCTTTTTGTGCATTTACTACTAGTTTGATATTTAGGCCAAAAAAGATACTTGGCAAGAAATAGCCCGTGTAGCAAAGTTGTATATTATGTTGACTGTTTGCTAATCGATCTGGTTATAACAAACATTAAAGTTTATTAATTGCCTGCTAATATCACACTCTCTCTGTAGCTTTTTTTTTTTTTCTCTCATAAACTGTCAGTCAGGGTTTTTATAACTGTAATGCAATTCAAAGATGGCCGCCTCCGCTCCAAAGCGCTGACAGATCTTTTAAGCAGTAATTACGGTTTAAACTTAGTTCTGTAGCTCAGCGGAAAATCATATCATTGTATTTGTGTGGTTGATAGAAACACGATTAATGGAGTATCTGTTTTAGATGACAGTCCTATAGACACTTTAAAGGGTAAGCTAAGCCTTAATAAATCTAGTCTCACAAAATAAACAGAACATTTAAAATGTATTCCTATTTATTCAGCAGCCTCTATGAGGCCAACGACTTGGCTTGTGATCCTTGTCTTTCTTGCCCGTGTCATGCGGGTGGGAATTTCTGCTGCGCTTTTCAATGTTGAGTGGAGCATAGAGGGATTGATTTTAGGTTATAGAGCGATAAGTTTCATTATATATATATATATATACCCCACATGCATCAGATACATATATACCCAAAAGTAGGGATGCACCGATACCACTTTTTTAAGTACGAGTACCGATACTTTTATTTTATGTCATGTGACCACTTTTCAATAAGAACAGACCTCCTATAAAAATGCTCCCAGCTCACATGTATATACCCCCCCCCCGGGATGTATATATATATACAGATTGCCCCCAGCTCACCTGGATTGCTGGGTTCCGAGTGCTCTTCCTCCTCCGGTGTCCGCCGGCAACAGGTTGCAGCCCGGCTTTGCCAGCGGACACTGAAGGAGGAAGAGCGCTCGGAGGGAATGTCTGCCTCACGGATGCTGGCCGCCGGGCTGTGGAGGCTTTGACTGCCTCGAGCCGAGATCTTGGCTGGAGGCAGCGTCACAGCCTCCACTGCCCAGTGGCCGCTTCACAGCCCTGCAACCAGACCCCCTTGGTAGCTTAGTATTGCGGCCCGTCGGAGGGTAACGCTGGGCGAGTGCTTTTCATGCACGCGGTCAGCTTCCCCAGCCCCACGGCTACCGGCAAGCAGGCCCAGCGCTGGCTTCCGGTATCGGGCCATTTGCACGAGTACCAAGTACTTGTGCAAACGGCAGTATCTGCACCGATACTAGTATCGGTGCATCCCCTACCCAAAAGATACCAGACCAGAGAGTGTGTGTGTATTTATATATGTATATATACACATACACAGTACATACACACACTTGTCAGACCAGATAGTGTGTGCGCGCATATATATATACACACACACTGTGTGTGTGTGCGCGCGCATATATATATATATATATATATATATATATATACACACTGTGTGTGTGTGCACATATATACACACACACACCCTTTCAGACCTCAGACCAGATAGTGTGTGTGTGTGTGTATATGTATATTTATGTGTATGTATATATGTATGTATACATACACAACAGCCCTCAGTGTGTGTACACACACACTTTCAGACCTCAGACCAGATAGTGTGTGTATATGTATATACAGTTGTGTTCAAAATTATTCAACCCCCACTGAAATTGAGTGTTTTGGCCAGTTTGACATTGATTTTGATCATTCAGTCATCTTGCTTACAATTAAATCAAATAGGCACGTGTAGGTCAGACAAATATAACATAACATTTATAATGAAATAACCACAAATGTCTTTTCTGTGCTCACATCATTATCAGTTTTATTCAACCCCCAAGTGACATTCAATCTTAGTACTTAGTACAACATCCTTTTACAGTTATAACAGCTTTTAAACGTGAAGCATAGCTTGACACAAGTGTCTTGCAGCGATCTACGGGTATGTTCGCCCATTCGTCATGGGCAAAAGCCTCCAGTTCAGTCACATTCTTAGGCTTGCGCACTGCAACTGCTTTCTTTAAGTCCCACCAGAGGTTCTCAATGGGATTTAAGTCAGGTGACTGCGATGGCCACTCCAAAATATTCCAGCCTTTAATCTGCAACCATGCTCTAGTGGACTTGGAGGTATGCTTGGGATCATTGTCCTGTTGTCCTGTTGAAAGGTCCAACGTCTCCCAAGCCTCAGGTTTGTGACGGACTGCATCACATTGTCATCCAATATCTTCTGGTACTGAAGAGAATTCATGGTACTTTGCACACGCTGAAGCTTCCCTGTACCTGCAGAAGCAAAACAGCCCCAAAGCATGATTGACCGCCCGCCATGCTTCACAGTAGGCAAGGTGTTCTTTTCTTCATAGGCCTTGTTCTTCCTCATCCAAACATAGCGTTGATCCATGGGCCCAAACAGTTCTAATTTTGTTTCATCAGTCCACAGAACACTATCCCAAAACTTCTGTGGTTTGTCCACATGAATTTTGGCATACTGCAGTCGACTCTTCTTATTCTTTGGAGACAGCAAGGGGGTGCGCCTGGGAGTTCTGGCATGGAGGCCTTCATTACACAGTGTGCGCCGTATTGTCTGAGCTGAAACTTCAGTACCCACATCTGACAAATCTTTTCTCTGTTCCTCAGCAGTCACACAGGGACTTTTCTCCACTCTACGCTTCAGGTAGTGCACAGCAGTCGAAGTCAGCATCTTCTTTCTGCCACGACCAGGTAGCATTTCAACAGTGCCCTTTGTCTTGAATTTGCGAATGATGCTTCCGATGGTCTCTCTTGGTATGTTTAACATCTTTGCAATCTTCTTATAGCCATTGCCCTTCCTGTGAAGAGTAATCACCTCTTCTCTTCTCTTCCTGGACCATTCTCTGGACTTCACCATGTTTGTAACCACACCAGTAAATGTCTAGAAGGAGCTGAGTATCACAGTCATTTTAAAGCTACCTAATTGGTGCTTATTATGCTTTATTGCTGCTCCGTGACATCCACAGGTGTTTTCAATACCTGATTGAAAACACTTGAATGAACCTCTGTTCTTCAGAGTGGTAGTCTTTAAGGGGTTGAATAATTGTGTCAATGAAGAATTCACAAAAGAAACATTTACTACTGTATTACAAAACCAATTGATGTCATTTTAGTTGCATATGGTTCTTTAAAAAGTCCTTGTAGGATTTCATTCTGAATACAATTACAAATGTACACTAAATTCCCTAAAACCCTTTACAGCATTGGGGGTTGAATAATTTTGAACACAACTGTATATATGTGTGTGTATATATATATATGTGTGTGTGTATATGTATATATATATATGTGTGTGTGTGTGTGTGTGTGTGTATATATATATATATACACACATACATACACAACAGCCCTCAGAGAGTGTGTGTACACACACCCTTTAAGACCTCAGACCAGACATGGAGCAGCTGTCTGAATGCTCTAACTGCATTCGGACAGGCCCCTGCAGCTGGCCACGTTCCAACGAGCGCCTCCAGCAAAGTCTTAGAGCGGCCTCTCGCTGGAATGCCCCAGCCGTGATCTCGCAAGATCGTGCAGAGTTCGAGATCTCGCAAGATAGCAGGTGGGAGCTTCCCAACGAGCGGCTGCTCCAAGACTTTGCTGGCGGCGCTCGTTGGAACGCGACCAGCTGCAGGGGCTCGTCCGAATGCAGTTACAGCCGCCCCAACCCCCCAGATGCCGGTAAGCCAGCTCAGTGCTGGCTTCCGGTATCAGGGGCATCTGCACGAGTACTAAGTACTCGTGCAAATGACGGTAACGATACTGGTATCGGTGTATCCCTACTGTATTTGTTGCTCTATATAGGTGTTTGTGTTTTTCTGTATATTATACTTATAACTCTTTTGAGCATTGAGCATTTTTTTTAATATTTGAAGTATTATTTACATATACAGTACTTTAGAACTGTTTACGTCTTCATTCGTTGTATAAATTCTGTACTTCTCTGCTCTTACATGACAGCTCCATTTCACACTGATTGTGCTGTGCTTGATTATGTATGAAAACATGGAATACACATCTAGAACACTGATTGACTAGTTTATTCATTTCTTTACTGCTCTGTAGCATCCAGCAAATGACCTTTACAGATCAAGGTATGCACAAACGTGATTATCATATTCACTCTAATGCAATAACTGCATGGAGCAAAGCAAAGAAAATTGATGGCAAAATTGTGCGCGGTCATCAAGAAGATAACATTATTTGCTACTCGTTTTCTTTCTTTTTTTCTGTCACGGATTATTTTAGATACTATCCTCAAAATACAAGAATGTATTCGAGAAAGCATCATGCTGGGAATATTATGTAGTTTTTGTATGATGCCAGTTAGAGTTCCAACGAAAACAATGTACAAAAAACATAAAACTAGTTTACATCTTTCCATAAGCATTTTTTTTACAGTGTATCACGTGCACACAGATGCAGTGCATTTTATCTCCTTGGAACTGCAGGATGATCTGTATTTACCTGCACATTTTTATGAACTCTTTCTCTGTGCAAAAATATGGTATAATAAATGAAATCTCTTCCATGCACACAATGCGAAGTAGAAAAAAATTGTATATATGGACTAAATTAAAAGAAGTGGTGCCGACTAATAATGCTAATTTATTCACTGTTCTGAGGGAGGAGCTGCAGTTTCTTGGCTACCACTGGGAGTCCAATTCAGCATGTGACTCCTAGCAGTGGGCCAAGGAACTGCAGCTTTTCCTTTAGAGCAGTGAATAAATTACTATTATTTAAGTTGTCCGGGACGGTCTCCTCAATCCGGGGCTTGTCCCTGGAAATCGGGGGTGAATGGTCACTCTATCCCAGAGGGAAAGATGATGGTGCCTGCTCTGCCGCTAGGGCTGGAGATCGCGGCCACCTCTTGCCCGGGTCCCTGTAAATTCAGTGCGCAGCCGATTTGAAGGGTCCAGCTGTGCTGGATGCGCACGCATCCACTACTGCGACGAACACCAACGTTTTTATATAGATCTATATCACTCGTGTATGGTTCCCATAGCAACCCACTCAAGCACTTCTGCCACATTGGTAAACCATCAACACATGACCACTAAATGAGCCATACAAATGCCATACAAATTAACCTTTACTCAGTGCCAATAAACAGTGGATACGTCAAGGTGCAATTTTTACCAAATATCCATACAGTAGGGGGTCTGTTATAAATCTCGTATCATTCAGATTTGACTGGTCTTTTTTTTTGGTTTTAACCTATCATTGAGTTCCTTTATCTGTCTCACAGGTGTGTGCATTCTAATTTGGATTTTTTTTACACTGGTTTTCTTGGTACTATTAACCTCGTAGCTAGAAATCGACTTAACCTCCCTAGCGGTCTATTTCTGCAGCAAAATCTTTGCTGAAAGCAATCTATTTATTTTTTTGTGCCCCCTCTAGCGGCATCCCGAGTGTGGCTCTGGGTTAAATTCCTATGTTGGAAGCGATAACCCCGAGCAACACTCGGGATGCCACTGGATACAATACCTCTTGCTGCACTCCCACGATGTCCCCAGCTGCCTCCTCCGGCGACCTCATTACTTCCTGGTTCCTACCCGCAAGCAGGAATCCAGGAAGTAAAACGCTGAGATCGCTGGGGGAGGCTGCAGAGATCAGCGAGGGAGCGCAGGGAGAGGTAATGTATACAGTCCGAGTGTGTCTCGGGGTTACCGCTCTCAGCGGAGAAATTTAACCCCGAGACACATTCGGGATCACCGCCAGGGAGGTTAAGGGTACCATTAGTCTCCATAGAATCTACATTGTTTCATATTTATTTTTTCTCAACACCATTTCTTTGTTGTCTTAATTTGCAACCCTTTGGATTTCATAAGCAAATTTATGACAATAATTCATGTGAGCTGGATTGGAATTTATTTTCCATTTTATGAGTGGAGTTTCAGAGTGGAAGCAGCACCAGGTGGGATTATGCATTCCCGTTCTTACAAGCAATTTGTTTTTAAGCCTTTGTTTACAAAAGTTATGTTATTTATTACGCTGGAGATCACCTTCACTCTTATTGTGAAGTTACCAAGAAAGGCTTAATGATCTTAACATGTACAGCTTGGAAAAAAGACGAGACAGAGGAGATATGATAGAAACATTTAAATACGTAAAGGGAATCCACAAAGTAGAGGAAGGGAGTATATTTAAAAGGAAACAAAATAGCAAAACAAGAGGACATAGTGTTAGATTAGAGGGGCAAAGGTTTAAAAGTAACATCAGGAAGCATTATTTTACTGAGCGGGTGGTGGATACATGGAACAGTCTTCCAGTAGAAGTGGTAGAGGCCAAAACAGTAATTGAATTTAAGCAAGCATGGGATAGGCATAAGGCTATCCTAAACAAAAGATAAATCCAGGTTAAGTATCCATGTAATTGGGCAGACTAGATGGGCCGAAAGGTTCTTATCTGCCGACATTTTTCTATGTTTCTATGTTTATTGTCAATGGTGGAGATGCACATTTATATTGTTCACTCTAAAGCAGTGCCAGCGCAGTGAAGCAAGAACAATGGGTGCTTTTAGATCTTAAACGCCGGTTTGCCTGTGTTTTCATTTTATATCCTAGAGCAAAATTAAATTGAATGAATAAAAATCCTGAAACGCTTCCATTCAGCGTGTTTAGAAATGTTTTGTCTTCGTTTCATGGTCCTTATATGACAATGCTGAACCTTAAGCAGGGTAATATCTTTTGACATTCCACAGGCAACTGCAAACTACAGTGTGACATGGTGGCAACAGACTACCAGATTTTATTTAAAATGACCAAGAAAACTTGGTTCTAAGCTTGGTTCTATGTAGGCTTGATAAATAAACTTTCAACATTTGAACATGCTGCTTGTGTAATACAAGAAAGCTTCCATAACCACTGTGTGCCTGATTTTGAATGGCCTAGAAAGAAATTGAGATTCTTTTCAAGTTCTATCACGTTAAAGGAAACCATACCAGACATAGTTTTATCTATGGGAAGGACTTAAAAAGAACGTCCATGCCCTGAGCCATTCTGCACAGATTCCTCCATGGGCAAAGGAGGTTTTCGGTTTCTTTTGGCCAGTTCTTATACATTCCAGATTCTTCTTCTTTTAAATAGTCGTGTTGGATGTCATGGTGTTTGTTTGGCCATTTTGGGCAAAATAAGACATTTGGCCGAAAAATTTATTTTTGTATTTTTTTTTTGTGGGAGGGAGAGATTCCTTGGGAACCTTTAGCCACAAGCGATTATGTCTATACTGGGCGTCTCACCGGAATATTAACAGCTGTCACTTGATGCCTCTGGGGAGAGTGCCAGTGTGAGACAACCCATCTTGGTTTCCTCTAACTTTATTAATGGCCTCTCTTCATGCATGCATGGTAGCTTTGTCAGTGGATATGTCTACCTCCTAAGTATTTGAATCGATCCCCATCCAATGCCCATGGTGGGGGAGTGTAGAGTGGAACAATCCTGTGCCCTGTTCACAATTTTGCTGTTTACTGGAGGCAGGGCCTCCACATCAGGGGAGCCCTATTGGAGTCTACAGGATCCCCAAAGGGGTTATTGGGCACCTGAAGAAATAAAAGACCCATAAAGCAATCCACCCTAGAGCCAGGTGTGGGGTCATATAAATGTGAGTTGAATACTTGTGTGATTATATTTTCAAGTTTGGATTTATATACTGCGCAATCCTGCTCTTTTTCTTTTTTCCTGCAGTACTGCAAATATCCCCTCAAAGGAGGCTAACCCTTGAAAAAAGAAAATTTTGTTTATGGACATGAAGTGTGTATAATCTTGCTAACCGGTGGACTATGTTCACTGGCGCTACGTTGTTTTCTCGATGTTCATTTTCATAATACCCTGCCCTGATATTATTGGCTGGGCAGCAATAGCCGGTCAGTCGTTGATATTTTAACCCCAGAATTGCTTGTATTGTAGCAGTGAACAGCCAGCCCCTGGTGATATGCTCCCACACATGCCACAATGGGTGGGGACATAAGAGATTACAGTGGTCATTATATGTGTTTAACGTTTTAGAGCGGTAACCGGCCAGCTTCCCCTTAGTTCTGCACTGTACCAATGAATTCTAGTCTGCTGTTGTGGTTTGTTATTGGTTAATATTGTCCATGTGGTAGCTCATTACTTCGTAATTTGGATGAAATTGAGCCAAGTTTGGACGAATTGCAATTAATCCGACAAACTATGCACAAGTCTATTATTCAATGAATGCCAATGCATGTTATTTGTAAATTGCTACTATTCTAAGAAGAAATATGTTAATGTGTACTTGGTGGTCTCTTCTAGTAGTTTCCCTTGTGCAATAAGTTACACATTACCCACAATCACTACAAATAAGTCTGTTACACTGAATTCAGGAACATAGTGCCAGTTATTGAATTACATGTTCTAGAATAGTCCTCCAGAAACCTACTTTTAATAAAATGAGCAATACATGGCCTTTATACACTCCAGATAGTTCAGGTCATTGTACATTTGCTTTAAGATATCCACATACTACTCTGCAATACTAAGAGGACTATATTAAATTACTGCATTTCAACATTTTGTGTAATGATATTAAAATGTTGCGCCTCTGTATCAAATGCTCTATATAGAAAGGTTATTAAAGGTGCTACTGTATTAAGTGCAAGGCTGTTTGAGAAATTAGGCCACACTGGTGTCAACGTTTCAGGTTTGTTTCCTGTATGTTTTGGCATATGGCTATGTATTTCTGCTATTAACATGCATACTGTGTTTCTTAATTTACCCCAGTGATTCTCATTAGTTCATAATTTCCCATGGGAAATCATACGAGTAAAGCTCCTCTTGACATATAGATAGTGGAGCCTTTCCTTTTGTTAATCTTTATAGCAGTATTTGTTTGAGCACTGTATTAAAACGTATATTGGGGTCGTCTGTAGATTTTCAAAAATCTATATTTACATATAAAATGTTTTTCCAGTAGATTCCAGATAGTGCTTAATCGTGTTTGCACCTGATTGTGCTATTTGACTTCCATTGCAACATTTCCTTTCAAAAGGATTTAAAAGTAGGGTTGCCAAATCAGACGTTTTTTCCAGTACTTGCCAATGGCGACACATGGAATATTAGCATGTTCAAATCATAAGCTACATCAAGGAAATCCATTCACTAATTAAGTTGATGGGATTGCCCTCTCACAGCATATGAATTTGACAGGTGAACACTTTCATGGATGGCCATTTTTTGGTAGTATTTCTCCCTCTCCCCCAAGAAAGCATGGCTGATCTTGCATCTCTAGCTCTAACGACTCATCACATTATAATATTAATTTTAATTACTTGCTGTAAGGTCTTAGACTTTCATCATATTCTGTAGTCCTAAAAGTCTCCAGTGCTTGGTCTCCCAATCATATTTTAAATAAGAAGTTTTAATAATGTCGTTTTCCTCCAGAGGAGAAACCTCTTTATCAGTTACTAGGTGTTAAGCCTGCCCAGAGGGTAGTCTCGGCAGCGGGAGGAGTTTTTCTAACTGCCGAGAGGGAGGGCTGAGTGAGCAGCTGTGATGGGTGCGCGCACAGCCGATGACGGCAACAGACGAGTTACAAACAAACCAATATAGGATTGATTTGTTAACTAAAGATCGTGGATTTTTATGTACCTCTTTTCAGACTGGAGGCTACCAGATGGATAGTGTGATGGTAGTCACTACTGACTTTGGGTACATGGGCCTAGAGATGTGGTTTTGGAGATATGGAACTGTGGGGTTTGGTGGGTCTGACATGTTAAATATTTCCCCAGCCCTCTATGTCAAAGGCGCGGGCCCCTTGTAAATACAGTGTTCTGTGTCCCATTCCCTGATGTCTGTGTTGTACCTTGGGAGAAGTGGTGTTTTGTTCCCTGATGTATTCAATTTAGAGTTGCTTCCCTGATATATACTGTATAGTTTTAGTGTCCTAAATATTTCTGTTCTCTTATCTAGCCCTAAGAACTGAACTAAGCCAGATCTCTACCACCTTCCCCAGGAACAGGTAGAAGCCATTCTGGATCTGTATGTTTCTCCTCCTTGCCATGCTGGGTAGGGAGTTCCTTCCTGTGCCTATTACGCCAAGCCGTGTAAGTGGGAGGGGAGACCCTATTCAGTATGGTAATGCCAGGGCATTTTTTTTACCTTTGTTGGGCTTTCACGGCAGTTTCCCAAAATTACCCATTTTCTATTTGGTTTACATTTTACAAATTTTCCCATGACTTTGAGCTAGTGTTATATTATGACTGGCCCTCTTTGTTTTAAAATATTTTTTATGTTTGCTCATGCCCTAAAGTTTAAAGAATGCCATTTCCACAGCGTTTAATTACCTTAAGCCGCAATAGTATTTCACTGCTCCGTTTCCTGTTAAAGTCCCTTTCCTACAGGGCTATAATTAAACTTGAATAAGTCACAACATATTTGTGTTCTTGGCAATTGTATTTGTTAAATTACATTACAGTTTTTTTCTTATGAACAAAAACAAATCAAACTGTATAGCACTATATGGTTTTTGTTTAAAAATATTTAATATTGAAAAGATTTTAATATTTTATTTCAATTTAGTTTTTTCTTATAAAAGGAGTTATACATAAATGTCTCTTAACATATTATTGACAAACTATACACATTACTTTAACAAACTGCCATGCACCATGTACAATAGATAATGGGTAAATTGAACATCTAACTTAAGTACAGTGTATTGAAAATTTTACAGCGTAATAAACTATGTAAAAATAAAAAGAATTGATTTGATGGCAGTATGGTCATTCATACCTGTCTTCCTGTTCCAGAAAAAGCTAAGAAGACTGAACAGTAACCTAGTCAGTAGCAGCCTGAGGTGCTAAGCATTTCTGCCTGGCCTCGCTGTCATCCGTGGTTAGGTTTTTATTCCTCTTGGGCTCTATCCAGGAGTTGTGAATTACAGCATTATTAGGCATGGGATCCGCTTCCACAATGGATACAACTCGTTTTTTCATTTTACTCTTTAAGACCTTTTGAAATTTTTGCCTGGTGAAGGCGTACAGCAGTGGATGAAATATTGTGGTCCCATAGGCCATGACTAAAAAGCACAATCGAAGTTTTACCAAAAGGTCACTTGGGCCAAGACATAAAATTGTAGTATTCAAAATAGAAATAGGTGTCCAACAAAATAGGAATGTTGAAATAATTAACAGTGACATCTTGAAGACCCGTTTCTGCCTTTCACGTCTCTCTCTGTGCCTTTTGACCGCCCGACGGAGAGCGATAATCACAGACACTGAAGTCCTTACGCCGAGCACCACGTTTCTATTTCCGCTGCTTTGTGAGACATCCGTTGTCTCATGTTGCGTAGCCATTGAAATAGTCTTTTTCTTCCTCACTTTTTTCTTTTGCCCCGTTGAGAACCTTGTGCCTATTCGAATGTTGAGAGCTTGGAGTATTTTACTATAAGTAATTAGCATCACAATGATTGTGAAGAAGAAGATGGGAATCTGCACCAGGAGATGGTAATACATCCCAAGTTCCGTATGATACTCATTTGTACTAACACACAACAGTGTCTTGTTCTCCCAAGTGTTCTCACTTTGAAAACGAAAGAAACTGACCTCAATGAAAGGAATCAAGAAGGACAGGAAAGAAACAACCCATGTAGATGTCATCAATATAACGGCACGTCCCATAGTTAGTATTCGGTTTGCAGGTTTGACAGATATATCATACCGGTCCAAAGTGATGGCGAATACATTGACTGCAGTGGAAACACTGGCAAAGGATACACAAGCTTCATGGAAGCAGCAAATCAATGCATTGTTGCTGTCCAGTGGTAGCAATAGTATAACAATAGTTAGGGGTATGCAACCTAGACATATTATTACATCAAGCACATGGAGGTTCATTGTAATAATGTTGCTAACGGAATTGATTAGGTTGGATTTCATGCAGTAAAGCACCAATACAGTGAGGTTGCTCCCAAGGCCCAAAATGATTTCCAACATGAGAAAACAGGTGAGGGTGATCTGGAAGCTAAGTGGGTATGACAGTGGTCGGTACATATTGGTGCTGACGTCAGAAATATCATCTCGAACTGTTATGTTAAGTTCAGACTGCATGTTGGTTTCTAGCAAGAAAGTGAAACACATCCTTTTGAATCAGATGTCCCGAAGCCTTAAAAAAAGAAAAAAAATTGGTTTATAACCTGTATGGGAAACTGACAAATGCATTATGGATTATCATCAAGTAGTACACTGTGTATATATGTGTTCATAAAAAATGCTTTCATAAAAAACATATAGACCCATATTTGATCAAGTTAAAATTTACATGATATTGTGTTTCATGGCACCAATAAGTCATATATTGTATATACTTGTAAATCCTCTGTGGATTTTTTTTGTATTGTTTTAGGGCTGCAGCAAACCATTATTTTCAGAATCCATTAGTTGGCAGATTATTTTTTCGATTAACTGATTCATCAGATACTTTTTTTTTTGTTACACTATAAAAAAATCAACCTCCTCCACTCTTTTTCTTATGCAATTTGCATAGTGTAGGTAACTTTTGTTCGTACATCGCAAATTGTATCTCAAGGAACTTACGTACTTTTCACACACAAGGTACGCACGTGCCTGGTCAGGGTGGTGGATTGATGCTGCGTGCGGAGCTCAAGCCAAGTCTGCTTCCTCCAATTGAATGCTGCTACGAGCACTTGGATAGACATGATGATGTCAGCACAAACGCCTGACCACTTTAATAAGCTAAAGGGGTCAAGATGTGTAGAGCGTCCCTCTTAAAAGTATTTCACGAACAAACTAACTGGTGGAAGGGCCCAGAGGAGTGAGGCAGTGCATTTAGCCAAAAGACAGAACCAGAGAGTGAGAGGGAGTGAGTTTATGCAAGAGACCTGACAGGAGTATGTGAGGGAGTTTTGGGGAAGGGACGGCAGCTACAGATTGGAGAGAGGTGATGGGATGGCGGCACAGGACTCCAACTCCAAGTAATGATAACACACCAGCAGTACGGCTCCTCCACCCAGTGTCAGTACCCTAGGGTCTGTGCTATAGTTCTTACTGTTGTAAACTAAATGAAAACAAAGTGGTTTTGTCTGACATAACCCCAGAACTAAATCCTACAGAGCAAAGCAGCGGCACATCTTCTCCAGTCAGCTCTGAAGTAGCATCTGAGGTTATCAATGTTTAACTAAGTCTAACTCTAAACCGTGTATGCTTTACACAGATTGGTTAATTGACCAACCGATTAATTGATAATGAAAATGGTTGTCAACCATTTTCATTATTGATTAGTTGTCGATTAAATGATTAGTTGTTCAGCCCTACATTGTTTGGACTATGTAATATCAAAATTGTTGGCAAATGTACCCACCTCACTTATCAATTATTTGGCATAGAACCCTGTGCAATTGAATGACTACTGTGTTGATGATTGAGTGACAAGTAAGGGGATTGATAGTATGCCAAAATGGTAGCAGTAAAGCCAGCCTGTAGACATATGCCCTTCGTTGGGTGTTTCCTAAGCAAGGCCAATCCTTTAGCAGGGGAATGACATTGTAAAACAAGTATATGTTTTTTAAATGCTTATTTCTGTCTTTTGTGCTTTATACATTTATAATCCTTCCAAACACATCCAGTGCATTTTTATTATAGCTTATTTTTCTGAAATCTTAAATTTCGGTCCACACATATTCCTAGCTTTAAGTATTTTGGAAAAGCTGTAATATTGGCTCTTTAAAGGGGTCTAGTTCTAAAAAAGAATTGTGGGAAAGATTTCTGTCAACCTGGGAGTCCTTTCATTAGAGAGATTACTGCAATCCATAACATTTGCAAGATTTCATCATGTGTGGAGATGCAAGAGAACCTGTCATTCCCACTGCTCAAGACCTGGAAATGTCTTTAAATATAGACATATAAAATGGTTTCTGAATTAATAGGTATTGCAGCTTTCTAGTAGGCCTGCCAAACAGGAACGAAGTTCCCCCTGCTAAGATAGTGAGAGACCTACATTCCCATGCAGCATGATCCTCAACGGTTTACAAAAAAAATTAACATGGACAATATTTTTATTTTGTATGGAATCCCAATCCTTGCATGGCATGTAAGAGGCCAATGAGAACCTTGTTATTCCTTTCTGATCAGGTTGATAGTGTTTACATGCTCCTTCATGGCAGTGGGAGTACATAGAGATTTTTCCTTCCCTTGTGCTTAACTAGAACTCCAGCAAAGTCCTAATAAATGTCAGAAATTGTGTAAATAATGCTAGTGATTGCAAACATCGTTTGAAAAAGTCCTCCTCTTTCTTTGTTGCTCCACCCGTCGCACATTTTACTTCTCCCATAAACGTCTGTTGATGCCCCTTTTATCAAGTGTGTATGCCCTGGGAGATTTGATTTATTACCTCAAAATTGAATTTGACTTTCTGCACAGTGACTTTTTTGAGAGATTACATTAAATCTGTGAGCTTATATTATCTTAATGTAACCGGAAGAGATTTATTTCTGGTTTTCACATAAAAACTGTTAATGTGGCAAAGACATAAAGGGCATTGCTGTAACATTTCATAATGGGGTATTGACAACTCAGAAGATCATCCTAAATGCAGTGGAAATAACACCTTTTTATATGTAATTTACTATAAATAGTAGATTCTTTAATGATGACTTTATAGATGGTAATTTATTTTTTTCCCAGCATCATTTCGGCCAGATAAAGAGATCAAAATACTTTTAGTGATTGTTATATTCAAAAGTACTGTGTAGGTAAAAATGGAAATATACAATACACAATCTTAACATTGTGTTACTATAGATGGTGTACATTTAATTAAACAGTATCACTCGATATCTTTGCTTGTAAATGGTTGTGTACACATTGTTATTTCAAAGGCATTATTATTATTTTTTTATGTCAATAGTATAATGCCATGAAAGCGTGTGGCCTTTATATGGGCCTGACTTATTAATGTGTAGCATTTCGGGAAAGTAGAATGAATTAAGGGCATACTTTGAGGGAATATGAGATAATTGCTGAAAGAAGCAAAGTGGCCATGCAAATCTTTATCCAGTAATGGATAGCAATGTATTTAACATTTCCTTTGATCTGATATTTGAGAGTGTGTCTGTATATCTAGAAGTGTGTGTATGTGTATATATATTTATTTCTGTATACAAATGAGCCAGCTTTTACTTGCATTGCCTATAAATGTATTTGTTTCCACCAAGTAAATGTATTTAAATTTCTTTGTCCAGCCTTTGACATGTTCTGCTTTTAGCAGAATAAAATCCTCATACTTCAGATATTTGGACTGCGCAAATCCAATTTTTTTTTTAAACATGACCAGCAACGATTAGTGATCTTCTAAGCAAGTGTTGATGAGGGATACAAGTCATGTTTTCAAAGCTGTGGATCCAGCAACAGTAATATGAAATTATCTGAACTATTTTATACTATTTTTTTTATCTAATTACAAGAGGACATTACTTTATTACCATATATTTTCATATAAAAATGATATGTACACAACCCTGCTGGACCAGTTATTGGTTGGGGGGGATATTTCTTAATTATTTGTATACTTTGTTTCTCATCCTGATAATATTTCTATATAAAATAGAATAAACACGCATCTTTCCATTAAGTTGTTTATATACATACAAGGATTTGTTACAATCATCTCTTGGCTTTTACAGTGGTTACAGTATGGACATTTAATGATGGCTGTTGTCTTTTGTGCTTGTGTGTTTAATTTAAGCTTGTGAGGATACAGCAAACGCAGAGACAGCAATAAAGCTAACTTTATACATTAACCGGAGAATCAAGCAGAAGAAATTCCATTGTTATATCTAGTTTCATAACAGTTTGTGTTGCACAGTGTTACTTTCTCTATGTTTAACAGATCCTGTGATTCCCTTTCAATGTCCTGTTTTTCTCAGTCTGTAATATCATGGCTGTTCAAAGTATATCTCACACAAAGTGAAATTCTGCAGGACTGGAAGGGGATTATAAACAGATTTAGTCTGGGTAATACTGTTAGCTTTAAACAGCAATCCCACTTAGCCGCTCCTGGAACAGCTCTGTGTCCTGTATTCTAGTTCATTTTGTGGGATATCTCATGTATAATACAGATTGCATAGTTCATTTCTGGAGCAGGAAGGTTTCTTGCCAATAATCAACCTTTGTGCATATAATAATAATAAAAATCTGCTGTCATTACACAGACATTTTGGACACCCCATATTCCATTACTATGACTATTAACTCTTTAAGTGTCCATGCTATGACTAACACCTGTCCTCAGCTGCTCTGCATTGTATGTGTTAATGAAAGCATTTTCTGCTCTTTAACTTTCATCTATATCCTAGAAAAAAATTAAAATGTGAAACCTGCCAGATTTCTCACTGGCCAGAGACAAGGTTTGAGGCCCGGTGGTCAGCGCTCTCGATGTTTGTTTCCCAAGTCATAGGAAATGTACAGGTTCTAATTAACAAAAAGTACGATCTTGAAAACCTCAAACTATTAACATGCATTTGGACACTTAATTCAGCTCTGGAGGGACTGCAGGACATTTCAGCATGCAGGGTGGCAGTACCATGGAGTGCCCATGTGATGGAGTTATGTGGTAGAACATGGCGCCATGCAGTGAAACACCTACCTGTATCTTTCTGCCGGAAGCCACTTTTACTTCACCGTAGCATCTTTGCAGAATTTGAAACATGATTTCATTGTCACATTTTCAGAAGGCTAGAAACATTGTTGTGTATTCAAATTTTACAGCAGGTTCAGAATAAGTAAACGTGCTTTCTCTCCGGGATAGGGAGCGACATGGACCTCTGCTATTCGGTCCCCTGATGCCAGTGTTCAATGATTTCCTTCTGCGTAAGGATCACAGGAAGTTTATATTCTCATGTATTTTAATGGCTATGTCTGTTTCACTGTAGGAGGTCACAACTCTACACCCCTTTTGGAGTCATTTGCCATGGTGGCACACATGGCTACAACACACAATATCTTAACGCACACGCGTTTATTTGTCTGTGTTCACAATGAAGGTTCTGAAAACGTTTTGTAAAATCCAGCAAAAGTGTTGTAGATGAAAACATCTGTGATTTTAACATCCATCCCTTTTCATAATAAAGAAGACCTCTAACCATAGCGTGGAGACGCAAGCAGGCTCATTGATTATTGATTTTTGTGGGTTGCAGATATCACAGAGCCTCAGTCATCCTGTCCATGGATAGGTTGCCAGGAATAAGAACATTTTTTGTTTATTCTATGCTCACCATTTTGATTCCACACAGACAATGAGTCTGGATGTTGCCAGTTCTGAAACGGACACGCCTTTCGCGGTTAAAGCGAGATGTAGGTTTGCTTCAGTCTGTGTATTCTCACTCCGCGGATCCTGCAGGTGTGGAGATAGAGAACAGTCCAACTCCTCAGGCAGAAAATCCATTCAGTCCATCCTTTATCCAGCAAGTGGCAGGACTCGGGCTCTAGCCGTATACCCTTTAAACGAAAGACAAGTCAGCTATGAGTTCAACTACCTTCCTTGCAGAAATAATGTATTATGCAATGGCCTGTCTATCTGTATACCGCATATGCACCCGTACATGGCGTGTGGCGTTTTACATAATGTAGGTGTATGCACAGTAATTAAATGTGCGTGCATGGGAAAATGCGAAAAACCTCCATGTCATGCAGACTGGCAAGCGCTTCTGTTCATCCCGCATGACATTTTCTACACT
This sequence comes from Leptobrachium leishanense, assembly GCA_009667805.1. Taxonomy (NCBI): domain Eukaryota; kingdom Metazoa; phylum Chordata; class Amphibia; order Anura; family Megophryidae; genus Leptobrachium; species Leptobrachium leishanense. The sequence continues at coordinate 197,813,776 of CM019065.1, read as the reverse complement.
GCAGAACAGTTGACATTTGTATTCAGCGAATAAGAAACTATTCCTCAGTGTTACTTGATTGTGCCGTTGGTGGGTTACCATCCTTCCAGACTGTTTACACAGCCTCTAGCAAGTAGCTTGCAGCAAAGGTGATGGAAGTGCACATCTCCTCCTGTACTGTGCGATGATTATGTCTGGAATTAATGGAACTTTCACAGAGCCTACTTTGAATGATGCATATGTACATTCATTTGCTTCTGGTTAATCATACTGGATGCAATGCAAATAGGTTCTGTCACGTCTATATCCAGTATCCGTTATGTAAATAGATCATTTGTATGTATGTGTGTATGGATGGATGTATGTGTATATATATCATATGCAAATCCTTTTTTTATCTTTCTGTATTTACTGCAGGTGTACACATACATATGGGGATATATATATATATATACCGACTTCTTTTTTTATATATATATATATATCTATATCTATATAAAATATATTACATGCATTAATAATGTTCGAATAATTCAGATTCCAATTGATTTACATACTAAGCATTTGCAGTAGTACACCAAAAGGAAAATGTTTTACATTCGTTGAAATATATATGGCTGCAGCTGGAGATTGAGATTATTTTTTTTTTTTATCTCCAATTTGATAATTTCTGTATTCGCACTGATGCAGATTTCCAAGGGAAACACAGGAATTCTTGATTCCCCCCCCCCCCCACACGCTTCATTTTCTTTCAATATTCTTGAAAATGAAGCGTGTACAAGATGCTATTGACAAGTGCCAGCAATACAGTGCACGCAGCGTCTTACCTCTGCTGAAGATTATAAATCCTTTCTGAACCACTTCCAATTCCGATCACCTCATCCCATGCGCTTGCAGGCAGGCTACATTGGAAACCAGGTGCCAAATACCTCTCTAAAAAAGATCTCAACGAAACGATGCTCCTGTGCCAAGCCATTGTCTCAGCATAATGCTAGCATACAGAGCATGCAGTGTTTGCTGCTCGAAGGCTGCTCTGGTTGTACGGTCCTTCCTACTGCGAAATCAATGAGCATCTGAAAATACATGATGAAAGTAATTTAACATACTGAAGACTGCAGCTCTCCAGAGACATCCCTGAGAATCGTGTCTTTTCAGTGGAGAGCAGCAGGAAAGCTGCGAAAGGGGAGCTGGTGGCTGGATCTGCCTTAGCAGAATGATAGCTTGCTTCGATGCTCGCCTTCACTGCAGAGATGCAGTGCACTTACTAATTTTGATTGGCCAGATTTGTTGAGCTAAGTGTCCTCCTGTATATATACGACTGCATTTTGTTTAACATTCCCTCTTTCACAGGAAAAAAGGAAAAGAACCATTTCAGGACCTTAGGAAGATCTGCTCAACACTTGCCTGTTTTGGTACATTGAATTTTTTTCTCACATTAAGGCACGCAACAAGGTTCAAGTGGCATCTTATTTCCAGATGTATATATAAGGGCTGGTATCTCCCCCCCCCCCCAAGTTAAAACAAAAGTAAAATCGTTGCATTTTTATACTGTTAGATTTTGATGCTTTTAAGCAGGAATACTGTTCTATATTAAACGTCACTGCTGTTTTGGCACTAAAACACCCATGATCCTTTGCCAGCCTTAAGGGTATTATCCTCAACTGTTGTGATCCATGATGCTTTGCTTACATTAATCATAGGTCACTGGCTATTGCAGAGCTACAACACCCTTGATACTTTGCACGTTTTAAGGTGGATTCCCATCCTTCAGCCATACACAAAATTCATAAAGCATGGTCATCGTTAACGGAAAGCCCTGGCCCTTGTGGAGGTGCAACATCCATGATATGTTGAGTTGGAAACCTGAAACTGCTGTGGATCTGCCTTCTAACCTTACCTGTTCGCACCATATTACAAGTTAATGCGATGTTATGAGACCGTCGGCAAACCCTATTTTGATGGGACATCTCTTGCTTAACTGGATCACCCACAGGAGCTTGTGTCTTAAACCCCACAGGTTTACCTGCTCTCTGATGACTACACAGCCAGTGGCGTAATATTTTTCCATTAAAAAGACTATTTAAGCATTATTGGAACGATGTACACTGTAGCAATTTAAATTCTGTCCCTAAGAAGCTATTTTCCAGGTGCTACAGTTGTGTTAAAAATTATTCAACCCCCACTGAAATGGAGTGTTTTGGCCAGTTTGACATTGATTTTGATCATTCAGTCATCTTGCTTACAATTAAATCAAAGAGGCACGTGTAGGTCAGACAAATATAACATAACATTTATAATGAAATAACCACAAATGTCTTTTCTGTGCTCACATCATTATCAGTTTTATTCAACCCCCAAGTGACATTCAATCTTAGTACTTAGTACAACATCCTTTTACAGTTATAACAGCTTTTAAACGTGAAGCATAGCTTGACACAAGTGTCTTTCACCGATCTACGGGTATCTTCGCCCATTCGTCATGGGCAAAAGCCTCCAGTTCAGTCACATTCTTAGGCTTGCGCACTGCAACTGCTTTCTTTAAGTCCCACCAGAGGTTCTCAATCGGATTTAAGTCAGGTGACTGCGATGGCCACTCCAAAATGTTCCAGCCTTTAATCTGCAACCATGCTCTAGTGGACTTGGAGGTATGCTTGGGATCATTGTCCTGTTGAAAGGTCCAACGTCTCCCAAGCCTCAGGTTTGTGACGGACTGCATCACATTGTCATCCAATATCTCCTGGTACTGAAGAGAATTCATGGTACCTTGCACACGCTGAAGCTTGCCTGTACCTGCAGAAGCAAAACAGCCCCAAAGCATGATTGACCCCCCGCCATGCTTCACAGTAGGCAAGGTGTTCTTTTCTTCATAGACCTTGTTCTTCCTCCTCCAAACATAGCGTTGATCCATGGGCCCAAACCGTTCTAATTTTGTTTCATCAGTCCACAGAACACTATCCCAAAACTTCTGTGGTTTGTCCACATGACTTTTGGCATACTGCAGTCGACTCTTCTTATTCTTTGGAGACAGCAAGGGGGTGCGCCTGGGAGTTCTGGCATGGAGGCCTTCATTATGCAGTGTGCGCCGTATTGTCTGAGCTGAAACTTCAGTACCCACATCTGACAAATCTTTTCTCAGTTCCTCAGCAGTCACACGGGGACTTTTCTCCACTCTACGCTTCAGGTAGCGCACAGCAGTCGAAGTCAGCATCTTCTTTCTGCCACGACCAGGTAGCGTTTCAACAGTGCCCTTTGCCTTGAATTTGCGAATGATGCTTCCTATGGTCTCTCTTGGTATGTATAACATCTTTGCAATCTTCTTATAGCCATTGCCCTTCCTGTGAAGAGTAATCACCTCTTCTCTTGTCTTCCTGGACCATTCTCTTGACTTCACCATGTTTGTAACCACACCAGTAAATGTCTAGAAGGAGCTGAGTATCACAGTCATTTTAAAGCTGCCTAATTGGTGCTTATTATGCTTTATTGCTGCTCCGTGACATCCACAGGTGTTTTCAATACCTGATTGAAAACACTTGAATGAACCTCTGTTCTTCAGAGTGGTAGTCTTTAAGGGGTTGAATAATTGTGTCAATGAAGAATTCACAAAAGAAACATTTACTACTGTATTACAAAACCAATTGATGTCATTTTAGTTGCATATGGTTCTTTAAGACGTCCTTGTAGGATTTCATTCTGAATACAATTACAAATGTACACTAAATTCCCTAAAACCCTTTACAGCATTGGGGGTTGAATAATTTTGAACACAACTGTAAATGTAGGTAAATGAGAACATCTGGTTGCCTTGGTGACATAAGCAACTAGGGGACCTATTCCAAGGTTGGCGTAGACTTAACCAGAGCTGTTGTAAACTTAACTTAACCCCATAGACTATAATGGATCTGGTATGCCATGGTTAACGCCATTCTTGGAATAGGGCCTAAATGTTTAAATTGGAGGTTTACAAAATTAGAGAACTGGATCACGACTATCCAGCAGACACAGATGTCTGTATTTGTTAAAATCTAGTCTAAAGCAGCTGTTCGGGCATGCACAGTTTGTACACGTAGAATTGATTAAAGTATTGATTTGTTTGCAAGCAACACTGTTTTCCAATTTGCTTTTGGCTTGTATAAAGCAGATGGGAGGTCCGTCTTTGCCTGTGCTTTGTTTAATCTCAGTTCTATTCCCCCCCCCCAAAAGTAATAATTTAATAGCAATATAAAGGTTTTAGAATCACCGTGATGATTGTATTGATGTAATTGGAATTCTGGATTTTCTTTTTTTTGTCCTCTGGGTCCTATGATTCAGAATGCAAATCAGAAGCAGTCACTGCTTGTGCTTTTTATATGCCCTCTATGTACTTGGCTATACTGTCCCTTCTCAAGTGAAATTGTTAATTCATGATTTGAGAAAAGAGCAGGTTAGTGAGCATCTTGAGGATGAGCAACGGCACTAGTGGCCTGCTCTACGGTGGGGCCTGCTTAGGTATCACAAAGTTTTGGCTGGATTGTGCCATTACAGGGACAACTGCTCCATATGCAAATCAGCCTGCTCTCACCCAGAAAGGGTGGCCAGTACTGATTGCCAAGGACGTCAACCCTGCCCGAGAGGTGAGGCAACCCCCATCGATTTAATTCCTGATTTGCCTAGAAGTTGTAAAGAGACCCCATTCTATATGCAGAGCATAAAAAAAAATTAAGATAAAAAATTAGGGCTGCAACTAACTATTATTTTCATAATCAATTAGTTGGCTGATTATTTTTTTAGATTAATCAATTCATCGGATAAAATAAAAGGAACATCATGTGAAAAAAAATCAACCCCTGCCTCCTCCCTCCTTTTTTCATAAGCAATTTGTGTAGTTTACATAACCTTTTGTACGTACATACGCAAATTGCATACTTTTCACACAATGTACACAAGTCACAGTGATGGACTGATGCTGCGTACACAAAGCTCAAATAGACATGATGATGTCGGCATGAAAGCAGGGTAAGAAGGGGGCACTCTTTGCATCTTGACCTCTTTAACTTATTAGAGTGTCCCTTTACAATAATTTCATGAACAAACGGAGCGGGAGGAGGGTCTGGAGGTGGAAGGGAGTGAGTTGGTTCAAGGGAGTTGACCCGAGTGTGAGATGGTGTAGGTTTGGGCAAAAGTCCAGACAGGAGTGTGGGAGGGCTTTTGTGGAAAAGGACCGGACCAAAGGGAGAGAATGGAAGCTCCAGACAAAAGAGATGACAAGCAGCTTGAGTTGGTGACACAGGACTCCAGCTTCTAGTAAGGATAAAACACCAGCGGTACAGTGCCCATACCCAGATGCAGTATCTCAGGGTTTGTGCTATAGTGCCTCTGCAGTTGTAAACTGCATAAAACCAAACTCGTTATGTCTGACATATCCATAGAACTAAATCAAGTAAAGCCGCAGAACGTCTTCTACATTCAGCTCCGAAGCAGACTCTGAGGTTATAACGTTTAACTCAGTCTGACTCAAAGCAGTGTGTGACGCACAAAAAATTGATTAAACGGCAGCCGATTAGTTGTCAAATATTCTCATTATCGATTATTCTCGTTATCGATTAATCAATTGGTTGTTTCAGCCCTATAAAAAATACATAGTCTATTGCAAAGACCTCATGGTTTCTGTTTTTCCAATTTCTGTATTCGCTATGTGGTATGCCTAGTTGTAGAGGTGGCTCTAGATTTAGTGAGGCCTTATTGAAACCTCAGCTGAGAGGCCCCTATTATTATTGTCCAAAAAAATGCAGAAATTAGCCCCCTCAAAAAAACTGTAATTAATGAATGCAGAGACCGTTGTCTTGGCAAACCGGTGTATGTAGACATAGGAGTGCATTTATGTGTAATATCAGTCACATGAACGCATACATACTGACATTCCATACAAATCAAATCAGATTTTTAAGTGCGTTCTTGGGCAACTGCCCTTTTTGCCTAATTATAGAGCCGCTCCTGCCTCATAGTCCTGGCACCGTCAGTGCATGCCATACAGCTGCATGTAAACCTACGGTGTTATGTGCATAAGAGTCACTTGGTGACCTATGGCACGGTTTCTGAACCCTGACCCCCAAGTACCCCTAACAGGCAAGGTGATATGATTTGCTAGTAAGTGATTGCAGTATTCACTTTGCGTTTCCCCAAGGTGATCCTTAAAATCTGTCCCGTTGGGGTACCTGAGGAACAGTGTTGTAAACCACTGTATTATGGCATTAGGTCTGACTGCCCAAGACTATGTATTGTGCTGGTTCCTTGTTTGGGAATTGTTGAATTGGTGTGTTGTACTTCCTACGTCTAATTGGGCTAATAACCCCAATAAATATATTGCCTGTGCACAGTACTGTAGGACTGTACCTTCCAAAAACAGAAATGTTGGCAATTCCTTCAGTCCAAACATGTACCCCAATCCTAGTCATAGAATACATATTTTGCAACATTCACGGTTCTGAAACCTTAGGATTTTGAGTTGCTATTGACCCTGAATTGCTCAACTGATGCCATTTTGTTTGTACACAAGCTTGTCTACTTACATATCCATGTTTCTGTTGAGGCTGAAGCCACATGAGAAAAGTAAATACAGCCTTGTAACAGACATACTTTTGTATGACATACTTGTGGACACCACATGATGCGCATGAATTTTGATGTGAAGATTAAAAGTAAAAACACAAGAATATGGAAGGTGAAGAAGCCATTGCGTTTTGTAGTCCGTTTCCTACACACATGACGGATGTCAAATGAGCGCTCGTCTGATGTCCTGTACTCCTGCCTATAGAAGGCAACATGTCCATAGATATGTCTCAATGTGCATCCTATCATTTTTAAGCTGACCAAAAAGTGCACGTCGTTTGTTGTTCCCGATGTGATCCGTCAAAATTCTATAACCGACCTCATGATACAACGGACGCGTTTAGTGTGCCCATGTGGCCCCAGGTGAAGCCGTAGTGTGCGTGGGAAGTAGTACAGTTGATAAATTCTGTGTGCATTATTGGCATCATCATTTATATCGCAGCACAGTTTCTGCAACACTTTACAATCTGCAATGGTGAATGAGACAAGATTCCAAAACAGAAACGAGTTGTTTAGGGTCCTGCTCAGAGAAGCTTACAATCTAGAGAATTGGGGTGGAGGAAGAAAAGAGGAGGTTTATTGGTTGTCAGGGTCACCCGCACGACGGCCTTATTTACAATTTTTAGCAAGACTTGAGCAATTAGTGTTTTGCTCACTTTCTAATTACCTCAAGATGTTTCATGGACTTTGCCTGCAATTTACGTCTTGTAGCAAATAATTTGAGTAGATAACTCATTATTTACATCTGATAGCAAAGTCCTTGCAATAACCTTGTTGTTGTCTTGGTTACTGCTAGAAATTACTATGAAATGTCAGCCATCTTTTTTCCCTTCAGTCAGTGAGCTCCTGGGGAAAAATAATGGAGTCCTCCCAGCTGCAGCAATAAGAGAAAACATAAATCCAATGAAGCTGATCTTGAGGCTCTGGTAAATGGAGCCTGCCAGCACTTTGATAAACTTTTTGGAAGGTCTGTTGTCTGGCTGGGGTTGAGGATTATTCAATGTTGCCTGATATTAATGGGTGTGCGAGTGCAGTAAGGGTTAATGGTTGTTTATGCATGACATGGCTTGAGGTATGTGGATATATGACAGGTGATAATGGGTGTGGATGGCTAGCAGGGGTTGTACTGGCTGGGTGGAGTAGAGGTAACATCACTGCTCTGCGTGGAGAGAGCCTGTGGAGACATGGGTTCGAACCCGACGAGCACCTCTCCAGTAAGTGCCCTTGGGCAAGACACCCAACGGTACATACTCGCCACCCAGGACATACTTGAAAACGAGAGAAATCTCAATGTATTCTTCCTGGTAAAATCCTTTCTAAAAAAAATAAAATAATAATAATTAAAAAAATAGGTGCGCATGTATTAAAGGTGTGAATGGATGGGATACTGGTTGCTGTAAGTTGCCTGCGATTCATGGATGTACATGTATGGCAGATGTTTAATAGGTGTGGATGGCTGGCTGCAATGAGTGTTGAAGGTTATTTCAGGAGTAATGTGTGTGCATTTATGGTAGTGGTTAATGGGTGTGGATGGCTGACCGTGGTTAATGGGTATTGAAGGTTGCCTGCTATTTATGGTTGTACAGTTGTGTTCAAAATTATTCAACCCCCAATGCTGTAAAGGGTTTTAGGGAATTTAGTGACATTTGTAATTGTATTCAGAATGAAATCCTACAAGGACTTTTTAAAGAACCATATGCAACTAAAATGACATCAATTGGTTTTGTAATACAGTAGTAAATGTTTCTTTTGTGAATTCTTCATTGACACAATTTTCAACCCCTTAAAGACTACCACTCTGAAGAACAGAGGTTCATTCAAGTGTTTTCAATCAGGTATTGAAAACACCTGTGGATGTCACGGAGCAGCAATAAAGCATAATAAGCACCAATTAGGTAGCTTTAAAATGACTGTGATACTCAGCTCCTTCTAGACATTTACTGGTGTGGTTACAAACATGGTGAAGTCAAGAGAATGGTCCAGGAAGACAAGAGAAGAGGTGATTACTCTTCACAGGAAGGGCAATGGCTATAAGAAGATTGCAAAGATGTTAAACCTACCAAGAGAGACCATAGGAAGCATCATCCGCAAATTCAAGGCAAAGGGCACTGTTGAAACGCTACCTGGTCGTGGCAGAAAGAAGATGCTGACTTTGACTGCTGTGCGCTACCTGAAGCGTAAGTGGAGAAAGTCCCCGTGTGACTGCTGAGGAACTGAGAAAAGATTTGTCAGATATGGGTACTGAAGTTTCAGCTCAGACAATACAGCGCACACTGCGTAATGAAGGCCTCCATGCCAGAACTCCCAGGCGCACCCCTTGCTGTCTCCAAAGAATAAGAAGAGTCGATTGCAGTATGCCAAAAGTCATGTGGACAACCACAGAAGTTTTGGGATAGTGTTCTGTGGACAGATGAAACAAAATTAGAACTGTTTGGGCCCATGGATCAACGCTATGTTTGGAGGAGGAAGAACAAGGCCTATGAAGAAAAGAACACCTTGCCTACTGTGAAGCATGGCGGGGGTCAATCATGCTTTGGGCTGTTTTGCTTCTGCAGGTACAGGGAAGCTTCAGCGTGTGCAAGGTACCATGAATTCTCTTCAGTACCAGGATATTGGATGGCAATGTGATGCAGTCCGTCACAAACCTGAGGCTTGGGAGACGTTGGACCTTTCAACAGGACAATGATCCCAAGCATACCTCCAAGTCCACTAGAGCATGGTTGCAGATTAAAGGCTGGAACATTTTGGAGTGGCCATCGCAGTCACCTGACTTAAATCCGATTGAGAACCTCTGGTGGGACTTAAAGAAAGCAGTTGCAGTGCGCAAGCCTAAGAATGTGACTGAACTGGAGGCTTTTGCCCATGACGAATGGGCGAAGATACCCGTAGATCGCTGCAAGACACTTGTGTCAAGCTATGCTTCACGTTTAAAAGCTGTTATAACTGTAAAAGGATGTTGTACTAAGTACTAAGATTGAATGTCACTTGGGGGTTGAATAAAACTGATAATGATGTGAGCACAGAAAAGACATTTGTGGTTATTTCATTATAAATGTTATGTTATATTTGTCTGACCTACACGTGCCTCTTTGATTTAATTGTAAGCAAGATGACTGAATGATCAAAATCAATGTCAAATTGGCCAAAACACTCAATTTCAGTGGGGGTTGAATAATTTTGAACACAACTGTACATGTGTGGCAAGGGTTAATGTAGGGTTCCCACCTTCTCTGCATACAAAGTTGATGTACTGCCTTATTTTTTTGAGAATGGCACACATTATTTGTTCCAGTATATGGCAGGAAGAGGGCTGGGATATCCCCTATGCTGTGCCCGCAGGGCTCTGAAATGATCCAGACCCACAAAAATGAAGTACGTAGAATAGTTTCACAATAGCCGGAATAGCTGTGGTTTATTTGTATGAGGGCTGATGTCTGCTTCAATCTCACCCATGAGGTCCCTAAATAGCTTCACCATCAAGACGGTACATCTTCAAGATAAATGTGGGAGTCATGTTGAGGAACTGAACCCTATTCATGTATATCCGCTCACTCCTTCTCATGTTTTGAAAATGTCGCTGGATAATGGCACCAGTGACATAATCAGTGGCCAACATGTGTGCTAGTGCTGACATATTTTACTTTTGACGTCCCTACTAAGCTTCTGTCCTCTCTCTTCTCAGGTTTGAGGAGCTATAGAAGATTGTAAGCGGTATTTGCTCACATTTTTTTTGTAAAAGAAGTCTATAATAAAGTACAGTACTTGAATTTTGTGAGCAAAAGTCAAGTTATAAATCACCATGTACTCAAAAAACTGGAGCAAGAATCATGGTAATATTTGCCTAGTAATAACTTGAGCATGAAAAGAACAAGATGTAAAAAAAAAATTTCTGGGGGGGAAAAAAATCACTTTCAGAAGTTTAGCTCAACTTGAGTTTTGCTGCAAGATGTAAATAGGGCCTTATTGTTTCAGAAATGGCATAACTTGTTATAGCCAAGAAAAGCCTAAAAGGGGCTTTGAGGTCCCTAGGTCAGCACAAAAATTGACCTGCAAAGATCTATTACCTGTAGCAAACGATTTACTGAAATTTTTTTATATCATCGGGTAAGTATACCTCTCCAGTAAGTGTCCTTGGGCAAGACCCCTAACGGTACATACTCGCCACCCAGGACATACTTGAAAACGAGAAAAATCTCAATGTATCCTTCCTGGTAAAATCCTTTAAAAAAAAGTATAAATTAGGGCTGAAACAGATAATCGATAACTAATCGATAATGTGAATAGTTGACAACTATTTTCATTATTGATTAACCGATTTGTACAACACACTGTTTAGCATCAGGTATGATTTTGTTCTAGGGTTATGTCAGTCATAGCCAGTTTGTTTTTATTCAGTTTACAACTGCAGAGGCACTATAACACAAACCCTGAGAAACTGCCACTGGGTATTGGCAATGTACCGCTGGTGCTTTATCCTTACTTGAAGCTGGATTCCTGTGCCACCACCTCAACCTGCCTGTCCCCATCCCCCCTTTGGGTCTGGTGCTGCCATTCCCTCCCTTTGGTCCAGTCCCTCCCCACAAACTCCCTCCCACACACAGGTCCGGTATTTTGCCCAAACCCATTCCCTCTCACTCTTGGGTCTAGTCCCTTGCCCAAACCCACTCCCTTCAACCTCCGGAATTTCCTCCCACTCAGTTTGTTCATGAAATTATTGTAAAGGGGCACGCTAACAATATAAAGTGGTCAGGCTGTGTGGAGTGACCCGCCCCCCCTTCTCTTCCTGCTTTCGTGTTGACCTCATCATGTCAATCTGAGCGCTTGTAGCAGCTTTCGTTTGGGGAGAAAGCCGACATGAGCTTAAGTTGCATACACCGCATCAATCCATCACTGTGACAAGGCGCTCGATTACATTGTGTGCGAAACGTAGGCAATTTGCGTATGTACGTACGAACGTTGTGTACACTACGAAATTGCTTACGAATAAAAGGAGGGGGAGGCCGTTTTTTTTTTTAACATAATGTTCCTTTTTAAGGAAACAAAATAAATGTCTTTTTTCCGATGAAATCAATTTAATCGAAAAAATAATTGGCCAACTAATTGATTATGAAAATGTTATTTGCAGCCCTAGTATCAATTTATGTTTACACATTCTGTACAAGGACACAACAGGAGTTACTAATCCTTAAGAGCCTAGGCTCCCCATTACCATACATGCTCGTTTCATTATTTTTTTTGTTTTGTTTTTTCAAAGAAGAAAGCAGATATATAAAGGTAAAAGGTGATTTAAAATTTGGTAGATTGTATACTCTTGTTTTTCCTTGTGCTTTTATTTTTAGTCATACAAATTGCTGCTATTGTAGTTCAGATTATGATACACGTTTCATCACCTGCAATATGTGGGTAGAACTGATCCATTGAAACGTCACACAAGGAAACCTATATGCCCCATTTCGATAAATATACAAAATCTCCTGTTGGGACAATTTTGGAACACATGCTAATGACTCTAGATATATACAGTTGTGTTCAAAATTATTCAACCCCCAATGCTGTAAAGGGTTTTAGGGAATTTAGTGTACATTTGTAATTGTATTCAGAATGAAATCCTACAAGGACTTTTTAAAGAACCATATGCAACTAAAATGACATCAATTGGTTTTGTAATACAGTAGTAAATGTTTCTTTTGTGAATTCTTCATTGACACAATTATTCAACCCCTTAAAGACTACCACTCTGAAGAACAGAGGTTCATTCAAGTGTTTTCAATCACGTATTGAAAACACCTGTGGATGTCACGGAGCAGCAATAAAGCATAATAAGCACAAATTAGGCAGCTTTAAAATGACTGTGATACTCAGCTCCTTCTAGACATTTACTGGTGTGGTTACAAACATGGTGAAGTCAAGAGCATGGTCCAGGAAGACCAGAGAAGAGGTGATTACTCTTCACAGGAAGGGCAATGGCTATAAGAAGATTGCAAATATGTTAATCATACCAAGAGAGACCATAGGAAGCATCATTCACAAATTCAAGGCAAAGGGCACTGTTGAAACGCTACCTGGTCGTGGCAGAAAGAAGATGCTGACTTCGACTGCTGTGCAATACCTGAAGCGTAGAGTGGAGAAAAGTCCCCGTGTGACTGCTGAGGAACTGAGAAAAGATTTGTCAGATGTGGGTACTGAAGTTTCAGCTCAGACAATACGGTGCACACTGCGTAATGAAGGCCTCCATGCCAGAACTCCCAGGCGCACCCCCTTGCTGTCTCCAAAGAATAAGAAGAGTCGACTGCAGTATGCCAAAAGTCATGTGGACAAACAACAGAAGTTTTGGGATAGTGTTCTGTGGACTGATGAAACAAAATTAGAACTGTTTGGGGCCCATGGATCAACGCTATGTTTGGAGGAGGAAGAACAAGGCCTATGAAGAAAAGAACACCTTGCCTACTGTGAAGCATGGCGGGGGGTCAATCATGCTTTGGGGCTGTTTTGCTTCTGCAGGTACAGGCAAGCTTCAGCGTGTGCAAGGTACCATGAATTCTCTTCAGTACCAGGAGATATTGGATGACAATGTGATGCAGTCCGTCACAAACCTGAGGCTTGGGAGACGTTGGACCTTTCAACAGGACAATGATCCCAAGCATACCTCCAAGTCCACTAGAGCATGGTTGCAGATTAAAGGCTGGAACATTTTGGAGTGGCCATCGCAGTCACCTGACTTAAATCCGTTTGAGAACCTCTGGTGGGACTTAAAGAAAGCAGTTGCAGTGCGCAAGCCTAAGAATGTGACTGAACTGGAGGCTTTTGCCCATGACGAATGGGCGAAGATACCCGTAGATCGCTGCAAGACACTTGTGTCAAGCTATGCTTCACGTTTAAAGCGGTTATAACTGTAAAAGGATGTTGTACTACGTACTAAGATTGAATGTCACTTGGGGGTTGAATAAAACTGATAATGATGTGAACACAGAAAAGACATTTGTGGTTATTTCATTATAAATGTTATGTTATATTTGTCTGACCTACACGTGCCTCTTTGATTTAATTGTAAGCAAGATGACTGAATGATCAAAATCAATGTCAAACTGGCCAAAACACTCAATTTCAGTGGGGGTTGAATAATTTTGAACACAACTGTACATCTTAAAGTTCTTGAACATACTCAGGGTAATTCAAAGAGAATTGAAAAGTCACAGCACGTTCGGTGACTTTTCGTTCTCTTCAATTCGGTGCCATTCGGCAATCCCATTTCGGCGACCCTGCGGTGTATTCAGCAAGCACCACAGGGCCGTCGAAGCGCAGGGAAAAGCTGCCTCAAACCCGACGAAAAGTCACCGCAAAACCCGGCGAATGCACGCCGAAAACCCGCTAAAACACCTGGATTAACCCATCGAAGACGCCGGAAAAACCCGAGCAGGAGCCGATCACACCCGCCGGAAAAAGCCGACACCGCAGACGAGTGAAGTGAATAAATTCGGAAAACCGTTTACTTGAATGTTTGAAAAGTGAAACGCTGATTGCAAAGAAACTACTGAGCGAAAATGTCTGAAATTTACATATGAGGTCCAAGGAATGATAATAAAGAGGGCTGTTACAGAAAAAATAAGTAAACCAAAAAAATCCAGAAAAATGCTTAAAATATCCTACAAAATCTATAAATAAAGAGACTCTATACTGCAGAATATTATAATGGACGGTTTATTAGATATTGAATTAAAACAGGAATATTTTTAACATTGAAGCCTATGGGGTTCGCCTGAATAAACCTGCCGAATTAAACCACCGAATGTCAGGGCATTAGGGGAACCTTTCACTGCTGGTTTGTGTTCTCTGAATCGCCGAAGCAGTGCTTTATGGGGATTTCACTGCCCTTGAACAGGCACCGTATGTTCAGGCAATTGGCCAGGATTCGGCGTATTGCCTGCTCTCTGGATAGCCGAATGGCCAAGAAAGGTAACCGAACGCTGATTTTCAGAGTTCGGTTACCTTTCTCAAGCAATTCGGATCTCTTTGAATTACCCTGACTGTATTTGGTTTCCCGTGGTGGTGGGGTGACGAAATCGGTGCTCATTACCGATACAATCTTTTTTTCCATTGTTGCCCTTTATACCAGAAAACCTCTTGGAGTCAAGTTTTGTTTTTCTGTATAAGTGCAACTACACCCACTCGAGTTTTTCTTTCCACCATCTTTCAGATTTTAAAAAAATACTTATATTTGAACAGATTTTTTTTTTTTTTTTTTTATGCTATAAATGCTTTTTATTTCTCACAAAGTGTTGTAGGCATTAATTCTGGTAACCGACAACAAAAAATGGAAATGCCCTCATGGTGTACCAAATCCTTTTCTTCAAAATATTCATAATTTACATTTTTAATTTGATAGTGGTGGACAAAATATGGGATTCATTGTGCTTGCTGATCTATGAGACTGCATCGATAATCTATACGGACTTGATTCCTTGTCAGGTGTTACCATTGCCAGAACTATTGGTTAAGACAGAGCTATTACATTTCAAACTCTGCCCCTCCTGTCGATAACTCCCCATTCCCACGTTTTATGAATGCAGTAGGTGGCAGGAGGATCATGAGTGATGTTCAGCTATATCTGGCAGAGTTTGAGATCAACAGCAGCTCGGGGTGAGTTTATACCTGAATCTATACCTAACCCTGCATCGGTACATGGGATCTTAAATGTTTGGCTCCCCATCGTAAGGTTGCCATCTCCTGGCTGACCTTTGTAAGGGTGACTAAAGAAAATGTTGCTGGAATTAGAAAGGAATAGACTATTTTACATAAAATTTGCAAAATAGTTGAAAATGGCTTCAAACAATGGTAGTACTTTTTTTGCAATGTTTGCCAAATTTTATTCAAACACCGGTTGTACTCTTGTTTGAGGTGAAGCTTACAGTAGTTTCAGGATATTGAACCTACGGTAAACGACGGTATGGGCGTAGTTTATTAAAATTGTGTAAGATGGGTTATACAGTTAGGTATTATATATATATATATATATCTCCACAGGCACAATTTTCATACTTGTGGCATATATACGACTCCAGAATAAAATTTAAAGGAAACCTTCCAAATTAATTTGAAGCGCAGACTTTCAACTTCAATTCAAGGGTTGAACATAAATATCAAGTACAAATTTGAGGATCTGCGACCATTTTTATCCCCCCCCCCCCATTTCAGGGGCTGAAATTGGACAAATGAATATAATCATGAATAAAATGTTAATTTTTAATATTTTGTTGAGAATCCTTTACTGGCAATGACTGCCTGAAGTCTGGAACCCATGGAAATTACCAAAGACTTGGTTTCCTCCTTTTTGATGCTTTGTCAGGCTCTCACTGCAGCTGTCTTCAGTTATTTGTTTGTAGGTCTTTCTGCCTTTAGTTTTGCTTCAGCAAGTGAAATGCTGCTCAATTGGGTGGAGATCAGGTGATTGCCTCCGCCATGTTTCTTTCTTTTTTTTGTGGGGGGTAGGGGCACTCCACAGTTCTGTGCCTACAGGCTCCTGAGATGAAAATCCGGCCCTGACCACCACCCCCTCTTTGCTCCATTCACATGACGGGAATACTCCTCTCTATAATTCATGCTATCCAGCTGGTATATCTGACACAGGGAGGTGTTGTGATAGACCCCGCCCTTATAATATATAGGCTTAATGCAGTGATTTTTTAATTATTTCATCGGCACAGGAACAAGCTTTCCGTTTCATGGGTTTACAAGGTTGCATTGCAGCTTTGCTTTTCTTGCTACAAGTCTCATGCAGGCAAACATGATCTATATGGTGAGAGGATTGTGGTTTTATTTCATGTAAAACTGCAGTGGCTAATACAGTCTTCTTTTGTTCAACCTTGCAATTTTCTTAAGCCCTCTGTGCTCTAACTGGACTTGCCTGTACATACAGTGTGTATATATATATATCTGAACACCATTCATTTTCAGTAGTACTGAATGAAAATTTAGCTTTGATGTTTTGCTAGGTAATGTCTGCGAACACCCGAGTAAACTGAAACCATTCTAATGTTATATACAGTATATTTTATAAAGCATATTCTATGTCATCAGAATGGAGAGTTTAGGAGTTATTCAGAAAGCACTGAAATTTCAGCACTTTGCAGTTCGGCACACTTCAGTGCGCTTCGGCAATTACATTTTGCTGACCCTATGTAGATGGATACACCGAACTGCCCACCGAACTGCAGAAACCCCCCCCCCCCCAAACTCTGCAATTCTTCTAATAGGTTTTTAAACCAATAAAAATGCATAAAAAGTCCTTTAAAAATAACAAAAAGCCCAGACAAAGAGACATCAGAGGTTTTTTGGCGTGGGACTGATTCCCGGCGGTCGACCATTCCTCTCTCCCTGAAGATGGGAAAAAAAACGCTACTTAAACGGAGCAGCGGATCGGTGAGTTCCAGACAGCGGGACATCAGGGAGTCCTTGGGGGGTGGATGCCCTGCCAGAGCGACAGCCATCGCTTCTACCCTTCCCCTGGGGTATGGCTCGTCGGAAGAGGAGGATGGTTCCTGGTTATTGGGGTGTCTGCCTGAGACTGACTGGTTGCCCTCGGGGTCCCGAGGCCGAGCTCCGGCAGCAATGAGCCCTGCTGCGCGGAAGAGGGCACAGAAAAAGCGCAAGAAGACTGTGGTGGCGACCTCTCCCGAGCCCGCGGTTCTTGCCCCTGACCCCCTATTGGGCTATACTGACGCAAACTTACCGCTCACAGATGACGGGGATTTACCGCAGCCTGCCGTTCGCTCTCCTCGCTATGAGGTCCTGCAGCGGTTGCCCGCAGGGGAGATGGGAGCTCCTTCTGAGGAGGCGACTTCCTATGGAGAGGATACTAAGGATGCCTCGGATGATGCACGTCCCACAACGATGAGGGACTACCGGAGCTTCATCGCCGAAATTAAGTCGCTGCTGTCCACGGAGATGTCTAAAGTGAAAGCTGATGTGGAGGTGATACGATCCCAAGTGGTGGCGGTCCAGGCCCAAACTACGGACCTTGCGACTGAGCAGGTGGTTCTCTCGTCCCAGGTGTCTGCTCTACAATCTCAAGTTGATCTGCTGACACGATCTGTGGAGACACTGGAATCTCGCCATCGTCGACGCAATGTCCGAATCCGTGGTATCCCGGAGTCGATCTCTGCTGCGGACTTGCTCGTCTATGCTAATCGTTTGGCTCGTCAGGTATCCGAGTCCCCACCCGATAAAGCAGACGTGTTTGGGGGGTGTACCGTATCCGCAAAGCTGCGACAGCCCCCCAAGATGCCCCGAGGGATGTTATCGCAGTAGCCGCAGATGTGGCAACTAAGACGCGACTCATGTCGGCCCCTGGAGCTAGAGCACCTGTTCGATTTGACGGAGCCCTACTGACGATATATCAAGACCTGCCCTTCATGACCCTGGTGGCACGTCGACGGTTCCGAGACGTGACAGCCTTCCTACGGCATAAGGGAGTCCGCTACCGCTGGGGGCTAGCTGGCTCACTAGCGGTTACCTACATGAACGTTCTCTACAATATACCGGAACCGGCTGAAGCCTGGCCAGTGCTTTTAGGAGCGGGTCTCGCTCCGGATCGGGCGGTTACTGACCCGGTTGAAAGCCACACTATGGGGACCTCTTTTTGTCCCCCCCTGGGACTCTTCTCCTCGCTGAGTTGTGGAAAATCCCACCGAGCTATTTTTTCTCCCCCCCCCCCCCCCGCTTGGCAATTTTTTTTCTTTCGCTTTCTCTTTCTATCTGTCCTTTACCGCAGATACAGCTGACTCTTTTGATGATATTCCCCGGCTGGGGACATTTTTTTTTTTTTTTAATTTGGCTATTCCGGGACATCTCGGACGCAACCGTGGCCTGGTGCCCGGCTTGCTCCTGAGCGCCCGGGCCAGGTGCCGTTATTCCCCCTTGGCCTCCCTGCGGCCTTATGGACCGTCTGGGTAGTCGCCAAGGCAGGCACATTTTTGGCCTTTGCCATCTTTTTATTCCCTCCCCCCCCCCCTCTTTTTTTTTTTTTTTTTACAGCTTGATGTCCCCGGCTGGCTATTATTATTAATTTTTTATGTTTATGTTTCTGTTCCCTACCTGAAGACTTTCTCTGGCTGTTAATAGCCATTAGTTCCCTATAACTTGCTTTTTGGATGAGACCCCCCTAATAGGGGATGATTTTGTTGAGTGCATTCCTTGTAGATGACGTTGAAATCTTAATGTGTTTTTCGCAGATGACTTTAAACTCTAGAGTGTTTTTTGCAGGAGACCTTACATTTACATGTGTTTTCCGAGAATGATCTTAAATTTCTTTTTTTGTTTTTCTTCTATAGTTTACCAGTTGACTTATTTTGGCCCTGCGAGGTCTTTTTCATTATATGTTGACTCTCTATGTCGATGCAAACTTCCAAAAATAAAGAATTTAAAAAAAAAAAAAAAAAAAAAAAAAAAAAAGGCCTGTTACAGAGTAACAAAAAACGCCTTTTAAACAAAATTTGGAATCAAAAATTCCGTCAAAATAATACAAAAAGGTGTCCTAAATATTAAAAAGGCTTTTTGCTGAAAATGAAAAGAATAAACCGTTGAATGAAAAAGATAATATTGATTTACATTGAATCCTTTTTGATTTTCCTGTTTAAACCTGTCGTACTGAATCACGGAAAATCAGGGCATTTCCCTGAGACTTCGGTGCTGTTCGGTGTTCTCTGAATAGATTAACCATTTGTTCTCGATGGGACAATTCAACTGTCGCCGAAAACCTCCTGGATTACAGCGATTTGCACTATATTTTGCTGTCAATTCCCCAGTATTTTGCGAATTGACAGCTTTCTGAATAGACAAACTGCCCTGAAATTGCACTGTATGGTGAAATTCACAGTTCAGTGCCCTCCGGTAACAAGTTTGATCCTTTCTGAATAACCCCTTGGGTAGGGATAGACCAATATATCGGTTTTGCCGATATTCAGAAAATTTCTGATATCGATATCGGCATTTTATTGCCGATATTTGGACAAGTTGTCTCACTGCAGCTGCGACACACAAGATCCCACAGAACTGTGCCAATCCGGGGCTTCTCCCACATCCGGCTGTAAGTCCTCACTGTAGAATGACCCGTGCTCACTGACAGTATTGCGCATGAGTGTGATGACAACAGAAATGGGGCTTCCATCCCCTCTGGCAGTGAATTCCCTATACAGGAGATGCAGGGTCTATTTTCCTACAGCAGGGGTCAGCAACCTGGGCCCTCCAGATGTTTTGGAACTGCATTTCCCATGAAGCTCCAAGAACCTAATGAGAAGATGAGCATCGTGGCAGATGTAATTCCAAAACATGTGGGGGCAATATTACAAAGTCACTGCTAACTTAACCAGAGCTGTTGTAACCTTACCAGAGCCATTATAGTCTATGGGGTTGTTAAGTTTACAACAGCTCTGGTTAAGTTAGCACCAACTTTGTAATATAACCCTTGGAGGGCCAAGGTTGCTGAACCCCCCTTACATACAGGGTCATATGAGGGATCTTTAATAAAGCCAAAGACATGGTCATATTGTTTTTAAAAATAAAAGCTTAAATGAAAAAAAAATCTTATTAACCTCCCTGGCGGTCTAATTTTTTCAAAATCTTGTGTCTAAAAGCGTCTCAATTTTTTTTTAAAGGAAACGTGTTTTTGTACATAGTTAGCCTGTAATAATTAGGAATCACGCACTGAAATCCGTGAAATCAAGAGTCCTTACTGGTAAAATCCTTTATAAATAAATAAATTCATTAATTAAAAAAAATAGTAAATACACTGAGTCCGATAAAGTTTGAAACACGACATAATTTATTATCCCAAAAATAATTATCCAAAATAATGCAAATAAATGATATTCAATAAAATACAACAAAAAACACTGAAATCTGTCTGAGAACAAGGGTGAGACGAGGTATGGTCTATTTCGTATCCTGTACTGCCACCTAGTGGCTGTTCATAAATTTTGCCATTTGTATTCAGTGTGTTTTGTGAATGAAGTTTGCTGCGTCCAGCCCCCTGCATCATGTGACTCACAGGGAGCCATCCAGGAAGCAGCTCGCTGCGATCACACTGCGGGGGGGGCAGCGAGGGAGCCAGGAGGAGGTGAGTATGCATCCAGCCCGAGTGTGGCTCTGGGTTACCGTTTGTGGTAGCGAAATTTAACCCCAAGTCACACTCGGGAATACCGGCAGGGAGGTTAAATTGAATAAATGAAGTGGACACGGTGCAATGTTTTAATGTTAACCATATTGAGTTCATGGCATAATGTCAGATTTGTGCTGGTTTTTTTTTCACAACTTTAAATTTACTGAATATCGGCACCAAATATCGGCTATCGCCCAGAAAAGCTACCGATAATCGGTATCGGCCCGGAAAAAATTATATCGGTCTATCCCTACCCTTGGGTGTCATTCTATGAATCTCATTGACATTTCGGTCAACAAAGGGATTATTTTTCTTAATGATAAATTGGCACAATGCAAACCAACAAGTTTATATATGTACTTAGTAAGTATGAAGACGAGTAAGAAAACCACATGAAATCGCCACGCGAAAACTGAGGCGAGCCTAGACTATGGACGTATGACGCAGAAACAGGTGTTACCATGGAGACAAATATACAAACCAGAATACTCTGCTCATACGTCTCGCGAGGTACAGTGAAACACACAAATAATAAAGTGTGGGAAAATTATAACCTTATATTATATACACATTAGTTCCTGAAGAAGGTAACACAAAAGTACGTAAAGAAACAAATGCTTGAACAAATAATAAGAATTGCGTGTTCAGCAAAGCTAAAGGGAATAATCATCCATGTTACCAGGTTAATGGACAATATTATACCTGCCAGAAAGATTTCCCAGAGCCAGAAAAAAAATAAATTGCATTTCAGTACTGTATGATGATAATCAAGAGTGATAATAATCAGAGGCACCAAATAATGTAACCGATACAATATTTAAACAGGTATATAATTGAGATGGAATAAAACACATAAAGGTTTTAATTTACAGGGATACTCTATTAAAATATAGTGCCTTTTTATGCTGTTAGGTAATTGGGCAGAGGCTGCTGATAACCTCTGCCTAATTATTATTATTTTTTTTTTGTGGTTGATTTTTATTTATCTGCTCCTCCTCTTTAGCTGGGGTCTCCCAGACCAAGAGGTCCCAGAAGCTTTTTAACACAGTTTGTGTTCTTACACAACTACCTGTGCTACAGGACTTGCCGCTTTATGCAATTTCCATAGCGCCTCTGCAGAATGGTGTAGTGATGCGGCGTGCATGCGCAAATCAATCCATTGGTTACCTTTTTGAGACTGCTCGCTACCACGATTGGTCTCAGAGAGGGTGACGTCTGGATACTCTCTGCGTGCTGATGTCACTAGTGACTGGCAGCTGGGAAATTCAAAAATATGGGCTACTGGTGATGCTGGATGGTGTGGAGGAAAGTCCTCCTCCTACCGTTTTCTGGTAGATCAGGGCAGTTAGGTGCAGATGGAAAAGGGGGGTGGGCACTTCTCACATCCTGACCACTTCAAAAAGATAAAATGGTCAGAATGAGTAGAGTATCCCCTGTAAGCCTCTTGGAGAAAAAGTTTCCCAACATGTGAATCAAATATGAGGTCTTCTGGGTTTGGAAGCTCCTGCGTTGAAGAGCTGTTCACAGCGAGGGACAAAATGTAAGTAAAATCACCTTAAATTAAATATCTATATAATAAACCAGGGAGAGAGCACTCCAGTCAACACATTCAAAAACCAGCAACAACTGCTTCATGCATATAAAATTTAACCAGATTTTGCCTTTTGCAAGTTACTGAAATCTAAGCTTTGTTGAAAAATGGTGGAAATTTAGTTTGCAATGGATGGCCATGGATTGCTTAAGCCTGCCAACATCAATGTAAACCACCTTCTGGCAGGTCCTAATCTGCTAACCTAATGGCTGCGCTTATGGGATCAACTCACCCACCGAGGACCAAGCCCATTCTGGAGCTCCCTGAGCTCAAGGTTAAATAGAACCTGTAGGCGGAGTACCTGTGGCAGGGAGGGGTGCTTGGCCAAGAAATTTGATATGAAAAATACATGGGGAGGACAGCACTCACCTAAACTAAGCAAAGCGGGTGCGCACCCGCTTTGCTTGGTTTAGATGAGTGCTGCCCTCCCCATGTATTTTGTGTGTTGAGGCTGTCAGTAGTATTCTCCCAATTCAATGGCATAAAAAAAGGTAACTCTATATTTAATAGAGTATCCCTTTAGTGGGGTAAGGATTACTATAAACTGAAAGAGGTGATGGATTTAGTCTGTCATTTTATGTGAAATAGTTTTCTTCATTCAATGAGTTATTCCGATTTCATTAGTAGCATTGTGAAGTCTACATGCCTTAGCGGTGATCCTTACCTTCCTTGTGCAACGTTGGGGGGAGAGATTTTTGCCACTGTATTCATTGCTGAGGAGGAGAGGGTGATTTGACATGAGGTTTCAGAGTCGGGACACAAGTAGAAAATGCAGGGTATTACATTTTAAATGATGGTAGATGTCAGTAAGGGAACCAAGATTCTCTTTTCATATATATTTGAAGAGAAACATTTAGGGCCTTATTACAAAGTTGGTGCTAACTTAACCAGAGCTGTTGTAAACTTAAAACCTCCATAGGCTATAATGGCTCTGGTAAGTTTACAATAGCTCTGGTTACGTTAGCACCAACATTGTAATCATAGGCGTGCGCACGGGGTGTGCCGGGTGTGCCTGGGCACACCCTAATCAGTCAGTCTTTTTTTTTATCGTGGTAGGCGCTGGATTTGAACCGGCAGCGCTGCTGCTGCTTCTCGCTGCTTGCTACTCTCTGGAGGACTCCGTTGGGCTGCTGGAATAGCAGCAGACACACCCCTGCCAGGTGCTGGCTTGGTAGCTGCACTGGGGGTAACTCTGTGCGTCTTTCAAATGCCCAAGTGACAGGGAGTAGGGTGCACCTTCTGGCCTGATTGCTATTTCCCCTCTTCCTGCACGCATCTTCTATGGTGTGTGTGTGTGGTGGGGGGGGGAAATAGTACAGAGAGGAGGAAGAGATCATGCAGCGGGGCAGGAAGAAGCAGCAGGCTCCACTTCATGAGGTCAGGAGATGCATCAGTCAGTCCTGGGTCACTGTGGGTAGGGATGCCACTTGTTTATTTTTTATGCCAATGCCAGTAATAAGTTAAGCCTGGCTGCTTCAAGGAGCTCAGATGCAACAGGCAGTGGCATTCTGACCTCTCCCAGCATGGACAGCTCACTGACCCTCAGATCACTGGCAGCAGGGGGAAACAGAGAGTGTACATGAAGAAAGAGAGAGAATACAGAAAGCATTAATGCAAAAAGAATGCAGACTGTAATATAAAGAAAATTCAGAGTGAAAGACTATGGAAAGAAAGCAAGCAGAGAGGAATGAATGGATGCAGAGAGGAATGAATGGATGCAGAGAGGAATGAATGGATGCAGAGAGGAATGAATGGATGCAGAGAGGAATGAATGGATGCAGAGAGGAATGAATGGATGCAGAGAGGAATGAATGGATGCAGAGAGGAATGAATGGATGCAGAGAGGAATGAATGGATGCAGAGAGGAATGAATGGATGCAGAGAGGAATGAAGGGATGCAGAGAGAATGAATGGATGCAGAGAGGAATGAATGGATGCAGCAGAGAGGAATGAATGGATACAGAGAGGAATGAATGGATGCAGAGAGGAATGAATGGATGCAGAGAGGAATGAATGGATGCAGATAGGAATGAATGGATGCAGAGAGGAATGAATGGATGCAGAGAGGAATGAATGGATACAGAGAGGAATGAATGGATGCAGAGAGGAATGAATGGATGCAGAGAGGAATGAATGGATACAGAGAGGAATGAATGGATGCAGAGAGGAATGAATGGATACAGAGAGGAATGAATGGATGCAGAGAGGAATGAATGGATGCAGAGAGGAATGAATGGATGCAGAGAGGAATGAATGGATGCAGAGAGGAATGAATGGATGCAGAGAGGAATGAATGGATGCAGAGAGGAATGAATGGATGCAGAGAGGAATGAATGGATGCAGAGAGGAATGAATGGATGCAGAGAGGAATGAGTGGATACAGAGAGAAAGAATACATAGAGACAGAAATGCAGAGGAAAACAAAAGACAGAAAGAAAGAAACCGAATGAAAGGAAGCAGAGCGAAAGAAAAGATGCAGAAACAAATTTTCAGAGTGAAATAAAATACTAAGCAAAAGAAACAATACAGAGAAAGAAAGAAGGCAGAAAGAAAAAATAAAAAGGATGAAGAGAGAAGGAAAGAATGCAGACAAACAATACTGAAGAAAGCCTACCGCTAGGACAGGGAGAGAGCGGCCTGGGGAAGTCAGCATTGAGTATGGAGAGATAGGGCTGGTGAGTATGGAGAACGGAATTTTAAACAATTTTTTATTTTTTGTGTGTATTTACCCCTACCTACCCTTTATCTATAGTTACCTCTGTCTGCTAACTGGAAACCCTCCCACTTGTCCTGTCCCTGCTGACTGCAGGGGTCCAAGGTTTCACCTTAGCACCCCCCCCCCACACCCACCCGGCTCCGCTCCTGACGCAAGATCGAGCTGCTGTTCTCACCGCTGGATGAGAGGTGAGTATCTGATTATTTTTTGGGGGGATTTTAAGCTGGTGCTGATTGATTCTGCAGAAGCGGAATCCGTTAGCACCAGGTCCTAGCTGTGTGTTTTATTTTTGATGTAATTAGCGTTAGGACTTAGTAATCCTAACGCTAATTAACTCTTTGCGCTCCCCATGTTAAGCATAGGGAGCGCAAAGTACAGTAACCTCGCGCTGAAAAGCACAAGATCTGAATCGCTAATGGGTTTTTTAACCCGTTAGCTTTCGGATTGTAACATGGGCTGCATACACTAGGGCCACTTAACCTAATGTTAACGCTCACACAGCTGAGCACTAACCTTAGCGTTAAGAATGTAATGGGGCCCTGTGAGTTTTATTGTTGTGCGTTTTTATTGCTGTGGAGGTCTGTCATACGCTTATACACAGCGCACATTACTGTGAGTTATATTGCCGTGGAGTGCTATGATACAGTAATGTGTGGTGTGTATCACAGAGCTCCACAGCAATAAAACAGTAATGCGCGGTGTGTATGAGTTTTATTGCTGTAGAGTTCTTCGATACACAAATACACCGCACATTACTGTAAGCTTTATTGCTACATACAGAGGGGGAGGGTATATAACTATGAGCGTATATGTAAATGTATGGCTATGTGTATAAATGTATGTAATTATATTTAAACAGGTTGCTGTGCATATACACCTGCACCTATTTTTTTTGTCCCAGTCTGCCCTTGCCCCATTGTCATGCACTCAAAGGGCCAGTATCACTCCTGGAATCAGCAAACACCGTATATGTTGTCTGCCCTCTGTAAACTAAGACCAACTGTGGGCATCTTAAATTCAATGTGAGGAACAGGTAGGACACTAAATAGTGTTGCTGGGCAGCAAGAGGTTAAATAGCCACTTTACTCAAATTTCATCTCTTTTTTCCCCCCTTAAAAAGGACACTACCACTTATATAAACTGTAACTAGATTACTTGTGCATTACAAATAAAGACACCTTTATAAAACACATGCTGCTATTTATTTCTTTGTTTAAAGTACACAGGAAAAATAAAGGGGTTTTAGGGGTTTATATCTCCTGTTTCAGTTTTGTGGATTTTTCCCATGAGGCAACATTTACCAAAATCTGTACAAACATCTTTACTGCTGTTTATCTAATCTACAGTTAATGGGGTGGAATAGGGGGGAATGTTTAGATAAGGCAGCAGGAGGTGTATTGTGTTCTCCAGGCTACTACAGATCAGAGTTTGCATCTGAATGAGATATGACAGGGAACTTAAAAGAATGCTAACCCCCCCCCCCCCGGTGATGTCCTTTGAATACATTCCACACAATACAATGATGTGAGTCGTGCTTACCCATTTACTCCATTCTATGGCCAAAGCCACACAGTGAGGAGTAAGTGATGGAAAGATACTGGGGGGGGGGGCAAAATATCACACAATGGATGCACCCAGTGACACATAGAGGAAAATATCACACAATGGATGCACCCAGTGACACATATAGAGGAAAATATCACACAATGGATGCACCCAGTGACACATATAGAGGAAAATATCACACAATGGATGCGCCCAGTGACACATATAGAGGAAAATATCACACAATGGATGCACCCAGTGACACATATAGAGGAAAATATCACACAATGGACGCACCCAGTGACACATATAGAGGAAAATATCACACAATGGATGCGCCCAGTGACACATATAGAGGAAAATATCACACAATGGATGCACCCAGTGACACATATAGAGGAAAATATCACACAATGGATGCACCCAGTGACACATAGAGGAAAATATCACACAATGGATATACCCAGTGACACATATAGAGGAAAATATCACACAATGGATGCACCCAGTGACACATATAGAGGAAAATATCACACAATGGATGCACCCAGTGACACATATAGAGGAAAATATTTTCTTAACTAAACATACAAGAGAAAAACAAAACACATGTAAAATATCAGCAACATCAAATAAACACAATAAGGACATTGCATTTTATGGTGGTACTGGCCCTTTAAACGCTTTGCTGTGGACGATGCGCTGAGCACATCCAATGGTTTCATTGTTGTGTGCGTAGGAAGCACACTCAGCTTGTTGTAGAAGAAGTCTCATAGCGCAGCACTGATAGTGGGCTTTCTTTCATAGCTGGCTGACATCTTTGATGTGAGCCATTGCTGTGGGACATCCGCTTCGTACACTAGCGTCACTGTCCAGTAACAGGGTCTCCATTCCTGATTATGTTTTAAGCCGTAGATTATATAACCATAAAGGTTTGGTTGATAAAACGTGGAAAAATAAATTTACATGCTACAAATGATTGAAATCCTAATGGAAATTTTTTGGCATTTTTTGATATGGCATTCTGACATGACATAAACCATACATATAGTAATGATGTATTTTGATTGCACGCAGGAGTGCATGTGCGTATATATAATATATATACACACACACCAACACACACAAAATCACCAGGATCCCACTTCTATATGTATATATATATATATATATATATATATACACACACACACGTGTTTGAGATTTTGGGTGCACACCCTAATGCAATAGGCTGCGCACACCTATGATTGTAATACTGCCCTTAGTTGGTAGTCAACAGACTATATTGGAGTAAAAGGATAAACGAGACCATACGGCGCATAGAACAGTGAACAGATAATTGTATGAACTACTGGTTAATAGGAGTAAAAGTGAAAGTGTCCTTTAAGATATAAAAAGTATCCTTAAAAATGCAAAAAATGTCCTTTAAAATACCAAATAGAGGAGGTAAAAGAGTACAAGAATTTTAAAAGGATTAATAAGTCAATTTGTGCAAAATAAGTCAGTGGTTTATACTCAAGGGGTGTTGTTGATTGAAGACAATACATTAATCTTCACTGTGGTGTGGATATCAAATCTTCTCTTTAAAGGTGTCCCTCAGGGAA
Organism: Leptobrachium leishanense; assembly: GCA_009667805.1. Classification (NCBI taxonomy): domain Eukaryota; kingdom Metazoa; phylum Chordata; class Amphibia; order Anura; family Megophryidae; genus Leptobrachium; species Leptobrachium leishanense. The sequence continues at coordinate 197,785,604 of CM019065.1, read as the reverse complement.
AAATAAAGGCAATAATAGTGCAGATGGTCTTACTAAGATGAGGTAATTTAATAAAATGAATGTTTCACTCACATTTATTAGAGCCTAAGGGAAATCCAGGCTCAAGGAAAATAGCTTGCGGCCAAGTATAGGGTGGCACGTCCCTCCTTTCATCTGTGGTGATTACTAGATAAAGCAGAGAGCACTCCATAGCGTAACTCTGTGCAATACAGGTGGAGGATTAAATAAAAATTGGTCACACTCACCAGTTATAGAGCCTCTCAATTCCAGGCTCAAGGAGTATCGCCTTGGGTCCTCTTAAGGTGGGGGCCCAAACCTCTTTGATGTAGCAGCAGTTGGTCCAGATGTCCAAAAAAAGGAAAAAGTGGCGAATGCAAAAATATAGGTAATGAATTTATTGGAATAAATAAAATCCTGGACAAATTGTACCGAGACGCGTTTCGGCTAAAAGCCTTCCTCAGTCGGTATGTTTAGTGTCCACAAAGTGCAAATAAAGTGGACACTAAACATACCGACTGAGGAAGGCTTTTAGCCGAAACGCGTCTCGGTACAATTTGTCCAGGATTTTATTTATTCCAATAAATTCATTACCTATATTTTTGCATTCGCCACTTTTTCCTTTTTTTGGACATCTGGACCAACTGCTGCTACATCAAAGAGGTTTGGGCCCCCACCTTAAGAGGACCCAAGGCGATACTCCTTGAGCCTGGAATTGAGAGGCTCTATAACTGGTGAGTGTGACCAATTTTTATTTAATCCTCCACCTGTATTGCACAGAGTTACGCTATGGGAGTGCTCTCTGCTTTATCTAGTAATCACCACAGATGAAAGGAGGGACGTGCCACCCTATACTTGGCCGCAAGCTATTTTCCTTGAGCCTGGATTTCCCTTAGGCTCTAATAAATGTGAGTGAAACATTCATTTTATTAAATTACCTCATCTTAGTAAGACCATCTGCACTATTATTGCCTTTATTTTTCCCTGAGGGACACCTTTAAAGAGAAGATTTGATATCCACACCACAGTGAAGATTAATGTATTTGTCTTCAATCAACAACACCCCTTGAGTATAAACCACTGACTTATTTTGCACAAATTGACTTATTAATCCTTTTAAAATTCTTGTACTCTTTTACCTCCTCTATTTGGTATTTTAAAGGACATTTTTTGCATTTTTAAGGATACTTTTTATATCTTAAAGGACACTTTCACTTTTACTCCTATTAACCAGTAGTTCATACAATTATCTGTTCACTGTTCTATGCGCCGTATGGTCTCGTTTATCCTTTTATCTTATTCTTGGCACGTATTTTGGTTGTTTTTTATGTGCTTCTCACCATACTTAGGCAGCAATTGATTATTTATTCACATAGCACTTTAATTAACTAAAATTAACAAGCGCCCACACTGTACAGTGTATACCCGTATACACACTTTTTAATCAACTCTTCTATAATTGGAGTAAGATGGAGCAATTCCCGTAAGAAGTGACATAGGTACAAATGGACCGCTGTCACTGGGCGTGAACCAGATGAGAAAAAAGGAAAAACTTTACTAAAAAAATACCAGGTTACTTACCTCAAAATAATATGAATGATTAGTATTACAAGTAAGTGTTCGGTGAGTATACCTTGTTTTCCCCCTGCATATGTAATTCTAGTAGAATTATCCTGGCAGTGTGTTTGAGATGTTCAGACTTGTTGCCTGATATGACCCATGAAGCAGGGGCAATCAAAATTTATGTATCGTGGTGAGAAGCTGATGTGCCTCCTAAGTAATGAGAATGTGGCAGAATCTTGCTTAAGGCAAAAGTAATATTTGTACAGTCTCAGTTTATCGGTTTAGTCACAGAAGTCTATTTCAGATAAATATTGTGTAGTGCATAAAGCTGGAATCATAGCAATTGAGCTTTTAATGCATTCTTCCAGATCTCCGTAAAATGTGACATTAACTTAGCGTTGTTAAGAGCCTAATTTAGGCAAACTACAAAGAACGTGAAGAGAAAGGTACCTTCAGTGGGCTTGAGGCACCACATCTTCTAGCTGTCATGACAACTTGTTCTTTTGCCTCAGAATAATGTTTAATTGATTTGCAGTGAGACATTGAAAATGATGGATGTTATCATGTAGCCATAATCACTTCAAAGTCAGAAGTATTTACTGTATATCAGAGGCCTAAAGGTTTTTGCATCTCTGAGTAGAGTAGGTTGTAGAGGGCGAAACCATGGTTCATTATTTGTCATCTACTGTGCCTCACTCGGAGTTTGAAATTGGGGCGTATGGTCCTCCTCCTTCTGTGTGTCTAGGTCAGGGGTCAGCAATCTTGGCTCACTTATGTTTTGGGAACTACATTTCCCATGTGGCTCAGTCAGCCTAATGGGTGACCGATCATCATGGGAGATGTAGTTCCCAAAACATCAGGGAGCCAAGGTTGCCTGTCCTCTGGTTTAGGTGAACGCATAGAAAGTAAAAAGGACATGCAGATTTAGGAGCTTTTAGACTCGGGTCAGACGAGCGCAGTGTTGCCGCACATTTTAACGTCCGTGGTAGCATACAATTATGATCAATAGAGACCTGCACACGAAGTACGTCCGCACAGAAGTACGGACGCACAACGGACACGGCAAACGGACGCAAGTTAGGCAAGACTTTAAAACCGCTAGAACGGACGTGCGGAGTGCGCAACGTCCGCATAGCTTTGTGTGAGAGTGATGGAACGTAGTCAGACGGACTGCATTTTTGACGTTCAGCATTTTTGATGGAAAAATGGTTTTTCATATAAATTTTATTTCCCATCTACATCAGTCACAAAAACGGACCGTGTGGTCACTACCCTGTCGTCAGTCAGAAAGTACGTCTGCTGTGCACGGACGCACAGTCCGCACAGAATGCGTTCGTCTGACCCTAGCCTTAATGTTATTTTGCTAGATGTGTGGACAATACACTGCTGTTTGTTCTTGAGTTTCTCCCTAATACCTTATACCAGTGGTACCCAACCCTGTCCTAAAATACTCCAGGCCAGGTTTTCCAGATATCAGAAGGTGATATGATTTGCTGCTCAGTGATTGCAGTATTCAGTCTGCATTTCCCCAAGATGATCCTTAATCCAGAGCAGGGCTGTCAAACTCTGGCTGACCCCCAATGTTTCTGTACTGCATCTCCCTTGATTCCTTGGCCATCTATTGCCTGGCCATGAGTTTTATTTTACTGCCCTGACCTAGAGCGGTAGAGGGTAACTGAAGACATGGTTGGGAATCACTGCTTTATACTGATCCCTTTAGTAATCAAATCATCCACATACATTGCACTTAGTACGTTTTATATTTTGCTTTTTTTCACATCCCCTTTTCCATACATTAATTTTTAGTATTTAATACTTTAACGCAGTTTCAAAAAAGATTTTCTTAAGTACTTAGAATGAGATAATTTCTTCTTTGCTGCATTCTGTATGGTTTTAGCTTTGCTTCTCATGAAAATACTGATGCTTCAAAAAACAACCCAACACACATGGACATATCAATGTTTGGGGGAAATCATTGAGGCAAGCCAAAAAATTATTGAGTTGATGGAGAAGCTGGATAACTGAAGCGCACGAATATGTGGTGCTGTGATGGTTGATGAACATGTATTGGCAGAGGCTGACTGTAAGGTTGACATTCTTTCAAAGCATTTGTCCTCCAATCACATCTGACAGTGCTGGTAATGATTGCATCTGAAGGGAGAACATGCTTCTATTTCCTGATGCAAATGAAGGTGGAGGATAGGCAAAAGTAGGTTGTGTGAGACCAGGCTTTATGGGCCAAATGCAAACATATTCGCTGATCTGACACATGGAGGTACCCAATAGCATAAAGAAAAGGGGGAGGGGGTAATTTTACAAATAATTTCCCAAACCCAATTTCAAATGCTTGGGGCTATTTGCATATACATGGATTGCAAAAAAATTGGGGTTTATTTATTGAACTTTGAGTTTATTAGAGGATAACCCACATACTTGGAAGAGGTAAATTAAAGATCGGGGACCTGCTACTTAACCCCTTAACGCCACAGGACGTACATTTATGCCCTGCATTAGGCGGGCTTTGGAGCCGCAGGACGTAAATGTATGTCCTCGGCGTTTTCAGCCCCCCCGGGAGATACTCGCCTCCTCCGGCGGCTCCCTCGCTGCTCTGACTCCCACGGAGTCAGATCGGCAGGGTTTCCTCCTCCGGTGCACTGACGTCATCGCGCCGGGGGCGTGATGACGTCAGTTTCAGGTGTGTCCCCCCCCCCCCCGCCGAAGCAGGGGAAGCGCCTGAAGGGGAGGGGGGGATCCTTTGGATCCCTCTATCTCCCCATCGCCGGGGACCAGGCGGCTGTGGCCAGCATCGCTGGAAGGGTCACAGCCTGACCTTTCCAGCGATGTATGGGGGATTAACCCCTTAGTTGCCAGGTCGCGACCGGGCACTAATTTGTGCCCGATCGCGGCCTATTTCCGGTGGGGGCCGCCATCTTGGATGGCAGCCCCCACCTCTGGGTCACCCCCCCGGTCAACTGACTCATCGCGCCATGCGCGATGATGTCAGTTAACCGGGGAACCCCCTAGCTGCAAAGGGATTTCCTATGGAAATCCCTTAGAGGAGATAGGGGGGCTCTTTGAACCCCTTTATCTCCTGATCGGTGGCAGCTAGGAGGCCATGTATGATATTTCTGGAAAGGCCAGAGCATGGCCTTTCCGATGATATCAAACATGACCATGTGATATGTAAAATAAAAGTTTAAAAAAAGTAAAAATAAAAATATAATAAATTTTTTTTATTTTTTTTAAATGCAGCACTATTGTTCACATTTCAATTATAATGTGAACAATGATGCTTCACTAACTATTTTTTTTTGGGGGGGGGTTTAAGCTAAAATCACGCAATTTCTCACCAAAAAAAAAAGGGGTTCCCCGTTCTAATTTTTTTAACAAATCTACCCCACAACATATGACCGCAGAGCCTCGGATAATAAAATTTAAAAACAAACACTTTACACACTGTGGAAGATTGAAATTTTATTGAAAATTCACATTTTTTTTTTTTTACATTTTTTGTTATAGCATTTTGGCAGGGCATGACATATACATATAATAATGATATATTATTAATCTGCCGAGTCTGCCGGAAAGAACGATATATAATTTGTCTGGGTGGTATAATAATACGTGACTTAAAAACGGTCAAAATGAGCTCAGCAAACTTCTACTTCCGAAACAGCGCCGAAGTTGTAAAATTACTCCCGCCCTTAAAGGGATACTCAGGCAATATGACCACCTCAGCTTTTTAAGGTGGTCATATTGCCTGAAGTATCCCATTTTTTTCCCCAGCCTTCTATCTTTTCCCGATCGGCTGATATTGCTGAGAGAAGCGGTGGACTTTACTCCGCCCTCCCAGCTGTCAATCAGCCGATCGGGTTTCAAGGTCCCCGCGTTTTGGAACTCTCGGCAAAGCTGGGACGTCATCGCGCTAGAAGCGCGATGACGTCCCACCACTCCGGCAGAGTCGCGGGAACGCGCAGGAGAAGGAGCCACTGCCTCCGCCTCCTTCTCCTCCGCCAAAGAGTTTTTAGACGAGCAGACGGGGTGAACTTCAGCTCACCTCGCCGCTCGTGAACGTGCGCTGCTCCGCGCATGCGCGGTTGAATGAGCAGGATTCCGGGAGGAAGCCTGCTGGTTTACGTGATAGGCGCGCATGCGCGCTTTGCACGTAAACCTGTAGCCAAGTTCCAAGTTTCCACGACGGGAGCGGAAGAGGAGGGAGGTGAGTAAAAAAAAAAAAAAAAAACCCCGTTGGAAAAGTGTCGTTTATAGGGTAAGTATTACATTAAAAATATATATATATATACTGAATGACTAGTTAGGGCAATAGCTTTAATATAATGTAAAAAAGGGGGTGTGATTTTCAGACTGGAGTGTTCCTTTAAGGGGTTAAGGGAAGAGGACAGGCATTGTAGCTTCATGGCAAAGCATGAAGGTGTTGATGCCCCGGCATGTGGCTTTCTGAGGAATCCCAGGATGTTTAGCAGATGTCCTGAAATATCAAATCAGATTTACAGACCCTGCTGCCGAAAACGCCATGCTTAAAATGTGTTGCAAATATTGCTTTAAGAATGTAAAAAAGGTAATTTGCTGTGTATTGAAATTTGGAACGCCTACCTGGCAATTGGTTGATTTTATTTTTTTTAAAGGATTTTTGGGAAATGTACTGCAGTGACCTGTTCAATCTGCCAACAGTTTGACGAACCGGTTTAGGAAGCAGATCATCTGATTTAATTAAAATATTTTTTTTATTTAGCTAGTACAATATAGCACGATATATGGTTACCCAACCAGTAAAGAGCTGCCTTTATTCATTTATTTTGTAGCTTCTCTCTTCTTCACAGTCCTGCTGTGGTAAATATTCATGTATGTGTATTTTAATGGGTCCATCACAACAACATGCGTTGTTCTTCTGCAGTATGGTGACAGTGCAGCGTGACACAGTGGTCCATTAGCCTCGCACTTTGCTACGCTCTGTTGTGGCTTTCCTGGACAAGTGGTCAGCATAAGCTATTTTTGTTCTCATGGGTTCAAACATCATGGTGTACCTTAACATCAGTACATTGCTTTTCTAAAATACTATTGAATGATTTCTGCTGGCATTCGTACGATAATGATTTATAATCTATATGAATTGGTTTGCTTTATATGCGTTTATATAGATTACATAGAGACATTAGTAGTTGCTGCACAAGTTGTCTCTTGGCTGGATATATCGTTCTCTGGCTTAATCCGTCAGTAACGGGTGTAGCAATTACGCTTCATAGTTTAGAATCTGCTCCGAGACAGAAGCTGCCAGGTTACGTTTTCAGCTTGCACAGTCTGTTGCAGAGACCTGCCAAAAACAAAAGCCTATATATAGTATGACCCTGTAAAACTTTTCTAAAGTGATATATATACAGTCAGGTCCAGAAATATTGGGACATCGACACAATTCTAACATCTTTGACTCTATACACCACCCCAACGGAGTTGGAATGAAACAAACACAATGTGCTTTAAATGCAGACTGTCAGCTTTAATTTGAGGGTATGTACATCCAACTCAGGTGAACGGTGTAAGACTTCCAGCAGTTTGCAGATGTGCCTCTAACTTGTTAAGGGACCAAAAGTAATGGGACAATTGGCTTCTCAGCTGTTCCATGGCCAGGTGTGTGATATTCCCTCATTACCCCAATTATAATGTGCAGATAGAAGGCCCAGAGTTAATTTCAAGTGTGCTATTTGCATTTGGAATCTGTTGCTGTCAACTCTCAAGATGAGATCCAAAGAGCTGTCACTATCAGTGAAGCAAACCATCATTAGGCTGAAGAAACAAAACAAACCCATCAGAGAGATAGCAAGAACATTAGGCGTGGCCAAAACAACTGTTTGGAACATTCTCAAAAAGAAGGAACGCACCGTGAGCTCAGCAACACCAAAAGACCCGGGAGACCACGGAAAACAACTGTGGTGGATGACCGAAGAATTCTTTCCCTGGTGAAGAAAACACCCTTCACAACAGTTGGCCAGATCAAGAACACTCTCCAGGAGGTAGGTGTATGTGTGTCAAAGTCAACAATTAAGAGAAGACTTCACCAGAGTGAATAAAGAGGGTTCACCACAAAATGTAATCCATTGGTGAGCCTCAAAAACAGGACGGCCAGATTACAGTTTGCCAAACAACACCTAACAAAGCCTTCACAGTTCTGGAACAAGATCCTATGGACAGATGAGACCAGTATCAACTTGTACCAGAGTAATAGGAAGAGAAGAGTATGGAGAAGGAAAGGAACTGCTCATGATCCTAAGCATACCACCTCATCAGTGAAGCATGGTGGTGGTGGTGTCATGGCGTGGGCATGTATGGCTGCCAAGGGTTCTCTTGTATTTATTGATGATGTGACTGCTGACAAAAGCAGCAGGATGAATTCTGAAGTGTTTCGGGCAATATTATCTGCTCACATTCAGCCAAATGCTGCAGAACTCATTGGGCGGCGCTTCACAGTGCAGATGGACAATGACTCAAAGCATACTGCAAAAGCAACCAAAGAGTTTTTGAAGGGACAGAAGTGGAATGTTATGCAATGGGCAAGTCAATCACCTGACCTGAATCCCATTGAGCATGCATTTCACTTGCTGAAGACAAAACTGAAGGGAAAATGGCCCAAGAACAAGCAGGAACTGAAGACAGTTGCAGTAGAGTCCTGGCAGAGCATCACCAGGGATGAAACCCAGCGTCTGGTGATGTCTATGTGTTCCAGACTTCAGGCTGTGATTGACTGCAAAGGATTTGCAACCAAGTATTAAGAAGGGAAAGTTTGATTTATGATTATTATTCTGTCCCATTACTTTTGGTCCCTTAAAAAGTGGGAGGCACATCTGCAAACTGCTGTAAGTCCTACACCGTTCACCTGAATTGGATGTACATACCCTCAAATTAAAGCTGACAGTCTGCAGTTAAAGCACATTGTGTTTGTTTCATTCCAACTCCATTGTGGTGGTGTATAGAGCAAAATATGTTAGAATTGTGTCGACGTCCCAATATTTCTGGACCTGACTGTATATTATCATGTTTGTGGTTATTTTTTTTTCCACTCTCTTCACTCGTGCAATCCTTAACCATATCTCTACCAAAAACCTTTTTTACGCACTTTAGCATTGAAATGCAAAAAAAATTATAATTGGAAAATAAAACCCAATTTTATACCCTTTGTAATGCAAGATTAGTTTTTTTTTCCTTGGGGAGAAACCACATTCTCAGATCTCACTCCTGTCAACCTGTGTCACTGTAAAGAAGCTACAAGGAGCAGCCCCACCTTCACTGTAACAAAACATTCAATGAACTTTATTGGTGCATTACAGCATTCAAAGAAGGACAAACTCCACTACTGCACAGGGCTGCCGCCAGGCAAGTTGTTGTTATTGTTGAAAATCACTGTACAAGTTGTTGCTGTAGTTTTCATATGCCTATAAACCTATTTTTATATTGGTATTGTATGGAAGCTGCATTGCTAATAATCTCTATATAATCCCTAAAAATGTCTATTTACAGTATTTGAGACCAAGATTATTTCTGCCTGTGTACTAATAATTCAGATCCTATTTGAAATTGTGCAAGATAAGGGACATCTAAAGATAGACTCAGCATGAAAACCTGAATAACCCAGCAGTATGCCGGTTAAGAGATCAATTCCAAGGGTTTCATAGGTCTTGTAGCAGAACTGAAGAAACCCTCAAAAGCCTATGTGGACACTGCATTTTCTTAAAGCCTATTTTATAGAGGGCTGGATGGTACATAAACACCGCCTGAGCGGTGTGTGATGACAGAAGGGAATTAAACATGATTTAGTGTTTCATTTGCTTTTATATTTGTCTGTTAAATTACCAAATACATGAAACTTGAAATCTAGAAAGGAAAACCTAATAATAGGATTGTTTTTTTCCACCCGTGCTTCATGCATTGTCTTAACGTTCTCCCTATTCTTGACACGTAGATGCTTTCAATGGCCCAGATCTCTTAAATGCTATACTGGATGCATTTCAAAGCATTTTCAGTTAGGGAAATACAATATAGCACATGAATAAAATGACAAGGTCAAGATGCAAGTGTATTCCGTGTTTTTTGTTTAGATGGGTGAAATGCTAAATTCACAGTGATTGGCCTCAAAATCAGAGACATGCTTATTCCAGTTGTTGAAAACATGGCATTCTTCATTTTAGTGTCACTAGATATGGTGTGTGCTTGCATATAATACATTTTTATATTCCAAAATGAGGACGTTTAGTGAAATCCAAAAGCAACCGCAACCTATATCTGGAATCCTCAGCCGCTGTTGGATTAAATCTGCTTTTACGCTTATCTCGGTTGGCCAATATTCTCCCTTTTAATTTGTTGTTGAATATGAGTTCATAAGCAGATCATGACAGCGATATATGCTTCTCGTCCTTTTAGCACAGATGAAAAGGTTATTATGCAGAGTAATACACTGTAGTCAAATTAACAATGATGTGAATGGCTGATGCTTTTGCATACAACAAAGATCTGTTACGTAGTTGACATTTATACAAAGTAAGCAAAAGAGATGGTTATTAGGAAAACTAGAGAAATAGCAGGAGTGCGGATGATGTGAGAACCAAAACCTGTGTACTGTAGTGATTTTAGGACGTGAAAAATAAGAGCGGTAACTTCGCCATTACCAGAGGATCATATGTAGGTAGACAGTTTACATAGTATTGTATATATGCATGCCTGTCTTTTACGACTGTTTCCTGGGCGCAGCTTCTGCCACATAGCTATCGAAAGGAAACTTTTTCATGGATAATGAAGATCCATAACCAATGTCTTTGAAGAGAATTGCAAAAAAAATAAAAAAAAATAAAAAAAATGGCCTTCGCTCTCAGACCCAGGTGTCCAGGTTGTCCCATGAGGGACAGATTTAAAACCTGGTCAATGTTCTTAGGACTTCTCTATGAAGTTGATGTATGGTTAGAAAATTCTACTATGTCAGGGACTATTAAGGTATGTGAGGGTTTGTGGGTATTTTTGTGTTCATCTTAATACATTACTAAGCGCTCCACATGAAAAAATATATTTGAGCACTAGACACAGGTGGCTAAAATGCATAAATGAAATAAAGTTTTCTAGGACTGAAACAACTAATCGATTAATCAACTACTAAGGCCGTGGTCAGATGAGCGTTTTGCAGAGCGGAAGGAACGTCCATGAGAGTGGACGTTCCTTTCACTCGGACGCCCGTCTGGCCACCTCGCTGAGTGCATTTAGTTCGCTCAGCGCTGCAAGGCTCGATCCCCCTGTGTTGAATCGCGCTTTGCAGCCCTGTCGAACACTCGTCGTAGCGCTTCGACGGGGAGGCTTAATAAACGGACGCAGCAGGCCTGTTATAGCGTGCGCAATTCGTGTGTGCACTACAGCATATGGCCTGCCCCGATGAAGCGTCACAACGCTGCAACGGACGCCTGGAGGCACGACAATATGGGTGTGCATAGTGTGCTCGCCTTGCCTGGCCAATCGATAATGAGAATAGTCGTCAACTACTTTCATTATCGATTAATGGGTCTGTGTATAGCACACACTGTTTAGAGTCAGACAAAGTTAAACATTATTTACCGCAGATACTATTCTGGAGCAGATTGGAGAAGACGTGCTGCTGCTTTACTCTGTAGGAGTTTGTTTTACAAAAATTTTTTTTACAAAAATTATAGTCCAAGAACGGAATGAGAGTAAAATGTCATTTTATAACTTTTTTTTTAACTTTCAGCCTTTATCCTTACGTCGTGAGTTTAGCTTCCACAGCTATTCAGTTGCTATGCCTTCCTTGTGCCTGATCCAAAAGTGTTTTGTGTGATTTGCTTTGGTTCCATTTAAAACATGCTTACTTGGAAATCACAGAAAAATGGCCGTTACTTTCCAGCAATATACACTTCACTTGGCTTTTAGTCCTTGTTTATAAAATAGAATAAATTAACATGTACTAGGCTGAAAACTGGCTTCTTCGGAATTGCTAATGGGTTCAGTTATAAAACATTCAGTTTGTATACTTGTAATATTCTTCTAGCAGTAAGGTGACTAAGATGTATTGCAAAGCGGTGGTGGTGTGAATTGCAAACAGTAGCTTAAACACTCCTACATTTAGTGATTTGCAATGTTGTGCCTATTTTTGTTATACTGTTTGCACAATATGGCTCCAGCAGCAATTTTAAAACCATTAAATATGTAGTTATTAAAGACCTGCTAACTTTGAAAATACTGTCATTGGGTGCACAAATTTATGAAATAATGATGTCACAGGAAGCAATGAGACAAGATATTGTGTTGATTGCTGCATCACCACAAGGAACACACTGGGAGACTCTGTGCTGCTTCAAGAGTGTAACCTGCTGCACAGAGACCTGCTGGCTGTGGACAGCATGCCCCTGGAAGAGGACTGCTTAGCATCTCCGTTGTGTGTGTATCATGGCTCCCCTACTGCTTCTCCTTTTGTTTCTGACGTCAGGTTCCCCTAGATTCCAAAATGCTCGGGATCCCTAGCTTTCCGGATAACGGGTCCTCACTCTGTACACTAGGATTCTGATTTGTCCATTCCCCTTTATACACTTCTATACTGTGCAAGTGTGAGCTATATATCAAGGGTCACAGGGTAGTCTGTGAGTTCTGCATGTGTGATGAGATTTGTGTATCGGAATCGTGGGTGTGAAGATGATTCAGCCGATTTTGTGTAATTCTTTCCTAGCAATAAGAATCTGAGAAAATATCTTGGGCACTATTCCCTAGTGAACACTAACTGTAGCTTTTGGATGAGTAGATGTTAACGCTAGGATAAGAGACTTTTTAACGCATGCCCCCATATTACCATCCTAACACTAAACCCGTAAAAAATAACAGTTGCATCAGTGACTGCACTAGCTTCCGCAAGCTTACTGTACTTTGCCATCCTATACTTAACATGGGACACGCAAACATTAATTAGCGTTTCGATAAGTAAGGTATTACAAAGTCCTAGCACTATTTACCTTAGGGATGCGCAAACCAAAACTTTACCTACACCTAAAAGCTGGTGCTAAACGATTCCTCTTTAGCAAAATCATTTAGCAACCCCTCCCCAATAAATCTGATACTCCCCTCTAATACCACGGTGAGAACGGTGGCCTGATTTGCTGCTTTTTATTTCTGGGAGCAGAGCGTGACTGGGAACAAATAGTTCCCAGTATCCCTCTGCGATCACTCTGCGGTAGAGAGGGCAGGGCTCGTGGCACAGAAGCACAACCCTCCATGGAGTCCAACAGACTCCAAGAGGTGATACTCGCGGCAGCGCTACCGTGAGTATCACTGCAGCTAGTGCAACGTTCTAGAGCAAGGTGCTGATACAGCTCTTGCCCTGGAATATCACACTGTAATGTGGATGTTACAGTGTAACCTGCAGGCGCAGGTTTTCCCTGTTAGCGTCCCAATTTTAGCAAGATGCACGAAATAGGGCCCCTTGTTTTGAGTTGAATCCAGAAACCAGCTCTTGGAAGTGCGAGCCAGTCCTGGGTAAGTATTATAATACAAGTACAGGAAATTCCTCCCCATAGTGTGACATTAGGACTCTGTACTATAATCCGAATATTGTTAAATATGTGACACAATGAAATATATGGGAAGAAATGTATCTATTCTGTTACTCCTATTGTATCCCTGTGTGTTTATCCTTCTTATCTGTCTGTTTCCGTGCCTTTTATGTACCTTTTTTTTATAGCATAGCTAATAGCTGCCATAAAATATTTTACAGAATCACACATAGTGATGTCCCTTGGTAATTACCCTTTTCACTCTGCTAAATCTTTTACAGCCTACAGATGCTTGTAGCAATGCCATTTCTGCTCATTTATGTTGGGAGAACATGTGCCACCGTGGGAGAAATGATCTGCATGATTTCTCTTAACAGGCAACTGCACAGAATTCTTGAAGGAGTATTTATCTGCAAGAATCCTGTTTCACACCATTGACTCATCTTGTACCAGGGTACTAATCTTTTCTCTAATCAGCGCGAGCTAGGATGGATGGATACCCCAGGAGAGGAGTGCTGTCACTTTATAGTAGTTTAAATTAACCCACAGTGGATTACAATGCTTTCAATGAGAAGGGCCTTAATGAAGAACAGCGCTTTAATTAAGGGAATAAAGTGAGACAGAGCAAACACAGAGTCATGTGGCTAATGATGTGCCATCCTTTTATTTGAAATGTAGGAAAAGGAAATGGGACCATTGGCCAACCGCAAAAATAGTTACACCAAGAGTATTCGTATATTAATATTACACAAACTATTGTATACGTGAGTGCTGTTTTGTGCAAGTCGTGGTTCATGGCTCACAAACCATCATGGATTTTTTTTTATTTCTTGCATGGTTTCACAATTAATGGTTTTGCGAAGGAAAAAAAATCTCTTGCACTTTATCACCGTCTAGTGTTACATACTTTCAGAGGAAGTGTGGGAATAAGTTTGGGAAATATATCATTTTCGATTTCCATTAATTGTATCCTGTCATAGCGAATGGTAGAAATCTCCTTCCTTGCTGGCTAATAGAGAGCTGAACAGCAGTCACGCATATTCAAGGCTGACTTGATCAAGAATAGTCTCATTAATGAAAAGCAAGGCTGTTTCCCCTCCCTGTAATGTAATGTGGCGGTATTCATTAATGTGAGCATGAACCTTCATTAATAAGTTTCATTCTGGCAGCTGAATTTGGATTTGCCATGAGCTGCATTTGGAGGAGAAACCTTTCCCATTACTTAGAGGGACAGTCTAGCCGCTATTGCCACTTGCTCCCTCCTATCCTTAGCCAGAGCACTTCTGCCTTACAGGAACACTACCACTAATATAGCCTGAAACTAGATTACTTGCGCATTTCAAACAAAAACACACGAAACTCATACTACTGTTTTATTCATTGTCTTAATTAATTGCATATAAATAGGAAAAATAAACTTTTATCCTCTGGTGTGAGCTAACCCAAGCGTCGGCATGTTTTTGCATTAGCGTCAGGTAGATTCAATATAGCGCTTGACCAACAGATCGTTTGCCTGTTGCTACAAATGGAGAAAATCACTTAGCGCACGGTAATTTGTGCTTCGTAGCGCAAGCTTACTGTACTTACCGCATCCTATACTAAACATGGGGAGCGCTAGCGATCACTTGCGCTATTGTAACCAACACGTCGTTTGGTCCCGGCGCTAATTTCTACACGGACGCTAATCGCAAAAATTTACCTACTGCTCAGCCCTGGTGTTAACTGACGGAAAGAAGCAAAAAAGGTCCTTGCACCAAATTAACAGGCAATTGAAAGAAATGCAGCACAGGTGTTCTTTTGGCCCCGTACAAGATAGTAATGGATCTGGTCAGTAATGTCGATGCTGTTGCAGTAGGCTATATTATAAATGTATCCTTTATTGACATAAATCCTAAATCTAATGGCTAATTCTAAACCTTTTATGCTGGGGGATATTGATGGTATGTAAGCGGTTGAGTATTAGGGTTAGTATTATCCATGTGTCCCTTAAAGTCTTGCCTTAAAATGTGTATTATTTATATGCTGTAGCAGGAAAATTGTCACTCATCTGGCCTTGCTTTTGGACCTATTAAATGCAGTGTAGTGATTCTACATGCAGTCTTCATGCTCCTCCTTGCAGCATTGCAGCAGCTTGTGTTTTAGATGAACCAATGCAAAATAATGCATTGTGCGATCACCTCCACACTTGCACTTGGCATTGGAAATAATAAGTTGCGTTAGGGCAGGGCATTGTTAGCTTTAGAAGTGGGGGGGGGGGTCAGTGCAAAAAGAAAAGTTTTTATATACATCGGAAAGCCCAGACTATACCCTGTCCAGTAACACATCAATTGACTTTGTGGGGAGTATATCGTGGATACACGGGTCCAAAGTACTGCCACCTCTCCTTGCAGCTTGTGTTTTTGATGGAACAATATGTAATATCACACACTGCGCCATTGCCTCTAGACATGGTTCCGGTGTCGTAAATGAGAAGGTAAGTAATTGCATTATTGTTTACATTTTAATTAAAAAGTAGACAATGGTGATGTTTTAGAACAAGAGTAGGAAAAAATATATATATTTTTACTCTTTTCAGTCCTATTGGGTATAATTGGAAAGGCCAGGCTTGCTCTCAAAGTGTGCAGTATGACCCATCAACACTGAGCGCCAGCACGATGAGGGACAGGGCCGGATTTGTATCTCCAGAGTCTGTAGGCACAGAAATGTGAAGCTCCCCTATACCCCACCCCAAACAGAAAAAAAAGGAAACCTGCCAAAATGACTTTTTAAATTTTTGTTTTGGGCCAAACAAAAAAAAACGCATTTAGAAAAACTGAACCAGTTTCTCTCTGCGCTCAAAAGAAGGGGCAGAATCTGTTGCCTTAGTTGAGTTAGTGCAGTGGCATTGTTTGTTTTATATGTAAGATATATATTTTTGCAATTACCTTTTTAAATTTTTTATTTTGACTCCTTACAAATGGTCATATTTGGTATCGTTGTAAAGACCAGACTCTGACCTTTCCAATAACACCTCACTTAACATTGTGCAATATACGATTCAGAGATGCTGGGTTTCAAAGTTCCCCTGTCCTCTCACTGCAGTGCCACGGTCTAGGTTGTCAATGAAACCATGCATTGCAACATCAGCTCCACACTTGCTGGCAGCGTGGGAAATGAGAGGGTGAGTTAGAGCAGCATCACTGCTCACTTTATAGTTGTGCCGTGTCTTAATCCGGCCTTTCCACTGATATCGCAAATGTCCCTCTAACCCTTAGCGCTCCAGAGAAATTGTGGTCTAAATTATTGTAAATTGCAAAAAAAAGTAATCCCCCCCCCCCCCGAGCAAGGCACGTGCCTACTCTGCCTAGTTATAAATCCGGCCCTGATAGTGCGTGGTCTGAACCTGACAAGGGAGAATTGGGCAGACTAGATGGGCCGAAAGGTTCTTATCTGCCGACATTTTTCTATGTTTCTATGTACTGCTTTCTCATGTGGCCACCAGAGATTAGGGAATATCAACAGGGTTATTCAGAGAGCGGTGAAAAGCAGGAGAATGACACGAGAATGGCAAAATCTAGGTCAAAATAGCCGATTTGGAAAGTGAGATGAATGAGAGAATTTTTCTGGTTTGGCTATTTTAACCACTTGGCTGCTAAGGACGCGCTCAGCGCGTCCAGCCAAGTGGTTCTCCTGTGCTACGGACGCGCTCAGCGCGTCCGAGCACAGGAGGCAGCAATCCGCCGGATTCCGGCGGATTGCTGCGCCCCCCCGGTGCGGGCTGACATCTTGGATGTCAGCCCAGCACTCGGGAGCCCGGCGGGGACATTAGATGTCATCGCGGCGACGCGATGACATCTAATTCAAGCGCCCCCCCCCGCATGTGCGGAGGAGGCGCCTGAAAGGGAGGGGCGTTGCGGGGGTTAACCCAGGCACCATTTGGAAGGGCACATCCTGCCCTTCCAAATGGTACCTGGCATTAACCCCTGGGGTGCCGGATCACGAATCGGCGCTGAAAAGCGCCGGTTCGTGATCCTTTCCCGGAGCTGGCCGACATCTTGGATGTCGGCCAAGCCCCCGGGAACTCCCCCTGAGGACTGGCGTCATCGTGCATAGCACGATGACGCCAGTCCTGGAGTTAACCCCTAGCTGCCACCAACGGTGGAGATAGGGAGTTCATTGGAACCCCCGATCTCCCGATCCGTGGCAGCTAGGGGTTAAAGTTTGGTACTGTTGGATCGGCCAGAGCATGGCCGTTCCAACGATAGCAAACACGACTGTGAAAATTAAAAAAAAATTATAAAAAAAAATATACATTTTTTTTTCTTTTTTTTGGTTTGTTAGTGTAGCAATATTGTTCCCATTTCAATTATAATGTGAACAATGATGCTGCACTAACGATTTTTGTATGCGGTGCGTTTGTTAAAAATTGTGTAATTTCCCCCCCAAAAAAATGTAACGCGACCCCATCTCTAATTTTTTTAACAAGCGCACCCCATACAAAATATAACCGCAATTGCTCGCATGTTAAAATGTGAAAAAAAAACCACTTTACACATTGTAAATGATTGAAAATACATATTTTATTGCATTTTTTGTTATAATATACAGACATGACATAACGTATACATATAATAATGACATATTATGAATCTACCGAGTCTGACGGAAAGAACGATATATAATATGTCTGGGTCATATACTAAAATAAGCCTTCAAAACACGTTTAAACATGATGAGCAAAACCGGTAAAAATGACCTCAGCACAGAGGTGTGAAAAGCCTCAGCAGCGAAAGGGTTAACCTAGAATTTTCCATTCTCCAGCCTTCCCCTGCTTTTCACCGCTCTCTGAATAACCCTGAATGTGTTTTAAATGGGTCCCACATCCTCCTTCCCTTCCCACACGAGCAAACACATAAGTATCCACAAACCATTAAAACTACACTGAAAGTTGGTGCTTTTCACTTCAGTGCACTTCGTGATTCCTTTTCTCCCACATTTTGGTGGATTCACTATTTAGGAAATGGTCTCTGTAGTGCGCCGAAGATGTAGTCGAAGCCCCACAAAAAAAGTTGGAGACCGTCACCGAAGTGAATACCACCAAACTGCAAAAAGAACCAAAAACGGAACTCTCCTATTCTCCTAAAATGTGTTTAACCCCTTAACGCCGCAGGACATACATTTACACCCTGCATTAGGCGGGCTTTGACGCCGCAGGACGTAAATGTACGTCCTCGGCGTTTACAGCCCCCCTCCGGTAATACTCACCTCCTCCGGTCGCTCCCACGCTGCTCTGACTCCCGCAAAGTCAGATCAGTGTGAATCCCTTCATCCGGCGCTGTGACGTCATCGCGCCGGTGGCGCTGTGACGTCATCGCGCCGGTGGCGCGATGACGTCAGTTTCAGGCGTCCCTCCCCCACCGGAGCAGGGGAAGCGCCTGAAGGGGAGGGGTGGGATCCTTTGGATCCCTCTATCTCCCGATCGCCGGGGACCAGGCGGCTGTGGCCAGCATCGCTGGAAGGGTCACAGCCTGACCTTTCCAGCGATGTATGGGGGGTTAACCCCTTAGTTGCCAGGTTGCGACCGGGCACTAATTTGTGCCCCATCGCGGCCTATTTCCGGTGGGGGCGCCATCTTGGATGGCAGCCCCCACCTCTGGGTCCCCCCCGGTCAACTGACTCATCGCGCCATGCGCGATGATGTCAGTTAACCGGGGAACCCCCTAGCTGCAAAGGGATTTCCTATGGAAATCCCTTAGAGGAGATAGGGGGGGTTCTTTGAACCCCTTTATCTCCTGATCGGTGGCAGGTAGGGGGTCATGTATGATATTGCTGGAAAGGCCTGAGCATGGCCTTTCCAATGATATCACACATGACCATGTTATAAGTAAAATAAAAGTTTTAAAAAAGTAAAAATAAAAATAATAAAAAAAAATTAAATACGTGTTTTTTGTTTTTTTTAATGCAGCACTATTGTTCACATTTCAATTATAATGTGAACAATGATGCTTCACTAATGATTTTTTTTTTGAGGGGTTTAGCTAAAATCACGCAAGTTCTCCCCAAAAAAAAAATGGGTTCCCCGTTCTAATTTTTTTAACAAATCTACCCCATAAAATATGACCGCAGAGCCTCGGATAATAAAATTTTAAAAAAAAAAACACTTTAGACACTGTGGAAGATTGAAATTTTATTGAAAATTCAATTTTTTTTACTTTTTTTAAAAAATTTTGTTATAGCATTTTGGCAGGGCAGGACATATACATATAATAATGATATATTATTAGTCTGCCGGAAAGAACGATATATAATTTGTCTGGGTGGTATAACAATACGTGACTTAAAAATGGTCAAAATGAGCTCCGCAAACTTCTACTTCCGAAACAGCGCCGAAGTTGTAAAATTACTCCCGTCCTTAAGGGGTTAAACCAATAAAAATGTATTAAAATGTTTGTAAATAATAGAAAAGTACCTTTAACCCCGTACCGCCGGGAGGGTTGTGCCCGACGGCAGGGCGTTAATGACGGCTGCTGCTGCTGCAGGCCCCTCCAACCGGCCCACCTAGTGACACATGGCACTAGTCATTGGCTGCAGGGGGCTTTGAGTTCTGGCCATCCCGTGGCAGCCAATGGCCAACGCCGTGTGCCATCTGGTGGGTGGGCGCACAGAGGCATTTTGAAGCCAGCGAAGCATGCTTCAAGGCCCACCCGCAGCGAAGACGCAGCGTAAAATGTTAAAAAATAAGTCTCTTACAGAATAAAAAAACTTTTAAAAAGATTGGGAAAGAAAAATTCAGTCTAAACATACAAAAAAAATACAAAAAGGTATCCTAAAAAATTTAAAAGGCTTTTTGCTGAAAAGAAGAATTGTGTTTTAAAAAATACTACCTGTTTAAACCTGTCGATTGGAAACACCGAAAATCTGGGCAATTCAGTTTGGTGCAATTCGGTGACCAATTTGGAGGTTGGTGAATAACCCCTATAGTCAACCCAATATTTCGCGGCCTCATAGTCACTCCCACCCCACTCAGTAACACATTCTTATCTTGTTCAGCCACTCTTACTCCAGTGCCATATAGTCAACCAGTCACAAGCATGAATAAAAAAACAGCAACAAACAAAACCCTTTCCAAGCCTTATTTTCATCTGTCATGGTGGCTGCTGACACTTTTGTGCTTTGATCGCTATCTTGTGACAGACACTCAAAGCAAATGTTTTGCATGGGGTTTGATTTCAATAGTTGCAATCAGTTTGACTTCATGGATTCTACCCACAATCCACATTTTACTTCAATGAATTATATAACAAAATGCCTCCTCACTGTGCGCTCTTTATATAGAAAGTTAAAAGAGCTATTCACCGCAATATCCCAGCACATATCACTTACTAGTACTTTTCATAAATTGCTAGGTATAATGCCATCTCATTAACCATCTTAAGAAACACTTCCAATAAGTGTTCATATAAAACAGTCTTTGTTAAAACAAGCTTCATTCTATTGTCGCAGTGAGCTGAACAATACAGAAAGGCCAACGGAGAATACTTTTTTTTATATAGGTATCGTGATGAATTTGGTCATATGAAAGGAAAACATAATCCAGTTTAGGAACCCAGAATGTAAATATATATAGTATTTGTGTTTCTTAATAGTGAGGGATAAGACATGTTTTTTGACATTGATATTATTACCAATCCACATGACATGCTAACCTTGATTGCTCTTTCTCCCCAGCATTATGATTGTTGCTCACTTGTATATACGAATGTATTTAACTCCTTCACTACCAAGCACTTTTTGTTGGGGGGGGGGAATATGATATTCAGTTGAAACACTGGATGCATAGTTAACAATTAAATATAAAGTAAAATGTTATAATTGCACAGAAATTGCCATTCTAACATGATTAAAAATATCAAAATAATGTAAATTTTGCTCGTTTATTTTTTCATGTATTTGTTTAACCTTTGCAGAAATATTGTTGGAATGAAAGGTTCTGAACTCTAGATAGCATCCATTATCTTGCACAATTTTGCACTGGGTCTGCATTATTGACACATAGGCAGAAATGGCCTGTGTGTCAAATACAGTAAATGTGGTAAAGATAATAAAATGGTAAGGTGCTTATGGAGTTTGTAGTGATGAGATGCAACTTCCAAAATATGCTAGTAGAATATAAAAATATAAGTGGCATAATACCTGTATATGGAGATTACAGTAACACCTTGTATCTGTACTGTACAGGGACAGGGATCTTCAGTCATTATAACCCCCTGAATCTTCTCCTTGTACAGCAGTGACTGACCCCAGACCTCTTCCTGTATTCTGCGCTCTCCCTGGCTGTTGTAATGCAGCAGCAAATTGTTCGAACGTTTTGATAGTTAGGTGTGGGGCTGATATTTGCAGCTTGTTTTATCTCTCTCCAGGGGGGCTGGAGATAAATGAAACAAAGGATTTTGTTTCACCACAGAGGGCACACTAATCTTTAAAAATGTGTCAAAATTGGGTTTTGATATGCTAAGGAGTTATTTTTAAGGTATTGCAATGCAAAATTGAGTTAACTCGATCTTGGTAGTGAAAGGATTAAACGTGTCCACATTCTGACCATTTCAAACTATGGAAGATAAATAAAACAAAGCTGTATTATGTTTGAAAATGTCTTATCTGAGGTATATATTCAATCAAACCTCAAACATGGAGGTCATTTTTGTATCCATCATTTAATTTATGTGGGGAGGGTTTACAACAATATGCAGGGATCTCTCTGTTATTCTCCACCATAACTTTATAAACATCTCCTATGTCAGTGTATATTTTTTAGTATAGGGGATTGCAGCAGTGTACCCCTCACTATACATTATTGTGGGGGGTTATAACCTTATATACCTCAATATAATGTCACTATATATCTCACACTGCATTGTCTTTATGCATTATTACATGCAGGTTATACGTATGTACACATTACTATAAAGTCACTATATGTAGCCTTCTCTATCTTCTTTCTTACTATGTATTACCTTATTTTATTGTAACCCATGTGCTGCTCCGTGGAATGTGTTGGTGCAATACAAGTAAACTAATTATCGCAATATGCATTGTTGCAGTGGAGTCAGAACAGTGTACCTCTGTCTATGGTGTCACTATACATTAATGCCTGGGATTCCTAGTCGTAGCTCCCATTGTATTGTCACTGTACAATCGCTGTATCACAGTGGTGCCTCTTTATTCTTAAATCCTCATTATAATGTTTCTGTATTGTCGGACGGGTCAGCATTTTTATGTCTACTTACACTCTAGTACTCCTTAACATGCATTCCAAGTAGTAATCTAAATTGTATGTAAAGTAGGCCTGCCATGATCGGAGTTTGGTCCATAGTGTAGACACAATCTAGGCTTTCTATTTTCGATGAAATAACTTAATTTTGTATAAAAGAAGGCTTTACTATAGCAGTAAAAAAATAAAAATGTGAGCAAACTTGGAATTGAGGGTAACTTAGGGTCCCTATGGATACGGATTTCACCCGAACTGTCTGGGTTTTGAAAACGCTGTACAAATTTGTGCTGAGCCTAGACCCAGACATGCGTTTCTCCAGGGCTAGGCACATTAACTACGAAAGGAGGTGTCAGTCACACGGCCCAGCAGAGCCCCGTTCCTGGGTCAGTAGAGGAGATGTGGGACAGCCCCCCCCACCCATATTCCCCTTCTACCTGGCCAGGCACAGAGGGGGCAGAATGCAGCTGCAGAGTCTGCCTGTGTCTCCTCTGTGTGCTGACAGCACCCCCCTTCATCCTGACAGCAGCATCAGGTCCTGATACAAAAGCAGGTATCTTCCCCCATCTGTCACAAAGAGGCAAGGATACGAGCCCAGGATGCGGTGTCAGATGTGGAGCGGAGGCAGCAATGTGGAGTAAACATTATGAAGGTACACAACAGCAGGAATAAACCAAAGGGAGGACACTGGATAAGGTATAACTGAATGACGCAGGACTAGGCCAGATAAAAACATATAACTTGACAGACCAAGCAGACAGGACAAGAGAGGAGGGCAGGGTTGACCACTGAATAAAGAGAATACTATAAACATACAGAGGAACAGGACATGAAGAGGGCTGACTACAAATATAAACAGAAATAAGGAAACATACAACACAAGGAGACTTACTGGGAAACAGACAGGACACTGGGAAAGGACTGAGGGAAGGAGGCACGGTGGGCAAAGTCCAGGTATGCAATGGGGTGATAATGGATAGGTCCAGGCACAGCAGTATGACTTGGCACCACAGGAACATTTGTTGTAACGAGAGTCTTTGGTAAGGCAGAGGTATCCAGGGGAGAATCCAATATGGTGGTCTTAGGCGTGGGTCAAGGGTTGGAGAAAAGCCAGCTGGACTTGGGGAAGCAGATGGTCTGGCACACAGGAATCACTGTCGCAAGCTGTAAGCTTATGGACAGGCAATGAGAGACTGACTAGTTCAATGCAGCAGCATTGGGAGAAGGGTGTAACCGGTTTAAATAGCCAGTCAGGGCATATTAAGGAGAACACCTGCAGGAAGGCTGATGCAGTTAAAGCATTCCAGGAAAGGGGGCTGCCAGCTATGGCAGAGCAGTGCCAGATTTGCCCTTTCTCCTGCGCTGGTGGCGTGTACTGTGACATCATCTCTTCTCCAGCCTCTGTTTTCTTCCCCTCCTCGTTCCTCTTCCTCCACATTCCCGCTCTTTCCTCTCCCTCTTCACCCTTCCTTCTCCCTCTCCATCCTTCTCACTGTCCCCCTTCTTCTACTCTCCCCTTTTCTACTTCCTCTCTCCTTTTCTCCCCCCTCTGTGTCTCCTTTCTCTCTCGCTCACTCGCGCTCTCTCTCTCTTCCCTGTATGTGTACAGTTAGTGTGAGGACATTTTGGAAAAAAGGAGCTGATTTGGAGGCTAATGAGGCTGAAATGGGATATGAAAGGGAAGGACATGTACATTATACATGTGTGAGCGTCTGTGTGACAGAGTATACCTGTGAACAACAAAAATATTTTGCACGTAGTGCTTGAGTGTTCGGGTTTGGCTTGAAAAATGGACAGTATGATCCTTCGGAAATAAAGGCTACAATAATATTATGAAAGAGAATTACGGGACACCTTTATTGAAGGGTGATATTGTTTAATGGACATAGCAGTATATAGGAAAGCCCTGTTTTAACCTCCCTGGCGGTATTCCCGAGTGTGACTCGGGGTTGAATTTCGCTACCGCGATCAATAACCCCGAGCCACACTCGGGCTGGATGCATACTCACTGCATCCTTTGCTCCCTCGCGGTCTCTGCAGTCACTGCAGTGTGATCGCGGCAGCCGGCGACTTTGCTTCCTGGTTCCGCTCCCTGCGAGTCACATGACGCAGGGGGCGGGACCAGGCAGCAAATTCAAAAATGGAAAAAAAATATATTACAGTAAAAAAATGTTTTTCAATAAACTTTGCTGTGCAGAGGGTGCAGGGATTCCTGTCAAAATGTACACTCCTTTGCCAAACTAATACAGGACACGGGGTACCAAAAAAAAGTATTTATTCTCAAAGCAGCTTTAAAGAAATAAAAGGCGAATAAAAATAATTTCTAAAATGTAATAAGGCTTTGCAATAAAAGTTTTGCTGTTGCTTGCCCAGATCCACCAGCGAAACTTGTATTGCAAAGCCTTATTACATTTTAGAAATTCTTTTTATTTGCCTTTTATTTCTGTAAAACTGCTTTCAGAATAAATACTCTTTTTTTTTTTTGGTACCCCCATGTCCTGTATTACTTTGGCAAAGGAGTCCACATCTGGACAGGAATCCCAGCACCCAGAGGAAAGAGGCAGGTTTTTGGTTTGATTATTTTATTGAATATAATTTATTTCCATTATTTTGGATAATTATTTGTGGGATTATAAATTCCTATTTTGTGTTTCAAACCTTCTCTGATTGCATGTGTTTACTAGACTCTTGCTTGCACGGATTTCAGTGACTTATTCCTACAGAATACAGGCTTACTATATAAAACAACATATTTCCTTTCCAAAAAAATTAAACGCTTTTGGGCACAAAATTTTGCAAAAATTAGACCACCAGAAAGGTTAAATCTATGCCACTGGTATGGATAGGTTTCCTATTTAGGCGTATTATTATTGAAGCCTTTATTTCCTAAGGATCATACTGTCCATTTTATGTATCTCTTGGGAAAATTTAATATAGGATTACAGCAGTATAATAATAATAGTTACAGCTCTGCATTCCTTATATACCACTGAATAAAGGCTATGACCATTTATTAAACTACTATGCGTTTTTCAGCATAGTGTTAAATTACTGAGAAGCCTATTCTATTTTAGGCACTTGATTAGATACTATCTGTCATATAAGCTTGGTATTTGAGGTAGGATTTTAACTATTTACTAATGGTTAATTAGCTGTATATTTGGTGTGGAACATTTATATTTTGGTAGTTTAATAGCTAAATGATACCTTTAAATCATCTGTTAATCCTGATAATGGCATGGACATCCACCTTGTGGTAGTCTTTATATCTACAATGTTCAACAGGGAAGTGGTTTGGCATTATTTAGAAGATCTTGGGAATTCATGATTTTTTTTTTTGGGGTTATATGGTTATATACGTTCAGTCCCAAATCGGCAACTGTAGCATCTTGACAAAAGGCACGTTACCCTGTTACACATTATGCATAACTTGTAGAAATGCATTCCAAAAAGAATTAAAGGTATAGATGACCCTGAGGTTATTGGGATTAATTGATTTTTCTGATATGGCTGCCTATTTTGACAATGTGAGGTCATACAAGTGCACCTATTAGATCACACTTTCTAAAACAAACGCTTGCTTGGGCTCTAAGAAATAACCGTTTATAGCCTTATAAAGTGCTTCCTTTTGTCTTTTTTGTTGTCAGTTTGTCTACATTGTTTATATCCTGTGTAGCCACTGGATTCTGTCTGCCTGATGTTACTATACTTTAACTACGTTGTAAAGTGCCAGAGTTTGTTTTGGTCACAATGCTGCTTTATCAATTATTAACTTAATTTTATATAAAAGCTGTAGTTATAAATCAGAATGAACATGTCACATAGTCACTGGACCCTCTGTAGATTTTCAAGATGGAATTGGTCAAGGTCAATTTCGCATTGTTCTTTAATGCACCATATTTTTCATTGTTGCGTTGCAAAGTGGGTATTTTGAAGGTAAATACCAGAGGAATAAGAAATATCATTACATAACGGACAAATATAGATGTAAACCTCTTTGACAAAATTCAGTGTATCACAGGGGATTTTGAGGATGCCTTTCATGTTTAAATATGAAGTTAAAAGGCATCCAGTTCTTGTTATGTCGTTTGGTATTTCAAGCACCACTTGTAAAAATGGTTTTGTTTTTTAATTGCTTTTTAACTAAAGTATATATTTTTATGTGGATATTTTTGTTTACAGTGCTCCAGAATCATTTTAACCTCCCTGGCAGTCCCATTTTGACATATTTTAGATGTCAAAATCGATGCATTAATCCAGTGTGGCTCAGGGTTAAGTTTCACTGCTGAAAGCGGTAACCCGGAGCTACACTCGAGCTGATACATACCTGTGCCTGCGTTCCCTCGATGTCCTCCCGCAGTCATGATCGACT
The DNA here is from genome assembly GCA_009667805.1 of Leptobrachium leishanense. Lineage (NCBI taxonomy): Eukaryota > Metazoa > Chordata > Amphibia > Anura > Megophryidae > Leptobrachium > Leptobrachium leishanense. The sequence goes on along the minus strand of CM019065.1, from coordinate 197,758,879 downwards.
TGCGAGAAGGGAACCAGGAAGCAGGACACCGCGATCAACCGGAGTGTGTCTGCGGGGGACGGCGAGGGAGTGCAGGGACAGGTATGTATCAGCCCGAGTGTGGCTCGGGGTTACCGCTTTCAGCATTGAAATTTAACCCCGAGCCTCACTCGGGAATACAGCTAGGGAGGTTAAGTAAGAAGGAACAAAATTCACTGGAGAAGAACTAAAATATAGCTTGTTCTTCATTTATCAAAAATGTTCTTGTTCTGCCTGGAAACCAACTGATCCTGTGTTATGGACTGCCCTTTTGGGATCCAAACCATGGTGGTCAGTTACCATTTAGGCTAATGTCAGACGAACACATTCTGAGCACACTGTGCGTCCGTGCACAACTGACGCACTTTCTGACAGATGATACTGTAGACACCACACGGTCCGTTTTTTTTGACTGACTTTTTTTGACTGATGTAGATGGGAAATAAAATGTATGTTTACTGTATATACTCGAGTATACTGCTAGATTTTGGTGACAAAAATTTACCTTAAAATTGTCGGTCGCGTTATTTTCGAGACATCTGCATCGCATGGAAAAAAAAAAATTGCCTTGCTCTGAATCCCAGTCTAACTGAAGTGAATGTGGGCTCCCTGATGCTTGCAAACACTTCAGGGACTCCCAGATTTGGGAGATGGGGATCCATCACGCCCAGAGGGCACTCTCGGTTTAAGCCAATAGTTCACCTCACTCGCCTCCGCCAGCCATCTAATAGCTATTAAAGAAGACGGGTGGCTGTTGGCTTCATACTTAGTAACAACTGCAATCATTCTAGAGCAGAGCACCTTGGCCTGAGGGGGAGCCTGACTGTGTTAAGAGAAAAGTTTGTTCCTCGCGTTATATTCGAGTCTTGAGTATTCTCTCATTTCCATAATAAATCTCTATCCATCGCGCTATACTCGAGTATCTACAAGTATGTAAAATGAAAAAAATTTATACAGGATCTGAAAAACCATTTTGTCCGTCAAAAATGCAGTCCGTCTGACTACGTTCCATCACTCACACACAAAGCTACGCAGACGTTGCGCACTCTGTGCGTCCGTCCTAGCGGTTTGATGTTCTTGCCTAAATTGCGTCCGGTGCCACGTGCATTGTGTCTGCACTTCTTTGCGGACGTACTTCGTGTGTGGGTCTCTATTGTCATAATTGTATGCTACGACGGCCGTTAAAATGTGCGGCAACACGAACGTGATCACTGCGTTCGTCTGACACTGGCCTTATTTGGGTTGTTTTAATGGCATTGTGTCACCCTGGATCCTACTGCCTCCACCTAAACTACATTACCCAGCAACTGGATTGAAAAATAGTTTAACTGTTATACAAGTACTTCATAGATCTTGTTTTGACAAACTTCAATTTCTGAGGGTGATTTATATGAGAAAGGATGGCTTGAAAATCATTCACTATAATTTGTTAGCCACCTCTAAATGGTATTTTCTTATTAGGTTATTTTGTGTTGCTGATATCTTACATGTGCATTGTTTTTCTCTTGTTTAGTGAAAAAAAAGTTTTACTCTTTTTTTTTTTTTTTTTTTTGTGTGTCACTGGGTGGATCCATTGTGTGATCTTTTGTGTTGTAAACTGCCCTCACAGTATCTTTACATCACTTACTCGTCATTGTGGTATTGCCCATATAATGATCACGGATTCAAATAATTGTATTGTTTGGGATGTATATAAAGGATGTCACCAGGCTGTAGATTAGAAGTATTAAGCTCCCTGTCATATCTCATTCAGCTGTCATTTCTGATCTTAGTTAGCCTGGAGAACAATACCCTCCTGCCGCCTTAACTGTTAATGTAGAATAAACAAGAGCCACAAGCAAAGCTTTTGGTAAAAGTTGCATTATGGGAAAATTAAACGAAATGAAAATTGGATAAAAAAAACCCTATTTTTCCTGTTTACAAGCAATTACTTCAAACAGAGTAAAATAGACAGCAGCAGGTTTTTATAAAGTTGTTTTATTTGTAATGCACAAGTAATCTAGTTACAGTTTAAGTGGTAGTCTACTTGATCAGGACTATATTTCCTCAAAGCAGTGTTTCCCAAACCTGTCCTCGGGACCCTCAACCAAGCCAGATTTTGCAGATCTCCTCAGGGAAATGCATACTGAATCCTGCAATCACTGAGCAGCAAATCAAATCACATGTGCTGTGCTTCAGATATCTGCAAACCTGGCCTGTTAGCGGGTGCTGAGGACAGGTTTGGGGAACACTGCCTTAAAGGGACACTGGCAGATGTGATTGTACAGATCTTTCAGGAAGTTTAGGATGAAGATCATTGAAGATGTAGTCATTAAGTGGATTAGATTTGGGATTTTTGAAAGTGAATGGGTCCACCAATTTGACCTTCGTTGAGTTTATAAAATGAAACCTCAATCAACGTTCTTTTTCTCTTGGAAGTGATTGACATTGTATTTATATTTTATCATTTTGTTTGCTGGCCAATCCACTGTTCGCATCAGCAATTCATAATATTTAAGTTTCTTTTGTTATTTTGTAATATAATACAATATATATTTAATTTCGCCACTTAACATGATCTGGGCTCTTGATCATGCCACTTTCTGGAAATGGAAAAGGTTTTTCAGTGTTGTTTTCCTGCCGACAAGTGGCACTCCGCTTTCTTTTCCATGTTACAGAAGCAGATTTTAAGCGCACTTATTTCCTGTAGAGTTTAATGTTTCATTATTCATGACAAATGTTTAACAATCTGATTGGAGTCCTAAATTGTCTGAAAGTCTAATATCTTGTCTTTGTTGCCAGCTTTGGGCAGAAATAATAAATGGTGCTCTAAATCGATGTTGGTAGCTGAAAAGGGGATATGACCGTTTTAGAAATATTCATTTTGGGTATTTTCCTGTGATCTGCTGCTAAATGGTTTTAAAGAAGTGCATTTTATGTAAAGATATCTTATCGCATAATACTGCAGACACTTTGCTTAGAAATTGGTAGAATACCGAAACTAAATAGTCAGCTTTTAAATAACCCTTAAATTTAACAGTTTATTACATATATTTTTAAATAAAATTGATAGGTTACACTTCTTTAATGTTTTCAGGCAGCTACTGTCGACAATCAACTAAAGGGGGGAAAAAATCATGACTCTAACGTGACTGCATCTGTCTGGGCTTTGCTAAGCATAGGCTGATTACAAATGCCTATAATATAATACAGTGTTAAACAACAGTAATTAAGGGACATTCCACACTGGGTGACCACTCAGCCTTATCTGTGTGGTCACACTAGGGTGGGCTCCCTGCTCTCACATGAGTGCTGGGGCTTAGTCAGGTCCACAACTTGAGTTTAGCAAGAGCTGAGCCCAGGTTCCAGGGTTTATGGACATTTGGAAACCAACTGTATCCAATGGTATCTAAGCCTTGCAGCATTGGGAGCCATTGGATTAGTTGCAGCGCCAAGCCCTCTGCTTTCACGTGATATGGTGGGGCTGAAAGCATCTCATATCCTGCAGTGTTCAAACTGAGACCAGTGCTGGACTTGGGTGGGATTTTTAAGAAAAGAAAGGGTTAAAACTGGAGGGGTTAGTGTGAAAGGGGCCAGGAGGAAGTTAATGTTTAATTTGTTTTAAGCCTATGGTGTCCTGATAAATGTATAACATACTTTGCATGGAATTGCTAGGTAAGCAGATTGCAATAGCATAACTGCCTACATCTCACACAGCAGTCTATCCTGTGTATTGCAATAACTAAATGCGCTCGCTTGCACAGCACAGACCTAAAAGATGTAATAATGAACCTTCACCTGTCGCTGTTTGAATTTCCACACCTGGATCGCTATAATTCCCCATTGTTTGCAACATTCACAAACCATGGCAGTTAGTGAATAACTCCCCTGTATTGACTGAAATGCCAAATTATGCTTGCCAAACCCAACAAAAAATGTTAATTAATATTATACATGTGTATATATGGGAGGCAATTACAAATATAATGCCATCATGTTAGTGTCCTTTTGGAGGGAGAAAAAACGAACACTTAAAAGTAGAATTCATTATATAAATTAGCATTTACATGGAATTATTAAAACATAATCAATATCATGGTCCTGGCTCGGTCAGGGATAGAACAGAAAATATATATAATTTTTTTTTATCTCTGTTAACCCTGTGTGTTGTTATTTTTTTGTATCCCCATTAACTATAGCTTGGTCCAAAACATTTGGGCTGCAGGTATTTTATCTTTTTGTTTTTGATTAATGAATATACATTTTTTTAATAAATAGAAATATTTCATATGAATTGCTTTGTAAACGTTTAAAAAGCATTCTTATTGTAGTCAATGTTGACTAAGCTTGATTTTGTTCATAATGTTTATGAAGAAAGTGGATTAATATTAACAGAATCCAGGAAAGCGGCACAAAGTTAATCTAAAAGAAGTTGGGGCTTACTGGACTCGGATAAGAGACACAGTGGCCGAGGTCACGGATCTAGACCTCCATCTCGCGCCGGGGACATTTCTCCTCACCCACACACCGTGCTCGGTCCAGTCACTTAAGAAGTCGGTGGCCCTGCCGATGTTGATGACGGCTAGATCACTGGTGGCAAGAGCCTGGGGTTCGACTTCTGCCCCCGCATATAGTGAGTGGTTGGCCAGAATGGAGGAGGTGCGGACATTGGAGGACTTGGGGGCCAGGGTAGGTGGCAAAATAGAGAAACATCTTCGTAAATGGTACCACTGGTGTGCCTACTTACCTACTGCATCATGCCGCACCCGAGCGGCCTGAAAGGAATGGGAGCAGTGTAGTGGATCCTGAGGTCCCTCACCACCGGGACGCCCCTCTTTCTCCCTTTCCTGTGCGTTAATTGGAGCCATGGCTCGAGTCGGGGTCGGACACCTTCAGCTAACCTGAGACCCCTCAGCCCGCCTTTCTGAACCTACGACCTCGAGCGAGTGGGCCAATACCTTTAACCCCCCTTTTTTTTTTTTCCTTTTCTTTTTTTCTTTTCCTTTTTCTTCCTTCTCTCTCTCTTCCTTCCCTACCTCCTCACCCTAACGTACACGCTTTGACTTTGCTTTTCCCCTTTCCCCCGTGTCCTGACCCCTACCACTCTTCAGCCGACATAGGATAACGCACCCTTCCCGCCTCCCCGGATTCATAAACATCCCATACCCCCCCGCTCTCCGAGAAGACAATGACCCTTTACATTAACCTCATCTCCCCTGAACCCAGGCTGTTGGTGACGGAGAGGAACTATGCGACCCACCCCCCCTTTTTTTTTTTCTCCCCCCCTCTGTACGCTCGAGACCTACCACGCTCATGGATGACCTATTCATTTACATGCGTATCTATGTGGGACCGCACGCATCTCACGGAGACGGGACAGGGTATTACTCTCCCTTCTCTCTCACGTTTTCTTATTTCCTCTTTCTCCTATTCCCCTTTCCCTACCTCTCAGCATTGTACTATATCACAATTTGTCTACTCACCCCTTTTGCATGATCGCACCGAGTTACAAATCTGATTGTAAACCGTATTATACGTTGATGTTGTTTATCTCTCTTTAAGTTTTGACACTACCTTGTAAACTATATAAGTGGTGGATACTGAGTTCTCAGATCCGCTTTCTTGTACTCTGATTGCACCACTTTGAATAAAAAAAAAAAAAAAGAAGTTGGGGGAGACTGGCCCCCGGCTTGAGGACCATACCAGATCCTGGTACAATGTTCGTCTCTTCTCCCAGGTTAAACAGATCTGCAGCAGCTTTCATTCCTTCACAACCCTCAGCCGGAACTTGAGGGAGTTTTGTATAACTCATGATAGCTCTCCCCAAACACCAGACACAGCTTCGTGCAGGGAAGAATAATGATGTTTAATTTGAAATGGGGACCTGTTTATATGGGAAACAAGTGGGTGGTAAAATGACACAAACCACACAAGGGGGAATGAGATACAGGATCCTGATCAGTTTTCAATAGACAGGATCAGCACAATATGAACAAACTGGGACAGACAGCACTATCCCACATCCAGACAGTGACTGTAACAAGGAAGGGGGGGGGCAACTAGTCTCCAGTTTGGGAACCAGGCCTTAACTTGTTACAGCGTCCTTCCCGTCTCACTGGTCAAGCAGTTCTGCGGCAGCTTTCCATCTTTCACAACCCTCAGCCAGAACTTTAGGGAGTGCTGTTTACTGTATAACGCATGGGAGCTCTCACCAAACATCAGACACAGCTTAGTGCAGGGAAGAATGATTTTTAATTTGAAATGGGGACCTGTTTATATGTTAATCAGGGAGGGGGGGGAGTTAAAATTACACAATCAACACAGCACACTGTGTACAAAAGGGGGGAATGAAAATCACTTCAAGAGACACAGAAATCTGACCAGTATATAACCGAATGAGCGTGTTACCAATTTCAAATGTACCGTCTGGGTGGAGTAGAGGTAACATCACTGCTCTGCATGGAGAGAGCCTGTGGAGTCATGGGTTCGATCCCAGCAAGCAACCTCTCCAGTAAGTGTCCTTGGGCAAGACACCTAACGGTACATGCTCGCCACCCAGGACATACTTGAAAACGAGAGAAATCTCAATGTATCCTTCCTGGTAAAATACGTTCTCAAAAAAAAAAAAAAATCAATCAAGGACAAACAATCGCACACACAGTACTAATAATAGTTCTTAAATGGATTACTAAACCAAACTCTTAAGACACAGACCGTTTTATGATAGCTATACAATCAACAACATTATCCCGTATATTTTTGCTTATACCCACTGTCAGAGTTGGCTTTGTCACATCGGCGTGTAGTCCCTTGGCAGGAGGCCAGCATCAACGCTTTTTAGGGCTCCGAGGCCGTATATAGTGTGGACAAAGCTGAGACAAGTGCCATTGGAAGGTGAGGGCTTAAAGATGAAGGGAGCTTCAGTTACAGCTAGGAGGAGAATAGGGTTTTTGTTTTATTTTTATTGTATTTTATATATAAAACACACTGTAACAGCATGTGTATTACATTCAAATGTACTAAAATCGACACCGTTACAAACCGTAACCATATTCTCTCTGTCCCTCGCACGTAACGAGCCACAAACACTTGACTAACAAGTAATGTAAAACACAGAGCTCGGTACTCACACATGACAATCGATACACACAGAAATGACAAGCCATCTTCCACACATGGCTAGCCACTGTATCACAAACACAGCTGGCCAGTCTCAATGCGTTGGCAATGCGTCTGCTCACATAGCTAGCCACTCACTAGTACAAGTATTAAGTCATCTAGCACTTAGCCATTCATACACAGACCTAACATTCATATAACTATAAATACATATAAATGGCTCACACATACAAATTAAGCCATTTTATGCTTATAGCTAGCCCCTCGCACACACCTAACAACTTCTTTCAATCATATAGCTTGCTTCCTACTCAAACCTACGTAACACACCAACAGCACTGGATACCTATATACATTCATAAAAAGTCATCTCACAACCTGGTTTAGCCACACATTCAAAACCTGTCCTCTTACACGCATAGCTACAGTGAGGGGAAAAAATTGATTTCCCCCTGCTGATTTTGTATGTTTGCCCACTGACAAAGAAATGATCAGTCTATAATTTTAATGGTAGATTTATTTTAACAGTGAGAAACAGAATAGCAACAAACAAATCCAGGAAAAACGCATTTCAAAAAAGTTATAAATTGATTTGCATTTTAATGAGTGAAATAAGTATTTAACCCCTTCGCAAAACATGACTTAGTACTTGGTGGCAAAACCCTTGCTGGCAATCAGAGGTCAGATGTTTCTTGTAGTTGGCCACCAGGTTTGCACACTTCTCAGGAGGGGATTTTGTCCCACTCCTCTTTGCAGACCCTCTCCAAGTCATTAAGGTTTTGAGGTTGACGTTTGGTAACACGGACCTTCAGCTCCCTCCACAGATTTTCTTTGGGATTAAGGTCTGGAGACTGGCTAGGCCTCTCCAGGACCTTAATATTAGGGTTGCACCGATACTAGTATCGATATCGGTGCCGATACCGGGTACTGCAGGAGTACTTGGTACTCGTGCAGTACCCTGATATTTTTTTCCGATACCGGAAGCCGGCATTGAGCCGGCTTGCCGGCATCCTAGGGGCTGCGGCGGCTGTCCGAATGCTCTATCGGCATTCAGACAGGCCCTGCAGCTGCTCACCCCACCTCGTTTATACTTACCTTCCTTTAGCGACACCGGGAAAGTCTTCGCGCGCGCGCTCCTTGGAAGGTCCCCAGCCGCGACCATGTGGGACCATGTGATCGCGGCTGGGGTCCTTCCAACGAGCGCACGCGCGGAAACTTTCCAGGCGTCGCTAAAGGAAGGTAAGTATAAACAAAGTGGGGTGAGCAGCTGCAGGGCCTGTCCGAATGCAGATAGAGCATTCAGACAGGCCCTGCAGCTGCTCTCCGCTCATACTTACCTTCCTTTAGCGACACCGGGAAAGTTTCCGCGCGTGCGCTCGTTGGAAGGACCCCAGCCGCGATCACATGGTCCCACGTGGTCGCGGCTGGGGACCTTCCAAGGAGAGCGCGCGCAAAGACTTTCCCGGCGTCGCTAAAGGAAGGCAAGTATGAGCGGAGAGTGAGCTGGGGGCATTATCCATGAGATGGGGGGGCATTATCCATGAACTGGGGGCATTATCCATGAGCTGGGGGGGCATTATCCATGAGCTGGGGGCAAATCCATGTGCTGGGGGGCATTTCCATGTGCTGGGGGGCATTTCCATGTGCTGGGGGGCATTATCCATGAGCTGGGGGGCATTATCCATGAGCTGGGGGGGCATTATCCATGAGCTGGGGGGGCATTTCCATGTGCTGGGGGGCATTTCCATGAGCTGGGGGGCATTTCCATGAGCTGGGGGGCATATCCATGAGCTGGTGGGCATATTTCCATGAGCTGGGGGCATATTTCCATGAGCTGGGGCATATTTCCATGAGCTGGAGCTGGGGGGCATATTTCCATGAGCTGGGGGCATATTTCCATGAGCTGGGGGGCATATTTCCATGAGCTGGGGGCATATTTCCATGAGCTGGGGGCATTTCCATGAGCTGGGGGGCATATCCATGAGCTGGGGGCATATCCATGAGCTGGGGGCATTTCCACGAGCTGGGGGGCAGTATCCACGAGCTGGGGGCATTTCCACGAGCTGGGGCAGTATCCATGAGCTGGGGGGCAATATCCATGAGCTGGGGAGCAATATCCATGAGCTGGGGGGGGCAATATCCATGAGCTGGGGGCAGTATCCATGAGCTGGGGGCAAATCCATGAGCTGGGGGGCAGTATCCATGAGCTGGGGGGCAGTATCCATGAGCTGGGGGGCATATCCATGGGGTCTGTTCTTATTGGAAAGCGGTCACATGACATAAGATAAAAGTATCGGTACTCGGTATCGGTGAGTACTTGAACAAAAGTATCTGTACTCGTACTCGGTCTTAAAAAAGTGGTATCGGTGCATCCCTACTTAATGTAATTGTTCTTGAGCCACTCCTTTGCTGCCTTGACGGTGTGTTTTGGGTCATTGTCATGCTGGAATACCCATTCACAACCAATTGTCAATTCCCTGACTGAGGGAAGGTGGTTCTCACCCAAGATTTGATGTTACATGGCCTCGTCATTCGTCACTTTGATACAGTAGAGTTGTCCTGTCCCCTTAGCAGCAAAACACCCCAAAGCCTTATGTTTCCACCTCCATGTTTGATGGTGGGGATGGTGTACTTGGGGGTCATAGGTAGCATTCCTCCTCCTCCAAACGCGGTAAGTTGAGTTGATGCCAAAGAGCTTGATTTTTGGTCTCATTCGTCCACATCATTTTCACCCAGTTCTCTACTGAATCATTCAGATGTTCGTTGGCAAACTTCAGACAGGCCTGTACATGTGCTTTCTTGAGCAGAGTGATCTTGCGAGCGCTGCAGGATTTCAGTCCTTCACGGCGTAGTGTGTTGCCAATTGTTTTCTTGGTGACAAGGGTCCCAGCTACCTTGAAATCATTGACAAGATCCTCCTGTATAGTTTTGGGCTGATTACTACTCACTGTTCTCATGATCATTGAAACTCTACAAGGTGAGATCTTGCATGGAGCCCCAGACCGAGGGAGATTGACTGTTATTTTATTTCTACCATTTGCGAATAATCACACCAACTGTTGTCACCTTCTAACCAATATGCTTGGCGATGGTCTTGTAGCCCATTCCAGCCTTGTATAGGTCTACAATCGTGTCCCTGACATCCTTGGACAGCTCTTTGGTCTTGGCCATGGTGGAGAGTTTGGAATCTGATTGCTTCTGTTTACAGATATCTTTTATACAGGTAACAAGCTGAGATTTGGAGCATTCCGTTTCAGAGACTGCTCCTAATCTCAGCTCGTTACCTGTATAAAAGACACCTGGGAGCAAGAAATCTTACTGATTGATAGGGGATAAACTACTTATTTCACGCAATTAAAATGCAAATAAATTTATAACTTTTTTTGAAATGCATTTTTATGGATGTTTTTGTTGTTATTCTGTGTCTCACTGTTAGAATAAATTTACCATTAAATTTATAGACTGATCATTTTTGTCAGTGGGCAAACGTACATAATCGACAGGGGATCAAATATTTTTTTTTTCACCCCTCACTGTAGCTGCGTTCAAATATAACTACATATGTATAAGTAGCCTCTCCCACATAAATCCAAAGTAAGCCATTTACTCGCACTCATTTGAACATACACTAAGCTATCACTCACAAACACGGCCACCTATTCATTAAATAACATGTATGAAAACCTGCAAAATAAAAAAATATTTACAGTGGCACTTCAGAGTTAATTATATATTTTTTAAAATCTGTGCAAAAATAAAATAAGCAATGGAAAAAAATGCCTAATAATAATCAACAACCACGCTTGGTGAGTGATATTCTATCTCCAGAATGTGTTAAAGGTAGAAAGAAAATCTTGAATAATATTGCGAATAAAAACCTCATGATCAGTAAAAACTGTCGGTAAATCTGTAAATAAAATATGCATAGTATATTCTGTGATGACTGTGTTAGTTTGCAGCAGTGATGTATAACGTTTGCATCCCGGGGCTGTTCTGAAATACTACTCCCATAATTCTCCTTCCCTCCTTAAGCATTCTGGGATGCTAAGGTTGGAAATAACTTCTACTATCCATATATATAACTCCTAGCTGATGAGGGTTCAACAAACCCAAAACAGCGCTGTCCTAGGAGTGGCTTTGACCAGTGGCATAAACCTTATCTCTGCTAGAAAGCCATAGTGTGGCATAGCATTGATTTTAGTGTTCTGTGACAGTCCCAGGATGCATAAAAGTGAGACAGAGGTCATTTGCATATCCTACCCAGAAATCCTTGCTGCATATGGGGAATGGAGCTCTGGGATGCAATACTTTGAATTGCTATGATGTGCAGGTGACTTCTGCAATAATAAACTACCGGTAATTATAGTGTGGAGGCCTTTTATCTCCCTTTTAGTCCTCCACCACAACCCTTATAGACACTAATATATATATATATATATATTACATATCAAAATAACTATTGCTTGTCTTATGCATCAACAGGTTGTTTTTGACCGTAGACTGTCAGTTTTAATACAATACCATGTTGAGATAGTTTAAAACGACGTTTCCATTATAGACGGAGTAACATTCTAGATTTATACAGATGTGTATTTACAGTTGTGTTCAAAATTATTCAACCCCCACTGAAATTGAGTGTTTTGGCCAGTTTGACATTGATTTTGATCACTCAGTCATCTTGCTTACAATTAAATCAAAGAGGCACGTGTAGGTCAGACAAATATAACATAACATTTATAATGAAATAACCACAAATGTCTTTTCTGTGCTCACATCATTATCAGTTTTATTCAACCCCCAAGTGACATTCAATCTTAGTACTTAGTACAACATCCTTTTACAGTTATAACAGCTTTTAAACGTGAAGCATAGCTTGACACAAGTGTCTTGCAGCGATCTACGGGTATCTTCGCCCATTCGTCATGGGCAAAAGCCTCCAGTTCAGTCACATTCTTAGGCTTGCGCACTGCAACTGCTTTCTTTAAGTCCCGCCAGAGGTTCCCAATCGGATTTAAGTCAGGTGACTGCGATGGCCACTCTAAAATGTTCCAGCCTTTAATCTGCAACCATGCTCTAGTGGACTTGGAGGTATGCTTGGGATCATTGTCCTGTTGAAAGGTCCAACATCTCCCAAGCCTCAGGTTTGTGACGGACTGCATCACATTGTCATCCAATATCTCCTGGTACTGAAGAGAATTCATGGTACCTTGCACACGCTGAAGCTTCCCCGTACCTGCAGAAGCAAAACAGCCCCAAAGCGTGATTGACCGCCCCGCCATGCTTCACAGTAGGCAAGGTGTTCTTTTCTTCATAGGCCTTGTTCTTCCTCCTCCAAACATAGCGTTGATCCATGGGCCCAAACAGTTCTAATTTTGTTTCATCAGGCCACAGAACACTATCCCAAAACTTCTGTGGTTTGTCCACATGACTTTTGGCATACTGCAGTCGACTCTTCTTATTCTTTGGAGACAGCAAGGGGGTGCGCCTGGGAGTTCTAGCATGGAGGCCTTCATTACGCAGTGTGCGCCGTATTGTCTGAGCTGAAACTTCAGTACCCACATCTGACAAATCTTTTCTCAGTTCCTCAGTCACACGGGGACTTTTCTCCACTCTACGCTTCAGGTAGCGCACAGCAGTCGAAGTCAGCATCTTCTTTCTGCCACGACCAGGTAGCGTTCAACAGTGCCCTTTGCCTTGAATTTGCGAATGATGCTTCCTATGGTCTCTCTTGGTATGTTTAACATCTTTGCAATCTTCTTATAGCCATTGCCCTTCCTGTGAAGAGTAATCATCTCTTCTCTTCTCTCCTGACCATTCTCTGACTTCACCATGTTGTAACCACACAGTAAATGTCTAGAAGGAGCTGAGTATCACAGTCATTTTAAAGCTATAATTGAAATGGGAACAATATTGCTGCACTAACAAACCAAAAAAAAGAAAAAAAACTTGTTTTTCTTTTTATAAATTTTTTTAAAATATTTTTTTATTTTTAATTTTTTTTTTTTAAAACTTTTTTCACAGTCGTGTTTGATATCGTTGGAACGGCCATGCTCTGGCCGATCCAACAGTACCAAACATTAACCCCTAGCTGCCACGGATCGGGAGATAGGGGGTGCCAATGAACCCCCTATCTCCACCATTGGTGGCAGCTAGAGGTTAACTCCAGGACGATGACGCCAGTCCTCAGGAGGAGTTCCCGAAGGCTTGGCCGACATCCAAGATGTCGGCCAGCTCCGGGAAAGGATCACGAACCGGCGCTTTCAGCGCCGATTCGTGATCCGGCTCCCCAGGGGTTAATGCCAGGTACCATTTGGAAGGGCAGGCTGTGCCCTTCCAAACGGTGCCTGGCATTAAGCTCAGGACCCCCGCGATCAGGAGGGAGAGAGGTCCAAAGGACCTCCCCCCTCCCTTTCAGGCACCTCCTCCGCACACGCGGGGGGGGGCGCCTGAAATAGATGTTATCGCGCCACCGCGATGACATCTATTGTGCCCGCGGCGGTCCCGGATTGACGGGCTGACATCCAAGATGTCAGCCCGCACCGGGGGGCACAGCGATCGGCCGGAATCCGGCCGATCGCAGGCTGCTTCGGGAGGACGCGCTCAGCGCGTCCTCTGCAGCCAACCCTTCCTGCGGCAGGACGCGCTGAGCGCGTCCTCCGCAGCGAAGTGGTTAAGGGGTTGAATAATTGTGTCAATGAAGAATTCACAAAAGAAACATTTACTACTGTATTACAAAACCAATTGATGTCATTTTAGTTGCATATGGTTCTTTAAAAAGTCCTTGTAGGATTTCATTCTGAATACAATTACAAATGTACACTAAATTCCCTAAAACCCTTTACAGCATTGGGGGTTGAATAATTTTGAACACAACTGTATGTGACCATTTTTATGTATATATTTTATTTGGGGTTTTTTTTGCCTTTCCTGAGCCTTTAATATTTGGTCATACGGAAATACTCGAGGATCTTTTATCAACGCGGAAGGCAGTTATTGATGGAAAGCTTTATCAAACCTATATTGTCTCATTTAGACGATAATACCACTTACTGTAGTTCTGCGTTATGGGGCTGATTCATCTTAGTGCCTAGAATGGCTTAATCCTTTTTAAAGCAGATCTGTACTCCTAAGAAGAAACTCCTTCCTGATAAATAAATGTAACCTATGATGGATGTTTTAATTATGAACATTACCATGCAAGTAGGAGATAACTGATCTGCTGATTTGGGCTCTAACTTCATTAGATCCTCAGTGCTACTCGCGGTTTGTGGCAATCATTGCCTCTTTGTTGTGCTTCTTGGAAATTTCTTGTTAGAGGTATGTGTGTATTCTTTGTGTGAGTGCATATATATATATATATCTATCTACAGGTATATATACTTTCTATGCTTATATTAATTACAATTTTCAGTAGACAATGTTTATTTATAAAGTCCTCTCAATCAGTTGACATATCTAAAGTGGGATCTCACGATGTGCTCTTTTCAGATTATCTATCTCAAGGATCGGACCTGACAGGGATTGAAGTGATTGAAAATGACCTTCTGTTTATTGCCAGAGCTCGCCTTGAAGTGGAAAACCAAGCCAAGCGCCTGCTGGAGCAAGGAGTTGAGACACAGGTAAAACTAATCGGTGTCCTTGGGAGCATTAATTAATCTTAAATGGAACTTGATGGCCACAACATTTGCTCCTGAAAGGCCAGTTAAAGTCCAATGTACAAATGTAATCTGTGTTTCATTCTAGCAAAACAATTCCGAAATGTAAAATTTTCCCTGACCTCTAAATTATCTGTCAACTCCATTTAACGCTGGTGTTTGTCTGCTTTGCAAAAGCTGGTTAAAATTGCCGGTATTGCAGTGCCAAGAAATGCCAGGGCTTCTCAAAGCTAAAAACCAAATCGCAAAAGGAGTAGCTTTACAGTTGTCAGGACCATGCAAACTGGCAGATGAAGAACCCAGGATGCAGTAATACACAGGAGGCACGTATACAGGTTAAAACGGAACAAGAAGAAAGGATTGTCATTTGCGCTCACCCCTGTAGCTGCATGTGAAACAAAACACAGGTTTTGGTTTACTTGTATGGCCATTGAAGTGTAAGCACACCTGCCACGTCATGGCACCCCTGGTCACGTGAGTCCTACTTAATGAAACCAAAAGCTGCTTTCTAAGCAATCACATATCCTTATGCTGCTTATCAGTCATGAGAGAGACTGGTGGGTTTACATTTATACCTTCACCAGGAACCATTCCACTTTGGGTTTAAAAAGAAAAACACGTAAAAACGCAGCATCGCTAATGATTTACTGGGGATACAACAAAATATACATATATGCATAAAAAACGGTTTTGCGCCTAGCGCAGCCTAGATTAATTGATTAGTTGTTTCAGCTCTAGTTTGTTTTTTTTTCATATAAAAAGATTTTTATTGGAGTTCACACAGGAATTGGTACAAACATATAAATGAAAGAAACCATCAAAAGGAAGAGACATAGATGAGCAGCATTGGCAATAAACAGTGTAATTCAAGTGGGTTAACATTGTAATCTGAAAAAGGGGTCAGTTGTGCGGACTCCATTTTCCAATAACATAAATTCCTAAACTAACATAAAACAGAAAACATAAAACATGGCAGCACTACAATCTTACATGTCGAAGTACCTTCTATCAAAGTTCCAGACTCGACAAACACCCTCCATCCTTCCCACGTATCATAAAGTAGGCACATAGAATTATTCGCGGTGTGGAACATTTCTTCATATTTAACCCCTTAAGGGCCGCTGACGTACCCTGTACGTCTTGTCCTCGGGTCTCCCTTAGACCCGCGGACGTACAGGGTACGTCAGCGGCGCCTAATCCCCCTCCCGCCCGATACTCACCTCCCTCGCCGGATCCCACGGCGATCTGGCAGGGAGGAAGCCTGTCCATGTGATTTACATGGGCAGGCGAGGCTGATGACGTCGCCACACAGCGTGGTGACGTCATCAGCAGGCGTCCCCATGGATTTCAATGGAGGGGAGGGGGGGCTCCTTCGGAGCCCTCTATCTCCCCAACCATTGAAGCTAGGGAGATGCCGTTTGCACCGCTGGAGAGGGGAGAGCCTCCCCTTTCCAGCGGTTTATGGCATTAACCGTTTCGCCGCCGGATCACGTTGCGGCGCCAATTGGCGCCAAAACGCGATTCAAACCTGGAGGGGGGCTGACATCTTGGATGTCAGCCAAGCCTCCAGGTCCCCCCCACCCACTGACAACCTCACCATATGTGTGAGGATGTCAGTGGGCCAGTTAACCCTCTAGCTGCCATGTAGAGATAAGGGGATCCTAAGGATCCCTTTATCTCCCGATCCATGGCAGCTAGATGGTCATATTTGCCATCATTTGAAAGGCCTGATTATGGCCTTTCAAATGATACCAAACATGACCAGGTTTGGTTTTAAAACAAAATTAAAAAAAAAAATTAAATAAAAAAAAAAAAATGTTTTTTTTTTAAAAGTTTTTTTTGTCTGGGGGGGGGTTTAATTAAATAGGACCTAGGCTGTCATCTAAAAATAATTAGCACAAAATGGTCAGAATGAGCGCAGTGCACATAGGTGAACTGTCCTAGCAGTGAAGGGGTTAAAAAGCAAACGCATGTAAAAATTGGGTATTTCTAGTCTCGGGACAAAATTTTGAACCTATTTAGCCGGGGTCGTTTTGGGTGGTTGTAGATTTTGGGGATTAAATTACAAAAAAGTGTGTTTTTACAATTTTTTTTCCTCATATTTCATATTTTTTTTTATAGTAAATTATTCGATATGATGGAAATAATGGTATTTCTAGAAAGTCCATTTAATGGCGGGAAAAAGGGTGTATAATATGTGTGGGTTGAATAAACGAGTAAGAGGAAAATTTGACCTAAACACTAACAGCGCAGAAACGTAAAAACAGCAGCGGTCACTAAAAGACGGATTTGTGTAAAACCGCCCGGTCACTAAGGGGTTAAAAACACTTTCGAGGGCAACCATAACCTCCTTCATAGAGGGACATATAGCAAGACATTGGCGTTCTTCCATAACTATTTTAGCTGTCCCAAGTACCATGGACATAAACCTCCTATGACGGGTCTGAATAGTAACGGGTAGAAGGTGTAGGAGGTACACTTTCGGGCAAAGTGGGAGTTTAAGTGAAGTACAATGGGAAATCAGTCTACTTATTTTTTCCCAATAACCCCCCAGTATGGGACAGAGCCAGAATGTGTGCAATAAGGAGCCAATGCCGATAAGGCATCTCCAACAGAGGCCAGAGTTCCCTGAGATATGGGCCAACCGGGTGGGTGTTAAGTACCATCTACACAGCAGTTTGATATGGGCCTCACGTAAATTGGTGCTTCTAGAATATTTATATATTGTTTCCATGGCATATGACCAATCCTCTATGGAAAGTGTTAAAGCTAAGTCTTTTTCCCATTTAACCATATAGGGTAATTTTTTAGGCGGGGTCGGAGTTAGGAGGCTGTTGTAATAAAGGGACAGCGGTTTCATTTGACATTTCCGTCCCATACACAGTTTATGAAAAGCTGAAAGGTTCACATCAGTGAAAGAGGTGAGGCCTCTCTGGGTCAAAGCATGTTTCACACGAAGATATGTGAAACCTTCACTCGATGGGATGGCAAACTCCTGTACCAGATGGGGGAAGGTTTTCAGGGAACGGGGCGTGAAGAGCTGCCACACATGAGTCAAGCCTCGCCAGAACCATGAGTCTAAATTTAAGTCGGGGATAAAGCGACACAAAACTCTTAGGGGAGCGAGGCATAATAAATCATAAGGCCGTACCAAAGGGCGACCCCATAGGCGCCATGACATGAGGGAGAGCATCGAAGCGGGCAACAGACCCGTGGTGCTATTCCTCGGTAGAAACGTAAGCCACATCAGGTCATGAAGTCTGTATGGGAAAATCATGGCATTCTCCAACTGTAACCATAGTGGTGGTTCTTTTTTGGTGCATTGATGACAACAATTGGGCTAGTAAGGCTGCTTTGTAATAAGATTGTAGATCCAGAAAACCCAACCCTCCATTACGTCGCGGCGTTGTGACTGTGGAGGCCGACACTCGAGGAGGCTTCCCCTTCCAAATGTGTGCATGGAGTAGTTTTTGCAGCCGGAGCAATAAATGCGCCGGAATAAAAACAGGGATATTCCTGAAATAATATAAAATTTGGGGTAGGATACACCTCTTTTATGGCCGCCATACGGTCCAACCAAGAGGAGTCGTTTGTACTCCAGTTGGAGAGCTGCATCTCTATAGAGGTCAATAGTGGCGTAAAATTTTCCTTAAGAATGGTTCCTCGCGATTTAGAGAGGGATATACCCAGATATTTTAAAGAGGTAGAGCGCCAATCAAAAGGGTACTTACTACGCATAAAGCTGAGGGATGAAGCTGCAATATTTATGGGGAAAGCTTGCGTTTTAATCATATTATTTTTATAAGATAGCGCGCCAAATCTATCAAGGAGATTAAACAGGGGAGGGAGCGAGGTCTCCGGTGTGGTCAGAAAAAGCAGTATGTCGTCTGCGAAAAGTGCCAATTTATGCTCCCCATTCGGGGTTGGTAAACCCTTAATTGCCGGGGCGGTTTTGATCTGCAACGCCAGGGGTTCTAAGGCCAGAATGAATATTAACGGGGATAGTGGACAACCCTGTCGGGTGCCATTTGTTATTTGGAAAGAGGAGGATAGAAACCCCGAAGCCAATACTTTCGCCGAGGGAGCTGAGTAAAGGGCCATAACACTATTTACAAATTGTTCTCGGAAACCAAACTTTAGTAACACCGTCCGCATATACCCCCAGTGCAGGCGATCAAACGCCTTTTCAGCATCCAATGCCAGCAAAAGTCCGGAGGTATTAGTCCTATGGGCCAAGTCGAGTATGTCATAAAAACGTCGGGTATTGTCACACGTTTGGCGGCCCGGGACAAAGCCAGTTTGTTCATTCGCGATCAAGGAAGGAAGTAAAGGAGCCATACAGTTTTGCATCTACATTCAACAGGGAAATGGGACGGAAGTTGGCACAATGTGTCCGGGGGTTTACCGGGTTTAGGCAGGGTGACTACAGTTGCTTGCAGCATCTCCGGAGGAATAATGCCGGTACCCTTAATATCATTAAAAACCAGGGTGAGAGTCGGGACTAGAGATGAAGCAAATTTCTGGTAATACAGATTCGTAAAACCATCAGGGCCTGGAGCTTTATTTTTTGGAAGTGCATTAATAGCCTTATGTACCTCCTCTGTAACGCAGCAAGCAAACCTGTAGCCTGAGAGGGAGAGATAGAAGGGAGATTAGCCGTCTGAAGAAAGAGCTCTATGTCGTCCGGTGCAGGGGTCGGCACGGTGTTGTTTAGTCCCAGGTTGTACAAGGAGGCATAATAGCGTGCGAATTCATTTGTGATAAGGGCTGGATTATAAATCTTTACGCTATTAGCATCCAAGATGTACGGTGTGTTGGTTTGCATTCTTTTCACTTTCAATTTAGACGCCAGCAATTTCCCCGGTTTATTCCCTTGGGTATAATGAGCATAATTAAGCCGTCTAATTGAGCGTGCCGTGACCTGGAGCATAAGATGCTCCAACTCGCGGCGTTGTAAGATCAACTGAGCGGTAATGTTTGGGGCAGGAGAGGTTTTATTCTGGGACTCTAATACAGTGATTCGTCGTAGCAGGGCAGTCGTCTGAGCATTAAAACGTCTCTTACGTTGCGCTCCTTTCTGTATAAAATGTCCTCGCAGAACAGCTTTGTGGGCCAACCAAACCGACCATGTCGCAACATCCTCAGTCATGTTCGCCGTGAAATACTCCTGAAGGAGTTGTAGTGTATTAGTCACGTCATCCCTATTCACAATAAGTGAGTCATTGAGTCTCCAGTTCCCCATACCCCTCGGCGGAAAGGCAGCCTCAAAGGTAAGCGTAAGTGGAGCATGGTCAGACCACGTAATAATGCCGATGGTCGCCTCCAGTAGGCGGGACAGAGCAGAGCTATGTATCAAACACAAGTCAATTCTACTATATGAGGAATGAACATGAGAAAAAAAAGTGTAATCGCGTGTATCAGGGTGACATATCCTCCAAGTATCATATAGTTCAAACGAATGCATGAATTCCCGTAATTGTTTACTAGAGGATGGGGGGGCGGGCTTGGGAGCGGGGTTGGCTTGTCTGGGTGTCAACCTCAGGATCGGGAGTGCAATTAAAATCCTCACATTGAAAAAAATGTCTAGTGGTACGTTGTTTCTCTCTACCATAAGCTTTTCAAAGATAAGAAACTGGGTTGTCATTAGGAAGATATAGATTGGCTATAGTGATTGGTAATTCGTTCAGCGTGCCCACCAAAATCACAAGGCGGCCCAACGGGTCAACAAACTGAGCCGAACACACAAAAGTCCAGTCTCTATGGAAGAGGATCGAGACACCTTTGGACTCGTCTGAGCAGTGGAGTGATATGCATCAGTATACATGCGCGATTTTAGAAATGGCGGGCGCCTCTTACAAAAATGAGTCTCTTGCAAACATACAATAGCTGGTTGAGATTTATGCAGGTCACGAAATAAAACATGTCGTTTGTACGGAGTATTCAAGCCTCGAACATTTAAGGAGTAAATTTGGAATTGAGGTTTACTCATCGTCAATTGCGCCCATCCCTCTAGATCTCACAGCGGTCATGACATACAACCTCCGTGGGAGGATGGAGGGACTCCTCTGCTCACAACAGTGCCTGGAATGATCTATCACAGTGCATACCAATGAGACAAACAGTACATACATGTTTCAGCTCTAGTTTTAAAAATGTATTTGCTTACTTGGGGCATTCAGATCAAAATGATAAATTTATAATAAAAGTGGTGATAGTTTTTCTTTAGCACCACATACAATTGTAAAATGGATTTACTTGCTCCTGTACTTTTGTAAATGCATTTTGGGCTCTGATTCATTTTATATTGTGTCATTATGTACGCTATATAATGGACACAGAGACAAGTGTATGCTTTCTGACATTTGACGTTTGACATGTTTGAAAATGTCAGTCTTATCAATAATGTACTGTAGACACTCCATCAATTTTGCCTGTTAATGAACATTCGCTCGTTGACCCAAATTGTATAACGTTTAGAACCACAGAGGCAATGAAAGCATAGCAGAGGAAGGGAGCATTGTTAGTTTAAGGACAAGTCTTAAACCTGATAGTCTATCTAGGGCTGAAGCAACTAATCAATTATTTGATAATGAAAATAGTTGTCAGCTATTCTTATTATCAATTAATTGGTTGGTTGATTAATCTGTCTGTGTACAGCACACACTGTGTATTGCCGGACTGATATTAAGGCTGGCTGTCTTGTGGGTCTGTATTTGTGCCATGGTGCAATCATCCGACATCGTCTGCCGTTGTCTGACCGATCCCACAACATGGAGGTGAATTAGCCCCCCCCCCCCAAGTCTCTGGCTTCCATCGGACAACTTCAAATATTTTTTTTGCAACTACAACAGACTAGCGATCTTTCCCATTTCATTGGGATTTATCGGGCGATGTGGGATAATACGATACAATTTTCATGACAAAGTTCGATTGTATGGTTAAATTGCCATGCCGCGACAGGGAAATTGCCCCAATAGAGAAGTGATTCAGTTCGACAGCCCATAGGATTCCATGTGAAATTTCCATTTTTATGCACCCATTTATTCTTTTCATCTGCAGCAAAGAGCCTTTTTAGTTAATTTTTTTTAAAGATATTTTTCTGGATTTTTTAGGCAATTTTTTTTGTTGTTCCTTCTTCAGGCCTGCTTCGCGTGGCGTTGCTGTCCTATTTCAGCACCAGGGATGCAGGGGTTTAGCCTGCCCCTTCCCCCGTAGACTTAAGTTGTTTTAAAAAAATTATTTTCAGCTTCGGTTGCGTTCGACAGGGCTGTCTTTGGTGCTGACACCCCGTTACCACACTAAAGACTGTTTTTTTTTCTCCCCACAGCTGTTTTTTTTTTTTTTTAATCGCAGCAGGTTTTTTTTTTGGTTTTTTTTTTCGGCTGCCTGGCCGACCTGGGTTGTCCACAGGCACTTTCAGTGGACACTGATCGGCCCACGACATTGTCCGTAGGCGAACAACCAAGTCAGTCGTCCTACTACGGACCCAGTGGACAGCCAGCCTGAAATGTTAACCTCACATGCGACTTCAACGCAGATTGGAGAAAACGTGCCAGCTGCTTTATTCTGTTCGATTTTTAGTTCTAGGGCTATGTCAGACATAACCAGTTTGTTTTCATTTAGTTTACAACAGTAGGAACTATAGCACTGGGTGGAGGAGCTGTACCGCCGGTGTTTTATCCTTACTTGAAGCTGGAGTTCTGTGCCACCACCCTATCCTCCCTGCCTCTTCTTCCTGGTCCAGAACTGCCATCTGTCCCTTTTGGTCGGATCCCTTCACTCAAACTCCCTCTCACAAGGTTTGGTCCCTTGCCTAAACTCACTCACTCCCACCCCTGGTCCCTCTCCCCACTCATGTTGTTCATGAAATTAATTTAAAGGGACACTTTATGCATCCTGACCACTTTAGCTTAAAATAAAGTGTTCAGGCTATGTGGAGTGCCCCCCCTTCTCACCCTTTTGCGTGCTGACATCATAATTTTTATCCTAACGTTTGTAGCAGGGAAGAAAGCAGACCTGGTTATGAGCTGCGCTTCGATCCATCACTCTGACCAGATGCTCTTGATGCTGTTGTGTGAAAACGGTATGCAAAGTTATGCAAGTTACGTGAGATACACAATTTCCGTATGTGTGTTCAAAAGTTACATACACTACAGAAATGGTATAAGAATAAAAAAGGTGTTGAAAAAGGTTGAAGGGTTGATTTTTAAAAGTGTTCCTTTTAAGTAGGGAAGCACCGATACCACTTTTTTAAGACCGAGTACGAGTACCGATACTTTTATTTAATGTCATGTGACGCTTTCCAATAGGAACAGACCTCATAAAAATTTATATGAGATTGACCGCAGCTCACATGGGTTTGCCCCCAGCTCACATGGGTTTGCCCCAGCTCACATGGGTTTGCCCTCAGGTCTCATGGATTGGCCCCCAGCTCTCATGGATTTACCCCCAGGTCTCATGGATTGGCCCCCAGCTCTCATGGATTTACCCCAGGTCTCATGGATTGGCCCCCAGCTCTCATGGATTTACCCCCAGGTCTCATGGATTGGCCCCCAGCTCTCATGGATTTACCCCCAGGTCTCATGGATTTGCCCCCAGGTCTCATGGATTTGCCCCCAGGTCTCATGATTTGCCCCCAGGTCTCATGGATTGCCCCCAGGTCTCATGGATTTGCCCCCAGGTCTCATGGATTGGCCCCCAGCTCTCATGGATTTACCCCCAGGTCTCATGGATTTGCCCCAGGTCTCATGGATTTGCCCCCAGGTCTCATGGATTGGCCCCACAGCTCTCATGGATACTGCCCCCAGGTCTCATGGATACTGCCCCCAGGTCTCATGGATTTGCCCCCAGGTCTCATGGATTGGCCCCGCAGCTCTCATGGATTTACCCCCAGGTCTCATGGATTTACCCCCAGGTCTCATGGATTTGCCCCCAGGTCTCATGGATTTGCCCCTAGGTCTCATGGATTGGCCCCGCAGCTCTCATGGATTTACCCCCAGGTCTCATGGATTTACCCCCAGGTCTCATGGATTTGCCCCCAGGTCTCATGGATTTGCCCCCAGGTCTCATGGATTTGCCCCCAGGTCTCATGGATTTGCCCCCAGGTCTCATGGATTGGCCCCCAGCTCTCATGGATTTGCCCCAGGTCTCATGGATTGGCCCCGCAGCTCTCATGGATTACTGCCCCCAGGTCTCATGGATTTGCCCCAGGTCTCATGGATTTGCCCCCAGGTCTCATGGATTTGCCCCCAGGTCTCATGGATTGGCCCCGCAGCTCTCATGGATTTACCCCAGGTCTCATGGATTTACCCCCAGGTCTCATGGATTTGCCCCCAGGTCTCATGGATTTGCCCCCAGGTCTCATGGATTTGCCCCCAGGTCTCATGGATTGGCCCCGCAGCTCTCATGGATTGGCCCCGCAGCTCTCATGGATTTCCCCCAGGTCTCATGGATTTACCCCCAGGTCTCATGGATTTGCCCCCAGGTCTCATGGATTTGCCCCCAGGTCTCATGGATTGGCCCCACAGCTCTCATGGATTGGCCCCACAGCTCTCATGGATTTACCCCCAGTCTCATGGATTTACCCCCAGGTCTCATGGATTTGCCCCCAGGTCTCATGGATTTGCCCCAGGTCTCATGGATTTGCCCCCAGGTCTCATGGATTGCCCCGCAGCTCTCATGGATTGGCCCCGCAGCTCTCATGGATTTGCCCCGCAGCTCTCATGGATTGCCCCGCAGCTCTCATGGATTTGCCCCGCAGCTCTCATGGATTTGCCTGCAGCTCTCATGGATTTGCCTGCAGCTCTCATGGATGGCCCCCAGCTCGAACGCTGGGAAGCTGGCCGTGTGCATGTAAAGCACGCGGCCAGCGTTCCCCTCCGGCGCGCCAAATACTCACTCTTCCTGAAGTTCCGGTCTCTGGGCAGTGATGCGGTCACGTGGCCGCCGGGCGCATCTGTGACGCTGCCTCCAGTCGAGAGGCCGCGTCACAGGAGCGCCCGGCGGCCACGTGACCGCATCACTGCCCAGAGACCGGAACTTCAGGAAGGGTGAGTATTTGGCGCGCCGGAGGGGAACGCTGGCCGCGTGCTTTTCATGCACGCGGCCAGCTTCCCCAGCCCCGCGGATACCGGCAAGCCGGCCCAGCGCCGGCTTCCGGTATCGGCGGGATGTATCGGGCCGTTTGCACGAGTAACAAGTACTCGTGCAAACGGCAATATCGGCCCCGATACCGATACTAGTATCGGTATCGGTGCATCCCTACTTTTAAGCAATTTTTTTTTTTATCTGATGAATTGATTAATCGAAAAATTTATCGGATTAGTTGCAACCCATAATCTATCATTTATTTAAATAGATCTCTTTATGTGTGCACCTTCAAACAAGTTAATTTGAAATCCGTGTTTCTATTTTCAATTTTATATAAGTAATTCTTTAAATGGACAACGCATAATGCGAAGTAGCTTCCTTATTTTTACATTATACAACAACACATTAAGAAGTAGAAAAATAAATAAATTAGAATAAAATGACACGTACTTCTATGCCCTTTGTTTTCGTCAAATCTCCAAGGGGGGTGTGGAGACCACAAATTGTCTAAAATGCATTAGTCAGTTCTTTCTCTCCCATTAATTAATGGGAGTGCTGCACATATCCCATAATATCCTGTATGACAGAGGCTATAAAATATGTGATTCATATTATGTACCAACAATATTTGAACACATGAATAATTTGTTTTAATTTCAGTGCAAATCGACTGTGGCAGTAATGTATAGGATAAAGAGAAAAAAAACACACAAAACAATGGCTCAATAAAGTGTTCATAGAGAATGAGTGGTTATGGTGGACCCAATGTCAACTGAATATTGCTGCCCTATTTGGCTAATTGTGATATGTAATCCAACATGCAGAGTCGACCTGTGTTAACACTCTTGCGACCGTGCACTCTATGTGATGCTAGCTAGGTACAAATGGCCAGATAAATGTTTGGAAGTGAAGAAGCCAAGAAAATCATGAAGATTGACTGTGTAGTATGATGGCACAAATTATGTTGCTGTTGTGTTCTGGTTACAAATGGCATCCTTAAACACTTTTGAGACCTAACGTTGGGATCTGAAACCCTGGCCCCTACAATTCTCAGAAATCTTTAAATTCATTAGATTGCAAAGGAATCAAAGGATTTATAGTTCAGCAACTTCTGGGGAGGGCAGAGTTTGAAATCTATGCCTTACATCAGGGGTGCTCAACCTTGGTCCTCCAGATGTTTTGGAGCTACATTTCTCACAAGGCTAGGTTGATCTAATGTGTGGCTGAGTATCATGTGACATGTAGTTCCAGTTGAAGGGCCAAGGTTGAGCTACCCCTGCCTTACATTAATGGGAAAAAAGGGGTCTGAATACTTTCCGAATGCTCTGTAGGTTGTATGTGGTTGTGATCTCACTAGCACTTTTTAAACCCAAATTCTCCAGGCTGATGCTGTTGCACCTATGTCCCCTATAAAACACATTTGTACATCCATCTACTAGTACTGACATCCCTGGTGAGCGGAAACCTTATTTAATACAATAAATAAAATTTGAGTACAGATACAACATAATATTGTCAGAATATGTGATAACAAATATATATACTTTTTTTTTAGTAATTTTTTTGTAGCTCACATCATTCTTTTTACATTCAAAAGTGATCTCTAAGGATGTGTCTGTGAAGCAGCGATACTAGAATACCCTTAGAATTTTAGCTATATTGCTACAAAAATCACAAACAACATACAGTATATATTTGTGTGGTTGCGTTTTCTCAGTCAGTTCCAGGTTTATAGGCATCATTATGCAGAAGGTGTATGTAGGAAGAAAGGATTTTCAATTTATCTTTGGTAAATCCCATTAGTCTAAACAGCAAAATATGTAATTATGAAAATTGCTTACCTTCATAAAATTCACAGACCCATTTGCTTTTCTTGTTTATTGTTATAATATACGGATTCCAAAAGCAAAATCTGGGTATTCTAGGCGTTTTGTCTTTTTACTGTCTGTGATATACTTAAAACATCATCACTGGATTACATTCTATGGATTATCAAATTCATTTTGCCTTTGCTGTATAAAGGAATATACATTCCATTGATTATAAAGATCAATGTGATCTTTGGTTCCTTGAAGAGATGCTGCAGATCGATACTTACTCAGCTCCTGTGCTGGAACCCAACTTCTTCCTTTGGCATTTCACATTATCCATTTCACTACCAATTTTTTTCTTCCTTCATAAAACCACTATCCGGGACCAGTTATTTTTTGTGTTTTTTATTTTTATTTTTTTGAAAAAGAAAATCACCTTTTCATTACAGTGGAAAAAAATCACACTGTACTACATGGGTCCAAGGATGGGATGCTGCCTCCACAAAAAAAAAAACATGCGCTGTGTGTGAGCTTATCACAGTAATAAAACTCACAGTAATGTGCTGTGTGCATGAGCTTATCACAGAGTTCCAGAGCATTACTGTGTCTTTTATTGCTGTGGAGATCTGTGATGCACTCCAACACACTGCACATTAGCAGTGTGTTAACTTCCGGGATCTTGCAAGAGCGCGGCTTGTGCGTGGATGGCACGCAGGCGAGCGGCAGAGCTTGATGCAGGCGTCCGCTCGCACAGTGTGAAGCACTCGGAGCCTGGCCTGGCACTGCAGACGGTAGGAGACCGATTGGGACCACGTGAGCTGGGGGATATATATATATATATCTGTACAATGTGAGCTGGGCCTATATACACTATATTGCCAAAAGTATTCGCTCACCTGCCTTGACTCGCATATGAACTTAAGTGACATCCCATTCCTAATCCATAGGGTTCAATATGATGTTGGTCCACCCTTTGCAGCTATAACAGCTTCAACTCTTCTGGGAAGGCTGTCCACAAGGTTTAGGAGTGTGTTTATAGGAATTTTTGACCATTCTTCCAGAAGCTCATTTGCGAGGTCACACAATGATGTTGGACGGACGAGAAGGCCTGGCTTTCAGTCTCCGCTCTAATTCATCCCAAAGGTGTTCTATCGGGTTGTGGTCAGGGCTCTGTGCAGGCCAGTCGAGTTCATCCTCACCAGATTCTGCCATCCATGTCTTTATGGACCTTGCTTTGTGCATTGGTGCACAGTCATGTTGGAAGAAGGGGCCAGCTCCAAACTATTCCCACAAAGGTCGGAGCATGGAATTGTCCAAAATGTCTTGGTATGCTGAAGCATTCAGAGTTCCTTTCACTGGGACTAAGGGGCCAAGCCCAGCTCCTGAAAAATAACCCCACACCATAATCCCCCTCCATCAAACTTTACACTTGGCACAATGCAGTCAGACAAGTACCGTTCTTCTGGCAACCGCCAAACCCAGACTATTGCCAGATGGAGAAGCGCGATTCGTCACTCCAGAGAACGCGTCTCCACTGCTCTAGAGTCCAGTGGCGGCGTGCTTTACACCACTGCATCCTCCGCTTTGCATTGCACTTGGTGATGTATGGCTTGGATGCAGCTGCTCGGCCATGGAAACCCATTCCATGAAGCTCTCTGCGCACTGTTCTTGAGCTAATCTGAAGGCCACATGGAGTTTGGAGGTCTGTAGCAATTGACTCTGCAGAAAGTTGGTGACCTCTTCGCACTATGCGCCTCAGCGTCCGCTGACCCCCGCTACGTCAGATTACGTGGCCTACCACTTCGTGGCTGAGTTGCTGTCGTTCCCAAACACTTCCACGTTCTTATAATACAACTGACAGTTGACTGTGGGATATTTAGGAGCGCGGAAATTTCATGACTGGATTTGTTGGACAGGTGGCATCCTATCACAGTTCCACGCTGAAATTCACTGAGCTCCTGAGAGCGAACAATTCTTTCACAAATGTTTGTAAAAACAGTCTGCATGCCTAGGTGCTTGATTTTATATACCTGTGGCCACGGAAGTGATTGGAACACCTGATTCTGATTATTTGGATGGGTGAGCGAATACTTTTGGCAATATAGTGTATATATCCATGTTAGCTGGGCACTATATATATAGATATATATATATATATAATCTCCATGTGAGCTGGGCACATATATATCCATGTGAGCTGGGCACATATATATCCATGCGAGCTGGGCACATTTATATCCATGTGAGCTGGGGCAGTATATATCCATGTGAGGAGCTGGGACACTATATATCGATGTGAGCTGGGGCAATATATATCCATGTGTGAGCTGGGCTGGGGCAATATATATAAAATGTGCGCTGGGGTAATCTATCCATGTGAGCTGGGAGGGGGGTACCCTGGGTCCCCTGGTATGGAAAGGGGTCAGAGGGGTGCGCAGATGGGGTGCCAGGTGTGTCCTGCCAGCATGGAAAGGGTGCAAAGGGCAGCCCACACTTGGGTTACCCTACACTGGGTTACCCTGGGTTACCCTAGCTTCAAGGGGTATGTGCTGGGAGGGGGGTACCCTGGGCTCCTCGTATGGAAAGGGTTCGCAGGGCTCATGAGCCACCTGAGGACAGACCCTGTGCAATGTTCTGGGAGAGTGAGTGTAGCGAGCACAGCTTGCGATTAGGCGCGTCTCTGCCTGTCACTGCAAACCCAACACCAGCTCTTAACTAAAACTGATAGAGAGCCCCCCCAAACCTGTATCTGGATCCGCCCCTGCTACAGAGAAGGCTCATGTTGAATCAATATTTAAATAAAATCAAGAACAGTCTCTTAATCTTTGGTGTTCTATGACGTCACATGCAACAGTTCAGTTGGCACTCATTTTATTTTCTATAAACGACTTAAATAATTGTACAACCCTTTCAGGTTTCTAAATAAGGTTTCTACCTACTTGTTTGACTCATAGAAGCCTTCACTAGGAAAATATACTGGCACCTCATGGCTATTATTTCACAAAATAACAACACTGTTTCCTGAAAACTAAATAACCAAACACACTTTTGGTGACATTGCTTACCATATCTTTGTGTTTACTGTCTTGCTTTGATGATATTCCCGCTAGAAAATCACTGTACAAAGAGAGCAGAGCTAAGCCTGTATTCCTTGTGGTTGCCAATTTGAATACTCAACGTATTCTTTCGCACAAGGTCTTTGCCTGCACCACAACTTTTATTCTTGAACCCATGTGAGATCTGAGACGGTCTCCGCAGATATTCAGTTATTTACTGTCTGTGTTCTCGGTTTTTCTTCACTCAGTTCTAACACAGCTGGAATCCATTGTAGACTGTCATATTGTCTGTCTGAAATTCATCCATTACCGTTGTTCCTGAAACCTTTTTATCCATAGACTTGTATACAAACCCACAAGACTATACTATTGCAGGCATGCTTTCCATACCGCACCTCATTTGTTAGCTTTTTCATGCAGTATCAGAGCGGAAAATACATGGATAAAAGATAATGATTGTGCTAGCGCAGCTGGTAATCCTCGTTTGTATCACAGTCATAACCTTGTGTGCCTGCACAGAACTTTGTAGTGGTATCTATTCCATTCCTGCTCCTTTTTGTTGAAATAAAAGTGTGGTTTCATTTGATCCCGTAAGTTTTATTTAAGGCATTATTCATCTGTTTCTGCTCTGCAAGGCCTCTAGTAGTTGGCCCTTTTTAATACTCTCTAAATCTATGTTGGCATTACCAAGATTTTGTGCACAAACCCTGTTTGCACCTATTGTTTTGTCTAATTCTGTGTTGCTGTCTTGGATGGAATTTACTAATTTTATTAAGTACCCTACTACCCTTACATGATCTTAAAGGAACAAGCAAAATGAAAGATTTTTTTCCCCCCAAGAATTTTTTTTTTTTTTTTATGTAATCTATATCTTAACCAAAGTTTGTATTTTTTTTTCCAGCTTTACTGCAGTGCTTGTGTAAATCAACCCATTTTTCTGTTGGTCTTTTTATTTCCCCTTGATGGTCCATTTTCAGGTTGTAGTGTTCTATGTAACAGGGAATCAGTCTGAATCTTTATGTATTGGTTAAACACTAGATGAAATTTGAGGTTTATGTAGAAATATGAATTATTTTATACATTCAACCCCCTTCCCCCAAATTGGGAAATTGCCAGAGAAATACAAAATTGGATTTGTGCACAGAGGCAATCATTAAAGCAAATACTCATGAATTTATAATAATTTACTTTAAAAATGACAGAGCTGTAGTATAGTGTATTTAGAGATTAAAAAATGGTAAACTGTTGCAGGAATCTGCAATTCATATAGCCCAATGCCTAGGACAGCTTGATCCAGGTGCCAGTCATGTTATTGCTGTTAAGGCTTAGCCCAGTGGACAAGCAGATGTTAAAGCTTCTGTTTTAAAATACAAAGCATCACCGTTTGACTTGCAGACAACATTGAATTTTTCTAAAATGTTTTTATCCTACAAAACCATGTTTTCTTCAAACTTTCCCATTTCGATGTCAAAATTAGCCTACAGTGGGAAGCGTGATCTGATGATGAACTTCCACGAGACCTGGTTTGTTTCAGGAAGTACAGTCATATCACATTGCCCACTCGAGATGATGCTAGCAGATATTGTTAATATATTAGACATGACCTCACATTATTCAAACGGAGATCTCTCCTGAGGAACAGGCATGTTGCCCAGGGTCGGTTGAAACTGCCCAACTTGAGACTCTGCCTGACTGCAATGGGATATCCCATTCGTGCTGGAGAGATGTTATCTGCAACTCAAACGGTGAGGCTTTGTATTTGTTTATTTTCCTCACAATAAGTTGCTTGATTCATTCTATTTTGCAATAATTATTTTCTATACCTTTTAGCCATGTGATTTATACTTGGCATCCAAAGTACCGAGCAAAACAATGAGTCATAAGGGCAATTGTGCAGCTCTACTCAGTGCAGAAGAGCGCTCAGAGCGCAAGCTTGGAAAGTGCTTTCCTGCCACTGAACATCAAGTAGGCTGGCCAGCTGAAAGATGGAGCCCACCAGGGATCTGCAGAATAAAGGACACTGAGGTCTGTGTGGGAGGGCTGTGATTTTTAAATCCTTGTGTCCCTGTGTGAGCAGGGGAAGTTATCTCTCCCTCATCATACCACATAGACACAGAGCTGGGGTAATGATGCGCAAATCTGTGTCTGTGCCTCCTGATGAGGGAGAGATCATTGGCCCTTTTTACACAGACACAGGTATTTAAAAATCACAGCCCTCCTGGAAGGACTCTGTCCACTCTGAACATTGCTGACACAAAGCTCCACTCTCTCAATTTGAAGATTCCCTCCCCCTCAAGTTGAAACCCCACCCCCCTTACCAGTGGCCCAGCCTCAAGTGCTAACAGCCCAAAGCATTTGCTCAATGCAGCCCATGGAGAATTATCTTCCAACTGCCTCCAGGACCTGCCAGATAGCCCCCCCCCCCATGGTTAAAGAATGACATGAGGTTGTTTGAGTATATTTCTGGGGGAAGAAAGTCAGAGGTGTTTACCTGAGGTTCAGGGGGCCCAAACAAGCAGTCGGTATCCACATGCCCAGTAATTCCCAAAATCCTGGAGATTCAGTCAGACCGTGCTGGGTCCCTTCAACTATTTTAATGTTTCATTTGTATCAATAATATATAAATTGAGTTTATTTCTGTGGGGCTCTGTGATACGCTCATACACACTGCACATTACTATGAATTTGATTGCTGTGGAGATCTGTGATACGATCATACACACTGCACATTACTGTGATCTGTAAATTGTGAGTGTGAGTTAACTGCAATTCAACAAGAAGTGGTCTATTTAAACTAAATGATCACCTTTGTTAGTTGATCACATTAATGTGTTTGTTCTCTGTGTAGTTAAGAATAAGGACCTAATGCTATTTTGTTGAAATTCTATTTATCAGAACAAGTAGATAGTCATGAGGCACAAGTAGATCGGGCTTCCACTTTAGTCCATTGGACAAGTAGATTTTCTTTTTTTTTAAAAAAAATAATAATTCTACACCCCTGCTGTTGTCAGGAATTTTCATTTCAGTGTCTTTTTACTACGCAACTTGCGTAGGACTCAAATTATGCAGAAATACTTCAGGGACCTCTGGGTTCAGGAGTTCCTTAGCTGAAGAGGAGGAGCTGTGGCCTGGTGCAGCGGCATCTGTCCAATTATTTAAGCAGAAAAAAGGAGCTCTATTTTTCAATGGAGTATCCTTTTAAATCCTGCCCTGGATACTACGCTGATTGAAGGAATCTGT
Source organism: Leptobrachium leishanense (assembly GCA_009667805.1). NCBI lineage: Eukaryota > Metazoa > Chordata > Amphibia > Anura > Megophryidae > Leptobrachium > Leptobrachium leishanense. The sequence continues at coordinate 197,725,912 of CM019065.1, read as the reverse complement.
AGGTGTGACTGGTCTGGCAGTCATCCATGAAATTGTTGCAGGCACATTATAGGAGCATAAAAGCAGGAAGGTTCCTCAATTGGTGAGTGCAACTCTATTATTACATACTGGCTGATCATATTGATGCTTGTTACGCTATGCAAGTGCTACTTTTTATTTGGCCAGAGAAGCTATAACCTAGAGCTGGGATTGTTAATGGCTCTATAAGATGTGAGTGACTCTTAGGCTAGGGACAGATGAGCGCATTTTCTGCGGCCACCGTCAAAATGTACGTCGATGCGTGCGCACGCATTTTTTCACGGAATACGCTTAAGTGGTCAGACGATGCGCAATTCTGGACGTATTTCATGACGATGGGGTGAAAAGAAGTCTAGGGAAATCCGGCTGTTTGAACGTTATGTTGGCCGCACACTAGCAGCGTCTGACATCTCCTAATCACGCACACACGCTGCTATGCGGCCGCAGCGCACTCTGTACGTCAGTACCAGCGGTTTAACGTTCTCGAAAAAATGCGTTCATTTTCCACTTGCGTTGCGCGGCCGGACTTTTGTGCGACCGTACTTCGTATATTGGCTGTCATTGCCTGTCATCTGCTGCTAGTGCGGCCGTGATTATGTGCGCCAGAACGCGCGTTCGCACTGCCTCAGTCTGACCCTAGCCTTATTCTATCAGCAACTGGACTGGCTGTCTTCATTCTCACTATTTGTGTGTGGTTTCTGCTTTTGTGATAGGCAAGAAAGTGGAGGACACAATACCAGCATTTGTCACATATAAGTATTGTCTTTATTTTTGTCACAGTTAGAGCACTTGGTTGTTTTAGGCACTTCCATGTGTGATTTCTAATATCACTGCAATATATTGTATATGTACCCAAATTCATATGGAGTAATTACATATATTTGTCACTAAATCGCGGCTATCGCCCAGCACTATCTTGAAGTATAACTAATTTTTTTTTTCTTTTTAGATTTGAAATTTTTATTTTTTAAAAATGTCATCTTACAACCAAGTATAAAATGAGGGCCTCGCAGGGCCTCACATAGTCATCTATAACAGCATAGCTTAAAGAAAATTTACAAACAAAAATAACTATCAAAAGGCAGGGCAGCAAGTAAAAATGCAAAAATGTCCTCGAGGAAAGTTACTCCTAAGAAAAAACAACAGCGCACATGGCGACCAGAACTATAAATGCAAAAGGTTGTCTGAGGGCGGCTAAGTGTCAGCGACATATCCCGAATTGGGGGTCTCTTTAGAAACAGAAAATTAAAGGAAAGAAATGGCCGCTGAGGACCAAGAGAAGTCATCTGGTAGTCTACATATAAAAATTATACAAAAGCAATTCCTCAAGTACACACTCAAAGAGCGACATAGAAAATAGGGGGGGGGTGGTGACTCAGAAAAAAAAAACGAGGTGTCTCAGCTTGGGGGGGGGGTAATAAAATGGCGTCAACTACACACTTCAGAAAAAATAAAAATCGGCTTGTACTCAGCAGGAATCAAATAAAATAAAAACTCAACTGCAATAACCCCAGCCAGGGAGCACTAAAGTGGGAAGATCGGAGGCTCCAGAAAAAACAAAGCTCAAAAACAGGTCGCAGTCGTCTCATCAACCTATGTCACGGAAGGGGGGTTATCGCAAGGCGGGCATAGCATTGCAAGATAGGCCGCTGCTCTGGGCACGTCATGCGCCCAGCAACCAGGCCCCTCCAGGCGCCGCACCGAGAACAGCCCAGGACCATGACCGGACCTGCTGCCCCACAGAGCTTATGCCCAAGGCCCCTAGCAGCGCCTCCAGCGCAGGGCGCATGGAGAAAGCCATGGTCTTCAGCTCGGCAGTGTTCGTCGTAGTGGAGCCCAGACAAGCCGACCTCCCGGTGACCTCTTGCGGTTCAGGGTTCTTCTCCAGACACAGAAAACTCCGGATCCTCCGGGCCTTCAGGTACGTCCCCGGACATACTGCCTGGTTCCACGTCTGCCGTCTGGAGTCCCTCCGACCCAGCTCCACCCAGGGCATCTGTGCCGTTGTTGCCTCTCAGGGCCTCCATAAAGCACGCAAGTCACCTCTGGTCAGCAGGCGCTCATCTTCCCCCTCTTCCATCAGAAGGTGCTCGAGGCGCCTCCAAGCCAAACAGCGGACAAAGCGATGGGGCATCCGCCTGCCACTGCGTGCACACTCCATCCGTCCCTCACACCAAGTTGATCGCTTTGGCCGGGAGACCCGGGCCCTCCGTCGCCACAGCCTTCATCCAGGTAGGGGGTGTCAGGATCAGCAGAGCCGCCGCAGTGTGGGGGCAGGACCCTCAATCGAGCACTGTAGCGATTTTCTGGCTGGGGAGCACCAAAGGCTTCCGGTTCAGAGCGAGGCCCAGTATTAGGCCCCAAGATGGCCGCCGGCTTCACGCTCCGGCCACAATGTGGCAGTCTCTGGTCCGGGGGGGGGGACGACAAAACGGGCTCCGGATATCACCCCACCGATGGCTAGCTGCTGCAGGGTCCAGGGAGACAAAATATATAAAAATCAGACAGCTGGGAACCGAGAAAGAGCTCCATAGACACGCGTCCTCTCCCCTTTGCAGCCGGCCACGCCCCCCCCCATAACTAGCTTTTAGCCACAACATCGCAGATAAAACAATCCAACTGGAAATAAGAACCCTGTTCTATACATAGCAGCAAATGCAAACGACTTAATGAAACAAATTAGATTTGTTTCACTGAGTCACTCTGTACATGTCTCCATTCTCCATCCATTCTGTAGTAACATTTACTAAAAGCTTTGCTTTGGGGCTCTTCTTTATGTAATCTATATTAACTAACCGTTAATGGGGTGGAGGAGGGAATGTTTAGATAAGGATATTGTTCTGCAGGTTGAGATGAGAGCTGGCAGCTGAATGAGATATGACAAGGAGCTCAAAATACTTCTAATCTCCCCACTGGTGATGTCCTTTGAATACAACCCGCACAATACAATGATTTGAGCCAGTGATCATCCAATAGGCTCCATTCTATGGCCATTGCCACCCAGGAAGGACCAAGTGAGATAACTAATATACTGTGTGGGGCGGGTGGTTTACAAAACAAAAGATCACAGAATGGATATACCCAGTGACGCATATAGAGTGAAATCTTTTCTTAACTAAACATACAATAAAAAAACAAAACATATGCAAGAGATCAGCAACATAAACACAATAAGGGCATTTCATTTATGGGGGGTAGTGTCCTTTTAAAATACATTGAGCACTAAAAACATAGTTTACTGCAAGAATATAAAATCACCTTTGTGAGATATCTTTCTATTTTTTAGATTTGCCATTACTTTTTTCTATAAGCATCACACAGCTCCACATGATACTTTTTAAAGACTCATTACTAGTTATTTTGGTATATACTTATGTCCCTTGATTTCATGATCTTTTATCACTCTATGGCAGTGCAAAGCTATCTAAATGAACGATAATTCTCTACATTTTTAGGTATTAAAAATTCAGCAAAGGCTTACTTGTAACAGCTTGATTTCCCTGTGGTACAATCGGCTTGTTAGCTTCTGTTTGAAAAACTGCTTTTTGTTTCTTTTGTGGTTTTTTTTTTTACTTTACTTTTTTCAACCAAGGAAGTCCACGTGGTCCGATTTTAAAAATAATACTGAACAGAGCAGGTGGCTGTTGATAACCATTTCTATTGATAAAAAATGTCACTGGTTTATCAAGTCTTTATACTAATGAGGGGTGTCCTACATCTAAATATGCATTATACAGTAAATCTATGCAATATTATGGAATTTAGTGTATAAAAAAATCAGTTGTAGGCCGAGCTTGGGCAGCGGTTGAGTAGTGTGACAGCTCTCGTAAGGCAGTCAATTTTTAGCATTTCCAGTGCTATTTATCACTTTTCCATGGCAAACATCAGCCCAGTATTGTTAGCTGAGGATATGAAGACCCTGGAAAAGAAATGTTCCTCATAAGCATCACTGGCCCCAATTTGTTAGCAAAGATGCCTGTGAGAGAGAGGCGATACGTGCTGGCACCAAAACCCCATGCCTGATGGAGCACTTGGGGACAGCACTTAAGGCTAGAGAATTAATTGAAGACATGCAGACATTCCTAACAGTGGCGTCACTAGGGTTGGTGTCACCCCCCCCTCCGGATCCCCTTCATAGGGAATAACCTGCCTGGCGGGGGATACACACACAGACAGACAGGTATAGAAAGCTAAACAGAGGGATAGACCGACAGGTATAGAAAAATACGCAGAGGGATAGACACAGGTACAGAAAGATACGCAGAGGGATAGACATGCAGGAATAGAGAGCTACGCAGAGGGATCAACAGGCAGGTGCAGAGGGATAGACAGGTACAGAAAGATACGCAAAGGGACACACAGGTATAGAAAGATACAGAGGGATAGACAGGAATAGAAAGATATGTAGAGAGATAGACAGGCAGGTACAGAAAAATACACAGACAGACAGGTATATAAAAAGACACACAGAGAGACAAACAGGTATAGAAAGATGCGCAGAGGGCTGAATACCGGCTGGGTGGAGTAGAGGTACAATCACTGCTCTGCGTGGAGAGAGCCTGTGGAGACCTGGGTTCGATCCCGACGAGCACATCTCCAGTAAGGCTAGGGTCAAATGAACGCATTATTTGCAGTAACCGTCAAAAAGTGCGTCCGAACGCATTGACGTATTTTTTCACAGAATGCGCAAAAACGGTCATACGATGCGCATTTTCCTGCATGATTTGTTACGGATACAAACCAGGAAACTTGGGGTGTCTGGACGTTATGTTGGCCGGACATGAGCAGCGTCTGACGTCTCCTAATCACGCATACACGCCGCTATGCCACCGCAGCGCACTCTGTACGTCAGTACTAGCAGTTCTGCGTTGTCGAAAAAATGCGTTCATTTTCCACTTGCGTTGCGCGGCCGGACTTTCGTGCGGCCGTACTTCGTATATTGGCCGTCATTGCGCGTCATTTGCTGCCGTGATTAAGTGCGCCTAAACGCACGTTAAAAATGCGCTAGTCTGACTCCAGCCTTAGTGTCCTCGGGCAAGACACCTAACGGTACATACTCGCCACCCAGGACATACTTGAAAACAAGAGAAATCTCTATGTATCCTTCCTGGTAAAATACTTTCTCAAAAATATTAAAAAAAATAGGCAGTGGGATGAAGGGATGGATGAATGGATAGACAGTGGGATGGATATAGACAGGGATGGATGTATGGACAGACAGTGGGATGTATGGCTAGACAAGACAGGCTTGGCTAGATGGATTGGCAGAGACAGTGGGCTGTATGGATGGATAGATTGTGTGTCCTCTGTCACCCTCCCAGCCCTCAGTGTGCCCTGTCACCAGCCCCGTGTTCCCTCTATCAGCCTCCCCAGCCCCCAGTGTACAGTCTGTCACCCTCCCTAGCCCCCTCTTCTACCCTTCTCAGTGCAGCCCCTGTTACCTGACTCTGTCCAGATCCAGCATGTGCTCCCAGGAGGCTCCCCAGACTCAGAACCTGGGGAAGCAAGAGCAGCCATGACGGTGGGAGTGCTGCTCCCCACCTCTACCTGCCATCATATGGAGGGGGGCAGGGCTTGTGCCAGTCGGGGGTGGGGTTTCTCCTCTGCACACTCAGCGCTGATCTCTCCCCACAGAGAGACAGCGCTGAGTGAGAGCAAGCCAACACACCAAAGACTGGCCCTGGGTGGTGTCACCGCCCCCAAGAGGGTGTCACCCGGTGCGGCCCGCTCCTCCTCCCCCAGCCCCACCTTGTGACGCTACTGATTCCTAACCAAAATGTCAGCGATTTAAAAAAAAAAAATCTACTTGGAGGTCGTGTCTGACAAACGTCCAGTGTATAGATGCGGAGTAAAGTGCCGGTAAATAAGCTTTATTCACAGTGAGAACAAACCCTGTAGGTAAAATGTGACGTTTCGGCCCCTTACGAAACGTCACATGTTTTACCTACAGGGTTTGTTCTCCCTGTGAATAATGCTTATTTACCAGCACTGCTTCTTTACACTGGATGTCCATTAGGGCTACGGTACACCGTATCTAGTGGTGACCTCGCGGTTTGTGTTGAGGAGGACTCCCACTGACGCTGGATCGCGGCATTTCCTTTTGAGTCTGACAAACGTGTGAAGCCTACATTACTAGAAATAGACTCCTTTAGAGATGGGACAATGGTAATATGGTTACAATGGTAAAAGAAAACATTTTGTTTTTTCACAACCATCAAGTAGCCTACAGTGGTAATGCCCTCAAAGACAGGGTTGTTCAAACGGAAGCCCAAATGGAAGATTTAGCTAATCGGTCCACTTCGTGTGTGGGTCTTAAGAGAAGCAATCACCTTGAATTTGCTTCCATCCAGTCTGCTTACAAGCTTTAAAAACCTAATTTCCTATCTAGAACATTTAGGATTCACAACTACAGACCACTTATAGACCGCATCTCTCTGAACATATTTCGGCAGAAAATCTTAACAAAACTCTCATCCTCGAAGCCTCTACTGCCCTGGAGTCAAATGATGTTACAGAAACTTACTATAAAGCTATTTTTCACCTATCCTCTCGGACGTCTTCTTAAACTGTATTATAACATTATAGAGAGACTCTCTTTCTGTGGACTCTTTTATGTGTGCTGTGGTAATACCACAGGATTGAAAGGATTGTCTTTTGCCAGCTATTTACCAACCAGTTTCTTGATTGAACTTGGATATTAAATTACTGGCTAAGATTCCAGCATGCATGATCTGCTTTACCCTCACAACTAGGGATGAGCTGTTCGGGTTCGGACGGTTCGGGGTTCGACCCGAACTTGGCCTGTTCGAGCAGATTGCGAACCCCGAACATTTCCGGGTGTTCACCGCATGTTCGACCACAATGGACCACAATGCATTTTCCCAGTGCCTGAAGCTCGTAATTGGCTACAGCCTTGCACCTGACCACAGGTCTGGTGCAAGACTGGTTGAACACTATGCCAATCACCGCTCAATCATGGGCTCACAGAGGTAAGTCCCGCAGCACACTATATAAGGTTTCAACGCAGCGCTTCTGCACGCATTTCAGAGGAGATTTCAAAGAAGATAGTTGTGTGTTGTTAATGCCGGTCTGCCACGCTACTGGGGGGGGTCTCGGGGGGTCTCATTTCGACCAAATATCAGGGAATTTAGGTGATGTGTGTCTTGTCACTGTGCCAGCAAGTTTTTTTGGGGTTTACAACTTTATTTAAAACATTTGTGAATTGAGGTGATTTTCTGGGTCTTGTCACTGTGCCAGCAAATCTTTTTGGGGCTCACTAATTTCTTTAAAACACTTGTGAATTAAGGTGATCTGTGTCTCGTCATACAAAAAGTACCACGCTGTATTTTGGGGCTCACTAATTTCTTTAAAACATTTGTGAATTGAGGTGATCTGTCTCTTGTCACTGGCTGTCAGCTATCCGTGTGTCTCACTGAGTTATACCAGAGTTATTTAAATCTTTATACCAGAGTTGAATCAGAGTTCTGTATATATTAATCTATATATCACTCACCATGTCTGAAAGAACAAAAAGGACTGGCAGACGCTCCCAGACACTGTGTCGGGTGGCTGTGCCTTTGGTCGTGGTGGACGTGGTGCATCCTCTGCAGGGGCATGCTTGTCCTTTCTAACTGGTGCTGGCCGTCTTCTTAAGCAGCAGCAACATACAGAGGATTTGGTGGATTGGCTAACCAGGCCATCCTCATCCTCCGAGTCCTCTGCCAGCCAGGCTTCTAGTGCTTTACAGTCCACCTCAGCTGCCAAAGCATCTAATGCAGCCTCCATGTCCACAGCTACTCCTGCCGTAGCCTCGCTATCACACACGGAGGAGTCAGCTGAATTGTTTGACTACAATGAGAGTGACATGCTGCTTGAGGATGCGCAGCAAGTACAGTGCTCTGATTCAATCTCTGAGGTTGAGCAAGGGAGTATAATCAACCTAGAGGAAGGGGGTGCCAGTGATGACACAGAAATAACTGGCACTCATGTTGCCCCCGCAGCTGCAGCATACTGCCAAGTTGGCTCCAGTGACGAGGAGATAGGGGGTGAAGATGACATTGATGATGATGAGGTCACGGACTCCACCTGGGTGCCAGATCGTACTGAGGAATCAAGTGAGGAGGAGGAGGCACAGCAAACACGAGGCACAACCTTCTCAGTGACCAACCGTAGCACTAGCCAGTCCACGGCATCACATGTCAGAGCTGCTCCGGTGCAGAGCGATGTTGTCTCAAAGAACACATGCAGGAACTCTGCTGTCTGGGAGTTCTTTAAGAAATGTGCAGCAGACCCCACCGTTGCTATTTGTAATCTATGTCAGAGGAGGCTGAAGCGTGGGATAAACACCGGACACTTGGGTACTACGTGCTTGAGGCGACATATGAACAAGTGCCACACATCCCGTTGGCGCAAAACTTTGCGTAGGTCCTTTTCCTCCTCATCTGTCTCTACCCACACTGTATGTCCTGCCATGCAATTGCCTACAACCTCCACCGACAGGGATGATGCTACAGTAATGGATGTACCAGCAGGTCCTTCCTCACAATGTGACATCATCCCAGTAGCTGAAGATTTACACAGTCAGATTACGTTGCCGCAGCTGCTGCTGCAGCGAAAGAAAAAATATAGTCCCAACCATCCCCAAGCACAGAGTCTAAATGCCAGCTTAGCAAAATTACTCGCATTGCAGCTGCTGCCTTTCCAGCTGGTGGACTCTGCTCCCTTCCGTGAATTTGCTGAATGCGCTGTACCACAGTGGCAGGTTCCAAAACGCCATTACTTTTCACGCAAGGCCATTCCAGCACTATACCAGCACGTGGAAGACAATGTTATCCAGTCATTGGGAAAGGCAGTCAGCAGCAAGGTGCATGTCACTTTAGACACGTGGTCCAGCAAGCATGGACAGGGTCGTTTACATTTCCTTCACGGCACACTGGGTAACTCTGATTGCAGCTGGGAGGGATCCAAGACGGGGCTCTGTGCTGGAGCTTGTTCATCCACCACGCCTCCAGAAAGCTGCTTGTATGAGGTCTGTCTGCTCCACCACCACCACCTCTTCCTCCTCCTCCTCCTTCTCTGTCTCTGGCGAAGTGGCAGTTAAACCCACGCCTGACAGGGTATATGCAATGGCTCAAGCAAAAAGATGCCATACTGTGCTTGAGCTGGTTTGTTTAGGGGACAGGAGCCACACCGGGTCAGAACTTTCGTCAGCTCTGCAGGGGCAGGTGCAGAGATGGTTTACACCACGCCAGCTTGAGCTGGGAATGATCGTCTGCGATAATGGCAGCAACCTTCTCTCCGCCCTATGCAAGGGTAAATTGACGCATGTACCATGCCTAGCACACGTCCTAAATCTGGTGGTACAGCGTTTCCTAACCAAGTACCCAGGGCTGCCAGAGCTTCTCATCCAGGCCAGAAAAGTCTGCAGCCACTTCAGACGGTCATTCCCAGCAAGCGTTCGCCTGGCAGAAATTCAAAGAGAATTCCACCTTCCCACAAACCATCTGATCTGTGACATGCCCACCAGGTGGAATTCGACATTAGCAATGCTGCAGCAGAGGGCCATCAACGAGTACCTGTGTGAGTATGGCACAAGGACAGGTTCAGGTCAACTTGTTTTTTTTCCCCTCTGCAGTGGCTGATGATCAAGGATGCATGCACTCTACTGTCACCATTTGAGGAGGCAACGAGGATGGTGAGCAGGGACAGTGCATGCATCAGTGACACAATTCCTTTAGTGTTCCTGCTGGAGCACACTCTGTGGGGAATTATAGATGTGGCTCTAGAGGCAGAGCAGCGGGAGGAAGAGGAGGCCTTCCCTAGCTCTCAAGGCCCCAGTCTTTCCGCAGACAGCATTCCAGCGGGTCCTACTCAGATCAGACAGGAGGAGGATGATGAGGAGGAGGAATATTTAAATAGTGGGGGCATTGAAGGTGGGGATTCCTCAAGGCAGGGTTTTGTGTGCCCAGAAACAGAAGGGCTTGTGCGTGCCTGGGAGGAGGAAGTGCACGATACGGTCATCCTCATTGATTGACCAGGAAGACTCGGCAGCTAATGCCACCTCCAACCTACGCTGCATGGGCTCCCTAATGATGCAAAGCCTGCTAAAGGACCCCAGGATTCGTGCTATCGAGGAAAGGGATCATTACTGGTTGGCAACCCTTCTTGATCCACGATACAAGGGAAAAGTTGCAGAGCTCATCCTGCTCGCACAGAGGGAGCACAGGATGACAAAACTTGAGGACGCTCTAAAGCGAAACTTGTGTAACACCTTTCCAGGCACTGTTAGATTACCAAGTGCTGACACAAGTGCTTCTGAGGCTGCAGGTGATCAGAGGAATAGCGATGAAGGCCAGGGCCGCTTGACTGATGCATTTTTAAAATTTTTTAGTCCTCGACGCCCAGGGACGTCAAATGTAGGCACCCATTGCCAGCGTCTTCACCATATGGTGCAGAACTACCTAGGGGCAAGGGCAGACCTGGATACCTTTCCAGCAGATGATCCACTGGCTTACTGGGTGTTGAGATTGGATCACTGGCCAGAACTTAGCCAATATGCTATGCAGCTACTAGGTTGCCCTTCATCTAGCGTGCTTTCGGAAAGGACGTTCAGTGCCGCAGGAGGTTTTGTCACAGACAAAAGAGTGCGTCTGTCCACCGACTCTGTAGACCGGCTGACATTTATAAAAATGAATCAGTCCTGGATCAGCAGCTATCAATCCCCTGATGCCGAAGTAACGGAATAGATCGGGTATGTCTTCTGCATGCACAAAACCTCCAGCACTGAACTCCATAATAACACAAAAGGGTTACGGTGTGAATGCACTTGCTGCCATGAAAGGCACAATATTTGGCTGCACTGACGCCTGTGCCAGATTTATATCATTTTAATTTTTTGAACAGCAGGGTCCACCCTTGCACTCTTCCACAATACCACAGAGGGGTTACTGTATGATGATACTTGCTGGCCTGGCACCAAAGGCACAATATCTGGGTGCACTGACGCCCATTACCAGATCAAAAACTTTTCAATATAGGACCACATGGTCCACCCCTGCACTCTTCCACAATACTACAGAGGGGTTACTGTATGATGATACTTGATGGCCTGGCATTAAAGGCACAATATCTGGGTGCACTGACGCCCATTAACCACTTCAATGCGGAGGACGCGCTCAGCGCGTCCTCCGCATTACCGCTGCTGTGCGGAAGACGCGCTGAGCGCGTCCTCCCATTGGGGTCAGCGTTCGGCCGGGTTCCGCGATGCCCCCCCTCGATGTCAGCCGTGCATCCGGAACCGCAGACGCTGGAATTAGGTGTCATCGCGGCAGCGCGATGACACCTAATTCAGGGCCCCCCCCGCATGTGCGGAGGAGGCGCCTGAAAGGGAGGGGGGGAGGTCCTTCGGACCTCTCTCCCTCCCGATCGGCGGCGTTGCGGGGGTTAACCCAGGCACCATTTGGAAGGGCACAGCCTGCCCTTCCAAATGGTGCCTGGCATTAACCCCTGGGGAGCTGGATCGCGAATCGGCGCTGAAAAGCGCCGGTTCGCGATCCTTTCCCGGAGCTGGCCGACATCTTGGATGTCGGCCAAGCCTCCGGGAACTCCCCCTGAGGACTGGCGTCATCGTGCGTAGCAAGATGACGCCAGTCCTAGAGTTAACCCCTAACTGCCACCAACGGTGGAGATAGGGAGTTCATCTCCCGATCCGTGGCAGCTAGGGGTTAATGTTTGGTATGGTTGGATCGGCCAGAGCATGGCCGTTCCAACGATACCAAACACGAATGTGAAAAAAGTTTTTAAAAAAACATTAAAATTAAAATAAAAAATAAAAATATATTTTAAAAAAAAATTATAAAAAAAAAAATATTTTTTTTCTTTTTTTTGGTTTGTTAGTGTAGCAATATTGTTCCCATTTCAATTATAATGTGAACAATGATGCTGCACTAACGATTTTTGTATGCGGTGCGTTTGTTAAAAATCGCGTAATTTTCCCCCAAAAAAAATGTAACGAGTCCCCATCTCTAATTTTTTTAACAAGCGCACCCCATACAAAATATAACCGCAATTGCTCGCATGTTAAAATGTGAAAAAAAACACTTTACACGATGTAAATTATTGAAAATACATATTTTATTGCATTTTTTGTTATAATATACAGACATGACATAACGTATACATATAATAATGACATATTATGAATCTACCGAGTCTGACGGAAAGAACGATATATAATATGTCTGGGTAATATACTAAAATAAGCCTTCAAAACACGTTTAAACATGATGAGCAAAACCGGTAAAGATGACCTCAGCACAGAGGCGGGAAAAGCCTCAGCAGCGAAAGGGTTAACAGATAAAAAAAATTCAATATAGGACCAACCACATGGTCCACCCCTGAACTCTTCCACAATACTACAGAGGTGTTACTGTATGATGATACTTGATGGCCTGCCATTAAAGGCAGAATATCTGGGTGCACTGATGCCCATTCCCAGATTCATATCTTTTTAGTATAGGACCGCATGGTCCACCCCTGCACTCTTCCACAATAACACACTGTATGATAGTACTTGCATGCCTGGCACTAAAGGCACAATATCTGGGTGCACTGCCATTGACGCCTGTATCAGATTCATATCCTCAGAGGGGTTACGGTGTGACGGCAGTGTTGCCGACGCTAAAAGCCCAATTTTAAAGCACCTATTGTTACTTTCATCCAAAGCCTGCATAAGTTTCACAATAATTTAGCCAAAAAAAAACACTAAACTTTTTCTGCACGTCCTAAAATGTCTTTTCATACAGGCTGCCGCCCCAAGCAGTTGTTTATGGATAGATTAAAGGAAAAGCATTTACCGTCATATGAAACGTCATTTTTTTTGTTTTTAAGTGTTTCTATACATCCTAGAAATCCGCCACTTCACGGGCAGGTTATGGGGACCTCCTAGGCACGATATTTGAAGGAATTTTTGGTTTTTATTTTTAACCCTTATTTCATGGAAAACTCACTGTCCCTTTAAAAACTTTTTTTTAAAAACTTTTTGTCCTTGTTTCCTGTCCCCGAGGGCACTACCCGGACCCCCATACACCTTTTATGGCAAATATGTAGCATATATGCCCTCTTGGAGGGCACTCTAAAAAAACCGAATTTTCAGCCCCATTGACTTGCATGGGGGTTCGGTCCCGAACAAATGGGAAGTTCGGGCTCGAACCGAACTCGGGGAGTGTTCGGCTCATCCCTACTCACAACCTTATTAACCCAGTCCAGGTTGGTTTTATGTCTCTTCGCCAAACCTATGATAATACCAATAGGATTGGGGATCTTTTGTTGTATGCTGATCTATTACCTATTGGTATCTTTGGAAGTGCAGCAGGAGTTAGAGAGGCTTGAATTGCCTTTGTCTGTTCCACTCTTTTACTTGCCTCAAAAATCCATGCAGCAGCTGTAGATGCCCTATATACTGCTTCCCTGGAGCTTCTTAAATGTTGGTTGGTATTTTGAGTGATGCCCAGAACTCCTATTACACACATCAGGAATTGTAATTTCATTCGAGATCTAGACGTGAGAGGTTCTCGGTATGAAACCGAATCGCTTTCAGTATTATCACATCTCTTTCAACACTTTTTCAACATTATCCTTCAGTTTTCATGGATGCTAAACATATGTTTTTTTTTTTTTTATCTCCCCCTCTTCTATCCCAGATTTAGGAATCCATTTGAACTCCCTCCCACCCAGGTTGACAATCTTTTAGACAAATTATATACACGTGATCCTATATTCGGACTTGTAGTATTTGGAATACACTGCCACACCGTTTTGTTTCAGACTTTTCCAGTCCCTCTGCTGCAGAAGGATCTTTAATGCTCATAATACCACCTGTCAGAGCCTGGTGTTAAGTGATTTTGCAAACACAAAATTAACTTAACACTTAAATTATTTCTTTTAAATATCCCAAACTTACCTTTGATACCATGGGGAAAAATGATTTGTGATCTGCCTCATCCTCTCGCTGTACATTGCAGAAGACTAGGAGTAAGCAATATCCAGTGTTCTTCCAACGTCCAAGTTAAACCTGGCTCTTGCGAACTCGTGGCGGGGTTACACTTGGCTCTATGGAGTACTGCAGACTGGCCTCCCAACTATTCCAACTTGACCCCCTAATACAGCAGCTGGGTCGGAATGGAGACTTTTAACAGGGAGCCGCTAAGAGTTATTGGCTCATACCAATATTTTCCTACTGTTACCGGAGAAAGAAAATCAGGTCCAAAGTGTCTTAAAACTGGCATATTATGTATGTGATATGTAACCGACTTTGTGTGATATCCGATAATCTGGGCCCTGGTGTTAAACCTCCTTAGTTCATGGCTTTTTGTGAGATGATCTCCTATGTTATTGATATCCCATTATAAAAACTACAGTACTTAAAAAAAAAAAAAAAATCCCTTGGTTACGGATTCTATGGATTCTCATAATAGTTTTGGTAAATTTAAGTATTTTACATTTGTGCCCATGTTGGCATTTATGCCAGTTTTTCTTGGGAAATCATTTTAAGGTCTTTTTATTTAACAGATATTACACTCCCAGTCGTTTCCACCTGTCTTCAGTCACAGTACATACACATTATGTACACAGCTACAAAATGTAAAAGAAATGTTATATTTCCCTCTATACTATGTCAGTTATGTGTTTGACTTTTGACAAAGGAATGTTGTCTGGTTTATATATTGGTCACTTTTATGGCCCCTTCACTTCCTGAGTTTTGTTATAAAATTTCATATTCAAGTACTCATCTCACTTTTATTTCCTCAAGATCACGGAATCTACTTCTCAATTTTCAGTGTGACAAGGCAGGTGTTCCATGCATGAGATAAGGTTTTGCCCAGTACGTACATATGTTAAGATGAAACTTAAGTAGTTTATTATACATTGATTAGAATTAAAGTTATATACAACCATCTGCAATAATTGTCGGACTGGTCTGTGAAGCATTTACTGTTCTCTAGTCCACACTACATTAAATTAGACTGAAGTGAAAGAGTAGAGTGTGGCGCTTCTCAGTGGTCCAGACCCGTGTCTTATAGTGGGTTATATAACAGGCACATACCTTAAAAGTATATCTTTTGAGATAAATGGACTGCTTTGTCCCGAGAGGTTGACACAATGTTTATATACCTCTTTCAATACCTCAAATACAATGAACAAAGGTAGACACCATAGTGCGACTTTATAAACAATATAATGTATGCAACATGAACAGTGTAATACACTCACACTTTTCAGAGCCAAGATGTGGCACGTGCTTTATTCGCCTGTGGGTCATCTTTAGCAGCCACCCATCAGTCTTCGTTCCTTCTAATGATTCTTCAGTTATACCTCAGGAAGGAAAGAGCAAACCGCCCAATAGTGTGAACCCGTGTATACGTATATATTTGTCTAGTAGTTACAGAGAACTACTCTCTGTAACCCCCTTTTTTTTTGGTTTTCTCTGGCCCCCTTTTTTTCATTTCTCTCTGTGACCCCTTTATTTTCATTTCTCTGTGACCCCCCCCACTTTCTCTTTCATACCTCTGTCTCCACTGTGTACTGCCCCCCCCGCATGCTGCCCCTTCTCCACCCTGCCGAGTGTGATCAGAGGAGAGCTGTGAGGGGGGGGGGGCTCAGTAAGTTTTTTTTAAAAAAAAACGCTGCCCAGGAGAATCAGCTAGGGGAATTTTACCTACCCCCGCTGCTGGTCCTGCTCTCCTGTGTTTCCTCGCCTCCCTTCCACATGGCTTGAAACAGGAAGACTTGCAGGAGGATGAGGAGAAGAAGCCGGAAGGTGTCTCCCTCATCAGCTGATGAGTAACTCCTAGTGGCTGCTCCTCTCAATAATCCTCCTGCACAATCAACATTTACATCGGCCGCGGTGAGTGTGTGTGTGTGTCTTCTGTCTGCCGGCCAGCAGCTTAACTATTCTTGGGGCTGCTGTGGGCCTATTTAATGGAAGGGGCCTGGAGCGGCCACTCCATCCGCCCCTACATTAATCTGGCCCTGGTTGTATGGTTGATGTTATTGGTGGTTATAACACATTGGGTGTGATAAGCGATCATGGTTGGTTATGGATAATTTTTCCTTGATAGCCTACACCTACTTTCTTTGTTTTGTAAAATTAGACTGGAGTGCGGAGGTCCCTTGTATATGGTGAACCACTGGCTCAGAGGGACCCTGGGTATGCCCCCTTCTTTGATATGATATTGCCATTATGTTTCGAAGACTAATCTGGGTTTTTTTTCCTCCAAAGGTAAAATAGTGTAAATTGTAAAATGAAACATTTCCAATTCATTGCAGTACCAAAATACCTGGGCTTGTGGGGTGTTCAATGCTTACTCAATTCAATCAAAAAGAGCAGGGGCCACATCACAACCTGGACGATAAGCACAGCATTCAAGCGCTGTGCTTGATTTTATAAGGTCCCATTTCATCTAAGACACAAGTTCGGCTTGTGTCTCAGATTTTGCGCCTAGTTACTATACATCACAGCTGTCAAACTCTGCTCCCTCAGATGTTTCTGAACTACAAGTCCCATGATTTTATGGCCATTTGTTTCATTGATAGAATTCTGGGTAACCCCATCCAAAAATCCCATACTCCCCTTAGATCCCTCAGTGGAGAGATCGGCACAATCCATTACTTCCTTGCTTCATGGGAAGCTGAACACTGGGAACATATAGTTCCCAGTGTTTGACCTCGTATCCCTCTGTCGTTCCAGCTGGATCTCACTCATTCAAGCTCGTGTACGTCTCCAAGGAATCCTATAGACTCCTGGTGCCGATAACAATGTGGCGCTTGGCGCCACCTCTGTTACCAGGTTGCAGGCTCCTAAGCATTATGGCTTGAGCTCCTGGCAAAGTGGGTCAATTGTGGTAAAGGCGGTCCGCAAATGGAAACAGCTGACACCAACGTTATCCATTTGCATCTTGCCGTTTAACATCTGAATTGTGATCTGGCCCCCTATTGGGTATGAAGGTCTGCACACCATGGATTCTCATAAAGACTCCTTTCGAGAACATGTTGTCATGGCAATGTTAAATGTGATCCTGTGGAGTCTTAGATTGGCACCCTGGTGACTTTCCATATTCTTCAATCATGTGGAACGACACTTTGAATCACAGCATGTGTGAGTAATTACATGGGAAATAAAAATAAAAATATATATATATATTTTATGTATAGTGTAAGTATCTGTTAATGCTGACGTGCTTGTGTTTACATTGTTACCCTTCCACTTTCTGCAGGCAGGATAAAAAGCAAGTGATTGAGAGTGTGTGGGAACTTAGTGTTGTGTGAGTCTTCTTAAGTATTAGAGTGTTCGTGTTAGAGCTTGTTGCAATGTGATGCAGTTTGCCCAAAGACCTGTTGGTGTATGGCGTCTGAGTCACTTTGTTAGGGTTTGCCCATTGTGTTAGTGTGAGTAGTGGTGTCTATCCCATTGTTTTCTTACAATATCCTCCTTTCTGGCTCGTTTGGGTTGGTGTGTATATAGGGTCTCTTCACATAGCAACGAAATTGTGTTCGGCCGAGTTTGCTGCAACTCGGCAATTCCATATTGCCGAAAATACAGTGAATTCATTATTTAGCAAATATTCATCGTATTTTGCCAAAGCAGTTATTGGACATTGGCGAAAACTGCAGAAATACAGATAACCACCAAATTAGCATCTGTAAATTCTACCGAACTGGAAAAAAAAATGGAAGTCTCCTAATAGGTATTTAAACAAAAATTAATGTGTCTAAATAATAAAAATGGTCATTTAAAAAGGAATTAAAAGGTCTGATACAGATAGGGATGCACCAATACCGATAACAGTACTATGTAATCGTGCAAATGGCCCGATACCCCTCCCCCGATATCGGAAGCCAGTGCTGGGCCGGCTTGATGGTATCCGCGGGGCTGGGGAAGCTGGCCGGATGCATTAAAAGCATTTGGCCAGCATTCCCCTTAGGGTTGCCTCCTTTTTTTCAAGCCAAACCCGAACACTTTAGTGCTGGGTTCAGGCGGCAATTTTTTTTGTAGCGTATACACTATGTGTATATTTACATTATGAGTATATATAAGGGCATGTGGTATTGTATTCTCGCTGGCAGTGGTATTATGGCTGGTACTGGCATGGCTGGCAGTGGTATTATGGCAGGCAGTGGTATTATGGCAGGCAGTGGTATGGCTGGTACTGGTATTATGGCTGGTACTGGTATTATGGCTGGCAGTGGTGTTATGGCTGGCAGTGGTATTATGGCTGGTACTGGCATGGCTGGCACTGGTATTATGGCTGGCACTGGTGTTATGGCTGGCAGTGGTATGGCTGGTACTGGCATGGCTGGCACTGGTGTTATGGTTGGTACTGCATGGCTGGCAGTGGTATTATGGCTGGCAGTGGTATGGCTGGTATTATGGCTGGCACTGGTATTATGGCTGGCAGTGGTATGGTTGGCAGTGGTATTATGGCTAGTACTGGCATGGCTGGCACTGGTATGGCTGGCAGTGGTATGGCTGGCACTTGTGTTGTGGCTGGTTCTGGTGTTATGGTTGGTACTGGCATGGCTGGCACTTCTGTTATGGTTGGTACTGGCATGGCTGGCAGGGGTATGGCTGGCTCTGGTATGGCTTACAGTGGTATGGCTGGCACTGGTGTTATGGTTCGTACTGGCATGGCTGGCAGTGGTACTATGGCTGGCAGTGGTATGGCTGGTACTGGCATGGCTGGCACTGGTGTTATGGCTGGTACTGGTATGGATGGTAATGGCTTGGCTGGCACGGATTATGGCTGGTACTAGTATTATGGCTGGCACTGGTGTTATGGTTGGTACTGGCATGGCTGGCAGTGGTATTATGGCTGGCACTGGTTTTATGACTGGCAGTGGTACGGCTGGTACTGGCATGGCTGGCACTGGTATTATGGTTGGTACTGGCATGGCTGGCACTGGTATTATGGCTGGCACTGGTATGGCTGGCAGTGATGTTATGGTTGGTACTGGCATGGCTGGCAGTGGTGTTATGGTTGGTACTGGCATGGCTGGCAGTGGTATTATGGCTGGTACTGGTTAGGGGTCGACCGATTATCGGTACCACCGATATTTGGGGCCGATATTCAGTGATTTCCAGGTTATCGGCATCGGGCTGTTTCACTTGCCGATGTGCCGATAACTCTGAGAAGCTGCGATCTCTCTGGGCATGCGTCCCATCCCGGCACTTCCGCACTCTGGCCGGCAATGATGAGGTCACCTCGAGGTCTCCCCCTTCCACTGGCTCGAACACAGTAAGAAACAGAGGGGGAGGAAGCACATCTAATTGTAATAAAAACAAACAGGATGGTCGGACTGATTTACGGAGGGTCCGTTCCGCTCTGTTGTGCTCCTCCCCTGCTCTCACTCTCCCTGTCTGCTCCTTCACGCTGTGCTACCTGCCAGTCTGTAAAGCTCCCCATCCCACTTCAAGTGGCTGCATAGGAGCATAAATCTTGCTCAACTCTACTGCCCTGACACCGAGATTAAATAAATAAATAAAAGCCTCAAATAGTTCACGGCACCCTTTATCTGCCAGCCATTTAGTTTTGTCTTGGCAGGTGCAGGGATTTGAGTTCACATTAGGGAAAATTTGATTTCTGACCCCAGGAGCTTACAATCAGCTTTCTAGGGAGCCACCTGGGGACAAGGAACTGAGTTTGCAGATTTTGTTTTTAGTAATGATAGAAGCCACAGTTAGGGTTTTAGTGGTCCTGGGCTACCCGACTGCCAGCTTCTGTGTCACGGCCCCTTGCATAAAAGTTTGCTATAAAGTAGTGCTGCACTTTTTACAAATGAGGGGGTACTGATTTACATCTTCCTGGGTCTCTGAACCCCCCCCTCCCAGCAGTGGATTCTAGAGATTCTGTTTACTGTGCCCCAATAAGTGCAGAATATGCCCTGTGCACAAATCCTGCAAACATCTGACTCCTGCTGCAAACACCTCTGCAGCCACCATACCTGAGCCTGACAGAGTCGAGGCAACACCTAGGAGCCAGGCCAGGCATGCTTTGCATAGAATAAACCTGAAATTTATGACCCGCATGGCAGCAAGGACAGCCAACAGGAAGAACAGTTTAGTGAATAAACCCCTTAAATGAATTGTAAGGTCCTGTGAGCTGGTCCCTCTGCTCCTCTATATTGTAAACTCCTGTGAGCCGAGCGGCTGGGACCAGCATTTTACAGATCATCACTTCTATAGCACCAGCAGGTTCCGCAGCGCAGTACACCAAGGAGCGGGGAAACAAAATAAATAAATGCCTCAAATAGTCCCTTTATCTGGGACTATTTGCATTGCAGGTTGCTTTGTTGTACCAAAAAAGAAGAAAAGCTGGAGCTTCTGAAAGAAAGAAAAATGGGGTGGTTGCGATTTCTTAACCATCACACTTTTTTTCAAGCACTTTATTTCTCTCAGCTGGTATGTTTACAATTTTGACACCAGATTTATGTAGAAATTGTGATTTTCCCCCCCCCCCTCGAAAAATTTTAATGTACAGAATATCGGCACCCGATATCGGTTATCGGCCTGAAAGGTAGCCGATTATCGGTATCGGTATCGGCACCTAAAAAGTGATATCGGTCTATCCCTAGTACTGGTATTATGGCTGGCAGTGGTATTATGGCTGGCACTGGTATGTCTAGCAGTGGTATTATGGCTGGCACTGGTATTATGGCTGGCACAGACTAGTATTTTTATGGCACAAGACAAGGGTATAATATAAGGGAGAGGGCAGGGGATTCTTACTTTTGATGCTGCGCTCGGAGTGGAGACAGGGACTTGACAGGTCTGCTTTGGAGTCGGGAGCCCGGAACGCAGCCGCAAGCACGTGAATGTCTTCATCACGTGAGCCCCTGCGCCTTCTCACTTCAAACGCTGGGGAAGCTAGTCGGATGCATTAAAAGCATTTGGCCAGCATTCCCCTCTGCTGGCCACATTAATTTACCCAGCGGTGGGTCCGGTCGCAGGGCTGTGACGCGATCACCTGTCCGTCGGGCAGTGGAGGTAGCGTCACAGCCTCCACTGCCCGGCGGCCGCGTGATCGCGTCACAGCCTAGTGACTGGACCCACCGCTGGGTAATTAATGTGGCCAGCAGAGGGGAATGCTGGCCAAATGCTTTTAATGCACCCGGCTAGCTTCCCCAGCGTTTGGTCTGATATGTATGTCTGAAAAAAAATTAATAAAATATATATATATTAGTGTGTGTGTCTGGTCTGAGGTCTGTGTAATATATATATATCGGAATGCATCGTTGAATAAACTTGAAAGTTTTATTTCTACAAGTCCGTGAGAGCTCCCATTTTTGGTCTGTGTGTGTATATATATATATATATATATACAGTTGTGTTCAAAATTATTCAACCCCCAATGCTGTAAAGGGTTTTAGGGAATTTAGTGTACATTTGTAATTGTGTTCAGAATGAAATCCTACAAGGACTTTTTAAAGAACCATATGCTACTAAAATGACATCAATTGGTTTTGTAATACAGTAGTAAATGTTTCTTTTGTGAATTCTTCATTGACACAATTATTCAACCCCTTAAAGACTACCACTCTGAAGAACAGAGGTTCATTCAAGTGTTTTAAATCAGGTATTGAAAACACCTGTGGATGTCACGGAGCAGCAATAAAGCATAATAAGCACCAATTAGGCAGCTTTAAAATGACCGTGATACTCGGCTCCTTCTAGACATTTACTGGTGTGGTTACAAACATGGTGAAGTCAAGAGAATGGTCCAGGAAGACAAGAGAAGAGGTGATTACTCTTCACAGGAAGGGCAATGGCTATAAGAAGATTGCAAAGATGTTAAACATACCAAGAGAGACCATAGGAAGCATCATTCGCAAATTCAAGGCAAAGGGCACTGTTGAAACGCTACCTGGTCGTGGCAGAAAGAAGATGCTGACTTCGACTGCTGTGCGCTACCTGAAGCGTAGAGTGGAGAAAAGTCCCAGTGTGACTGCTGAGGAACTGAGAAAAGATTTGTCAGATGTGGGTACTGAAGTTTCAGCTCAGACAATACGGCGCACACTGCGTAATGAATGCCTCAATGCCAGAACTCCCAGGTGCACCCCCTTGCTGTCTCCAAAGAATAAGAAGAGTCGACTGCAGTATGCCAAAAGTCATGTGGACAAACCACAGAAGTTTTGGGATAGTGTTCTGTGGACTGACGAAACAAAATTAGAACTGTTTGGGCCCATGGATCAACGCTATGTTTGGAGGAGGAAGAACAAGGCCTATGAAGAAAAGAACACCTTGCCTACTGTGAAGCATGGCGGGGGGTCAATCATGCTTTGGGGCTGTTTTGCTTCTGCAGGTACAGGGAAGCTTCAGCGTGTGCAAGGTACCATGAATTCTCTTCGGTACCAGGAGATATTGGATGACAATGTGATGCAGTCCGTCACAAACCTGAGGCTTGGGAGACGTTGGACCTTTCAACAGGACAATGATCCCAAGCATACCTCCAAGTCCACTAGAGCATGGTTGCAGATTAAAGGCTGGAACATTTTGGAGTGGCCATCGCAGTCACCTGACTTAAATCCGATTGAGAACCTCTGGTGGGACTTAAAGAAAGCAGTTGCAGTGCGCAAGCCTAAGAATGTGACTGAACTGGAGGCTTTTGCCCATGACGAATGGGCGAAGATACCCGTAGATTGCTGCAAGACACTTGTGTCAAGCTATGCTTCACGTTTAAAAGCTGTTATAACTGTAAAAGGATGTTGTACTAAGTACTAAGATTGAATGTCACTTGGGGGTTGAATAAAACTGATAATGATGTGAGCACAGAAAAGACATTTGTGGTTATTTCATTATAAATGTTATGTTATATTTGTCTGACCTACACGTGCCTCTTTGATTTAATTGTAAGCAAGATGACTGAATGATCAAAATCAATGTCAAACTGGCCAAAACACTCAATTTCAGTGGGGGTTGAATAATTTTGAACACAACTGTGTATATATATATATATATATATATATATATAATATATGTACATGTATCTGAGTGGGTATACATATATCTGAGATGAGATGTGCGCAGGGGGTAAATGGGGTTTCTGGCCATACATTTCAATATAAACATAAACTGGACAGGCTTTCGGCAAAATCCTAAATTATTTATTGGAAAGCGTCACATGACCTTAAATAAAAGTATTGGTACTCGGTATCGATGAGTACTTTTAAAAAGTATCCGTACTTGTACTCTGTCCTAAAAATGTGGTATCGGTGCATCCCTAGTTACAGAATAAAAAAAGCACTTTTTAAAAAGTTGGGAAACAAAAAATTTGCAAATAAAAAATACCAAACGGTCTTCTCAAAAATAAAAAAGGCTTTTTGCTGAAACTGAAAATAATAATAAACAGTCTTTTAAACAAAATTTAAAAAACTATTCCATTTCACAGTGAATCCTATAGGATTCGTTTGTTTAAACCTGTTAAACTGAAGCACTGAAAATCAGGACATTTCGGTGCAGTTCGGCGTTCTGTGAATAGAAGATATGATAAACTTCTATGGGACAATATCCGTGCCGCAAACTGCACTATATTTTGCTGTCAGTTTGCCTGTATTTTGTGGATTGACATCTTATTGAATAGACGCATTGCCCAGAAATTGCACTGAAGGGTGAAATTCACCTTTCAGTGAAATTCGGTGGTAAGTGTGGAGGTTAGTGATTAACCCCTTATGTGCGTGATTAAATTTGATTGGTTAAGTGCGAGAGGCCGAGTATACCTAGGTTTGCGTGATTGTATTTTCAGAAGTGTGTACAAGCGGGACGGAGTTTGTTTCCGTGCATTTTACTTTACATATGACTGATTAGATGTAATCTGTGAGTAATGATAAAGGTAGGCTATGAACCTCATGCTCTGCAAAATTGGCGGGTGGCCTATACTTTTATATTCATGTGTGTATATAAGATTCTTTACAGCAGGGCTTAAAATTTCAAGCCCTACGCCTACCCAACACTACTGACCACAACCATCGCCTGTGTATACCACACCCAGGGCACGCAAACCCCATCTAGAACCCTGCTTCTCTTTATGTCTATTCTTTGAAGCAGTATAATGCAGTCATATTTAAGATTTCTCTTTCTAAATTATTATTATGTTAATAAGTTATTAAATTAACGCTGCATACATAACTCATAGGTATTTCCCGTATTATTCTGCTTTCGCATAGCTAGTGTGGATCATCAATAGTCGAGAGGTGCTGCAGAGTTAGCTGAGTGTGACGTGGGAAAGATGGCCGCCTCCACGGAGCTAATAATCCAATAAGGACATGTTCAGTTTGAGGTTTTGGTGGACCAAAACACCAAATATTTATTGGGACATGGTAAACATTAACACTAAAGTGGTAATAAAATGGACAACAGTGGATATTGCAGAAACAGCACCTTTTCATTAAGCAATCCTATCTCCTTTTGCTTCAATATTCACAGCCAAAGCGTTCCGAGTCAGACTGCTGTAGTAGCAATTCAGCAGCTGTTAAGGAACTGAACGGGCCTCAGGTCTAAGAGAAGACTAACACAAGTCCAAAGCATTTTTTTTCATGCAGGCTTCTCACTTCTTATTGGAAAATGATGGGTCTTTTTACTGTTTTGATCAGGAACATTCAGTGGTAGACTTGCAGAAAATTGCATTAGGGATATGAAGCCTTTTCCATAAAACATCAGGTTCTCATCCAGGCCTTTAAGCTAGTTCTACTCAGGAAGTCAGCCATACCTATTTTCAAGTGTCAGATGCGGAAGGCTTGTAAAACAAGTTGTCTTGTGAAGTCTGTTCTTCACTGGGTATGGGAAATAGTAAAAGCATGTTTTTTGTCATTGTTGCTTCGCCGCCGACCTCCTGAAGCTGACTGCATAGTTATTTCACGGCCCCCGCTATACATTGGGGTCAGCGAGAGTGTCACTAGTGTAAGCAAAAATATATTTCTGTCTTGACGTATCTTCCTGGAAAAACCTATAAATTCACAAACTCAATTTTTTTTCTTTCTATATACATGTCAAACACTCTGCAGTTTCACAGAAGCCATCAGCAGTGATGAGCTCAATACAGTATTGTCATGGGGGATGGGAAAGTGTTCCTTCTGCTATCCGGTAATACGTTTTAGCATGTGCAGGACTGCATTCTCTCTTATCCCCAGGCAGCATCGCTTGGTGCCTCTTGTTGGTGGAATTGATTTTTTTTTTTTTTTTTTTGTATTTTGATTGTACCGTTCTATAACATAAGAAATGTGCTTTAAAAAAATCCTTGTGCTGGCACTTCCTTAAGCCACTAAACAGATGGATGTAATGCTTGAAAGCACGCAAAGTGATATTCTATAGATTCTTGGCAGTAATTGTATGTCAACAGTAAAGTGCATTTTCTATTTTACCCTGTTTTAGTACTTTTTGCACCTTACTGCTGGCAGCTATGTAATTCATTGTCCTTTTGTCTGTACATTCTCTCTCGAACACACATATACAGTTATAGAAGTGTTTGTGTTGTCTATACTCCAGATGTACAGCGGAACGTGTTGTGCTTTTAAGGTTCACAGCAGGATACTAGATATATAGAAGGGGACAAGTGTATATTATTATTATTTTTTTTTGAGAAAGGATTTTACCAGGAAGGATACATTGAGATTTCTCTCGTTTTCAAGTATGTCCTGGGTGGCGAGTATGTACCGTTAGGGGTCTTGCCCAAGGACACTTACTGGAGAGGTGCTCGTCGGGATCGAACCCATGTCTCCACAGGCTCTCTCCACGCAGAGCAGTGATGTTACCTCTACTCCACCCAGCCGGTACCTACCTGGCATATCATGGTATAGAGTATGCATGACCCCAATATATTCCGGGGGAATCTTGATGATGAATTGATTCTCATTTGGGAACTTTTTTAAAACTCTGCATTTGTTTAGATGTGTGGCATCTTTATAAAATACTGAAACAATCGTGTCCTCCTCCTATATTTTAATAATGATTTGTCATATGCTTATTCAGAACACCTTGATAAAATAGAGTGGAATGTAGGTATGACCTATAATCTTGTAGAGCCTTACATGTTCAAGAATTAAATCCGTTATCGATGTCTGTAGATTTTTGAAGTTCCATCCCAACAACCATCCCTTTAGCCAACTCTGGCCTATTTTCAAATTTAATAGACACAGTCTAACAAAGTGTTAAAGCAGTTGCTCTGCTGAAACAATGTTGTGTTGAATTCAGATTTGGAGGTATTTTTTGTGTCCATGTAGTGCCTTTATAGGAGATGGTGTTCATACAGGTCCCTTAACCTGCATCATTAGAGTATGATAGAAGTCCTATATGGAACTTGTTGTACAGATACCCCATGCCAGCAGAGATTAGATATCAGTCCTCACCACCCAGGACAGGTTATGAAGTTTGGGAATGTCTCAGTTGCACAGTATGGGAGAAGTGGGCAGCTGGTGTGAAGATGTTGTGCCTTTGGCATAGTGTGACCACCAGAATGAGGAGGAGCAGGTGGGCTGGTTGTGGTCATGAGACATTGTTGGCATGTAATAATGCACTGTTGTTGTAGTAGAGGTAGTGTACTTTTGATTGGTTTGGTAGGGCATGGGCTTGTAATCTGGACAGTAAAAGGGATATGTGGAAGAAGCGTATTAGGACCAGAGAGAGTTTGGGGTGTAAAATGAAAGTAAATGGGAGATGTAGTGGTCCATTGACAAGACGATAGGAAAAGAGTATACTGAAGAGAAATAATGGTCTCCAATTGTCCGTCCTTAACCCCTAAGACCCTGTCTTAGGCACACCTTGAGTTAACTCTCATTCTGCGCAGGAGAGAGACAGAAATCAAAACACACGAGGCATTTTTTTTTGTCTGGCATCCCTCTCTCTGCCTTCCAACGGTTCTTGACACTTATTTATACCCTGTGTCAAGGCGCTGGCTCTTTATTTCATTAGTTCATTTCAAAACATAACATAGTTCATTGGCTAGTTTCAATACAGGTCTGGTGACACATTTCTGGACAGTCCCGTGGCCTCGGCATGTGATTTCTTGTGACATGCTATCTCTTGAGAAATGCTAGCCATCAGTTCATTTCTTCAGACATTTCTAAAGAACATTTCTAAAGACCAGTATCTAAAGACATTTCAAAAAAACATTTCTAAACATCTTGAGAAATGAGCCCCAGTCCTAATATACTGCTGATTATCAATTTATCTTAAATTAATTTATAATTCACGGGGTGTTATTTAACTACTTATAGGGTCCTTCTTATAGGTCAGCAGATGGTGGTCTGAGGATTCCTTTTCCTTCAATCCCCTCTTAGAATCATAGTATGATCATACTATTTGATTCTTTCTTTGTTTCATCTATCTACTGAAAGTTAGTATGGGTTGGGGAGCGAGACCCTCAATACCCATGTGGATCAATATAGAACCAGCGGGAGCTGTACCTGCCACGGAACTGGTAACACATGGCAGTCTCCCAGTGCCTATTTATCTTCCTAACCTACCTTTTTCAGCCAATATCATGTCCAGAGCCATCCGGTTCTGGAACGTCATAATGGATGTGGATTGTAGTTGGTCAGCGAGGCCCTGTAAAGCTTCGCGAGTATAATTAACAAATCTCTGCTGGTTATATATATAAATAGTTAATCAATCTACATTCTTATTAATAGTAACAAGAGGTGCTAGGAATGACTCAAACCCTGCCTTTACCTGATCCTTGCTTTAAACTCATCAGGGACCCCTCTTGGTACCCCTATAGCATCAATATAGACATGCGGATCAAGACTACCTTGTGGGCTTGGGACTTCCCTTTTCCTGCGACGTGAGCTAATATTTGGAATTTCCTCAGGATCCGAAACAATATGAAATCCCATTATGGCCTTAGCCAGGGCACATTCACCTGACCATTGAAGGGGCAGACGCATCCTAATCTTGAGGTCTCCACATATCCAGTAGAGATCCCCAATCAGAAAAACTTGATTCTGTAACTTAATACTGTTGATATTGCTATAATTGGCACAATAACCCTCGGGGAAGAAGGTGAGGTTCCTACCTTTTCCTACTGACCTATAGCAGGTATAGTTCCCTGGGTAAACATGTATCCCTTCTCCTGGTTGTGGGAGACGTGTTAGTATGGGGTAGCTATTCTTCCAATATTCACATAAACTCTGGCTATCAGTGGTGTTAGTATATAAACTAAGAAAACATTCTTCTTCATCTTGCGGAATATTAAAAGGTACGGTGCCTAGATGTGGCCTAGCAGCACCACACACATAACAATTTGTACGGTTATTGTTTAGGGCACTAAATTTTACCCATTCTAGCCAAACATTTACATCTGAAAATCCTGTTTCCATTACTATGCTGTCTTCATAGGTGGGATTTGATTTGGTGTTAGGTAGGAGAGGATGAGGTCTCACTACCTCTCCATATTTCCTGGGTAGGAATGGGTTCTCTTCCTTCTTATAAGTGGCCATATCTTGGAGTTTGAACTTGTATCGAGGGAATTTGGTTGTGGCGGTTGCGTATATTCCCATTACATAGACACCCGTGTCGGCCTGGGAAGGGTGTTGTATAGTCAGCGTCAATTGTACTGACTGAGCTCCGCTTCTGATTGAGCACCGCCACCCACCTCTCCCAATCAAAGTCATACGATTTAATAGGCTTTGTCCCTCGGAACTGCGTCGTCGTGCGGCGCTATCTGGTTTATATCCCCATCTGTTAACTTCGGCATAAGAGGTACCATATCCCATATTGCCCGTGTCCCACCCCACTGCGCCCCAATAATCACAATTATGTCCCCAGTACTCATCGGTTACACATATATATACAGTTGCCTTGTACAGTATCATACTGCAGTAATGGTGGACAATAAAAAAAAACAACAGTGGCCAGACAGTGATGGTTTGGGTTGGGGTTCTTTCTGGTAGGGGGTGTGGACAATAGGGGTTGTGACATATGTTCCGAAGGGGGGGGGGTAAACATATTATTTCAGTCTTTTTCTTCCCCCCCATGCGTCTCCATACTCTTCGAAAAGGATCATTGGTTGTCATCTTCTCTTTGTTGGAAACCAGGGCTATCTGCCCTCGTGAGTGTCTCTCTTGGTCCGGGTCCTGTTCCTGATGGAGGCCAGGGCTATTAGCTGCCCCCGTTAGTACCCCTTGTTGAGTCCTTTGTTGAATCCGCTTGACTCGAGAGGGTCCCTTGTTGAATCCGCTTGACTCGAGAGGGTCCCTTGTTGAATCCAGACTGGGCTGTCCTCTGTCAGTATAGCTGTGCGGGTTACGGTTACTACCGTGGTCTCTGGTCCATAGGCGAAATCCTCTGGTCTTTTTCCTTTCTGTAGCCGCTTTACCAGCACCTTGTCTCCTGAATTAAATGGGTGGGTAGATTTGTCTGAAAGAAAGGGGAACTTAAATATAACTTCGTCTCTGGTTGTCTCGAGGGTTGAGATCAGCTGCCTAACATATTCATCCCTTATCTGCTCTAAGTCCCCTGTCTCCACTGTTAGAAAGGGTCTGCCCATAAGTATCTCGAAGGGGGAGTAGCCTGTGTTCCTATTAACCGCCATTCTGATTTCAGCCAGAATGATGGGGAGTACCAATTTCCAATTCTTTAGCTCTTCTGTGGTTGCATATTTTTGTAAAGTACAAAATAATTGGTCCCTATCCATTGTGGGAGGTCGCAAAACCCGGCATTACTAGTTTAGCTATGTCCTGTTGTGCTGCTCGTTTAGCTGCTTGGTCAGCCAGATGATTCCCTTTTGGAATAGGATCTGACGCTCTGGTGTGTGCTCTACAATGTAACACCGCTATCTGAGAGGGCATAAGAATGCTTGCTAGGAGGTCCGTGACCAGGGTCGAATGGGAAATCTTCTTGCCATCTGCGGCCACAAATCCCTCTTTTCCCATATCGTCCCATGGTCATGGACCACACCATAAACATATTTGGAGTCAGTGTATATCGTGACAGGTCTACCCGCATAGAGCCTGCCTGCTCGTGTTAATGCAATCAGTTCTGCTGCCTGGGCAGACTGGTAGGGTACAGGCCCTGACTCTAGAACAGTGTCAGGGAGTTGAACCTACTGCATAGCCTGCATAATAAGTGTTGTCATTGGGGCGGGTACAGGAGCCGTCAACAAAGACGACATCTGCGTCCGGAACAGGTGTTGACATGAGATCAGTGCGGGGTGCAGTTTCAGACTCAATGGAGAGAGCACAGTCATGTTCGAGTGGGATGGTATCTGAGGGATTCTTAAGACCCAGTAAAGCGTTTAGGATTGGTGCTGGACCAGAGACACTTGAACTGTATGCTATGTGCAGTGCAGGGTTGCTTAGCAGTGTGACTTCATATCCACTAAAGCGCTGTGACATGTGCCGTGTATGTATGCCCTTAAGTAAAAATAAAACATCATGGGTTGTGGGTAGATGAGGATCGTACCCTAATGTGTATTGGCTTGCCATACTAACGACCATTGCACATGCTGCCAGGGCACGCAAACAGGCCGGCATCCCTTGTACCGTTACTGGCAAAATCTTTGAAAAAAATGCTATGGGGCTCAACCGGCCCCCCATGTTCTTGCGTCAGTACCCCGGCCTTGGTTGTACAATTGTCCCTTGCAAACAGATGAAATGAAAGTACATAATCAGGGAGGCCTAGCGCGGGGCTTATTAACATCATTGCATTTCTGAGAACCTTAAAAGCATTTAACATTTCATTAGACCATGTTATCATATTGGATTGACCCAACAGGGTGGCTTGTCTCAGAATGTTATCATAATAGGAGCAGTCAGGGATCCACTGTCTGCAATAGTTTATCATGTCTAAGAATGACAACATGTCCTTCTTAGTTTTCGGGTTGACCAGGCCCGTGACAGACTGGACTCTCTTCTGACTGATGCTCCGTTCCCCCTGTCTGAGAACAAACCCTAAATATTCAACTTGCGTTTGACACCACTGCATTTTTCATTTTAAGGGAAACCTTGTACCCACATTCCTGTAACCAACGAGGAAGTGTTTTACCATCCTCCCGGCAGGCCTCCTCTGATGAACTGCATACGAGGAGATCATCCACGTATTGCAGCAGGACAGAACCATGGCTGGGGTGCCAGAATTTCAGAGTGGCCTGCAGTACAATACTGTAGACCACTGGGGCATCAATGTACCCCTGAGATAACCTTTTCCATATAAATTGGGTGCCTTCAAATGAAAATGCAAAAAGCAATGCCGTTTCCTGGATGTACAGGGATGCTAAAAAATGCATTCTTCAGGTCAATTACAGAAAAATGTGTATGTGTCGCTGATATTGATGACAGAAGTGACGTGACATCTGGGACAATTGGCGCAATTAGAATCACTAGGGAATTAACTGCGCGCAAGTCTTGAACGAACCTGACAGTCCCGTCAGCTTTGTTCACGGGGTTAATTGGGGTACTGAAGGGGAAGACTACAGGTTCCAGGATACCATCCTGTAGAAACTGGTCAATCATAGGACGTAGTCCGTCCTCTTTCTCTTTTTGACAATGTTTAAAAATTCTATTAATATCTTCTATTTCTAAGTAACTTATTCCCCACGGTCATAAATGGAAAATGGGTTTTGTTGGTGTTATTCTCATATCTTAAGGGCTTATTAATGGCGATCCTTTGTTATATGCGAGTGGCCATAATAACGAAAGCCAGTATATATTCTTCTGCTTTTTTTTTTTTTTTTCTATTTTCTCTTTTACTTCCTCTTTTTCTTCTACTCTTATCTCGTCTATCATTTTTATGTCCCTAGTATCTTCTATTTGTGGTTTACTAGGGGCTGACGATGTACATTCGATTGCTGCAACAGCACCGAGTATTTCGGTGTCTTGGAAACCAGCAAGTGAAGGATACATTGAGTATTTGTAAGAGGGCCCCAGTCCGCTCGTGGGACTTCCTGTTTTCTCCGTAATATGCTTAATTCTATTGATGTAATCTGGCGCTGTCAGAGGACAATGGGGTCCCTCTTCTACATTGTTTCACCATTAATCATTGTCCCCCCCTCCCTAATTTCATATATGTCATATCCCATTGAGGGTCTCCTGCATAGTGGGGCCATGCCTCGGTGTCACCAAGACATAATCCTTTCACTATATCCATATAGAATGGGCTGTGGTCTCCCTGTCTGAGGAAAGGATCACAACTCCCACTGCTTCTGTCCATCCCGCCATACTATCTATCCATGGGTTAATTAAATAGCAATCTGTACCCCCTACTCGTGCTACATAATCTTTACAAAACTCTCCTATTTTCAGTAAGGGATATTCTTTAACCTTGCTACTTTAAATACCCATGGCTAGTTGTACAATTGAATAATCAGGCAGGTAAAATAGAGAAAGAAAGAAAAAAGAGAGGCTCTTCACAGTGCTCGAAAAGAAAAACAATTTAAATTCTTACTATATATATATATATATATCTCTATGCTACATGGATCAACAAAAAATGAGCTAATTTAAAATATACACCAAGTCCAAAACTAGCAAATCACTAATGCAGGGATCTAAAAGTTGTACCTCCCATATGTGATGGCCTACAATTTCCAGAAATCTTTAAATGGAACATACGCCCATAGAATCATAAGAGTTGTAGTTCAGCAACAAGAGTGGGGAGAGCATCTAGTGTTTGACACGAACACTTCACACCAAAATACTAACACATGAGTTCATACTCACAATGTAACTATTATACTACTTTATATCTCATGCTACTTACAGCTTCTAATTATAAAATGTTCTGTGAGATTTTTAAACTAAGTTAAAGACCAGGGAAGATTTGGTTTGTATAAATATATTTTTCAGTTTGGAGTGGATCAAATGGCAAAGGCTGGATATTGTCCATATGCTTATCTATTGCCTTTGTTTGAACTATTCTTCAAAAACTGGATATGTGCTTCAAGGAGAGCATTTTACCAGGTTTTTTTATGTTCTCTGCGTGTTTTTCCTCGTTCTCCGCTCACCATCTGTTAACTTATCCGTGACTCATCGTTGAAATACCGCAATGAGAGAAGAGTTTTGTACATCAGCATAGAAATGTATACCTGCTTTGTAGTCCTTTAGTTCCCCTAAACTGATCTAGATCTTCAAAAAATAATAATTAATAAATAAATATGTAATGGTGCTACTATAGGCTTTTACAATGACAATTTAAGAGGCAAAAAAGCTTGAGTCATTCTGTAAGTTTTTTCATAGGATTAATCCGCAGCACATTTGAATGACATCGGCAAACGCAATTTCTTCAGGTTAATATTTTTTATTCTTGGTTTGATTTTCCCATTGAATAGGAAGGTACCAAATCACTTTCTATGGTCTGACGAAGGATGTATCATCATTTATTCGGGGGAAATAAATACAACCCTTGGGGCCAGATTACATAGTTGACGGTATAAGGCAGGCGCTAATGTGAAAAAATTAGCGTTAGATGTTAAACATTAGCATCTGCCAATTACCGTATTACAAAGCTCCCTAGCGCAGGTGTTGGCACTCGAGCAGTTAACATTTGGTGTTATCTTTACACCTCAAGACATTAAGTTAAATGTCTCCAGGCGCAATCAAGGATATGCATGCAACTTTTGCCTTGGTTCTTTTATCAAAATCGGTAGCATGGGCGCCCGCAGAAATTTTTTCGGGGGTAGAATTTTACTGGCATCCATATTCTGCCCTTTTGACAATGTCATGAAGGGGACAGTCATAAAATAAAGCGTAATTCAGAGGCTGCGAAACATGATGCAAGTCTAATAGAAGAATAAAGGTGTAAGTGTCTGATCTGAGTGTTGCATTTTCTAGCAAACAGAAGATGTGCTCTTTCCCAAGATAGAAAGCAAATGGTGGTATAATAACCTTGTAGATCTCCGAAGCGTCTCCTCCAAACGACGTACAATGAAATACAGAAAAAAAGGATTGAGATCTACAAGGAACATAGATAAAAAAGGATCATAGCGTTATACTGTAAAACAGTGTTTGTAACACGCAGCCCCTGCTAAAATCACACTCACAGGGTATAAAAAGTTTTAGCGCGCATAACGTTACCCCTCCTCTGGGTACTTTGTTGTTGGAAGCCCAGGGTGCTGTCCTGTAGGAAAATGCCTCTACCAGTCTTCATGTATCGCCACTGCCTCTGCGATGGATACCTGGGCTCCACTTAAGGAAGGATTCAGCCAGGACATATTCCAGACCAAACATCCGACGTGTTTCGTCAGCCCTAGGGTCTTGGGCCTAGATCCCTGATGAAGTTAGCCCTAGGGCTGACGAAACGCGTCGGCATGTGGAAGCCAGCATACTTGGCGAAACGCGTCCTGGTCATCTGGCTGTGCCAGTAATTTTGTTTATTTATTTTATTAAATTTTATTGAGCTTGAATCCCCCGGTGTTCTGAAATTCAAGGAGGTTATTTGGACTTGACCTAAGCGCTTAGTTCAAAGCTCCAACAAATGTGAGTTGGCAATTTGTATCATAACATATGAGAATAAATTTGCAAAAGATCTGCAGAAGAAAGTTTCTCTTGTTTCTCTATATTTCCATGTCTACTCCATATGAGAAGAGAAATTCCTCATTATAAGGTGTGGGTCCCCATATAAGTGGAGAAGCGAAGTACCCGAAAGTATCTACCCACTCAGAGCCAGTGTTCGGGCTCTATATTTGTGAGTGGAAACATTGCAAAATAGTTTTGATTAATTGTGTTAAAAACACCCTGCACTATCATTTTGTTTGCTTCCTTTTATATGATCCATATGGATAAAATGAACTAAGGGAACCACCAGCTACCCGGAAGCGACTACCATCGCGCCACCAGATACGTATTATTACTATATATATATATCGATCGATCACCCTTGCACTCCTCATCCAGAAGGTCCCAGGCCTGGTGCCCACTAGGCAAAATACAGCGTGCAAAAACAGCGGCACTCAAGGTCTTCGTATTTGAAAAGTTTTAATGTAGAAAAATCAACGTTTCAGTCTGCTGTCCGCATCCGTATCCTGATGAAAGTCTGCGGACAGCAGACTGAAACGTTGATTTTTCTACATTTAAACTTTTCAAATACGAAGACCTTGAGTGCCGCTGTTTTTGCACGATTATATATATATATTATATATACACACACCTTCTCCT
The DNA here is from genome assembly GCA_009667805.1 of Leptobrachium leishanense. Lineage (NCBI taxonomy): Eukaryota > Metazoa > Chordata > Amphibia > Anura > Megophryidae > Leptobrachium > Leptobrachium leishanense. The sequence goes on along the minus strand of CM019065.1, from coordinate 197,690,761 downwards.
CTGAGATATTAAGCTCTGGAGCAGGGTCCCCTCTCCTCTTAGATTGTAAGCTCTGGAGCAGGGTCCCATCTCCTCTTAGATTGTAAGCTCTGGAGCAAAACTAGACAGGTGACCCAGCACACGGGCAATCAAAAATAAAGAAATCCCTGATCTGAAAGGCCGGTCCTTGAAGTGACCGAATCTAAACTAAACTAGGAAAAAGATAAACAGGTGACGATGCAGGGTCTCGGGCAAAGACGGAAGCAAATGAAGCATAAATCGAATCAAAAGGAATAGCCAAGGTCTGTGCACAGGGTTAGTACAGCACAACAGGGGTCAAGGCACAAAGAATAGTCAGGAGGGATAGCCAGAGGTCAATACAATAGTCAGCACAGCAAGGTAAATATTTAATTTATTTAAATCCAATTAATTTAATAAGATTTAATTTTATACTTATGTGTGAGTTTTACTTTGGAGCTCTGTGATACGCTCATACACACCACACATTGCTGTGAGATTTATTGCCGTGTAGCTCTGTGATACGAACGTACACACCGCACATTACAGTGAGTTTTATTGCCGAGGAGCTCTGTGATACGCTCATACTCACCACACACTACTGTGAGTATTAATGCTGTGGAGTGCTGTGATACACTCTTACACACCACATTTTACTGTGAATTTTATTTCCGTGGAGCGCTGTGAGATATACGTTACATTAAAAATGGGATGGACTGAAGTGGTCATAGTGGACCTGGAAAAAAAATTGGACACTCAGGGCAGTATTACAAAGCTGGTGCTAACTTAACCAGAGCTGTTGTAAACTTACCAGAGCCATTATAGCCTATGGAAACATAGAAACATAGAAAAATGTTGGCAGATAAGAACCTTTCGGCCCATCTAGTCTGCCCAATTACATGGATACTTTACCTGGATTTATCTTTTGTTTAGGATAGCCGTATGCCTATCCCATGCCTGCTTAAATTCAATTACTGTTTTGGCCTCTACCACTTCAACTGGAAGGCTGTTCCATGTATCCACCACCCTCTCAGTAAAATAATGCTTCCTGATGTTACTTTTAAACCTTTGCCCCTCTAATCTAAGACTATGTCCTCTTGTTTTGCCACTTTGTTTCCTTTTAAATATACCCCCTTCCTCTACCTTGTGGATTCCCTTTACGTATTTAAATGTTTCTATCATATCTCCTCTGTCTCGTCTTTTTTCCAAGCTGTACATGTTAAGATCATTAAGCCTTTCCTGGTAAGGAAAGCCGTACACCATTTTAGTAGCCCTTCTCTGAACTCTCTCCAGATACGGTCTCCAGTACTGCACACAGTACTCCAGGTGAGGTCTCACCAGTGCTCTGTACAGTGGCATGAGCACTTCCCTTTTCCTACTGCTAATACCTCTCCCTACACAACCAAGCATTCTGCTAGCATTTCCTGCTGCTCTATTACATTGACTACTTACCCTTAGATCCTCTGAAATAATAACCCCTAAATCCCTTTCCTCAGATGTTGAGGTTAGGACTGTATCAAATATTCAATATTCAGCCCTTGGGTTTTTACGTCCCAGGTGCATTATCTTGCACTTATCCACATTAAAACTCAATTGCCACAGCTCCCACCATTTTTTTAGTTTACCTGATGATCATTTGTCATTTGGCTGATCCCTTCAGGAACGTCAACCCTGTTGCAAATCTTTGTGTCATCAGCAAAAAGACATACTTTTCCATTAATACCTTCTGCAATATCACTAATAAAAATATTAAAGAGAATGGGTCCAAGTACTGACCCCTGAGGTACCCCACTGGTAACAAGACCTTGCGCTGAATAAACTCCATTTACCACAACCCTCTGTTGCCTGTCACTCAGCCACTGCCTAATCCATTCAACAATATTGGAATCCAAGCTCAAAGATTGCAATTTATTGATAAGCCTTCTATGCGGAACAGTATCAAAAGCCTTACTGAAATTTAAATAAGCAATGTCTACTGTACCACCTGTGTCTATTATTTTTGTTACCCAATCAAAAAAAATCAATAAGATTAGTTTGGCATTATCTCCCTTGGGTAAACCCATGTTGTTTCTGATCCTGTAATCTATGTGTTTTTAGATGTTCAAAAATCCTTTCCTTTAACATGGTTTCCATTAATTTCCCCACCACTGACGTAAGACTAACTCGCCTATAGTTCCCCGATTCCTCCCTACTACCCTTCTTGTAAATGGGCACAACGTTTGCTAATTTCCAGTCTTCTGGGACGACTCCCGTTAACAGATTTATTTAGCCAATCCTTGTTAACGGTTTTGCTATCACACCACTGAGCTCTTTTAATAATTTAGGGTGGATCCCATCAGGCCCCATTGACTTATTTGTCTTTACTTTAGACAGCTGCTGTAGAACCTCCTCCTCTGTAAACTGATATGTAAATGTCTCGTTAGTGTTTCCTCCTAACTGAGGTCCCTATCGTTCCTTTTCTTCTGCAAAGACTGAACAAAAATATTCATTGAGGCAGTCAGCGAGACTTTTATCCTCTTCTACATACCTTCCTTTCTTAGTTTTTAATCTAACTAATCCTTGTTTTACTTTTCTTTTCTCGTTTATGTATCTAAAAAATGTTTTGTCCCCTTTTTTACTGAGCTATTTTCTCTTCTGCGTGTGCTTTGGAAGCTCTTATAAATTGCTTTGCCTCTTTCTGCCTAATCTTATAGGTTTGCCTATCTTCTTCACTGAGTTGTTTTATAATTATTGAATGCTATCTTTTTGTTCTTCACTATTTTGGCCACTTCTGCAGAGTACCACAGTGGTTTCTTCCCTTTTTTTGTTTTTGCTAACAAGCCGAATGCAATTGCCTGTGGCCTTCAATAATGCTTCCTTTAAATAATCCCATTTCTCCTGGACTCCCTTTAAACTCCTCTAGTCTGATAATGACTCATTCACACAAAATCTCATTTTAGAAAAATCTGTTTTTTTAAAGTCTAAAACTTTTGTTTTTGTGTGGTACGGCTCCATCCCTGTTCTTATATTAAACCACCCTGACTGGTGATCACTAGATTCCAAATTTTCACCTACAACAACGTCTGATACCAAACCTCCATTTGTGAGTATTAAATCCAATATGGCCTCTTTACGGGTCGGCTCCTCAACTACTTGTGTTAGAGATAATCCCAGTAGGGAGTTTTGAATACTTGTACTCCTGGTGCACCCAGCTATTTTTGGTTTTCCAGTTCACATCAGGAAGATTAAAGTCCCCCATGATAATAACTTCCCCCTTCATTGCCATTTTGGCTATTTCCTCAAACAGCAGATTATCTAGCGCTTCTACTTGTCCAGGGGGTCTATAGATCACACCTACACGAGCTACTGTATGATTGCCAAATGTTAGCGTAACCCAAACTGACTCTATGTTCACCTCGCTCACTTTTATTTGGTTCGTTTTTATGTTGTTTTTCACATACAGGGACACTCCTCCTCCTTTCCTACCTTCTCTGTCTTTTCTACATAAAGAGTACCCCGGTATTGTTATGTCCCAGTCATTTTTCTCACTGAACCATGTCCCAGTAACCGCCACTAAATCTACTTTTTCAGCTGCCATCATTGCCTCCAGTTCATTGATTTTATTGACTAAACTGCGAGCATTTATAGACACGACTCTGAGCTTGTCATTTTTTACCCCGCATGCTGCTTGCACCCTCCGATTTAGTTTTGGGGACAATCGGGCAGATAGTTTTTTACCCTTTTGTCCCCCCTCCTAGTTTAAATATTCCTTTGTGAAACCTTTTGAACTTCTTACTGAGAACATATGTTCCCCTATGAGTAAGATGCCAACCATCTTTTTTATACAGTTCCTTTCTGCTCCAATTAGAGCTATCATGGGACACAAAGCCAAATCCTTGCTCCCGGCACCATTCCCGAAGCCACAAATTAAATTCCCTATTGCGCATCTGCCTATCCTGAATGTTAAGCACAGGCAGAACTTCAGAGAATGACACAGTGGACGCAATCTGCTGTATTTCACCTCCAAGAACACAAAAATCTTCCTTAATCTCAGAAACCTCATTACTAGCCAAGTCATTTGTCCCTAGATTGACTAGAACGTCCACTTCCCCTTGCTGCTTTGCTTGTTTGACAATATTGAGAATACGTCTCTTGTCTCTACGAGCCGTAGCCCCAGGAAGACATCTCACCAAACCACTACTCTCCAGCTCAACACCTCTTATGATGGGATCACCCAGCAACAATTGCCTTCTATAAAGTCCCACCTTTTCCTTTTTGTCCTTGGTTGCGGTCCTGCATACCTTAGGCATAGGGGATGGTGGTTCCTCAACTATGGTGTCTGAGCCTACATCCGTCTTACCACTACACTTTGAAAGTGCCTCAAAAGAATTAAGAAGAGCCACAGACTGTGGGACATGCCTTATATCCATAACTCTAAGTCTACCAGATGCTACAGTAGTCCATCTGCCGCTCCTAGGAGGCCTCTGTGGCAGTGGCTTTGTAACAGTCATAGCCTGAGTTTGTCTAACAGATAATTTACAAATCTCAGACTTCAAACAGGCAATTTCCTGCTGCAATAAAGACAACTGCCTACAAATCAGGCACACTCCAAACCTCCAAAAATTGGATCTAAAAACAAATGCATGACAGCTCTTACACTGGACCAAGCCTGCCATTATAAAAGAATGAATTTAAAACCAGCAAATCTTACCTTTTTGTAGGTTTTCTACCTCCTGTCTAACCTCAGACTACCTCCAGAAGATCTCGAAGTGTTCACTTTGAAGGCTTCACAAACTCTATTAGACAAGCTAATATCCCCAAGCTTTATATAGTCACCTAAGCACACCTCCCCCAGCAAGGAGTGGACAAGGTTAACCTTTTAGCAAATAGCACCCAATTGATTCCAATTCTATGCTAATCAGTAAGAAAAATGAGTCACCAGCCTAACCTAATTTACTCACCAGACCTAATTTAAATCCTTAAGATGAATAGAAAAGATCTGTTTGAAACAAAAATCAAAATCACTCACCAGAAGATCTCTAAGTGCTCACTTATGGAGGTTTTAAGTTTACAACAGCTCTGGTTAAGTTAGCACCAAAATTGTAATACTGCCCTCATTGTTTGGAGTCGACATTGTGGACCTGGAGGGGTCCAATGCATGGGGGGGCGAAAAATATGTTTTTTGCCTTGGGTGCCAAAACTCCTTGCACTGACCCTGGCTAAATCTGTTTGTGTTGGGGGGGGGGCTTCATGGATTTCCGCACCTGGACCCCAAGGTTTCTAGGTACGCCTCAGTCTTCAGTTATCAAGTTATCAGGCAAACATGGCCTGTTAGGGGTACTTGAGGACAGAGTTGGGAATCACTGTTGTAGGCCAACGTTTATATCATTCAGAATTGTATTCTGTATGTATTCCATTACTGTATGATATGTTTGCATAAATCATACCTTTTCTTAGAATTCCATCATACAATCTGTTGGTCACAACACTTTCTATTCTCTCAAGCTTTGCAGCATGATTTGTCCCATTCCGTACACCAGTAGAGATACCTATTCCTGTTCATGTATGTTAATTTATCCACACGGAATTAATCCGGTACCATTGGTGTTTGTTGCATTTGCAAGCAGACAAAATTAGATGTTGTAGCTCTGAAAAACACTGACCTTTCACTGTGAAGCTTCACCTGCTGCTCTTTGAATTTGAACTTTTGCAAAATGGTGACGTTCTTTCAAGTTGCGACACTATTTTTTTATTTTTATTTTTTCCAGCGGTGTCTGCAACTTTGACAACTTTTAGGTGTTTTCCTAAATAACCGCCAAAGCTCATTTCCTTTCTTTCTTCATGTTCTACTACATGTGGCACCTCCATTATTTACTTCTTCTTGGATGTTGTGATCACATATAGCTAGCTTTAAAAATATAATTTGATCATTAATTGTCTTTTATTCAAATCAGATATCTATTATGCCATTTGCTTAAATATATTTAGTTCATCTTTGTATACATGCAAATTACAAGCGTTGAAATGTATTCAGAGATGCCCTTTGCTTAGATAATGGAAACTTTGAAATATTCTGCCACCATACAATACATGTAGCCGTGGAAGCAATTTCCCTTTATAACACTTGCAGATTTACAATGCATTGTATGTCTCTTGATTGTCAACTTTGTTAAGAATAATTAAGCGATCATTCCCTAAATGAGATTGATTAATTATTCCAAACTGTTGTTTGCAGCAGGCATATTCCTAAATTGGCACTGAGGAAGCTGCCTAGATTTACATATAAATTGACATATCTGTTTAATTTTAGACTAAATGAAAAAACCGTGCTGTTGCTTTTAGTTTCCAAATAGATATTATGTTTGATTTATTATGGGTTCATGTAATGTGTATCTACAAAATATATTCATTGTCTAGTTAAAACGGGAGACTTTGTGGATATTATAGTTAGGCTACACAAATCACAGCTTCATAGATTTATAAAAAGCTTAACCCGTTAACTACCGATATCGAGATTTCGTTGGCTTCAAAGGCACCATCTGGTCCCCTGATTTTGAGATATCTCGATCTGCTAATCCGCAGCCCAAAAGTAAATTAAATTAGTTTGCTGCAAATTAATTTAGTTTGCTTTTGGGCCGCAGAATGCACCCAAAGTTTTAGCTTTGTGGGCATAATGCCCAAACAGCTAAAACTGTAAAATCGGCAGCGTAAAGCTCTGAAACATCGGGCATTCAGCAGCTGATGCAGGGGAAAAAAAGAAAATAGACCTGCTGTTTAAACCTCTGTAACTGAATTTGGCAGTAAATGGTGCCATCTACTGGTCAAATAGGTTATTTACAGTAATATGTATTACTATATAATTAATTAAAAACGATATTACAAAAAACCACTGGTGTCCGACAATGTTTTTTTGGAAAACCACTTGGTAGTGAAGGGGTTAAAGGAACACTACACATCCTGACCACTTTATTTTTTTTATATGGTCAGGATATGAGGAGTGCCCCTCCGCATAAATTATACAACGCACTTTGTACCAGTTGCTGTATTGATTTTAGATTGGTACAATTATCTAATCCAGATGTTGTAGCTACTGTAAATCGTAACCTGTGTGGTCTTGAAGGAATTTTTTCTTGTACCATAGTCACTTTTTTTGTAATTCAATATTTTTATTTGGGAAAAAAGTCAGCAGAACACCATTCCGCAAATAGTAGGTGGCCTCGCAGGGCCAAACAATGAACATCTGCTTAATGTTAAACTATCAAATAATGGGTGGTTGTGCAAGGCCAACACATATCAAATAGGCAGCAAATGATAAAGAAAGTCAGCGAAAAACAGCAATATAAAAACATCCCCAAGTGGGGGGGTCTCATCGAGGTAAGACAATACATAACATGTAGATAAAAGCACAGCCGAAGTAATCCAAGCTAGAAGGAAAGGGGGGGGGGTAGAAATGAAAATAAAAAAGGGAGGGAGAAAAACGGAGGGTAATGGCAAAGGACCGATATGTGCCTTTCTTGGCATAGTCCCAGAGTCCAAAAGACCGTGGGGAGCCAAGGGGATAAATGGCACTAGGCCCGGGCACTCGGGAGGCCATAATGGCGAACCTCGAGACAACCCACGGTGCCAAAAAAAAAAAAAAAGGAAAGGGGGAGAACAGTGACCTCAAAACGTGTCCAAGGGGCGAAATCTAAAAACAAAGAGTCTCTAAAGGTCGCGTCGACACCCCTGCAAAAGGGAAAAATAAAGAAAGGAAAACGTATCAGCAAGGTGGGGGTGGAAAGGAGTAGCATGCCGGAGTCTATCATCGAAGCAGGCCCAGTTGGCTCAGCCTGTGTCCATCCATAAAGTGCATCGTACCACGCTTCCCGGTATTTTTCCCCATAACAGGCTGTGATAACCGTCCCTCAGCAATCCGTCACCACCGAAGAAGCCATCCCAGCTTCGCCAGGCCCCAGCCGCTCCGCGACCTCCACCGCCAGGATTCCGGGGCAGGAACACACGATATGTCGGTGCGCGCAACCGCGCCTTCCCGACCTGAACCCGGGGGCCAAGTCCTCGTAGGGCCCAGATCGAGCCTCGAATTCCACTACCAGATCTCCCTCGTAAAACTGCTCTGTGATTCAGCTTGCGCGTCTGGGCCTTCCTGGCCGCCGGCCGAGTGAATCCGTCCTTCCCCGAATTTCGAGGGGGCATCAACCCCACCGCTGTCTGGGGGGTGCTGATAATCGTCCCATCTCCAGTACGGAAAGTCGGGTACACTCTGGGGGCACGAGACTTCCGATTCAGAACCACATTCTGGCCACCTCTCACCTAAACTGCAGTATCAGAAGAACAGGTAGCAATGGGGCACGAGGACACGTCCGTCCCGGTCTCCGTAATCAGGTGTGTCTTCGGATCTTGGCAGCCCCGTAGCGCGGCCAGCAGTCTGCGCCAAACCCCCCTAGTGAGCGGGCCATCCGCATCCTCCCCGTTTAAAATGAGCAAGCAGGCATCCAAGCCGCATATAGCGGCCTCCTCATCTCCGGGGGGGGGAGGAGGTGTGTCACATCGTCGACCCGCGGGTCTGTCCGCCGCTCCCGCAAACCCAAAATCCAATGTGGTGAGGAGATGGGGGCCCTCCATCTCCGTAGTCTGCTGTGTATGTTCGGTCCGGGGCACTCTGACACCGCATAGTCTCAAAGCTTCTCACTGGGGGTAGGCCCCAAGATGGCCACCGTCTTCTCAGGCCAGCCACCCAGCTACAGCGGCCAGGGTTGTCTCACGTCCTGAGGGGGGACTAGACGGCCTCCGGACTATTCAGAACCGGTGGCCAGCAACTCAGACCCAGGTTCAACAAAAATTGGGCACATAAAAGTCAGCTAAAAGGTCTCCTAAAGGAGCAGACGCGTGGAGCTCAAGCAAAGCACGTCCACTCCTGTGAACAGCTGGCCACGCCCCCCATCATAGTCACTTTTAGACGGTATGACATTTGACAGTGTTTTATTCTCGACTTATAACTGCACCGTCACGTAATTCTTAGAATTTCACATTTTATTTTGGTGCATTGAATGTACACACATTTATTCTTATACAGGATATTCAAATCCCAACTGCCAAGTGACAGCTGTATGGGCGAAGGTAACTCCTCCTCTTCACACAGCAATATCCGACAAATTGTGGTGATGGGAGTGGGAGTGTAAGGAGGGCAAGCCATGCAGCCTGACTACTTAAATTTCCAAAAGTGGTCAGGGTACTTAGGGTGTCTCTTTAAAACCACTTACCATTTCTTCATCTGGTACTCTCTCCAGATACATAAGGGTATGCCCATGTTTACAGACATGCAATTGTTGCATATACTTAGTAAGTTTCTAACTCCCCAAAGTGTCATATTCGTACCTATTTATTACATAGCAGTTAAAGATACAAGTTTTTTATAAATCGTCAACAAGTTCTGTAACGCTGTACAATAGGAGGCAGAATCACAAATATACATACAAGTTAAACACACATAACAGTAGGAGAGAGGACCCTGCTCAAGAGCTTACAATCTAAGAGGAGAGGGGTGACACACTGGGTGATGGTAAATAGGGATGAGCTGTTCGGTTCGGACGGTTCAGAGTTCGACCCGAACTTTGGGTTTTTGAAAGTTCGCGAACTTTGAACTTTTTGGGTGTGTTCTGTTCGAAAAAAAAGGAAAAAAGTATAGAAAATGCTTAAAAAATACAAAAAAATTTAGAAATAAAGAGACTCTTTACTGCAGAATATTATAAGCAACGGTTTATTAGATATTGAATTAAAAACTAATGTGTACGTGCAAAAATTCTCAACTCTAAATGACCTGTGTTTTTCAAATGTCATAACAACAACAGATGTTTTAGTCTGGTCTAATCAATTTGATACATTGTAGACTATACTGAGGGTGAGGGGTGGGGTGGTGTCTGCTTCTGATTGAGATTTGAGAAGTATTAATTTTCCTCCTAAAACTTCTAATATGCTGTATTTCACCGCTGTGTGCTCTGCTCATTTTTACCACTTTCGCTCATCATGTTTAAACGCGATTTTGAAGCTACATTTTGTTAAATGACCGACATGTTAGATATCGTTCTTTCCGGCAGACTCTGCAGATTCATAATATATCATTTTTATATGTATACATTCTGTCCTGGCTGTATATTATAAAAAAATGCAATAAAAATTGAATTTTTAATCATCTGCAGTGTGTAAAGTGTTGTTTTTTCACATTTTAGCACATGAGCGTTTGCGGTTATGTTTTCTATGGGGTGCGCTTGTACAAAAATTAGAAATGGGGACTTGTTACATTTTGTGGGGGGGATTACGTGATATATAGCAAACGCACCCCATAGAAAAAAATCATTAGTGCATCATCGTTCACATTATAATTTGCAATGTGAACAATATTGCTGCATTAATAAAAGTAACACAAAAAAATGGTTTTATTTTCTTTTTTTTACTTTATACCTGGGCATGTTGAGTATCATTCGAAAGGCCATGCTCAGGCCTTTCGATTGACACCCTCCATGACCCACTAGATGCCTGGAGATATCGGGGTTCAAATGAACCCCCTATCTCCACAAGGGGATTGGCCTGGGATATATATATATATATATACACGCATGATGAAAATTTGCAAAGGATAAGGCACGCAAAGTGACATTTTGATGTGTCTGAAATTGAAACTTACGTGACAACTCTTATTTTTTTTCGTTAATTTAGATTTGTTCAATACAGTTAATTTTAATTTGTTTAATAGAGTTAATTTAAAATGGTTTGATACAGTTTATTTATATTTATTTTACCTTTACTATTTGTGCTTTTCAAACTTTATTCTTAAGTAAAAAGAAATTTAGCAGTTTCATGTGTCGTTTTTTTTTTTTTTTTTTGGGGGGTGCAAGTAGCTGGTCTTGCCTAGGGCGCAAAATAGTCTAGCACCAGCCCTGACAGCATGGTCCACCCCTGCACTCTTCCACAATACCACAGAGGGGTTACTGTATGATGGCACTTGCTGGCCTGGCACCAAAGGCACAATATTTGGCTGCACTGCCACTGACGCCTGTATCAGATTCATATCCTCAGAGGGGTGAGACTGTGTGACGGCACTGTTGCTGACGCTAAGGCTAGGGTCAGACTAACGCATCTTTCGCATTGTCCGTGAAAAAGTGCGTTCGAATGAATGGACGCATTTTTTCACGGAATACGCGATAGCGGTCATATGATGCGCATTTTCGTCCGTGATTTGTACGGATCATCAATAAAACACTTTTTGTGTCTGGACGTTATGTTAGCCGTACACTAGCAGCGTCTGACGTCTCCCAATCACGCAAACACGCCGCTATGCGGACGCAGCGCACTCTGTACGTCAGTACTAGCGGTTTGACGTTCTCAAAAAAATGCGTTCGTTTGCCACTTGCGTTGCGCGGCCGCACTTTTGTGCGGCCGTTCTTCATATGCAGCCCGGCATTGGACATCATTTGCTGCTAGCACGGCCGTGATTTAGTGCGGTTAAACGCACGTTAAAACTGCTTTCGTCTGACCTTAGCCTAAAGGCCCAATTTTAGGCTAGGGTCAAACAAACGCATTTTTCGCAGCGAACGTCAAAAAGTGCGTTCGAACGCATTGAGGTGTTTTTTCACGGAAAGCGCTTAAACGGTCATACGATGCGCATTTTTGTGCGTGATTTTCTTACGCATCCAAACCAGGAAACTTTGGGTGTCTGGACGTTATGTTGGCCGGACATGAGCAGCGTCTGACGTCTCCTAATCACGCACACATGCCGCTATGCGGACGCAACACACTCTGTACGTCGGTACTAGCGGTTCAGCGTTCTCGAAAAAATGCGTTCATTTTCCACTTGCGTTGCGCAGCCGGACTTTCGTGCGGCGTACTTCGTATATTGGCCGTCATTGCGTGTCATTTGCTGCTAGTGCGGCCGTGATTAAGTGCGCCTAAACGCACGTTAAAAGTGCGCTAGTCTGACCCCAGCCTTAAAGCACCTATTGTTACTTTCATCCAAAGCCTGCATAAGTTTCACAATAATTTAGCCAAAAAAATCACTAATCTTTTTCTGCGTGTCTGAAAATGTCTCCTCTTTTCATACAGACTGCCGCCCCAAGCAATTGTTTATGGATAGATTAAAGGAAAAGCATTTACCGTCATTTGAAACATAATTTTTTTGTTTTTAAGTGTTTCTATGCATCCTAGAAATCCGCCACTTCACGGGCAGGTTATGGGGACCTCCTAGGCACGATATTTGAAGGAATTTTTCGTTTTTATTTTTAACCCTTATTTCATGGAAAACTCATTGTCCCTTTTTAAAAAGGTTTTTTTTTTTTACTTTTTGTCCTTGTTTCCTGTCCCCCAGGGCACTACCCGGACCCCCATACACCTTTTATGGCAAATATCTAGCATATACACTCTAAAAAACGAATTTTCAGCCCCATTGACTTGTATTGAGTTCGAGTTTGGATTCGAACATTTGGAAAGTTCGGGTTCGGCTCCAAACCGAACTCGGGGGGGGGGGGTTCGGCTCATCCCTAAGGTAAATAGAGAAGTAGTGGGGCTCATGGGACTTGGTGGAAAGATGGAGTAAGAGCTGCACAGAGGGGGAATCGTGGAGTGAGCTGATAGGCTTTTCTAAAGTAATGTTTTCAGAGACTTCTTGAAGGACTTGGAGAGATGGGGATAGCCTAATGTTGTGGGGGAGGGAGTTTCATAGAAAGGAGGCAGCTCAAGAGAAGTTCTGAAGGCGAGAGTGGGGGTGCGGGTCCAAGGAGATGATAACGTTAGATTATTGGCAGAGCGAAGTGTCGGGATGGGATGTACCTGTTAATAAGGGAGGAGATGTAGGCAGGGGCACGGTTATGGAGAATTTTGTACACGAGCACCAATATTTTGAATTGGATTCTGAGGGAAATGGGGAGGCCAGTGTAGAGATTGACAAAGGGATGAGGTGTGGGGGTGAGGTGGATGGGCCTGGCACAGGCATTCTTAACAGACTGCAGAGGGAGAATCTGGGATCTCTTAAGGCCAGAGAGAAGGCTTAAACTAGGAGGGGGGGACAAAAGGGTAAAAAACAATCTGCCGGATTGTCCCCCAAAACTAAATCTGAGGGTGCAAGCAACATGCGGGGGAAAAAATGACAAGCTCAGAGTCCTGTCTATAAATGCTCGCAATAGCAATTAGTCAATAAAATCAATGAACTGGAGGCAATGATGGCAGCTGAAAAGGTAGATTTAGTGGCGGTTACTGAGACATGGTTCAGTGAGAAAAATAACTGGGACATGACAATACCGGGGTACTCTTTATATAGAAAAGACAGAGAAGGTAGGAAAGGAGGAGGAGTGGCCCTGTATGTGAAAAACAACATAAAAACGAACCAAATAAAAGTGAGCGAGGTGAACATAGTCAGTTTGGGTTACGCTAACATTTGGCAATCATACAGTAGCTCGTGTAGGTGTGATCTATAGACCCCCTGGACAAGTAGAAGAGCTAGATAATCTGCTGTTTGAGGAAATAGCCAAAATGGCAATGAAGGGGGAAGTTATTATCATGGGGGACTTTAATCTTCCTGATGTGAACTGGAAAACCAAAACAGCTGGGTGCACCAGGAGTACAATTATTCTAAACTCCCTACTGGAATTATCTCTAACACAAGTAGTTGAGGAGCCGACCCGTAAAGAGGCCATATTGGATTTAATACTCACAAATGGAGGTTTGGTATCGGACGTTGTTGTAGGTGAAAATTTGGGATCTAGTGATCACCAGTCAGTATGGTTTAATATAAGAACAGGGATGGAGCCGCACCACACAAAAACAAAAGTTTTAGACTTTAAAAAAACAGATTTTTCTAAAATGAGATTGTGTGAAGGAGTCATTATCAGACTGGAGGAGTTTAAAGGGAGTCCAGGAGAAATGGGATTATTTAAAGGAAGCATTTTTGAAGGCCACAGGCAATTGCATTCGGCTTGTTAGCAAAAACAAAAAAGGGAAGAAACCACTGTGGTACTCTGCAGAAGTGGCCAAAATAGTGAAGAACAAAAAGACAGCATTCAATAAGTATAAAAAAACTCCGAGTGAAGAAGATAGGCAAACCTATAAGATTAGGCAGAAAGCGGCAAAGCAATTTATAAGAGCTTCCAAAGCACACGCAGAAGAGAAAATAGCTCAGTCAGTAAAAAAGGGGGACAAAAATTTTTTAGATACATAAACGAGAAAAGAAAAGTAAAACAAGGATTAGTTATAGGGATGCACCGATACCGATACTAGTATCGGTATCGGGGCCGATATTGCCGTTTGCACGAGTACTTGTTACTCGTGCAAACGGCCCGATACATCCCGCCGATACCGGAAGCCGGCGCTGGGCCGGCTTGCCGGTATCCGCGGGGCTGGGGAAGCTGGCCGCGTGCATGAAAAGCACGCGGTCAGCGTTCCCCTCCGGCGCGCCAAATACTCACCCTTCCTGAAGGTCCGGTCGCTGGGCAGTGATGCGTTCCTGCGGCCACTGGGCGCTCCTGTGACGCTGCCTCTCGGCTGGAGGCAGCGTCACAGATGCGCCCGGCGGCCACGTGACCGCATCACTGCCCAGAGACGGAACTTCAGGAAGGGTGAGTATTTGGCGCGCCGGAGGGGAACGCTGGCCGCATGCTTTACATGCACACGGCCAGCTTCCCCAGCGTTCAAGCTGGGGTAAATCCATGAGACCTGGGGGTAAATCGATGAGAGCTGCGGGCAAATCCATGAAAGCAGGGGCAAATCCATGAGACCTGGGGGCCAATCCATGAGACCTGGGGGCCAATCCATGAGACCTGGGGGCCAATCCATGAGACCTGGGGGCAAATCCATGAGACCTGGGGGCAAATCCATGAGACCTGGGGGCCAATCCATGAGACCTGGGGGCCAATCCATGAAACCTGGGGCAAATCCATGTGAGCTGCGGTCAATCTCATATAAATTTTTATGAGGTCTGTTCCTATTGGAAAGCGTCACATGACATTAAAGTATCGGTACTCGGTATCGGTGAGTACTTTTAAAAAGTATCGGTACTCGTACTCGGTCTTAAAAAAGTGGTATCGGTGCATCCCTAATTAGTTAGATTAAAAACAAAGGAAGGAAGGTATGTAGAAGAGGATAAAAGTCTCGCTGACTGCCTCAATGAATATTTTTGTTCAGTCTTTGCAGAAGAAAAGAAAGGAAAGGGACCTCAGTTAGGAGGAAACACTAACGAGACATTTACATATCAGTTTACAGAGGAGGAGGTTCTACAGCAGCTGTCTAAAGTAAAGACAAATAAGTCAATGGGGCCTGATGGGATCCACCCTAAATTATTAAAAGAGCTCAGTGATGTAATAGCAAAACCGTTAACAGATTTATTTAACCAATCCTTGTTAACGGGAGTCGTCCCAGAAGACTGGAAATTAGCAAATGTTGTGCCCATTTACAAGAAGGGTAGTAGGGAGGAATCGGGGAACTATAGGCCAGTTAGTCTTACGTCAGTAGTGGGGAAATTAATGGAAACCATGTTAAAGGAAAGGATTGTTGAACATCTAAAAACACACAGATTACAGGATCAGAAACAACATGGGTTTACCTCAGGGAGATCATGCCAAACTAATCTTATTGATTTTTTTTGATTGGGTAACAAAAATAATAGACACAGGTGGTACAGTAGACATTGCTTATTTAAATTTCAGTAAGGCTTTTGATACTGTTCCGCATAGAAGACTTATCAATAAATTGCAATCTTTGAGCTTGGTTTCCAATATTGTTGAATGGATTAGGCAGTGGCTGAGTGACAGGCAACAGAGGGTTGTGGTAAATGGAGTTTATTCGGCGCAAGGTCTTGTTACCAGTGGGGTACCTCAGGGGTCAGTACTTGGACCCATTCTCTTTAATATTTTTATTAGTGATATTGCAGAAGGTATTAATGGAAAAGTATGTCTTTTTGCTGATGACACAAAGATTTGCAACAGGGTTGACGTTCCTGGAAGGATCAGCCAAATGACAAATGATTTAGGTAAACTAAAAAAATGGTGGGAGCTGTGGCAATTGAGTTTTAATGTGGATAAGTGCAAGATAATGCACCTGGGACGTAAAAACCGAGGGGCTGAATATAGAATATTTGATACAGTCCTAACCTCAACATCTGAGGAAAGGGATTTAGGGGTTATTATTTCAGAGGATCTAAGGGTAAGTAGTCAATGTAATAGAGCAGCAGCAAATGCTAGCAGAATGCTTGGTTGTGTAGGGAGAGGTATTAGCAGTAGGAAAAGGGAAGTGCTCATGCCACTGTACAGTGCCCTGGTGAGACCTCACTTGGAGTACTGTGTGCAGTACTGGAGACCGTATCTCCAGAATGATATAGACATCTTAGAGAGAGTTCAGAGAAGGGCTACTAAAATGGTGTACGGCTTGAAGGAGAAAAGTTACCAGGAAAGGCTTAATGATCTTAACATGTACAGCTTGGAAAAAAGACGAGACAGAGGTGATATGATAGAAACATTTAAATACGTAAAGGGAATCCACAAGGTAGAGGAAGGGAGTATATTTAAACGGAAACAAAGTAGCAAAACAAGAGGACATAGTCTTAGATTAGAGGGGCAAAGGTTTAAAAGTAACATCAGGAAGCATTATTTTACTGAGAGGGTGGTGGATACATGAAACAGCCTTCCAGTTGAAGTGGTAGAGGCCAAAACAGTAATTGAATTTAAGCAAGCATGGGATAGGCATAAGGCTATCCCAAACAAAAGCTAAATCCAGGTTAAGTATCCATGTAATTGGGCAGACTAGATGGGCCGAAAGGTTCTTATCTGCCGACATTTTTCTATGTTTCTAAGGCGGTTACTGTAGTCAAGGCGGGAGATAATAAGAGCTTGGGTGAGCATTTTAGCAGAGTCCTGATTAAGACCGGGACGGACGCGTGCAATGTTTTTAGGTGGAAGTAGCAGGATTTGGCATTTTGTTTAACACTGTACTCCGTTAGGAAGACATTCTTTTATGTAAATGAATGTTCGATCTATGTTAACATCAACGTACCTGATGTACTCTAATGTAACCCTTTCTAGTCTATGGCTATCTACAATATAATGCTGAATACTATGTTGAATAGGCAATTCCATTGAAGAAGGAAATAAATGGTTAAAAAATTGCAAAAGTTAAAGTTGGTGAAGGAGTAGTGCGGAGTTAACATAGGAAGATTCCAAAAATTATATTGCTATTTTTCTAGTTTTTAGTATTTTTCCCTGGTCTTTTTTGAGCTTAAGGTTATAAATTGTAATCGGTTTAGCAAAGGTTTTAGGCTGGGGTCATACTAACGCATTTTTAACGTGCGTTTAGGCGCACTTAATCACGGCCGCAGTAGCAGCAAATGACGCGCAATGACGGCCAATATACAAAGTACGGCCGCACAAAGCAAGTGGAAAATGAACGCATTTTTTCAAGAACGCAGAACCGCTAGTACTGACGTACAGAGTACGCTGCGGCGGCATAGCGGCGTGTGTGCGTATTAGAAGATGTCAGACTGCTAATGTCCAGCCTACATAACGTCCAGACGCAAAAAGTGTTTTATTGACGATCTGTAAAAAATAACACACAAAAATGCACGTCGTCTGACGCGTTCCGTAAAAAAATACGTCAATGCGTTCGGACGCACTTTTTGACGGTCGCTACGAATAATGCGTTTGTTTGACCCTAGCCTAAATCCTCCAACTCATTTAAGGAGTTTGTTTAATATTTAATACTTTTTTCGAGCCTAATACTTGAGTCAACATTCTCCCACTTACAGATTTTATTTGGATTTGTAAAGAAAAAAAATAATAAAAAAAAAATATATATATAACCCCCCCCCCTCCTCCAATTAAGGCTCTACATCAGTGTTTCCCAAACCTGTCCTCAGGACCCTCCGCCTCGCCAGGTTTGCCAGATATCTGAAGCACAGGTGATATAATTTGCTGCTCAGTGATTGCAGGATTCAGTCTGGATTTCCTTAAGGTGATCTGCAAAATCTGGACTGGTTGTGGGTCCCGAGGACAGGTTTGGAAAACACTGCTCTACATTCATGAGGAATCAACAATGCGTAACAAACCTTTTTGCTAGCCGGTTAATCTTATATACCACATATTTTTAAAACTCCTACTATGGAGCAGAGCTATATGCATTTTTTATAAACCAGCATTCAACCGTGATAAAGGCTCCATGAGGTCCAAAGCATCAGTTTATTTTTTAATGTGCCTATATAAACTTTCAGTTTTAGTCCTTGGGTGTGTCCACTATTTTAATCTAGCTACTTTTTCTAGAGCACCGAACTTTTGTACTCTAGTAAGGCTAGGGTCAGACTAACGCATTTTTCACGTCGTCCGTGAAAAAGAGCGTTCAAACGAATGGACGTATTTTTTCACTGAATACGCGATAGCGGTCATACGATGCGCATTTTCGTCCGTGATTTTGTACGGATCATCAATAAAACCCTTTATGCATCTGGACGTTATGTTGGCCGTACATTAGCAGCGTCTGACGTCTCCTAATCACGCACACACGCCGCTAGCGGACGCAGCGCACTCTGTACGTCAGTACTAGCGGTATCACGTTCTCTAAAAAATGTGTTTGTTTGCCGCTTGCGTTGCGCAGCTGCACTTTCGTGCGGCCGTACTTCGTATATTGCCCGTCATTGGCCATCATCTGCTGCTACTACGGCCGTGATAAAGTGCGGCTGCACGCGCGTTCGCACTGCGTTCGTCTGACCCTAGCCTTATAGTTAAAATTTTCAAATTTTGTGCTATCTTTTTGATACACACATAAGAGATTATTCAAAGACTGCTGAATTGGCCACCGAATTGCACCGAACAGTGAATTTCCCCGTACGGTGCATTATCGTTGCAATTTGGCTATCCTAAAAGCTAGCAATTCACCAAATATTGACAAATTGCCAGCAACATACAGTGCAATTCGGCGGCAGTGAAATTCCCCATAGAGAAGTAATGGTTAATCTATTCAGAGAACGCCGAACAGCAGTGAAATGCATAAATTTTCGTTGCTGTCAACCGACAGGTTTAAATAGGCGTATCCCATAGGTTTTCATGTAAAATCTATTCCCCGTTTTTACAGAATTTTTATTCAACCGCCTATTCTTTTCATTTGCAGCAAAAAGTCTTTTTATGAATTTGTTTTTCAGAATGTTTTTAGGCATTTTTCTCTTTTTCAGCAAGGTTTTTTTATTCCGATTTGTTTAATGGCGTTTTTTCTTTTTATTCTGTAACAGACCTTTTTATTGTTATTCATAGGACCTTATATATTCATGCATTTTTATTGTTTAAAACGCCTTTTAAAAGTTGCGTTTTCTTTTCTTTTTTTTTACCCCGGTTCGGTGGCTGATTGGCTTTTTTCAGCAGTGTTTGGCAGTTTATTGGATGCGTTCGGTAGTTTTTCGGCAGCGTTCGGCAGTTTATCAGTGGCATTTGGATCCATTCGGCATACTTTGGGGGCCCTGCGGTGAATGCTGAATTCACTGCAGGGTCGGCGAATTGAGCTTGCCGAAGTGTGCCGAACGAAAGAGCACTGACATTTTGGTGCTCTTTGAATAATCCCTATAGAATACAAAGTTTTTGCACATGAATTCTAATGGTCTAATAATGCCCTGCCTCTACTTTCTGCCAGCTTGGTATAATGAGAGGTGTGTTTAGGCTTGATACTGCCCTAGGAAGTCCAAACTCTGCTGGTCTCCCCACTCCCCCTCCAATCCTGTATTAAATATTTAACTGTGAGTATTGGAACGCAATTTTATGTTTGTGTAACAGTGCGCTCATTTTGCATGGTCTAATTCTCCGTCTTTAATGCAATATGCGTAGAACAGCATATCTTTGGTGTGTGGCGTTATTGAAGTGTCACCTGGTTCATAAATTATAAAGAAGTTGGACAAGCTCCATCAGGTGTTTTAATTGGTAATCCTAAAGTAAAAATCTGCTTTAAAATGTTTCGTATGGTCAAAAAAGCCACTGAGGGCCAATCGTGTCAAGATGACTTGCCTTATTGAAATAGAGCAGATATATTTTCCCCCCACTAAAATGATCTTTTAAGTACTTTGAATTGGAGCAAAGGGAGGAGCGCAACCTTGCAATCCACTTAGCATTTGTTAACCACTAGATTCGATGTTGCAAAAAAATTTAGAAGATTAGTTATGCAAGAAAAAAACACAACTACAATACTGGTATATAGTGTATAAATATAATATATTGATTTTTGTATCTGTCTGTATAAGGTGTTTATATTACAACATGTTGGTTCTTTCCAATGAAACCGTTGTCTGTGCATCTTTTCTATTTTTTATTCTGCAATTGAATAGTCTTCATAGCTTGAGGTATCAACTGCATGGTGTTCATTGTCTGTCTGTAAATTCTCTAGGATTATTTGAATATTGTTTTGACATCCTGTGGGCACCATAAGAGGATTTGTAGGGATTTTAGCAATATTATGTTTGAGGATTGCTATTTGGAGTCTTGCTTTGTGGATAAATTCTCATGCCATACACTTATCGTTTGGTCGTTTTTAGCCTCTGGTTCTAGAAATAGAAACCATTTCATGTACCTTTTTAGAGAAAAGTATTTTCTCCTCGAGACAAGTCTCAAGAATTCATCGGTTTGGTAGATTTAAGGAGACATATTCTCCTTCTGTAGAAACATAGAAACATAGAAAAATGTCGGCAGATAAGAACCTTTCGGCCCATCTAGTCTGCCCAATTACATGGATACTTTACCTGGATTTATCTTTTGTTTAGGATAGCCTTATGCCTATCCCATGCTTGCTTAAATTCAATTACTGTTTTGGCCTCTACCACTTCTACTGGAAGACTGTTCCATGTATCCACCACCCTCTCAGTAAAATAATGCTTCCTGATGTTACTTGTAGTTGTGGTAGAATAAGATCCCGGTCTTCCTGTGCATAAATGTGTCACGTTAGCACCTGTTTGAGCCAGTGTGGGACCCCAGGGCAGGACACAGGAAAATCTTCAGGCGAGGATACATAGGAAGAGGCGTAAATAAATGTTTATAACTCAGCAGGAATCCGGTGGTAGTGGACTCTACATGCTGTTGGGCAGTGCTTCACAATAACTGCTGCTGGGCTTGGATCACAGGAGCACGGTGGGCTTGGATCACAGGAGCACGGTGGGCTTGGATCACAGGAGCACGGTGGGCTTGGATCACAGGAGCACGTTGGGCTTGGAGCACAGCGGGCAGTGAGATGGTATGGAACAAGATGGTACAAAACAGTTATGCGGGGATCTGCTGACATACGTGTCTGGTATACACAGTTGTAATTACAGGTACAGTGGGTAAGCCAGAAGCCTCGCTGGAGATCTGATGGAAGGTCAGCATGGAAAACTGTGTTTGGAGCAAAAGAACCTATTCCATACAGGAGACTCAAGAACAGAGCACTGACGCATGGGAGAAATGCCCTTAAGTAGGGAATTGGTCAGTGCTCTTTGAGACAGGTGAAAGCCCTGGACCAGATGGAGATGTTGGGTAAGGCCAGAGGAAGAGCTGGCCCAGATCGGCTCATATACAGGGTTCAGGGCTGGACTTGTCACAGTACCCCCTTCTCCTCAAAAGTGCTCTCTGGATGTCCAGGGTCTGTTCAGAGTCAGGCATACATATTATCTGGGTTCCACGAGGTTACCACCACAAATTCATCTGATTCAGACTTCCACATAGAATCAGGGTGGTCATATTAAGATATTAAGTTCTTTTAATGCACACCAGAAGTCAATTGGATGCCCATACACAACACTCTGGAGCAGTGGTGTATTTAGGTTTTGTGCTGCCCTAGGCCTGACTAAACTCGTGCACCCCTAATTTAAATTTGACGCACCCCTTCCTGTCAAGGGCACACCTCTTCCTGGTTAATCCCCACCCTTCCTCTTTAAGCTCCACCTTTTCCTCTTAGAGCTCCGCCTTTTCCTCTCTTTATATTAAAAGTGGATACAAGTGCCTACTTGTATATTTTGTTTACCATTTCAAATGTATCTATTGAGATAAAGAAAATTATGAATGTTTAAATTCAAGTATTTTTACAAAGAACAGCCACGAATGTCAAGTAAACGGGATCACAGCTGCTCTAATTGGTGGAACAATAAAATCCACAGAAACGTGCACTGCATATGAGCGTATCACAGAGCTGCATAGCAATAAAACCCACAGAAATGGGCACTGTGTATGAGCATATCAGAGCTGCAAAGCAATAAAACCCACAGAAATGTGCAGTGTGTATGAGCATATCACAGAACTGCACAGCAATAAAACTCACAGTAATGTGCAGTGTGTATGAGCGTATCCCAGAGCTCCAGGGTAATAAAACTCACAGTAATATGCAGTATGTATCACAGAATCCACAGCAATAAAACTCCCAGCAATGCAATGTGCGGTGTGTATGAGTGCATCAGAATTCACAGCAATAAAACTCCCAGCAATGCAATGTGCGGTGTGTATGAGTGCATCAGAATCCACTGCAATAAAACTCCAGCAATGCAATGTGCGGTGTGTATGAGTGCATCAGAATCCACTGCAATAAAACTCCCAGCAATGCAATGTGTGTTGTGTGTCAGCGTATCAGAATCCACAGCAATAAAACTCCAGCAATGCAATGTGCGGTGTGTATGAGTGCATCAGAATCCACTGCAATAAAACTCCCAGCAAACCGAGTGTATATGAGCACACAGCAATTATTTATTCTACATTTACCGGCCTCTGTCCGCGGTAGGGCTGTGTGCCGAGTCAGCAGGTACTGTGTACAGACTCAGCAGGAGGTCCCTCCCGGCCACGTTAGGATCACGGCTGTGCCTGTGCGTGGAGCCATCTTGTCAGCAGTGGGGTGCCACTGCCAGAGGGTGCACCGTGGCTTTGATTCCCTTCCCGATGGGTGTTCAGTCCAGAATAGAGTGACAGTCCATGTTAACGAAAGGGCGGGCAGCTGCGTGCATGCGTGTCACGTGGTTCAGCCAGTCAGGTGGTACTGAGACTCAGTACCACCTGACTGGCCGGACCGAGTGTGACCTGCACGCAAGCAGCCTCACCAGGAGCCAGGCAGCTCAATGACAAATTTCTATCACTGCAGTGCTGGTTAAGGAAAGGTCCACTTTAAACAGCAGTAAGCAGACAGGGCTTCATATTCTGCTGAAACCCCCACCTTTACCTGCCGTTTACTGTCATCTTCTCTCTCTGGACACAAATCACATCCCCCTCTCCTAGAGCTGCTGCGGGGCAGGGGAGGAGCTATGGAGGGAGGAGAGTGGGATTTTTATTCTATTCGATTTTATTCCGTATGCAAACGCCATGCTCCGCTGCTCGTTGTCTGAGAACACAGCTCAAAGCTGACACACAGTGACAGTGGCACCTCCTAGTACCCCCTAATGACACCCCAATAATCACTGGTACCTGGGGCGGCCCGCCCTCCGCCACTCCTCTAAGTACACCACTGCTCTGGTGATATGCTCACACACAAGTTTGGCGAACTGCCAGCAAGTACGGTGCTGTTTGAAGGCAGTGCAAATCCCCATAGAGAAGTAATGGTTAATCTATTCAGAGAACACCAAACAGCAGAGAAATGTCAGTGAAATGCCCTGATGTTCAGTGGTTTCAATCAGCAGGTTTATTCAGGCGAACCCCATAGGTTTCAATGTTAAAAATATTCCCGTTTTTTATGCAATATCTAATAAACCATTTATTATTTTAATCTGCAGTAAAAAGTCTTTATTTATTTATAGA
The DNA here is from genome assembly GCA_009667805.1 of Leptobrachium leishanense. NCBI lineage: Eukaryota > Metazoa > Chordata > Amphibia > Anura > Megophryidae > Leptobrachium > Leptobrachium leishanense. Next base: position 197,667,041 of record CM019065.1, on the reverse strand, counting down.
TTTTTTTTTTGTACCTTTTAGTGATTTTTCAGAATTTTTTGGGCTAAATTCCCTTTTTTTTAATAGCGGTTCTCCTTTTTCTGTAACAGAACTTTTTATTATCAATCATAGGATCTTATATGTAAATTCCAGACATTTTCGTTCAGTAGTTCTTTTGAAAATGCGGTGGCAGCATACAGCAGCCGACTCCATGCACTTTGGGGACCCTGCGGTGAATGGTGAATTCACTGCAGGGTTGGGAAATTTTATTCCCCGAAGTGCAGGGAACTACAGAACACCAAAATGTTGGCGTCATTTCGGTGCTCTGTGAGTAACCCAATTAGTGGTGAGGTTTTTTGTTGCCCCTGGAAAGTGAAAGCCTAGGCCTTGCCTACTCAGGACATACTTGAAAATTAGTGACATCTCAATGTTTCCTTCCTGGTAAAATAGTTTGCAAAAGTAAAAAAAAAAATTAAAAAAAAAAGTTTTTTTTTTTTTTTTTTTTTTTTTAGGGGTGGGGCCAACCAGCGGGCCGCCGCCCCCTGGAAAGTGCCGCCCTAGGCCTGGGCCTTGTTGGCCTAGGCCAAGATACACCAGTGCTCTGGAGCAGGTCTTGACATGGCACTGGCTTGTGAGGTGGTGACATTTACAGAGTGCTCTAAAATGGTCACTGGTCTGGGTCTGGTGTAGTGGCTCCTGTCAGTATAAGTGTAGATGAAGCCATCAGAGGCTGTGGTATAGGTCTTTACATCCGTGGATAGGCTGGCACTGGATATACTGGGAGGAGAGTCAAATTAGTAGAAAACAGGTTGAATGTCAAATCTGGAAAATGTAGGGACCCTAGGGCAGGACACAGGAAAACCTTGGGCAAGGACACACAGGAACAGGCGTGGATAAATGTTTCTTACTCACCAGGAATCTGGTGGTCATAGGCTCTGTACACTGCTGGGCAGTGTTTCACAATAACTGCTGCTGGACCTGGGGCATTGGACACAGTGGGCTTAAAGCACAGAAGCACGGTGGGATTGGAGCATGGGAGACTTGGAACACAGCAGCATAGCAGGCAGTGAGATGGTACAGCACGGGATGTTCGAGAACAGCTATACGTTGATATGTTGGCATACAGGACTGGTACTCGCAGTTGTAATTGCAGGGTCTGTGGGTAAGCCAGAAGCCTCACTGGAGATATGAAAGAAGGTCAACAGTATAAGCAGGGAAAACTGTGGTTGGAGCAGAAGAACCAACTCCACACAGGAAACTCAAGAACAGAGCACTGACTCATGGAAGAAATGCCCTTAAGTAGCAAATTGGTCAGTGCTCTGTGAGACAGGTGGAAGTCCTGGAGCAGATGGAGATACTGGGTAAGGCAAGGCCAGAGGAAGAGCTGGCCCAGATCGATATATATATATATATATGTGTGTGGATCAGGACTGGTATAGTGACAAAATAACTACAAGATCCCTCACTCCTTAATGTCAGAAGTAGAAGCCATGTTTTCTCCTTTGTTAAGCAGTTCTTGAAACATCCATTTCTCTAAATCAGGTTACTGGGTAGGAGCCCAAGCCACATGTTTATGATCGATCCCGTATCTTGATTCACAAAGCTCTGTTTGAATTTCAGTTGACATCCAATGCAATTCAAAATTTAGACCACTAATGGCTGTCCTTGGAATTTCAGATGTTTCTACAGTTATAGTTCCTGTGGTGCTCACCATTTTTTTTTTTTTTAAAAGGCTGGTTGAACATCCTGGAAAGATGTACTTCTGTGCCCAGGCTTTCCATAATGTGGGGTGAATTGGTTAGACCTTGCATTTAGATACATACCTACACCGTTTGGATGTTTTTCTTTTTTTATTCTTTATCTTGTTCAGGTTATACATCATGGAAGTTGTTCTTCCGTGTCAGCACGGTTTTATTTCCAAGCAAAACTGTCCTCTTTATTTGTATTAAATAGGCTCTAATTAATGTTCCTGGACTTCTCATCCTAGTAACATGAACTATGTCCACTAGGGGCCAAGGTTATCCATCTCTGGTTGAGACAAAGCTGCGGGTTAAATTTTCTGCAATACAAATTCCTAGCTTAAGGGAGGTCTTTTTATTTTTGTGTATTGCACTGCGTTTAGTATACAGCTGGAAATACTTTTATGATATACACAGTGGTAGAGAAATATCATGCAGAAAATTTATTTTTGGTGATTACATTTCTCAAAACACGAAGGGCTAGATGTAGCGTAACATCAGGATACGTGACTTTAACGTACGGCCCCCATATTACATCCATAATGCTAAACAGGTTAAAAATTTGTTTGCGCATCTGTGATTGCGCGAGCTTGCTGTACTTTGCGCACCCTATACTTAACGCTAATTACTGATTTGCGCTCCCCATGTTAAGTAAGGTATTACAAAGTCCTAGCGCTAATTACCGCACCAATGAGCTAAACACATTTTTATTGAATCCTAAAAACTGGTGCCAAATGATTCCGCTTTTGCAGAATCCTTTAAAACCAGCTAAATCCCCCCCCCCCCCCATAAATCCGGTACTCCCCTCTCATCCCGCTGCAATAATGGCAGCCTGATCCGCTGCTTCTTCCTGCCGGGAACAGAATGAGATTGGAGACAAATAGTCCCCAGTTTCTCTCCGAAATCACTGCGCGATCTCGCTAGAGCAGATCGCGCAGGGCTCACGGACCAGTAGTGCATCTCTCCATGGAGTCCTATGGACTTCAGTAGATGATACTCACGGAATATCACTGAGGGTAGAGCTTGGTTCGGCGCAAGTGCTGAGATAGCACCTGCACTGGAATCTCACGCTAAAATGGGGTTGCTACAGGGAAACCTGCAGGTACCGGTTTTCCCCATTAGTGTCCCCATTTTAGATTGAGCTATGTAATCTAGCTCTACGAGGGGATGTCATCAGACTTTCAAATTGACTGATTTACCTGTAGAACTCTACTTCATTGTACATTCTTTCATAAACCACAAGTTGACCCGATCATACATTTTTATATGTCAAGTTCTTTAGCAACTTCTCATTATGCTACGAATGGTCTACATATCCTTAGCAGTTGGAAGCAACCAGCTGCTTTTCTTGTGAGCACAGTTTATACCAAAACTAGCTTCTTGTATTTTACTCCAAAATATGTATGGATAATAATGTATGAAAGATGACCTGACCTGTCTCTCGACCAGCACGATTGTTTTGTTAAGTGCAGCCTTTAGTGGCAGACCAGACCGTAATTACATTTGGGGGTTTCATTGTTGTTTGTTGATAGTTAGCAGGTTCTAGAATAATCCATTTAGGTGAGCTGTAAAATATATATCAAGCATTAAGATGCAACGTCTGCATATAACAGATGAGTTAAAAACCTTGTCTGGTAATCAGGGAATTGCATTCGGAAAGTTAAATCGAATTAAATTGCTGTGGGGTTAAAAAGAAAATCATACACTACTCTTTAGCGGCTACGCTTTGCTACTCAAACAGCAGATTTGTTTTCTTTCCTGCTCTATAGCAAGGCCACTTTCACAGTTAAAGGAATCAAAGTTTAAAAGAAGGGGTTAATTTATTATATAGAACACATGTATTTCATTCAGAAGGTATTCATATTGCAGCTTTTTACTTAACCCTTTTGGTGCTGAGCCATTTCACAGCCTTCGACCAGAACTTGATTAATTCACTAAATTCATTTTTCACTGAGGTGTATGCACAAATTATACCTTGTGGGTTTTTTGTTGTTTTTTCCCCCCTCAAATCTTAATTTTACAAATACATAGAAACATCCTCATATTTTAGGCAAAAAGAGTGAAATATAACAAGTGAAAAAAAGTAGAGAGACAAGTGGCGCTAGTAGATAGTAAATGCGTGGAATATGCAGCTCAAAACACTTATGTATACCCCATACAATTGATAAACAGCAGAAAAAAAGGGCACTAGGCCCAGTGTGAGCGCACTTAACTTTGATCACTAGAAAACTGGTAATCTTGAATAGGGATTCTCAACGATATCCTGAATGTTCGTAGTCAAAGGATCATAACAAAGTCTATTGATAGAAAATAAGAAGCTCCATAGTGCAATAACGTTTTAAACAGACCGGTTATGGAACATATAAAAACCAAACGTATGTGTCAGGAACTCACAAGTGTAGAGCCCTAGGCTCAGATGGTAACGCCTTTTGACCACTCTGGGGGGGTCACACCCCTTCTGTGAAATTCTTTTACACTAGATTTGCAATAGAATCGTCTGTGAGAGACTTCTTATGGCTTAAAGGAAAAGAAGGGAGACTTCCATTGCGCAGGCATCAGAATTCTTATGGCATGCCAGTGTATAACAATTGAATACTCACAGTATTTTGAGCCTCTTGGAGAAGTGGCTCAGTATAAAAGCTTGCATAAAATCGGTAATCAGATGGTAGATCCCAGGCTGGAGGGTAGTGGGAATTAAGGCAAAATAATATAAAATAAAGAGATTGAATAATAGTAAAACTTTAATCTAAAATTCCATAAATGAATATAAAAGAGACATAATCATCTGGAAAGGAGATAAACATGCTCTAAGAGAATTTATAACTTACCTTAATGATAACCAATGGGGAATTAAATTTGATTCCAAGATCAGTGATATAGAGGTAGAATACCTCGATCTGAATATATATATTGAGGATGGTATTATGAAAACCAGAACACATTTCAAAGACGTCAATGTAAACAGTTACATCGGTCTAGAAAGTGACCACTTCCCCCCATGGTTAAAAGCTGTTCCGAAAGGACAGATGACTCGCCTTCGGAGAAATTGCACTGAGATCCGGGAATTTGAGAAACAGTCGGAGAAATTAATGGATGACTTTGTTGAAAAGGGATATGTGAGGACGGAATTAGAATGTACAAGAGAAGAAATCCGTAATTTGGATAGAAATAAGTTACTGCAATACAAAGTTAAAGAAAGAACTGATATAATTGATTTACCCATTGTTATGGACTAGAACGCTGGAAATAAAAATATCAAAAGATATATACAGAAATATTGGCCAATATTGAGAGAGGACCCTGCACTTAGAGATATTTTACCTAATCAACCTCAAGTGATCTATAGAGGTGGAGGCAGTTTAAGACAAAAATTAGTACAGAATCATTTACGGGACCAGAAGGAACAGATAAATTGGTTTGGATTGACATCTGGGTTTTATGGATGTGGAGACTGCACTAGTTGCAGGAAATCACACAGTAAGAAACGACACATTACCACCTTTTGTGTTGGTCAAAATAATTACAAAATTAGAGATAAACTAACTTGCTTCTCTAAATATCTTATTTATGCATTACGCTGTCCCTGCAATAAATATTATATAGGTAAGACCACACGAGCATTACAAGTTAGAATCAATGAACATATTTACAATATTAATAGAAGCTATTAGAAACCTTGTGTTTCTAATCATTTTAAAATTAAACACAATAATAGTCCAATGGGTTTAGAGTTTTTTGGTATTGAGAAGATATCAAAAAATTGGAGAGGGGAAGATCTTGATTTAAAGTTAGCTAAAACTGAAATGAGATGGATTTATACACTGAATACTCTTGAACCTAATGGTCTCAATGCTGACTTTGAGTTATGTCATTTTTTATAGATTATATGTTTTTATTGTAATTCCATCATATAACAATGATTGAATTAATCTATTCTATCAGTTGATTGCCTATATGATATTACATTTTACTGTGCCTTATAATGCCGATCTGATTTTTTCATTGATTTTTTCATTGATTATATTGGCTGTATTTTATTATTTATATTGTTTATTGTCTACTGACTAGCTGACCATATGACACTATTAAGTGTTTATTTTGGATGTACTGTTGTTTGGGTTGATTCATAACTTCTTTTAACAGCGTGATTTAGTGGAGGTGATCCCTGGGGTACGGACGGCTCATATTACATCGACGGAACCCAAGCCTCTGTGATCGGAGGCTATATCCGGAAGTCAGGACTCTTGGAACGTATGCCGCAAGCTGTATGTGAAACGCACGCTCCAAACCGGAATTGGATTTAACATCCGATCATGTGACCGGAAGTCATATCGTGGAACACACGCCGGAACTGGAGTTGGAACGCACCAGCGATTGCCAACTCCAGGTGACGATTATTAATCATTATAAATTGGCTATTTAAAAGCCGCATGAGTTTCAATACACTATACAGGACTGAGGAAGCCTACAGTTTGTTTAGGCGAAACGCGTCTCTTTTATATTCATTTATGGAATTTTAGATTAAAGTTTTACTATTATTCAATCTCTTTATTTTATATTATTTTATATTATTTTGCCTTAATTCCCACTACCCTCCAGCCTGGGATCTACCATCTGATTACCGATTTTATGCAATCTTTTATACTGAGCCACTTCTCCAAGAGGCTCAAAATACTGTGAGTATTCAATTGTTATACACTGGCATGCCATAAGAATTCTGATGCCTGCGCAATGGAAGTCTCCCTTCTTTTCATTTAAGCCATAAGAAGTCTCTCACAGACAATTCTATTGCAAATCTAGTGTAAAAGAATTTCACAGAAGGGGTGTGACCCCCCAGAGTGGTCAAAAGGCGTTACCATCTGAGCCTAGGGCTCTACACTTGTGAGTTCCTGACACATACGTTTGGTTTTTATATTTTCCATAACCGGTCTGTTTAAAACGTTATTGCACTATGTAGGGTTGTACCGATACCGATACTAGTATCGGTATCGGGGCCGATACTGGGTACTGCAGGAGTACTTGGTACTCGTGCAGTACCCCCCGATATTTTTCCCGATACCGGAAGCCGGCATCGAGCCGGCTTGCCGGCATCCGATGGGCTGCGGCGGCTGTCCGAATGCTCTATCGGCATTCGGACAGCCGCCCCTGGAGCTGCTCACGACGATACTTACCTTCCTGGGCGCCGCAGGGAATGTCTCCGCGCGTGCGCTCGTTGGAAGGGCCCCAGCCGCGACCACGTGGGACCATGTGATCACGGCTGGGGTCCTTCCAACGAGCGCGCTCGCGGAAGCTTTCCCGGCGGCGCCCAGGAAGGTAAGTATGAACATGAACACAGTGAGCAGCTGCAGGGCCTGTCCGAATGTAGATAGAGCATTCGGACAGGCCCTGCAGCTGCTCTCCGCGTCGATACTTACCTTCCTGGGCGAAGCCGGGAAAGTTTCCCCGCACGCGCTCGTTGGAAGGACCCCAGCCGTGATCACATGGTCCCACGTGGTCGCGGCTGGGGTCCTTCCAACGAGCGCACGCGCGGAGACATTCCCGGCGCCACCCAGGAAGGTAAGTATCGTCGCGGGGGGGGAGATCCGGTCCACGAGCTGGGGGGCATACCCATGTTTGAGCTGGGGGGCATATCCATGAGCTGGGGGGCATATCCATGAGCTGGGGGGCATATCCATGAGCTGGGGGGGCATACCCATGAGCTGGGGGCCATACCCATGAGCTGGGGGGCATACCCATGTGTGAGCTGGGGGGCATAACCATGTGTGAGCTGGGGGGCATACCCATGTGTGAGCTGGGGGGGCAAATCCATAAACTGGGGGGCAATATCCATGTGTGAGCTGGGGCAAATCCATGTGTGAGCTGGGGCAAATCCATATGTGAGCTGGGGCAAATCCATATGTGAGCTGGGGCAAATCCATGTGTGAGCTGGGGCAAATCTATCCATGTGTGAGCTGGGGCATTATCCATGTGTGAGCTGGGGCATTATCCATGTGTGAGCTGGGGCATTATCCATGTGTGAGCTGGGGCAAATCCATGAGCTGGGGCAAATCCATGTGTGAGCTGGGGCAAATCCATGTGTGAGCTGGGGCATTATCCATGTGTGCGCTGGGGCATTATCCATGTGTGCGCTGGGGCATTATCCATGTGTGAGCTGGGGCATTATCCATGTGTGAGCTGGGGCATTATCCATGTGTGAGCTGGGGCATTATCCATGTGTGAACTGGGGCATTATCCATGTGTGAGCTGGGGCATTATCCATGTGTGAGCTGGGGCAAATCCATGTGTGAGCTGGGGCAAATCCATGTGTGAGCTGGGGCAAATCCATGTGTGAGCTGGGGCATTATCCATGTGTGAGCTGGGGCATTATCCATGTGTGAGCTGGGGCAAATCCATGTGATATATATATATATATGTATATGTATTCGGGGGGGGATATACATGTGAGCTGGGGGCATTTTTATATGGTCTGTTCTTATTGGAAAGCGTCACATGACATTAAAGAAAAGTATCGGTACTCGTATCGGTGAGTACTTTTAAAAAGTATTGGTACTCGTACTCGGTCTTAAAGTGGTATCGGTGCATCCCTAGCACTATGGAGCTTCTTATTTTTAGGGTTGCACCGATACCGATACTAGTATCGGTATCGGGGCCGATACTGGGTACTGCAGGAGTACTTGGTACTCGTGCAGTACCCCCGATATTTTTTCCGATACCGGAAGCCGGCATTGAGCCGGCTTCCGGCATCCGAGGGGCTGCAGCGGCTGTCTGAATGCTCTATCGGCATTCGGACAGCCGGCCCCGCACTCTCCGCAATACTTACCTTCCTGGGCGCCGCCGGGGAATGTCTCCACGCGCGCGCTCATTGGAAGGACCCCAGCCGCGACCACGTGATCCCGGCTGGGGTCCTTCCAACGAGCGCGCGCGCGGAGACATTCCCCGGCGGCGCCCAGGAAGGTAAGTATTAAACACACTGAGCAGCTGCAGGGCCTGTCTGAATGCTGATAGAGCATTCAGACAGGCCCTGCAGCTGCTCTCCGCGACGATACTTACCTTCCTGGGCGCCGCCGGGAAAGTTTCCCCGCGCGCGCTCGTTGGAAGGACCCCAGCCGGGATCACGTGGTCGCGGCTGGGGTCCTTCCAACGAGCGCGCGCGCGGAGACATTCTCGGCGGCGCCCAGGAAGGTAAGTATCGTCGGGGGGGGCGGTCCATGAGCTGGGGGGCATATCCATGAGGGGGCATATCCATGAGCTGGAGGCAATATCCATGAGGGGGCATATCCATGAGGGGGCATATCCATGAGCTGGAGGCAATATCCATGAGGGGGCATATCCATGAGGGGGCATATCCATGACCTGGAGGCAATATCCATGAGGGGGCATATCCATGAGCTGGAGGCAATATCCATGAGGGGGCATATCCATGAGCTGGAGGCATATCCATGAGCTGGAGGCAATATCCATGAGGGGGCATATCCATGACCTGGAGGCAATATCCATGAGGGGGCATATCCATGAGCTGGAGGCAATATCCATGAGGGGGCATATCCATGAGCTGGAGGCAATATCCATGAGGGGGCATATCCATGAGGGGGCATATCCATGAGGGGCATATCCATGAGGGGGCATATCCATGAGGGGGCATATCCATGAGCTGGAGGCAATATCCATGAGGGGGCATATCCATGAGGGGGCATATCCATGAGCTGGAGGCAATATCCATGAGGGGGCATATCCATGAGGGGGCATATCCATGAGGGGGCATATCCATGAGGGGGCATATCCATGACCTGGAGGCAATATCCATGATGGGGCATATCCATGAGCTGGAGGCATATCCATGAGCTGGGGGGGCATATCCATGAGGGGGCATATCCATGAGCTGGAGGCAATATCCATGAGGGGGCATATCCATGAGGGGGCATATCCATGAGGGGGCATATCCATGAGGGGGCATATCCATGACCTGGAGGCAATATCCATGATGGGGCATATCCATGAGCTGGAGGCAATATCCATGAGGGGGCATATCCATGAGCTGGAGGCAATATCCATGTGGGGGCATATCCATGAGCTGGGGGGGCATACTCATGTGTGAGCTGTGGGGGCATAATAACCCATGTGTGTGCTGGGGCATTATCCATGTGCTGGGGCAAATCCATGAGTGAGCTGGGGCAAATCCATGAGTGAGCTGGGGCAAATCCATGAGCTGGGGCAGTATGAATATATATATATATCGGGGGGATATACATGTGAGCGGGGGGCATTTTTATATGGTCTGTTCTTATTGGAAAGCGGTCACATGACATTAAATAAAAGTATCGGTACTTGGTATCGGTGAGTACTTTTAAAAAGTATCGGTACTCGTACTCGGTCTTAAAAAAGTGGTATCGGTGCATCCCTACTTATTTTCTATCAATAGACTTTGTTATGATCCTTTGACTATGAACATTCAGGATATCGTTGAGAATCCCTATTCAAGATTACCAGTTTTCTAGTGATCAAAGTTAAGTGCGCTCACACTGGGCCTAGTGCCCTTTTTTTCAAAAAGCGTGAAATGATCGTGTCATTTTGATATTGTGGATCGGATCTTAAAATGGTGTAAGAGTCATTATTCACTAGAGGGGTTCTTCAAAGAACACAAAATTTTGGTGCTCTTTCATCTGACGCACATCGGTGAGCTGAATTCGCAGGCGCTGCATTAAATTCAGCATTCACCGCAGAGTTCCCAAAGTGCGCCGAATTTATCCGCCGAATGTTGCCGAAAAAGCACTGAACACATCTAATAAACGGCCGAACAGAGCCGCAAAACCTCCTATCGAAAATGACAATCTGCAGAACAGACTGCCAAACACCTCCGATTAGCTGCCGAAAAAAGACAACCAGCTGTCGAACAGGAGTTTAACCACTTGGCTGCTATGGACGCGCTCAGCGGGTCCAGCCAAGTGGTTCTCCTGTGCTATTGAGTGCGTCCGGATTCCGGCGGATTGCTGCCCCCCCCCCCCCGGTGCGGGCTGACATCTTGGATGTCAGCCCAGCACTCGGGACCCCGGCGGAACAATTAGATGTTCTATCTAATTCAGGTGCCCCCCCCCCGCATGTGCCGGGCCTCCCTCCCGATCGCCGGGGAGCAGGAGGTTAATCCAGGCACCGTTTGGAAGGGCACAGCCTGCCCTTCCAAACGGTGGCTGTCATTAACCCCTGGGGAGCCGGATCACGAATCGGCACTGAAAAGCGTTCGTGATCCTTTCCCGGAGCTGGCCGACATCTTGGATGTCGGCCAAGCCTCCGGGAACTCCCCCTGAGGACTGGCGTCATTGTGCATAGCACGATGACGCCAGTCCTGGAGTTAATCCCTAGCTGCCACCAATGGTGGAGATAGGGGGTTCCAATGAACCCCCTATCTCCCGATCTGTGGCAGCTAGGGGTTAATGTTTGATATCGTTGGATCGGCCAGAGCATGGCCTTTCCAACGATATCAAGCATGATAATTAAATTTATTTTTTATTTTTTTTAAATTAAAAATAAAAATATATATATTTAAAAAAAATTCTAAAAAAAAAAAATACGTTTTTTGTTTGTTTTTGTTTTGTTAATGCAGCAATATTGTTCCCATTTCAATTATAATGTGAACAATAATGCTGCACTAACGATTTTTGTATGCGGTGCGTTTGTTAAAAATAGCGACATTTCCCCCCCAAAAAAATGTAACGGGTCCCCATTTCTAATTTTTTTAACAAGCGCACGCCATACAAAATATAACCGCAAACGATCGCATGTTAAAATGTGAAAAAAAAACACTTTACACATAATAAATTATTGAAAATTCTAATTTTATTGCATTTTTTGTTATAATATACAGACATGACATAACGTATACATAGAATAATGACATATTATGAATCTGCGGAGTCTGCCGGAAAGAACGATATATAATATGTCTGGGTCATATATCAAAATATGGCTACAAAACGCGGTAAAACAAGAGGAGCGAAAGCGGTAAAAATTACCTCAGCACAGAGGTGTGAAAAGCCTCAGCAGCGAAAGGGTTAAAAAAACAAAACGCAACTTTTAAAAGGCATTTTAAAAAAAAAAAGCATGAAAATGCCTGGGAATAATATGTAACCTCCTATGAATAACAAAAAAAAGCCATTTTAAAAAGTCTTTTTGTTGCAAATGAAAAGAATAAAATATTGATGAAACCGGGAGTTTTTTTTTTACATTGAAACCTATAGGATTCACCGGTTTACGCCTGTAGAATGAAACCATTGGAAATCTGGGCATTTTGCCAACTTTTCACTGCTGTTCTGCGTACTCTGAATAGATTAACCATTACTTCTCTATGGGGAATTTCACTGCCATGAAATTGCACTGTAGTTCTCTGGCATTTCACCAATATTTAGCGAATTGCCAGCTGTTTGAGTAGCCAAACTGCCACAAAATTGCACCGTACGGGGAAAGTCACCGTTCGGTGGCCAATTCGGCTCTTTGAATAACCCCTTAAATATTTCACATATCTTTTTATATTTCTCCACTTAGGATCACTGCATCATCCAAGAACAACAACGTTAGACTGCTGTGCTTATTTTTAATTGAAAAATACTAATTTTTGTTTTGCAGATAACAATTTATATTATTATTCAGTTATTCATTGTGTTATTCAGAAAGAGCTGGGATAAAATATCAAATAAGAACAATTGGTGTGTTTAAAGCTACAAATAATTTTCATTTTCGAGGGGGATCTCTTGTACCTTTTTGACATAGAACTGGTGCTTGTCTAGACGCCCAAACTAACTGAGAGGAACAAGTAATAATGAGAAAAATACGCACCAACCTTACAAATGGATTCACCAAAATCATCCAAGATAGGATTTTACAAATTGCTACAGTGTATCTAATTTTACACTCATTCAGCGCCACTGTTTAATTTTAAGATCTGCGATTGTTTTATTAACGCATATAAACTGAGCCCCAACACAAAACTACTGTAAGATTAATTAGCCAGTTAAGGGCAGGTGGTAACCGTTACTGTGATTGTAATGTGAAACTATATAAAGATTTTCATTTGAATGCTAGGAAACGCCTCTTTTAGCTAAGCGGTTTTGTGATTTGTTACTCCAAGGAGGGTGTGATATGGGCCTTTTTAATACTTCCTCGGAATTCCTTAATATATCTAATATTTATTAATCATTGTTTTGACCATCATCTTGCAGCTGAACAGATACAACGTTGCTTGTTTGAAGGAGCAGGGAAAGTACTTCCAAACAAGGGAGTTTCATGTTCCCCCATTATAAGAACTCCTTTAGTGCTAAGGATGTGCGGGATACATACTTTGCTTTCCTTGGATTTCTCTCCTTACTTTGTAATTATCTACATTCCTCAAGTACACACTGGTGTGTGATTTGTAACATTATTCCCTATACCTCTAAATGCAACTTGATCTGTAGATTAAAATTGAACCGGGGGGGGGGGGGGATTCTGCCGATTTAGAAAGGTTGTTAATCGAAAGTGAATATTTCTAACTAAGACTTACATTAAAAAGTGACTCCATGACAGGCGGAGCCAAGCGGCATGGTGGACGGTCAAGACTTGCAGAGCTTGTACTTAGAGTGATTTATTGGTGACCTGCCCCAGGATCGCTGCCATCTTTTATGCCTGGGTTGCCGATTACCCATGTTCCCTGTTTGGGATTTGCTCTTGGCTTCCCCTGCCTGCGGTTACTGCTGTTTTCCAGCCTGACTCCATTTGCAGCCTAGCTGTGGTGGCATTTTCTGACGCCTGGTGCACTGCAATACGCAATGTGATGCTGATCTGTTTCCCATGAAGGGCAAGAAGTCACATAAGAAGACTCTCAGAGGGTCCCTGCCAGTGGGACATCTGCCTGTCTCTGGGAGGAGGCCATCAGCAGCAGCTGCTTTTCTCTGCAGTGTTTGCCTCCTCCTGGGTTTTGCTCGGATGAGGGCGACTCCACATCCTGGCTGGAAGATGCTATTTGCCAGTGCCTCAAGGCCATCTGCCTACAGCAGTCCGGAAGAAGACTGCGCTGAGCAGTTCAGACAGGGTTGGGTGTCACCAAGAGCTGTGTTGCCTCCCCAGTGCCCTTGTCTGATTGACGCTCCAGACTCGGCAGGTGATTTACGAGCTCGCCTCTACGAAGGGTATCTTCGAAAGATTTCTTGCCGAGATCCGGACCCTGTGGCAGACCAAGGTGAATGTGGTGCGGGATGAAGTGCAGGTGGTGCGCTTCCAGGTGACGGCGATAGAGACCCAGGCTGATGGAGTGGTGGCAGAACAAACTTTCCTTTTGGCCCAGGTGGTTGCCCTCCAGACCCAGGTTGACCTCCTGACCCATTCCATGGAGACCTTGGAGACAAGACGCTGACGGCGCAACAATCCAGGGTATCCCTGAGCTGGTACCTACAGATGGGCTGTTTCCCCACGTGAATGAACTGGTGCGCCGTGTTTTGGAGCTGTCTCCCAACTTACTGGAGGTGTTCAAAGCGACGTTTAGAGTCCTGAAACCTTCAACTGCCCAACTGGATGCCACGAGGGGCGTCATTGTGACTATTCTCATAGTTTTGACTCTTTCCTGATTTAACCTCAAAAATAAAGAATTTTAAAAAAGTGACTCCATTTAGGGAAGGATAAATTTATGCTTATACTGATGGCTCCTATTTTACTAGGGTGTATACACCCACCTTCACAAATTTCTTTTTAGATCTACGTTTTATAACTTTGGCATGTGATAATTTGAATATCCAGCGATTAGATATAGGATAGTTCAGAGAACTCTGTATTCAGTTATCCGTTATCTCATAATAGGCTTCTTGACAAAGTTGTTTGTTTTCTAGATATTTAGCAAAACCATCACCATCTACTATTATGTTACTTGGTTACCCAAACTCAATGGCTGTCCTTTCTACTATTATTATTATGATTATTATTACTACTACTACGTGTAGAGCATTAATAGATTCAGTAGAGCTTTAGGATAAAGAGTAGGAAATTAAACTAACCAAATCATGGGGGGAGGGGGAGCCTGGCGAGACTGCTGCATGTGAGCCAAGCTTTAAGACCTTGTCGGGCTCTTACCATTACAGTGTCACAACCCACCAACGTGCAAGCATTGTTTTGCCAACGTCGGAGACCAGACAGCTCACAGCACACAATGCCTCCCTCCAAGTCCCAGAACCCTTCCAATTTGGCATGATCAGCTAAAAAGGAAAAGGCTGCAAGATGGTGGCTCCCACGACTCTTACTCACCCTGATCCCTTGAGATTGAGGAGGAGGAGGAATCCTAGCTGCTGGGCCTTTCTGAATCCTCTCCAGCATCAGAGAGGCAATTACAATCGCTGTTAAGAGAACTCAAGGCCCCTCTGCAATCTCCATAAAGAACTACGAGACCTAGTTGAGCGCACTGATCATTTAGAAACCAGCACAGATAAGCTATGTTTAGCTCACAATGAATTGGTGAATGCATAAAAGGAATTAAAATGCTCACTTGAAGCCCTTCTTACCAAGGTGGCAGACCTAGAAGATGGTTTATGCATGCATAATATCTGCATTGGAGACTTTCCTGAAAAGGCTAACCCTGAATCCTTCTTTACCTGTCTGTGGAATCTGTTTAAAATGCTCCTGCTGCAGGCCTCTGAGGAGACCTTCAAATGGACAGAGCACACATAATACAGAAACCCAGACACCTGGCTAAGTCTGTTCTAGTATCTCCTATCTAGTAAGGATTATTTTTTATCGAATGAAGAAAGCGTTATGTCTGCAACCCGAATAACCAATCCCTGCCAGATCCGTACCTGGAGATCTAGTTTTATCCTGATCTTTTTTCAGCTACATTGGGTAAATGCAGAGAATTTCTAATAATCACTAAAATTCTTCGCACTAACAAGTTTGGATACCAGTGGGAATTCCTGTTGAAGCTCTTGGTTTCAAACCAAAGCACTCAATGTGTGTAATGTGCCAACCCGGACTCCATGGTGACGCCGCAGAAAGAAATCCAAATCATGTATCCAACCCTGGAAACATACTCATGTATTGTTAAAAGACCTTGTTCTCTTTCAGGCCTCCTGCAGCATCATCATGTGAACCTAATTAGCACTGTCTGGTTTCTTTTAAAACAGTGTTTCCCAAACCTGTCCTCAGGACCCTCAACCAGGCCAGATTTTGCAGATCACCTTGGAGAAATACAGACTGAATCCTGCAATCACTGAGCAGCAAATCATATCACCTGTGTTTCAGATATCCTGCAAACCTGGCGAGGCATAGGGTCCTGAGGACAGGTTTGGGAAACACTGCTTTAAAAGAACCACTCCTGCATCCAGCCAGTGCTCTGTCTTTAAAGTCTGGACCTTACATAGTAAGGATGTGCTGTAATAGCTCCAGAGTCTTGTGGCTATCCTACCTGAACTTTGACTTCCAGTTTACCGAACCCTTTCCTGTATTTTGACAATCCAAGCACGCCGCCAGCCTCTGACTCCCTTGCTTGTTTTCTGGACTATTCTACCTGGTACTCACCGAGAGTTTCTCCACTGATCCTTACTCCATCTCAGAGACTATTCTCCTCCATCCAGGTTTCCAGTTTCCATTTATCCAAAGACTGTGTTTTTGAATCATCCTTTATTATTTTTCAAGGACTGTTATTATTCATACAGATTGCTTCCTTTTTGTTTTGCATCCAGTTCATTCAATATATTTTTCTGCTATAGTTACACCAAGCTTTTGTGTTGCAGTCATTTTATTTACTGCACGTCGGTTCTTGTCCTGTTCGCCGGTACTCACCGGACACCGCATGTGACAATATGTGATCCATACCCCAAATGAAGGCATGTCTACATTACAAGAAAGGAATCTTACGGGGGGAAGTCACCCCACCTCGCCAACCACTGCTGTTGCCTCCAAAAGTGTACCCAGAATGGCACAGGGTTAACACGATTAAATAGACCTGAGGGTCTAAGCTCTAGGTATTAAAAGTCCTAAGATATGTTACAACCACACCACCTCACCACTTTTCAGAACATATTTCAAGCAGATAACTCTTGTTCGCACATAGTTTCTCCCACTAGTGTGGGTGCCAAAATTCTGACAATTTAGGGCACAGCATGAGCCCCACCTGACGAATAGCCACCCTCTGGCTATGGCATCCCTGTTAATGGTTTTTCCCTATATTATTCATCTTTGACCCTCACCCCTGGAAGTCGGGGTCCATTACGAGACTAAACCAACTATAATCCTTGCATGACCTTTTGCCTTATACCCAACTAAAAGCAAAATATAACATCGGCCACAATCCCTGCTTCTCATACCTGCAACTGAGATCATATCTCTCGCAGCAGGGTATGCAGCACATGCCCTCTGTGGAACATTTATCATCCTTTGAACATTATTGTTTAAAGCCTCAATCTAAGATGCAAATTCTTTCCACCTGTTATCAGCTTTTGATGGGTTCATCTAAACCTCCTTCACCTGCGCCTCATGCACTGCAGCATCCATCCAAGCTGGGACCTCATCACAGCACCATCCAGCCTCCCGCCGAGCTAGGTACCACAGCTCCTTAAATTCCACCAGCAGCTCCGCCAGCATCCCCCTCGTGAGCGGCAGCATGTCAGGATCCAACATCCGTGCAGAGACGCACGGCAACCCCAAGGGCCATCCATGGCCAGATAAGTCAGCAAAGGGTACGGCACCACAGTTGGCGTATTCTTCAAAGGCCGCAGGGTCCAAAATGTTTGCTGGGGTAACAATCCAACCAGAGGACGTCAGCAGTCCCGAAACAAAACCAGGGGAAGACTTGCAGGACGGTGTCTGTTAGTTCGATGGGGAACCTCCAGAGTGCCTCAGACCGAGGTGAGAGAGGGAATTTAGCCTCAAAAACTGGGATAAATCTCTTTATAGTCTCGTGCAGGGTGGAGCTCCTGAAACCAGCTTCCTCTCACTTCGTCTGTCAGCCACGCCCAGCAGGCCAGATATTAAGGATTGCCTTGAGGAAATGCAGACTGAATCCTGCAGTCACTGAGCAACAAATCATATCAGCTATGCTTCAGATATCTGCCAAACCTCGGCTGTTACTTGAGGGCCAGGATTGGAAGCCACTAATCTAGTGGACATGGGTGGAGAAGAACAAAAGGGATAACAACTTATTGTAGGAGTCAAAAAGCAGCAGTCAGAATGTTTGTAACAATAAAATGTGTGTAGAAAGAGTATAAGAGGATGTAGAATAAAAAGTTAGAGTGGAGCAGACTGTAAAGTGGCAAACTGCATAATCTCAATGGAACAACTGGAGATTATGGGAGCGTCCGATAGGTCAAGATAGGGTGTTCTTTAGGATTGGTAATGCCCTTGAGAAGCCTTGAGTAGGCAGTGCAGGGAATAGGAGGCACAGGCGTACCAGGGCAAACAGAAAGGGGTGTATTCTAAAGTAGGAATAAGAAGGGGTAGATGTACTGGAGGCTTTGAATGCACACATCAGTATTTTAAACTGGATTGAGACGGACAATGGGATTGGTATGTGGTATGGTGGTTGAGAAAGAGAAGTCTGGCAGCATAATTCTTTCTACAAAAGGAAGTGTATGCCATATTCCAAATGAACAAAACCTATGAAAGCAATGCAATGATGTCTTTCCACGATTTGCAATCTTTTAATGCAGGGCTTGTTATATCTCTAAAATGTTCCCCCTTTTCCTTGTTTAAATTGTTTTTAATGTTTTTGCTTTCTCATGCACTTATGCCGGCTCCCCATCATATGTCGATCCCCTCCCCCAATTCTAGTTTTACTGAAATTATGTTATTTATGTAGAATGACAGTACTCCATTGTATCCTGCTTATTATTTTGTCGTATGCTGACCAACAAAAAAGATTTCCATCTCATATTTATTTATTTTATTTATTTATAAAGGATTTTACCAGGAAGGATACATTGAGATTTCTCTCGTTTTCAAGTATGTCCTGGGTTCAAGAACATTGAAGTGTTACAGTTACAGAAATAAAAGTAATACAATGCAAGATATTAAAAAAAAACAACACAAATATACAGATTAACAGAAAATAAATATGTAGGAAATCTAGTCACTAGGTTACATGTTTACAGGTGCATTCTGTATTGAGGTATGTTAGTAAGGAGCTCTTGAGTGACTTAAGACTGGGGGAAGATTTGATGGTGTCTGGGAGGTTATTCCATAATTGTGGTGCTCTGTAGGAAAATGAGGACCGAGCCACTGTTTTTTTGTATTGTGGTATTGCAAGTAAGGTGCTGGTCCTGGATCGGAGGTTATAGGATGAGGGAGCTGCTGGGGGAAGCAGTCTATTCAGGTAGGGTGGCTGCTTCCCAGAAATGCTCTTAAACACCAGGCTGGAAAGGTGAAGGGTGCGTCTGGATTCCAGCGATGGCCAGTTTAGCTCTTCTAACATGTCACAATGGTGGGTCATGTAGTTACATTGTAGCGCAAAGCGGCAGAATGAGTTATACAATGTAGTAAGTTTATGAAGGTGTGTTTGCGGGGCGGCTGCATACACTACATCTCTGTAATCAATAGCCGGCATAAGCATTTGCTGTACAATCTGCTTTCTTACTGCGGGACTCCGGCAGGATTTGTTTCTGTACAGGGCACCTAGTTTGGGGTGAAGTTTAGATGATAGTTTTTCGATGTGGGGGCCAAAGGATAGATTAGGGTCCAACCACATACATAGATATTTGAGAGAAGTGACTGTGGTCAGCATGCCATTTGATTTTGTCCCAACACATAGATGGGGATTTTGCAATTTGTGTAGTTTAGGTGCTGTTCCAAAGAGCATCGTTACAGTTTTGTCAGTATTTAAAAAAAGTTTGTTGTGTTTGATCCACTTTTCTACCTCTGTGAATTGTTCTTGCAGCACGACTTCCAGCTGCCGGAGATTTGGTTTGCTGGTATAGATTACGGTGTCGTCTGCGTACATGTGTACAGTTGAGGCTTTGCAGACGTTGGCCAGATCATTTATGAATATTGTGAATAGCAGGGGGCCTAGTATTGAGCCTTGGGGTACACCGCAAGGGACTGGGAGTGGGAGGGAGGAGCTGCCAGAAATTGACACATATTGTGATCAGTCGGATACATATGATTGAATCCAGGTTAGCGTGCGATCACCAATGCCAGAGTTTTTAAGTTTTTCTAACAAGATGCCATGGTCTACCGTGTCATACTGACTTGGGTGTCGTGAGAAAGAATTTATCTTTACATTACAGAGTTTTTTGACATTTTTCTTAATCCAACAGTCTTTTTGCAGCATGCTGTTAATGTAAATTTTTGCGTTTTTAATGTTTATGTGAATTGTTTCTGTATTTATCCACAGTTATGACACTCAGCCATAGTGCTTTTCACTTGTGATGACAGACTTTATTGAGTGTTAAAATCTCACGACAAAATACAAGGAAAACAATTTACAAAAATTTAAACCGTATCTGGTGTAACAAAGAAACTTGAACCACTATAAAATCCACCTTTTAAGAAAATGTGTTTAAACCTAAAATGAACAGAAATTAAAGTTCTTACTAAATGTTTGTATTTAAAAATTACAAATGTCAGGAATATAGTCTAAATATGTCTTCATAAAATAGTGAAACACATCTAAGACCATAAAATGATTGCTAAGGAAACAGACTACCGTATTTTTCGCTCCATAAGACGCACCTGACCATAAGACGCACCTAGTTTTTAGAGGAGGAAAACCGGAAAATAAATATTCTGAATGAAATAGTGTAAAAATGGATATTGCCCCAGCTCGTGGATATGCCTTAGCTCACACATGGATTTGCCCCAGCCAGCTCACACATGGATTTGCCCCAGCCAGCTCACACATGGATTTGCCCCAGCCAGCTCTCACATGGATTTGCCCCATCAGCTCTCACATGGATTTGCCCCATCAGCTCTCACATGGATTTGCCCCAGCCAGCTCTCACATGGATTTGCCCCAGCCAGCTCTCACATGGATTTGCCCCAGCCAGCTCACACATGGATTTGCCCCATCAGCTCTCACATGGATTTGCCCCAGCCAGCTCTCACATGGATTTGCCCCAGCCAGCTCACACATGGATTTTCCCCATCAGCTCTCACATGGATTTGCCCCAGCCAGCTCTCACATGGATTTGCCCCAGCCAGCTCACACATGGATTTGCCCCAGCCAGCTCACACATGGATTTGCCCCATCAGCTCACACATGGATTTGCCCCAGCCAGCTCACACATGGATTGGCCCCAGCCAGCTCACACATGGATTTGCCCCATCAGCTCTCACATGGATTTGCCCCATCAGCTCTCACATGGATTTGCCCCAGCCAGCTCACACATGGATTTGCCCCATCAGCTCACACATGGATTTGCCCCAGCCAGCTCTCACATGGATTTGCCCCAGCCAGCTCACACATGGATTTGCCCCATCAGCTCTCACATGGATTTGCCCCAGCCAGCTCTCACATGGATTTGCCCCAGCCAGCTCACACATGGATTTGCCCCAGCCAGCTCACACATTGATAATGCCCCAGCTCACATATGGATATGGCCCAGCAGCTCGTGGATGTGCCTCCGCTCACCTGCCGCCGCCGCGTTCGTCTCCCTCTGAGCATGCGTCTGGCGGCAGGAAGCTTGGGCACTCGCCTGGGGGAGCCACGTGACCGCGATCTCGGGAGATCGCGGTCACGTGGCTCCCCCAGGCGAGTGCCCAAGCTTCCTGCCGCCGGACGCATGCTCAGAGGGAGACGAACGCGGCGGCGGCAGGTGAGCGGAGGCACATCCACGAGCTGCTGGGCCATATTCGCTCCATAAGACGCACCCACTTTTCCCCCCACTTTTTGGGGGGAAAAAAGTGCGTCTTATGGAGCGAAAAATACGGTATTTATGCTTTAAGGTTGGAAAGGCATAAACATGAATAAAGTACAGTAAAATTGAGACACTACGCTCTATAACTTTTATTTTAAAAGTGCAACGTTTTTGAAATGACCCATCTGAAGGTACCTGAGCAGTGGCTGCACAGGAAATAACTGCGGATTTCTCTATTCTATTCCTCTGATCTGATAAATGGATCTACAGCGTGAACTGAATATTCCTTATGGGACCTCCAGAGACCATTTGCAGGTGGACAGCGCTCCCCCGAATAAGCTGAAGTTGACTTGCTCTAGTTTCGTATATGGGTAGATGTCACGTCCAGGTCTGCAGGTGCCTGGCAGCATGATCCTCACTGGCTGGCTCCATCTATGGGATTTCCCTGTGGTCGCTGGTCAGGTGTGCCGGCTGGGTGTGGTGTGGTATGGTGTGGTGCCGACGAGAAGCGGTGTGATGGCGTGGCGCCCGCCGGGTTTAAAGCCCCACAGTTCCAAATTAAATCGGCAAATCACAAAAAAAAGGTTCATGTACCAGCGACAAGCTACAGTGACTAGCTACAGGCAACATTGAGCTGTGAGCTGTGAGATGTGAACAGCTCCATTGAAATGCATTGGAGATGCTACATTGAGCGATATCGCACGGAAATATGAGCGATAACGCAGCAAAAATCATGAGATAAATTGCTTATGATGTTTTTGCTGAAAATATTTCCTATACTTTCATGTCTTCTCGATGCCCTGTGTCATTGTTCATTATTGGATGTGGTAGTATAGTTCCGTCTCTAATAGGAGATTGAACGTACAATCAGCGGAATATTAATCTCCATAAATTCCTACCAACTCGATAATTATTCTGTATAGAGTGCAATTTATTGTTACGAATGTTTCATAATATTTATATCTCGGTTGTATGAATAATATAAATTTTATTTTTATCTAGCCAACGTTAATTTTTGTTTCTGAGGAAAAATATATAGTCACAATTCTGTCTTTAGCCTTTTATTTGTGTTCTAGCTATGCCTGCAACCTTTTAAATAAAATTGACCATGCTTTCCATGGCAACTCGAAAATCCAAGGGCCCTATTACAATCCTCATGCTAAAACGGGGATGCTAAGGAGGAAAATCTGCACCTGCTACGGAGGTAAACCTGCGCCTGCAGGTTTCTCCTTAGCATCCCTGTTTTGGCGTGATATTACAGGGCGGGCGCTAATCCTGCTGCCTGCCCCGTAACGTGGCGCTAAGCATCAGGATGCTTGAGGCAGCGCTAAGCGCCGCCGCGAGCATCCCCTCCATGGAGTTCATAGGACTCTATTGAGACTGCCCCTGCCAGTCCCATGACCTGCAGGATCTCGCCGCTCACGAGATACGATAGGTTGGTGGAGTGATCGCAAAGGGAGACTGGCAGACTCCCCCCCCCCCCAGTCTCCCTCTGCTCCAAACAGCAAGAAGTGGGTGGAGCCACTGTTCTCGCCGCGGCATAAGAGGTGAATATCTGGTTTTGGGTT
Organism: Leptobrachium leishanense; assembly: GCA_009667805.1. Lineage (NCBI taxonomy): Eukaryota > Metazoa > Chordata > Amphibia > Anura > Megophryidae > Leptobrachium > Leptobrachium leishanense. The sequence continues at coordinate 197,643,962 of CM019065.1, read as the reverse complement.
CTTTTTCAGCTGGTGCTGACTGATTCTGCAGAAGCGGAATCCGTTAGCACCAGCTCCTAGCGGTCGTGAACTTTTGAGTTAAACGCAGCGGGACGTAATTAGCGTTAGGACGTTGTAATCCTAATGCTAATTAACACTTTGCGCTCCCCATGTTAAGTATAGAGAGCGCAAAGTACAGTGACCTCGCGCTGAAAAGCGCAAGCCCCGAATAGATAACGTTTTTTTATCCCGTTAGCGTTTGGATTGTAATAAGGTCGGCTCGCGCTAGGGCAACCAGAGCTAACGTTAACGCTCACACAGCTGAGCGCTAACGTTGGTGTTAAGAATGTAATAGGGCCTCAAGTGTTTTTGTATTGTTTTTGGTTCCTTTTTTTTTTCTTCATTAATTAACCATAACAGAATAACTGTCTTTTTTTTCCCCCTATAAAAGAACGAATAGTGATGAATGACTATGCCTGCTGTCTGTAGCAAAACATGCTTCAACGTTAAACACCTGAAATTTCTTTGAGTTGTATCCACAGTTTCAGGCCATACTTGGGCAATTTTGAGCGTGCAAATATTCACTGTTTCTGTATCTGCATAAAACTGATTATTAAATCATATCTGTTTATAAAAAAAAAAAAATCACATATTCCAGGTGGGGATGTGCATGACTGAAAAATTAGTTTTGTTTAGTTTCGTCTCTTTACGTTTTTAAATAATTTCGTTTTCGGAATTTCGTAACTAATTTCGTTCCGTATTTCGTTTTGTTTCGTTTTGTTTTGCTTCGAAATTTCAAATCGATTTGAATTTCATATATCAATTCGAATTTTGGATCACTAAATAAAACCCCAATTAATCAAATTTTGCTGTTAAAAGAAAAGCTAGGTTTAAATTTTAAGCGGTGTCACAGATTTAGTATTTGAGTCAAATTAAAATAAACAGTGAAACAAAAATTTATTTGTTTCATAAAGTCCTTTGCTGACTATTACTTGTATTTTAAGTTAAGATCAATTCGATAGTTGATATCAATTTTGATAGTTCATTTCAAATTCGATAGCTGATATCCATTATTAAAAAAATTTCTTTTATGATGACACAGTGTAAAACGAAATAAGTTCATTATATACCATTTAGTTTCTAATTCGGATCATATCGATTCGTTATTCGGAAGTACTTCCGAAGTACAAATTATCGAATTTCGTCCCGAATTTTTCCGAAACAAATGCACATCTCTAATTCAAGGGGACTATTGGCACCTTTCTAAAGTCATCACATATTCCCTTAGTCCTGACTGTTGATACTGATTATTTGCCAATAGGAGTAGTATAGATCATATTTGACTTAACTGTCCTGGATGTGCAACCTTATTTGAAATAATGTTTTATATTTGTTGCATGTGTTTGCCTATATATCATCTTCAATGGGCTCTTGCCAGCCATCATTGGCGTTGAGAGACCCCAAAAGTAATTTCCATAAAAGTAATTTTTAAAATCTGTCTATAAATCATTGCCAAAACCAGTAGACTTAATCCTAACCTTTAAAGACCCTTATCGGCAATACAGACAAACAATGTAGGGTAGTTTGCGCTGTATATATTCAAGCTCAGAGATTCATCTTGGAATAGAAACCGAGCCAGTGGCATAGGAAAAGCTTTCGCCCCAGTGATTTCAACAGAAGGGAGCAGCTGGTGTTTGTAAATTCCCTTAGTGCTGGATTCCAATGGATGCTTGCTGAGATCTTCCAAGAGACCATGGGCACCAGTGTGTTCTTAAGAAACATATGAATCTCTGACGAGTTTAATGTGACCTGTTGTTTATTGGCTGACCTTTTATTCTAATGTTCAATTACACACAACGATAGGAAATGAACATGACTATTATTACTAGTTTTCGTTGAGCATTATTGGCTAGATTTAACTCTCAAAACTTTGGCTAGAGAACACTATGATAATAATTGTCACGACATGCGGGAATAGTCCCCAAACTCCAGATTTGCCTCTAAATTGTTAAATTCTGTGAAAATGCCGTAACAGGTAGAGTATGACTTAAAAAAAAGCCATTAGACAGCTGAAACGTTTCACCTTTGTTGCTGTGAACCTCCAATAAAAGCCATTTTGGATTGCAGCGCCCAGGCTCCTCATGTATTTCTATCACTTTTTCAGAGTCACTCCAAATAATATATTACTGTTTCTGGCTTAGTGATGCCATATTTATTTTTCTGGTTACTTATATTACATAGCTACATAGGCTGAAAAAGATGTGTATCCATGAGTTCAGCCTTTCACGCATTAGCTACTGTTGTTGATTCAAAACAAGGATATAAATGCAATAAACGGGGGGGGGGATTAATGGGACACTCTACTCATCATGAGAGCTTTATATTTTTTAAATGGTCAGGATGTGTGGAGTGCCCCACCCCTTTTAGTCCTCCCATTTTGCCTAAACAGCTGTGTGAAGTGGAAGAGTTTCCTCCACCCCACCCAGCATTAGCAGACAGGAAATTAAAATTTCCTGGCTGCCGGTTACTATACTACTTGGTTAATATTTTATTAATTTTTTTGAGAAAGGATTTTACCAGGAAGGATACATCGAGAGTTCTCTCGTTTTCAAGTATGTCCTGGGTGGCGAGTGTACCATTAGGTGTCTTGCCCAAGGACACTTACTGGAGAGGTGCTTGTCGGGATCGAACCCATGACTCCACAGGCTCTCTCCACGCAGAGCAGTGATGTTACCTCTACTCCACCCAGCCAGACATTTTTCTTTCATTACAAGAAAAAAGGTATCATCTGCGCTCTTTCCCTTTAGAACGTGTGAAACAAAACACAATTAGAGGCTTTGGTTTCTTTTAATGGCCACTAAGACCCGCGTCGGACGAGCGCACGTTTTGCTGTCCATTGTAGCTTTTCAAAGGAGTCCATAGAGAACCCCACACGAAGAACCTGTGCACTTTTTCATGCGTGCGCAACGCATGTTGCAACGGACGCCGACATGGCATCAACATGAAAAGGCTAGACTGACGTAGAGGAACAACTGCATACAGGTTTTTTTTTCTTTTTTTCAACATCAGTCAAAATTAACTGATACATTGTAACCACAATCTCATCAGCTAAAAAGTTATTTCCTGGGTGGCGAGTATGTACCATTAGGTGTCTTGCCCATGGACACTTACTGGAGAGGTGCTCTTGCTGGAATCAAACCCATGTCTCCACAGGCTCTTTCCATGCAGAGCACTGATGTTACCTCTACTCCACCCAGCTGGTATTGACGTCTGCACGCAGGGAGCGTGCCGACGTCATGATCTGAGACCAAATCGTGTTCGCAATCAGTCTCAGAGGCCGTAATGTATAGGAGCTGCGCATGTGCCGCCGGACTTGCGTACGTAAAGTTCACAAGTCCCATTGCAGTGCACAATTTGCTTTTCCTACGCTGCGCAAGTAGCCCAGGAAGTTCAAATTGTATAGAAAAGCCTCAGGGACATCCGGGTTCAGGAGTCCCTGAGTCAAAGAGGAGGAACTGCATGCGGTGAGAGACAGAAGGTGAATAGAATTGGGCAAAATAAGCCTCTACCCAATTATATAAGGGCAAACAAGGGACCGTCCCTTTTCAGTGGAGTGTTCCTTTTAATTATTTACCTCAGAATGGTGATTAGATATCTCCTTGGATCAAGCAGCGATTACCCATTTAATCCTTATAAACTTTAAATTAACATTGCTGTATCTGTAAAGAACCTTACATTCTACTGAGCTATATAGTTTAGAGGACTTATCTATCTGCATAAATGTAAGATCATTTGAAATGTTTTCATTCCACAGGAATAATATCTATGAATAAAGGTGATGTAGTCACATTTGAGAGAGCTACTGCTTGTGTATGTTAATAATAATCCGATGTTTAAGGCCAGCAGAATGCAGACAAATGGTTGACCTAGAAAATGGCTCATCTTAGTTTAATGCTTATCAGATTAGTGGAACTCCAGATGTGCAAAATTTTTACAAACTGCATGTGGAGTACTATGTGTCTGGCCTGGAACATAAAATGTATCCGTTATCTTATTTTTTATACAATTGTAGCCTAAGCTATATAATTGAAGACTAGTAACCATATGTCTTAACACAGTAAGTAAAAATAGATCTCTATTTAACTGGACAGCTACGGCTGTCATGTGACTATGAGGAGGCTGAACGGTCTATCCAATGGTTCACAATGCGAGCACATTGAGATCCTTTGGCTGGTCAGGAATGTACTGTACTGTACATTCCTGACCGAAATCCTGGAAGGCTGATCAGAGAAAGCTGATTGTCATCCTTATGAATGGGGTACTACAACCCCTCCTGTTCAGAGAGTTAAATGTGCCATTTTGGGACAACCATGGGGGGGGGAGAATAATCAGATGATGATCACATGACTTTTGAAATCCCAAGAATTGTCATGGTGTCTTTTAAGATGATGTCAACCAGGAAACTGTGGATACCTTAACAACAGACGGGTTAAGCCTCCAGCCTCTGATCCGGCCGGCCATGCAGTTGATGTGCGACGTGTGTCGTGGGCTGCAAGGGAACTGCCTGAGTTCAGGCCATATAGCAGCAGCCAGCGGCGTGCACCGGCTGTGGGGAGGGGCTGAGGCAGCCCATAGAAGACGACGGGGCGTACTACTACGCCTCGCATCTTTTAAACCCATCTGCCGCAGGAAAGGCATGGTGTGCCCTGCGGCGGCAAAGCATTAAGGACTAGCACAGCCAAATCAGATGGGTTTTTTGGGTTTTTTTCACGTTCAGGTGATTTTTTTTAATTTGTTTTATTGTATATGACTAGTGGTGCAGTTAGTGCACAAAGTGAACCCTTTTTTAAAGTGGCTGTAAAAACTGCTATTTCGAGCATATACCACTTGAGTTAATTCATTACCATTCACTTATCACCTGAAGTATGCAAAATGTAACTTAAGCTTTTATTTTTTACAAACAACATCACCATGTCTAGACTCTGGCCTTTGCAGTGATACCTCATGACACTGTAGGTAAGAGGTCAGCAGTCTTGGCCTTTCAGATGTTTTGGAACTATATCTCCCATGATGCTCAGCTACTCATTAAGTTCTTAGAGCCTCATGGAAAATGTAGTTCCAAACATCTGGAGGACCAAAGTTGCTGCACCTGCTGTAGGACATTCAGTATCGGAAATACAGGGGACCAAAAGACCCTGCATATCTGTATAAGGAATTCCCTGCCAAATGGGAGGGAAACCCCATTTATGTTGACAAGCATCATGCGCAATACCGTCAGTGGAAAGGGGAAGTCCCACATTGAGGACTGACGGTCAAGATATCAGCCCGCTGTGGGAGAAGACCCAAATCGGCACCATTCTGTGGGACTTCATGTGTAGCGGCTGCAGTGAGTCAACTTGGCCAGTTATCAGCAAATAAAGGCTGATACCGATTGTAATTTGCTGAATATCGGCTACCGATAATCAGCATTGGTCTATCCCTAATCTCGATTATTTTTTCCTTTTATTTTCAGTACTGCACACAAAACATAAATCCACCCCCCATCTTTTTTGGGCAAGGAAGATGGGGAGCACATAGCTGTATTCAGCAGGATATACAAAACATGGAAATCATTGCAGGATGAAATAACATTTCACCAGGCTTAATTTATTAAGGGTTATTTAAACAAGAAAAATAAATCATGAATATTCATTTAACTAATTCAACACCCACTGGAATAACAGGCAGAGTGGTAACAATTACATAAGGACTTGTAATTACTCATTTTCTACAGTTTGATGTAGAACTAGGCCCAGTAGCCTTTAGAGTAGATCAAAATGTGACTACTTTATGCATTAAAGTGTTAGGAACATAATGTAAAATCTCAGTTTTGTATTTTCCCCCCCTTTAGAATCCCACTCAAGTCGGCACAGCTCTTCAAGTTTTCTACAACCTAGGAGCTTTGAAAGATATCATCAGCAGTGTTGTGGATGGCTATTGTACGAGCCTCAATGAAAACATCAACACTGCTTTGGATATCAAGTTTCTAACGCAAACATCGCAAGCGGTCCAAAGAGGTATGTAAGCAATTTGAATATTTAAACGCAAGTTTCATGTTTTCATGCTGTGGCCAACTGTGACGAATGCCTGTTTATCTTGCTAATGTATGCCTTTTCTATTTATATATACATATATATTTTTTTATTTTCTGCACTCAGCAGGAAATGTGAAGCAGGTGGTGTTGCCTAAGATTGTCATATTCAGCATAAAAAAACCTGTTCAATAAAACATATTGAATATTTTTCTTATTCTTTTTATACATCTCACCTAGAGTGGTTTGTATTTTTCATTTGAAAACATAATGTTGTTCTGCCTTTTGAAATATAAATGTATTTAATGGTTTTGTATTTATGAATGTAATCCAGTAAGTATTACTGCAAATTCAAAGGATGTATTTGCTAGTGTAAATTCTAAAGAGAACTGGTTTAGTACCTCTTGTGCAGTGTTCTCCACTGATTTTGGCAGATATTGAATGAACACCTGACTATGGGGTTATTCAGAAAGAGCCGATCTGGCCCCAAAATGTCATCGAACAGGGAATTTCCCCGTATGGTGACATTTTGGGGCCATTCGGCTATTCAGAGAGCGGGCAGTTTGCCAAATTTTGGCGAACTGCCTGCAAGTACGGTGCCTGTTTGAAGGCAGTGAAATTCCCCATAGAGAAGTAATGGTTAATCTATTCAGAGAACACCGAACAGCAGAGAAAAGTTGCTGAAGTGCCCTGCTGTTCAGTGTTTTCATTCAGCAGATTTATTCAGGCGAACCCCATAGGCTTCAATGTTAAAAATATTCCTGTTTTTATCCAATATCTGATTGATTTTTTTCCAGCAATTTCTTTAAATATTTTTATTTTAAATCGTTTTTTCTTTTTTCTGTAACTTATCATTCACAGGACCTTATATGAAAATTCCAGGCATTTTCGTTCAGTAGTTTTTTTTGCAAACAGCGGTTCAATTTTGACACTTTCAATTAGGGATGCACCGAAATTTCTGCCACCGAAAATTATCGGCCCAAAATGGTGTTTTCGGTTTTGGCCGAAATTTCAGCCGAAAAAAAAAAAAAGTGCCGAAAATTTCCCTTTCAAAATAGGGGGCTCACCTGAGCCTGGAGGCTGGCCGAGTTGCCTGCTCGGCTGTCTTCCAAGCTCAAGCGAGCCCTGGGCTTGGTCTAGGCCTAGAAGCCCAGCCGAGCCTGGGGCTCGCCTGAGCTTGGTGGCCGGCCGAGTTGCCTGCTCGGCCGTCCTCCAGGCTCAGGCGAGTCCCCAGCTCGGCCGGAGGGCCAACCGAGCAGGGGGCTCGCCTGAGTCTGAAGGCCGGCCAAGCAGGGGGCTCGGGCGGGCCTCCAGGCCCAGGTGACGGATTTTGTTGGGGGGGGGGTGGAGAGCGTTGCACATACTCACCTGCATCGGCCTCGAGTCCTACACTGGTTGCACATACTCCTCTACATCGGCCTCCACCGGTGGCAGTCATCCTGCTTCCAGTGTCTTCTCTCCGTTGGTCGCCGGTATGGCGTCACAGAAGCCTTTGACCCTGGGTCAAAGGCTTTCGTGACTTCATCCTGGTGACCGACAGAGAGTGGGCACTGGATGCAGGAGGACTGAGACCGGTGGAGGCCGATGTAGGAGAGTATGTGCAACCGGTGGAGGACTTGGGTCGATGTGTTACATCCTCAGCCCCTGATGTGCTTCCTGGGGGTCTGGGCATGGTTCGGTGCCACTGGCTGGTCGAGTGCCAGCACCTTTTAATGGCCGAGCGGCGTCTGAGGGGGCGAGGCCTGGCATGGTCACGAGGAGGAGCCGCCGGGTTTAAAGCAGGGCGCGAGGAGTTGCCTCGTCGCCCTGATGTGGAGTTCTGTTCCCACATCGCTTACTATTGTATTCATTGCTGTTCTAGTTGCCGACCCGTTTACGTCTATGATTCCTGCTCCTGATTTTGACCCGGCTTGTCTTTGACCATTGTCATGTTACATGCTATACCGGTTGCTCGTACTGTGCGTCGTTGGTTTAACCCTATGCAGGCTGCTTGGGGTTTTACTCGCTTCTTGGGGATATTCCCATCTCGCTCTGGTGTACTATCTACATCCTTATCGGGGTTCTGCTCCAGGTCTAAGGTTCATGATCTATGGTTGTGTATTTATGTACAATCTGCAATAACAGAATACCGTTTGTTTTCTGCCTAGGTTTATCGTGCTCAGTCTGCCAAGTGTACCCAGACTTGTACAAGCCTTAAGCCTTTATTACATAGTTAGTTACATAGTTATATAGGATGAAAAAAGACATGCGTCCATCGGGTTCAGCCTCTCCCACATAACCTACTGCTGTTGATCCAAAAGAAGGCAAAAAACCCAGTCTGAAATGCTTGCCAATATGCAACATACTGGGGAAAAAATTCCTTCTTGACCCCAGAATGGCAGTCAGATTTCTCCTTGGATCAAGAAGCTTTTACCCACATATTAAATATTATAACCCTTAATATTCTGTGTCTGCAGGAAGTCATCCAGTCGTTTTTTAAAAGTCTGTACAGACTCTGACCCAACCACCTCAACAGGCAGAGAATTCCACAGCTTTATTGTTCTCACCGTAAAATAACCCTTCCTATGCTTTAAGCTAAATTTTCTTTCTTCCAGTCTAAATGGATGACCCCTTGTCCTGTGTATAGTCCTGTTAATGAATAGGTTATCAGACAATGGTTGATAATGGCCCCGTATATATTTATATAAAGTTATCAGATCCCCTCTAAGGCGCCGTTTCTCTAAACTAAACAGGTTTAAGCTTGATAATCTTGCCTCATAATTTAACCCTTCTATTCCCCTTATTAATTTAGTTGCCCGTCTCTGCACTTTTTCTAGCGCTATAATATCTTTTTTTAAGACAGGTGCCCAAAATTGCACGGCATATTCAAGGTGCAGCCTGACCATTGATTTATACAGAGGCAAAATTATGTTTTCATCCCGTGAGTGAACTCCCCTTTTAATGCATGCCAATACTTTGCTGACCTTGGCGGCTGCTGTTTGACATTGCACATTGTTACTTAGTTTGAAGTCTGATTATTCCCAAATCCTTCTGCTTGGATTTCCCTAACTCCGTACCATTTAGGGTATAAATTACTTGTGTGTTCTTCACTCCAAAGTGCATAACTTTGCATTTATCTAGATTAAATTTCATCTGCCATTTAAGTGCCCAGTCCCCCAATTTATCTAAATCCCTCTGCAGCGAAGTAACATCCTGCTCACATTGTATTACTTTTCCTAGTTTTGTGTCATCTGCAAACACTGATACATAGCTTTCAATGCCTATCTCAAGGTCATTTATAAATAGATTGAATAGTATTGGTCCTATAACAGACCCCTGAGGGACACCGCTTACCACTGGTGTCCATCTTGAAAATGTACCATTTATGACCACTCTCTGTACCCTATCTTTTATCCAGTTTTCTATCCAAGAACAAGTATTTTCATCTAGACCAATTTTTCTTAATTTAAATAGTAACCTTTTGTGTGGAACTGTGTCGAAAGCTTTGGCAAAATCTAAGTAAATCACATCCACTGCGACCCCCTGATCTATACTTCTACTTACTTCCTCATAGAACGTAATTAGGTTAGTCTGACATGATCTGTGTTTCATGAAACCATGCTGATTTTTGCCAATTACATTATACCTCCCAATAAATTCCTGAATATTATCCCTTAGTAACCCCTCAAATACTTTCCCAGCCACAGATGTTAAGCTCACAGGTCTATAATTCCCAGGCACAAATTTTAAACCTTTCTTAAATTTAGGGACCACGTCAGCTTTTCTCCAATCCTCTGGTACTATTCCTGAAAGAAAAGAATCTCGAAAGATTAAGAACAGAGGTTTACATCCCTCTGCAGGTTCCTAGAGGCTGGCTCGCTGAGGTGCGGAAATTGTTCTTGGATTTTGTTTGGGCTGGTAAACGGCCCTGCCTTAAATTTACAACCATGTGTAAACCTACCTCCTCAGGAGGCTTAGCATTGCCTGATCTAGGATCATATCTGTTTGCCAACCACCTAACTAGACTGCTGGATTGGATGGATCAGGGTTCTACCCGTAGATGGCTGGACCTGGAATGGGCGCTTGCAGAGTGCCCCCTTTGGGCGTTGCCGTGGCTCCTCCAGCGACATGTGCCCTTGTCTTCCAGACGGGCCCCTGCAGTGGGATGTACACTCAGATATTGGCTTTGGGCCCGCCCCCTTTTTTCACTTTCGCCCTCTCCTTTGCCTCTTCTTCCCTTGTCACACAACCCAGTGCTCCCGAGTGGGGTTTGTGCCTCAGTGCGCCTTCGCTTCACTACCTCGTCATGTCTCAGGGCGCATCATCTATTCGCAGATGGGCAGTGGATACCGTTGGGAGGGGACAGGAGACTCCAGCGCCTACGTTTGCGGAGTCCTTCAACTATGCACAATTGCGCTCCTTTTTATGTTCTCTACCTGATAAAACCGGTCTTCTGAGGCAGCTCACTCAGTTTGAAAAATATTGTGTGTCAGGGATCACTCTGACACGCAGCCTCTCCACCTTATACTCCATGCTACAAGCTTTTTCATCTGATCTGCCGTCATTTGTAGGAAGATGGGATGACATGTTAGGGGACAATTTACCCGAGAGACACTGGGCTAAGACGTTCTACTTTGTTGCATCGGGCTCCCCGGTTTCCAGATTCCGAGAGTCCTCTTATAAATTGATTTCGCTGTGGTATACTTCTCCGGTGCAGACGGCACGTTTCTGTGCCTCAGCCACTGATATTTGCTGGAGATGTAACTTGGATAGAGGCACATACCTCCATATGTGGTGGTCTTGCTCGCGCATTCGTCTTTTCTGGGAAGCTATACGGAAGCTGGCGTGTCACTTGACAAGCCTAGATTAGGCCTTGGATCCTAGGCTGTTTTTGCTTGGCCAGATAGATTTGTCATATAAGTCATTTAAACGATCTATCTTGCCTCGACTGTTACTGGCGGCGAGGTCAGTGCCACCTCTATTTTGGAAATCCGATCACACTCCCCCTTTACGCGAAGTACTATTAAGGATGGAGCTCATTTGGTCGGCGGAGCAGTTACTGCATCCTGCAGACAGATGGGACGAGATTTTCCGCCGTACCTGGTATTATTGGTCGGAGTTTGTGTCCTCCTCTAAATGCACGGAGTGGCTTCAGGAGGCCCACGACCCTGGGTAGGTTACTCCTACGCACAGATAGATGGGCTTCTCAGCTGGGTGTTCTTGACTTCCCTTTCCGGAGTGGGAAGTATTTCGGCCTATCCCTGATGGTAGACTGGGCCTTGGTACGCTGTCCTTTGTCTACCCCTCTTCTGGCCCTTCTCCCCTCTCTCTCTGCTTACTTTCCTTCTGCTTCCCTCTTTCTGATCTTCGCTTCGTTTCTCCGTTTCTTGGTATCTTTGGTTACTTTTCTCAGTGCCTCCCCATTCACTTTTATCTTTAATGGATCTTTTCCCACTTCCTTTTTTCTTTTATTGTCTATGTGTGTCTGTTCCGGTTTCTTGTTAACTGGAGTTAGTCTTTGTTAGTCGTTAGATTTATTTTCTCCCCCTAATTATGCGTTAACCTCGCCCCTACCCACAAGTTTTCTGGTCCTTATGAGTCTAGGAGAGATACCCCAATACTGTGGGGCGCAGGGGACGTATTTGTTACGGCCCCCCCCTTTTTCTTCATGGGTGGGGTGGGACACGGCCGTTGACTGCATGGGAGTTATTCTCTACTGCGATTATAAGCACTCTGCATGGCTCTCGGAGAAATTCATATTAATGTATGGTTATGTAGAGTGACTGCTTCAGTTGTGACACCTTTTCCTTGTTTTTTGTTTCTTATATTTTATGTCAAGCTTTCCCTCTTATGTTTTGTATATTGTTTTTTGTCCTTTTTGAAAATAAAAACTTTTCATGGAAAAAAAAAAAAAGAACAGAGGTTTACATATTTCAACACATAGCTCTCTCAGTACTTGCGGGTGAATTCCATCTGGCCCTGGGGCTTTGTTCACATTCACATTGTTTAATTTCTGCAAACCTTGTCCTGAGTCATCCACTCACTTTGTATTAGTAAGTTTTTATTAATGAATTTCATGTCTCCTGTTACAGGTTTCTCTTTGATAAATACTGAAGAAAAATAATCATTTAAAATTGCTGCCATATCCTGATATTCAGTTAACAATAACCCTGACTCAGATTTTAGTGAACCTACATTTTCACTCTTGGGTATTTTAGAATTTATGTACCTAAAGAATCTTTCAGGGTTGGTCTTGCTCTCTTTGGCCATTTCTTTTTCAAATTCTAGTTTAGCCCATCTAATCGCATTTTTTATGTGTGTCAGTAGACCCTGGCGATTACAAGGTACAACATACCCGTTTGAGCTTATCAGAAAACGCTAAGTCTGTCAGTTCGGTGACTGCCCTGCAGTCTGCACAATACATTGACTGTCGAACCAACTACCTCGGTACACCCACTCAAGTCTTGAAGCCCTTTGTATTGTTGTGTGCTCTAAGTTGTCCGTTGGTCTCGAAACCTTTGGAACTTAGTAGCAGTTCGGTTGTCCTGTTATACTTCTTGGCTTTGGAGTACAAGTCTGAAAATACTGTGTACTTTGCTACCATCAAGCAGATATTTCTGTCAAACAAGAGCTCAACCTCGCTACTCTTGTGTGAGCGCTACAGCGCCCGTTACACGTAAGTGAGTATGTGTAGGCAACATACTCCCCTACATCCTCCTACTTAGGCCCTGAGCTCCAGCAGTGACAGTCCTCCCGCTGTCGCAGGCTGCTCGGCTGGCCTCCAGCCTCAGGCAAGGCCGAAGCTCAGGGCCGAAGTAGGTGGATGTAGGGGAGTATGTACGGTGCAACCAATCGGCCATGCGAACCTGGGCCTGGAGGTCCGGCCGAGCAAGCTGCTCGGCCAGCCTCCAGGCTCAGGCGAGCCCCCGGCTCGGCTGGTCCTTGAAAGCCCAGCCGAGCCGGGGGCTTGCCTGAGCCAGGAGGCCGACCGAGCAGCTTGCTCAGGCGGCCTTCGGGGGCAGACGAGTCCCCGGCTCGTCTTGGCCCGGACACCAGGCCCAGGTTCTCATGTCCGATTATCGGTTTTCGACTGAACCGATCCCGAATTTTCGGTATCGGCCGGAAATCTCCATTTCAGTGCACCACTACTTTCAATCATATTGTTTCCTGCTTTTTTACCCCGTTCATCAGTTTGTCGGCTTTTTCCGGTTGCTGGTCTGCGCTGTGATCGGCGGCTTTTTCCCGACGTGTTCGGCGTGTTTTTTGCTGGTTTTTCCTGCACTGAATGCTGAATTCACTGCAGGGTGGGGAACTTTGATTCCCAGAAGTGCGGGGAACAAGAGAGAATTCGGTGCTCTCTATATAACCCCCCATGTCTGCCAGAAAGCGTAAAATGGGCCATGATTCCATTTTCCATAATGTTCATGCGCAATATCCAAGACATGCATGCAGGAAACGAGGCACAAGTACAGAAACAGAACACACGAGCCACCCACAGAGTCTTAGAACATAAACATAAGAATAAAACGCATGCACGCATGAAAAGACATATGTTGGTTTACTTTGCATACACATTTTTTATATGTGTGAAAGATGCACTCAACACAGCTGGAAACATGGACTGGAAGTCACACCTGTGAGGTTGGCAGCTTACTGATGGGATGCTGACATGGAAACATGTAACCCTTTCCCTCAAACACCTAACAATGAATCCTCTTTCAGGCCATGGCACATTTAGCTCAGCTCACCCCTCCTCATGACCAGCTACCTGCTTAACCAACCACCCCTTCTGGTGAAGTTTTGGCAATATGAGGAAATATTACATTATTACAACTAGAGACTGTACATCTGAGTGACTGATTGTGTGTACACAGCACTCGGTGTCTACATGCACCCCCTTTTATTTTATTTATGGCAGCTGTGAATAACCCGGACTATGTCTCTCTGGTAGACCTTTTCATTCAGAGACTTGAACATTTTCAGTTGCTGTCGATGAGAAAATTCATATTTGGTTGACAGAAATACATTTATTTTCCAGATAATTGGACACAGCCACTAGAAGGGAAAAAAAATAAGATGGTTGTAATTAAGAATGAGACATAAGTGAGGCATACATTTCAAACAAATAGACGTTGATTTTTTTTTGTAGCACAGCATGGAATCATCTGATGTATCATAATGCCTTTTTCTTACTAGGAGATGCTGTAATATGAAATATTTATGCATGAGTGTGTGATCTCCAGTATCTCATTCCCTATAAACCCATATTTTATGAAATACTGCCTTTATGTGCATATATAAATATTTAAGGTAATAAACAGTGGAATTTTTTCTGCGTTGCATGGTCAACATCGGCAATTTGGGATCTACATAGAAAACATGTTATTGTGCTTTAATAATAAATGCAATAAAATCATGCTTTACCTATGAAGTCTTATTTCAGAAATATCTACAGGTCCCATGTAGGTGGCTCCAGAAGCTTCTAGCTTTACAGTTGTCAGTTCACTTCTCAGCCTGGTCAATCTAGCCAGTTGTGCTTTACCATTTTATTCAATTTATCATTATAGATTTGAGAATGTATGTGTAGAATATGCGAAGGCTGGACATGCACTTTCAGATATTGTTTTTTTTATAATATATTATGCCTAACTCTAAATTTCTTCACTATATTATGTAGTAGTTCTTTATCCAATACTGAACTGTCTGAACTGAGATAGGCAAAAGCCTAAGCGTAGGAAAGCATCATTGACTGCAAATGTTTAGAATGTCCAAACTGGGGGCGTGGCCAGCTGCGAAGGAGGGTGGACGCATGTCTCTGGAGCTCCTACACGTCCTGCCTTTTTTGAGGGCCCCAAGCACCCTCGGACAACATATTTACCTCCCTGGGGACCCAGTGTAGCTGGCCACCGGAGGTGTGCTGTCCAGGGTCCGTTCTGCCCCCCCCTCAGACTGAGATCGGACAATCGCTGGCCATTTTGCTACACAAGGGTGCTGTTGACGACCATCTTGGAGCTACCCTGCAGCTCCCCCCGGCTGCCTCGCTGCTGTGCCCCCCTTGTGGACTTGCTCCTGGCTGGGAACGTGCCGCAGATTGTGGTGACGGAGGGCCCCTGTCTCCCGACTGCTGGAACCGGTTTGGAGGTATCTGATGAGCCTGTGAGTCGGGTCACCCCCTCCCCAAGGATCAGAAGATGGCCACCATTGCAGGCCTTGAAGCCTGCATGGCATTGCTGGAGGGGGATGACCGGAGCCCCCTCACAAAGGGAATGTGGCGCCAACTAATGGCCATCCTGCGAGGATGCAGCGGAACCCCGGCTACCTGTCCTGATGGGCTGGAGGAACCCTTACCCAGTGACACTGAGAAGGATTCGGAGGCCGTTTCCGGAGACACCAGGCCTGGCTGAGTGGCACAGCCCTGTTTGAGGGTTGAATGACCTGTGGGCTGCTGATCTGCCACAACGTGCGCGTGGTGCCGTGGCCTGGTGAAGTTGCCCATAATGCCTATACCTATTAGACACAGGCTGAGACGAACTGCTTGATTTTCCTCTTCTTTTTTTTTCCGCAAGCCCCCTGCCGTTCTTTTGGTGCCCCCGCCTTTACTTTGCTGACTTTTGTTTCCTCCACCTCCAACCTCACGCAACGCGATTTATGTTTGGCTCTATTCTGCTGTGCCTATTTGATGGGTTATGTTGACCCCCCCCCTCCCTTTTTTGTTTTCCAGATGACAACTTTCTGCTGATCTGGCCCTGCGTGGCCATGTTTATGCCGGTCACCTTGCGACCCTGTTTTAAATACATAAATAAAGAATTATAAAAATTTAAAAGTCCAAACTGTTCAACTTTTAGTTTTCTAAAGTTTTGGCATATAAAGGTTGGCATATGCTGGTGCCATATTGGCACCCATGGCAGTCCCCTTACTCTGTTCATAAAAGATGGCACCATATCTGAAGTAATTTTTCTTCAGAACTATCTCCAGTAGATTCAGCACAAAGTCCAACATCTTACCAGAGATGGCTGATTCAGCAAGATGTTGTCTTGCGGCCCTAAGGCCTTCATTATGAGGAATAGACGTATATAAACTGTTGACGTCTAGCGTGACAAGGATCCAATATGGCACCAGCATATGCCAACCTTTATATGTCTTCGTTCGAGAATGCTCATGTTTGGTCCAACAATCCATTTTTGGATAAGGTATTCACCTGGTTTAGATACATTGATGATTGCTTTCTTATTTGGAATGGTAATGAATGTGAGTTACAGCAGTTCTGTGAGTTTCTTAACTCTAGGAACCCCAACATTACTTTCACTATGGAACACAATCATGAAAGTGTACACTTTTTAGATGTACTGGTCTATAGGGAGGGCAATAAACTAGCTACTGATCTATATGTTAAATCTACAGATGCTAATAGCTTCCTTGATTTTTCTAGTTACCACCCAGTGGGACAGAAGAAGTCCATTCCCTATAGCCAGATGCTACGCGTCAAACGTATTGTGAGTGATCATACGAGACTTGATACTAGGCTCCATACATTGAGCACAAAATTTCGAGACAAAGGCTATACTAGGAAAGTCCTGAAACAAGCTCAACTTAAAACTTCTGGTGTTACCAGAGAGGAACTTCTACGAGACGTTCCCAGGAGGAAAATGGATCGGGTTCCATTTGTGAGTACATATTCACCTCTTTCCAAAGATATCAAGAAGATCATTAGATCAAATTGGCACATTTTTCAGAGTGATAGAGATGTGGGTCACTTGTTTTCTACCTTTCCTGTGTTCGCTATGCGAAGAACTAGGAATATACGTGATCAAGTTGTTAGAGCTGATTCTTCCCCTAGAGCTAAACAAACATTTCTTTCTACTCCAGTCCATGGTACATATCCATGTTTACAGTGTAACCATTGTAACGGTATCATCAAAGGTGACACATGCACTCACCCTCGTACGGGTGAGGGCATTAAATTAAAAGGTTTTTTTACTTGTCAATCTGATTTTGTGGTCTACCTTTTAAAGTGTCCTTGTGGTCTAGGGTACGTTGGTAAGACCACAAGACCTTTTAAGGACCGCATCTCAGAGCACAAGACCTCTATCCGCAGTCCTACATCTGAACTTCCTGTTGCTAGACACTTTCGAGAATTTAGACATAACGTCTCACAATTACGTTATCAAATTCTAGATAAGATTCTTCCCTCATCACGGGGTGGCGATCGAGATAGGTTATTGTTACAAAGGGAGGCGAAATGGACGTATCTGTTGGATACAGTGTCCCCTCATGGTCTCAATGAGAAGCTCGAGTGGCACTGTTTCCTATAGCTGCGTCCATGAGGCATCTGCAGTTTAGGTGAGCTGTTTTTTCTTTTTTCCTTCCCCCTTGAGCCATAATCCTCTTTCTTACTAAACCACCTTATGTCATTTGTTGTGACCTTAAATTTGTTCTTTTTGGGACATGTATTGTTCCTTTTGTTTTAATTGGATCATTAGCGTGTTTTGTACGCTCTGTGGTTGATTTTATGGTTTATTATATTAGTCACTCTGGTTATTATCACTGTATGGTTAGGCAAGGCTTTTGATTTATTTCATTCTTACAGATTGGACCTGTTTTCTAGTCCTTCCAGATACCATGGAGATGTGGAGATTATCACAAGAAGTTAAACCACACTATTGAGTTACTGTTCGCCTAGTATAGGGATCATCTGAGGTTATCTGTATGCTGATTGGCCCTAAACTGCATGTGAACATTATGCGATTCAGCGCATGCGCGGCGCCGTTCTCGCCGGCTTCACGGGGTGGTCCTTGGCCGGCGCTTGCTTCCTGTATTGATTGTTCGCCATTATTGTAACGCCGGTTGGCGTACTCCATTGCAGCATGGACCCTTGCGAAGTACTTATTACCCACAAACGGTATGAAACTGCTAATGAGCGGCTCTTGATTACTTTATTCTCTCCATGAGTGCATGGAATTTCTGTACCACCTACCTTGTGTATGTAATGTATATAAGGGGATACTCTGTATTATATGTATTGGGGCACTTTGCACTGAGGAAAGGGTTGTATCCCTGAAACGTCTGTATGTGTGGTCTCTTTCTAAATAAATGAGGTGGCACTAGTGCACCTTTGCTAAAGCAGCGCTGTTTGTTCTCCTTTTTTGGCTCCTTCGGATTCTGCCTCCCTGTGGATTGGAATGAACATATGGGACTATATCATCCTAGCAGCAGCTGATAAGTATTATCTTATTGTCTTTTTGGGTGCTATAGACGCCTGACCCTGGGTCTCATCATTTTTTGTAGTCGACTTCTCAAGGTTTTTACTGAGTACTCTTTATCAGCTACTTTAAATAGCTTATTCTATTCTTCAGTAATTATACCGTTCTATAGTTCTACACTCTACAAAATATATATATTGGAGCATCTATTTTCTACTGTAAATATATAGAATATAAAAATATATTTCATGAATATTTTTATACCTTGCATAGAGATTTTAAATATGTTCCTATACCCAAAAAAGAAAAATATCTTTTAATTCAAGGACTTGTTAAAACAAACCAATAAATTTAAATATGACGTGTCTGGCACTTAGCTCAGCATTATATCAATATAAAGACATTTTATCGTCTATAGCATTTATAAAAACACCCATAACTCTTATGGTTCACCTAGCCATGAACTATTTAAAAAATTAATTCTGTCCATTTCTAAAACTAGACAAAAATTGAGAAAGAAAAGACTTTACATTAAAACAAGATGGCTACAGGCATCCATTTTAATTTATCACTGTACAGTACTGATACAAAGTGTTACTGTAATGTCTATATGAAGGCATTATGCCACATATAGATATTATTTTTAAATTCTATTGGTATGTTTTGGAAGTTGCATTGCTAATAATCCCATCAGAATTACTTCAAATCCCCATAAGCAGGAGATCTGAGTATTTTATTATCTTTTACTGTATATGGTACAAATACAAAACCTACTTGTGCGAGAGAGAGGGTAGTGTTTTTTTGATCGCAACAATACTTCTGGAAACAAATAACGGACATATTAAAAATGTGCAAATTTACATTATTTCAATCTTTTAACTGTTTCAGAATAACTCTCTATATGTAAAATCACTATTTTATACTACATGCCATGTACACTTCCCGTAGTTGAAACATAACATATAGCTAACTTAATTTTCAAACAAAAAAGTGCTTAGTAGTAAAGAGGTTAAATTATACGAATTTGTGGACATTTCTGTCCCTGTTTTTCTTCAATTCTATTTTCTTTATGTGAGTCCTTAGGGTGCACTTCAGGTAAAATAATAAGAGAAACATTGTCTACATTGTGCTATCCAATTTGCATGGAATTATATAAATTCAATTATATTCTTAACTGACATTTTCTGCTCCTCCAGAGAGTGGGCTGCAGAAGAGATCCATTCTGGGTATTATTAGATCACTGATTTAATAACATGCAGCTCACCAGCCTTTACATATAAATACTATCCACACTGCGCGATATGGATAACCAGACCAAATACCCTCCAACAAAGGCAAAATCTGATTTTTATTTTCTTGTTAGAATGGGCATAAAAAACCTTTTTAGGCTAATGTCAGACGAGCGCATTTTGCACGGACGCACGTTCTGACAGTAGACGCAGTAGTGGCCACACAGTCCGTTTTTGTGACTGATGTTATTTTTGACAGATGTAGATGGGAAATTAAATTAAAATGAAAAACCATTTTGTCCGTCAAAAATGCTGGATGCATAAATACAGTTCGTCTGATCACGTTCCATCACTCACACACAAAGCTATGCGGACATTGCGGATGCAGCGCACTCCGTACGTCCGTTCTAGCGGTATTACATTCTTTCCTAACCTGCGTCCGTTTGCTGCGTCCGTCATGCGTCCACGTTTCCGTGCAGATGTACTTCGTGTGTGGGCTCCATTGGTCAGAAAGCTATGCTGCCACGGACATACAAATGTGCGGCAACACGGACGGGACCAGTGCGCTCGTCTGACAAGAGCCTTAAGGTACTCACACAAGGCATAGGTGTTTTGAGTGTTACAGCATTTCACAAAAATTGGAGCCATGATCAAATATTTTTTCCTTATTAAACAGCTGAACCTCCAGCACTTGAACACTAATTTCCTTTTAAAATGCTTGAATATACTGTATATTTGTGGTAAGCTCTCGAGCAGGGTCCTCTCTCCTTCTGTTCCGTGTACTGTAGATACTCGAGTATAGCGCGACCTGAATATAACACGATGGATAGAGATTTATTATGGAAATGAGAGAATACTCAAGACTCGATTTATAACGCGAGGAGCAGAATGTTACCTTACCGGTAAATAATTAAAATCCTTCCAGGTTCTCTTAACGGTCAGGCTCCCCCTCAGGCCAGGGTGCTCTGCTCTACAATGATTGCAGTTGTTACTAAGAATGAAGCCGCCGACCACCCATCTTCTTTACTAGCGATTAAATGGCCGGCGGAGGCAAGCGAGGTGAATGATTGGCTTAAGCTGAGCGTGCCCTCTGGCCGTGATGGATCCCACCTCTCCCAAATCCAGGAGTTCCTGAAGTGTTTGCAAGCATCATGGTGCCGGCATTCACTTCAGCGAGACTACCGGAACTTCTGGGAGACTTGAGATCCAGAGCAAGGCACGTTTTTTATTTTACACGCGATGCAGATGTCTCAAATATAACGCAACCCCTCTAATTTTAAGGTAAATTTTTGTCACCAAAATGTAGCAGTATACTTGAGTATCTACAGTATGTATATTTGTTATTCTGTCTCTCCCATTGTACAGTGCTGCGGAACTTGTTGGTGCTTTATAAATACTTGTAACTGTAACAATGTTTATATGTATGTGTTAATACACAGCTATAGGAACATTTGTAAATAAAATAACTATTAGTAAGTTTGTACAATATGATCTCCTGACCTACCAAGCCTGATGAAAGAAAACGCTAAAACCAGATCAAATATAATTTTTTGTTTACAGCATCTTGTTATACACATACATCAAGGCGACTATGGTTTAACAGTATCTGTTAAGGTTGTGCTCCAGAGCCAGATTAGATTGGGTTCAGTATAACTTGGCCTTATTGCCTTAGTCCTCTTTGACCAGTACATGAATTTGCAACTCCGTGTTATTGATCATTGTGATTAATAAAATTAGATTGGAATCTTTTGAGGATGTTAAATTCTAGGTGATTTTTATTTTTTTGCTACAAATACTTTAATACAAGGGGTTATTCATTACCCACCGTTTCATTGAAAGACCAGAGGTGTCACTTCAGCAACAAATCTTGGAACAAATACGTTGAAACTACATTGAACTCACGATTTAGGGCACTGGGAACATAGATTGTTGTATTCACTATTCTTTACACCATAGTTTCTGACTAGCGTAGTTCTCATCGTAGTTTTTTTCTATAGCATCTATTTACATCTGTAGTGCCACATCTAGGGTCCGTTTGCATTTCCCCGTACTTCGACGATTCCATTTCTCGAAAAATACAGTGAATTCACTATTTAGTGAATGGTCGTATTTTGCCAAGATTGGAATTATTGGATGTCGGTGAAAACCACCGAATTGTGACGATAACTGCCAAACTGCAACGAATTGGCACCAGCCATCTCCACTGAACTGGGAAAAGGAAAAAAAAAATATGAAACTCTCCTATTCGTCTAATAGGTGTTTAAACCAATAAAAATGTATTAAAAGGTGTCTAAATAATAAAAAGGTCCTTTAAAAAGTAATAAAAAAGGTCTGTTTACAGAATATAAAAAATCCTGGCTGTTTAAAAGAATCGGAACAAAAATTTCATCTAAAAAATTCAAAACGGTGTTCTATAAAATAAAAAAGCTTTTTGCTGAAAATGAAAAGCATAAACGGTGTTTAAGAAAAACGATATAAATTACGTTTTTACATTGAATCCTATGAGATTCGCCTGTTTAAACCTGTAGAACTGAAAATCAGGTAATTTCGCTGGAATTTCGGTGCAGTTCAGCGTTCAGTCAATAGAAGACACAATAGTCTTCTATGGGGTAATTTCGGTACTGCCAAATTGCGGTGATTGCATATCGCCAGTATTTGGCAAATTGACAGTTTAGTGAATAGATGAATTGCACTGAACAGTGAAATTCACCGCTCGGTGCAATTCGGTGGCAAGTTCAGAGGTTCGTGAATAACCCCTTAATGGCATTTGCACCCTAGTTTCTGCTGAAGCTATTTGGCATAAATATCGTTTTTATTGCCATCTGTGTTTCACCTGAAGTTTCCTAGTATTATTTGTACTGATGTTTTCAGCACTGTTTCGATCAGAGACCATTGGAGAGACAACTACTTTAAAATTGTCGAAGTACATTCATGATTCACCGAGCAATGGTGGAACAACACTGAATGGAGAATAGCCATAGTTTACTAATTTTACAGAAGAATGATAGTGGACCCATTGTTTGCATTGCTTCCACAAGGTTCTGCTACCAAGTTTGAATATTCCTTCCGTGGATAGTCATGGTTTCAACAATGCTGAGTTTTTCCGTTGTTTGCAACTACAGTGAGCATTGGTGGTTCTGGAGCTATCCCTATTAGTGTTGCATATACAGTATTTCTTATTGTACTTTACTCATTTTAGTTATACAGTACACTGTGGATTTTCTCCTCAATTTGTCATATATAATATTCAAATATTTTCTTTCTTCCACCTTTATGATGCTACATAGGTATATTGTTAGAATATTTGTAACACCACAAATAATAAACCGAAGTGTTAACGAACAACTGTTTTGTCGGGAAAAATAAGCCCTTCTCACTCACGAGCCAATATTCAGTAATAAGAGATAAAGTGGTTAAAGGGTACTGGCCACTCCACAAAAATCCACAGAAAAATGATGCAATATATAAATACCAGCAGCTGTGATGCCAAAGAATCATGATCCCAGATGGTAGCACCAATAGTTCTAAGGCAAAGAGTAGCAGGTAGTGCTCGGTGCTGTTGGGTTCACTCATTTAACCAATTTATTGCATTGAAGAGCATAAACCGACAAACGTTTTGGGTTGTCACCCCTTTTATCAATGCATAATGCCCTTAGAAACCGAACACTCACCCAGTGTATTCATACATTGTAAATGTACACTGAAAAGGGGGAGATTACAAATTTTACATACAATACCATAACCAATTTACTGATTATTATTATTATGGTATTGTATGTAATAGTTGTGCTTCCAGTTTTTCACTTTTCTGTTGACTTTTACTGTACCCAGAGGTACAAAAAGTGGATAGAGTAGCAATGATTGTGGGGAGGTAGAGTTTCTGTTCTCTCTACATTCTATCTTTTGTTCACCAGTATACAGAAAACCAGAAAAAAGTTACTGGTACTGCTCAACCCTACAAGAAAGGTTATACAGGGCACTTAGGGCAATATTTCAACGTTGATGTAAACCTAACCAGAGTTGTTGTAAACTTAACAATGCCATAGACTATAATGGCGCTGGTAATATTACAACAGCCCTCGTTTAGTAGATAACAACCTTGGAAAAGGGCCTCAGTGTATAAACCACAGTACATACGTTTAACGTGCCTATTCTGATCTTGGCGCAAACCTATCGGCTGCAGTTGCTGCCAGCATAGCTTGCGGCTCGAAATTAGCGACTACTTTCTGTACATTAATGACTCCTATACATGTATAGGAGCGAATGATTTACGGCCACAATGGGAAGAATTAGCAGTTCAAATGCAGCTCATTCTTCTCCTCTGGAGCCGATGTTTCTCAAATAAACACCAACTGCCAGAACTTGGTGTTAAGTGATTTTGCAAACGCGAAATCACTTAACACATTAAAATAAATTCCCCAAATAATCACAAAGTCACCTTTTATCCCACAGTGAAGAGGTCGGCGTGATTTTCCACCTCGTCTTCCCGTATGCAGCAGAAGATTGGGTGCAAATACAGTTGTGTTCAAAATTATTAAACCCCCACTGAAATTGAATATTTTGGCCAGTTTGACATTGATTTTGATCATTCAGTCATCTTGCTTACAATTAAATCAAAGAGGCACGTGTAGGTCAGACAAATATAACATAACATTTATAATGAAATAACCACAAATGTCTTTTCTGTGCTCACATCATTATCAGTTTTATTCAACCCCCAAGTGACATTCAATCTTAGTACTTAGCTTTTAAACGTGAAGCATAGCTTGACACAAGTGTCTTGCAGCGATCTACGGGTATCTTCGCCCATTCGTCATGGGCAAAAGCCTCCAGTTCAGTCACATTCTTAGGCTTGCGCACTGCTTTCTTTAAGTCCCACCAGAGGTTCTCAATCGGATTTAAGTCAGGTGACTGCGATGGCCACTCCAAAATGTTCCAGCCTTTAATCTGCAACCATGCTCTAGTGGACTTGGAGGTATGCTTGGGATCATTGTCCTGTTGAAAGGTCCAACGTCTCCCAAGCCTCAGGTTTGTGACGGACTGCATCACATTGTCATCCAATATCTCCTGGTACTGAAGAGAATTCATGGTACCTTGCACACGCTGAAGCTTCCCTGTACCTGCAGAAGCACAACAGCCCCAAAGCACGATTGACCCCCCGCCATGCTTCACAGTAGGCAAGGTGTTCTTTTCTTCATAGGCCTTGTTCTTCCTCCTCCAAACATAGCGTTGATCCATGGGCCCAAACAGTTCTAATTTTGTTTCATCAGTCCACAGAACACTATCCCAAAACTTCTGTGGTTTGTCCACATGACTTTTGGCATACTGCAGTCGACTCTTCTTATTCTTTGGAGACAGCAAGGGGGTGCGCCTGGGAGTTCTGGCATGGAGGCCTTCATTACGCAGTGTGCGCCGTATTGTCTGAGCTGAAACTTCAGTACCCACATCTGACAAATCTTTTCTCAGTTCCTCAGCAGTCACACGGGGACTTTTCTCCACTCTATGCTTCAGGTAGCGCACAGCAGTCGAAGTCAGCATCTTCTTTCTGCCACGACCAGGTAGCGTTTCAACAGTGCCCTTTGCCTTGAATTTGCGAATGATGCTTCCTATGGTCTCTCTTGGTATGTTTAACATCTTTGCAATCTTCTTATAGCCATTGCCCTTCCTGTGAAGAGTAATCACCTCTTCTCTTGTCTTCCTGGACCATTCTCTTGACTTCACCATGTTTGTAACCACAACAGTAAATGTCTAGAAGGAGCTGAGTATCACAGTCATTTTAAAGCTGCCTAATATGCTTTATTACTGCTCCATGACATCCACAGGTGTTTTCAATACCTGATTGAAAACACTTGAATGAACCTCTGTTCTTCAGAGTGGTAGTCTTTAAGGGGTTGAATAATTGTGTCAATGAAGAATTCACAAAAGAAACATTTACTACTGTATTACAAAACCAATTGATGTCATTTTAGTTGCATATGGTTCTTTAAAAAGTCCTTGTAGGATTTCATTCTGAATACAATTACAAATGTACACTAAATTCCCTAAAACCCTTTACAGCATTGGGGGTTGAATAATTTTGAACACAACTGTAGTTCCCAGTGTTGTTTTGCTGTTGCTGTGCCACCCACTCGTGTGAGCTTACTTAACCCAGAATTCCTTCTGCATGGTGTAATAGTGTGTGCACCTTCATGTATCTGATTTGAAGAAAAGATAGAATATTGAAAATATTGTACATGTGTATTAGGGTTTATGCAGTAAATGCCATTTGCCATGAAACTAAATTTTATTTTTTTATTGATATTTTAGGTAAACTATTTCTCTTGGTTAAAACATTTCAAGCCCGTTGTCATGCTATTCCACCGCAGTAATGTTTGTTGTATGATGTTCAGAATGTTCAAAGAGTAGTCCGTTAGATATTAAAGTCTGCACAGAGTTAAGTATCTTACAGTTCCATGAGCTATGATAGATGTTCAGGAAAAAAAAAATCCTTTGTTACATAAATCCGTGGCAAGACTGATGTCCACTTGTTTTTTGGGTTTTTTTACTTTTATTTTGTTATCTCATTTACCTGGTTAAAGAATTCTTAAGACTCGTTGTAGGTAGACATGTGCACGGCAAAATAATTTTTTCATTTTGGATCATTTCATTACGTTTTTTTTCTTTTTCACTTAATTCATTACGTTACTGTGATTTGGTATTTTGGATTTTTTTTTTTTTTTTTTTTTTTTTTGAGAACGTATTTTACCAGGAAGGATACATTGAGATTTCTCTCATTTTCAAGTATTTCCTGGGTGGTGAGTATGTACCGTTAGGTGTCTTGACCAAGGACACTTACTGGAGAGGTGCTCTTGCTGGGATTCGAACCGGTGTCTCCACGGTCATAGAGCAGTGATGTTACCTCTACTCCACCCAGCGGATTGATTCGTTGGTTCAGACGATCGGTAATTCACATTTCGGGTTGATTCGTTTTTTATTCTGGAATTACCCCTATAAGGCTTTTTACGTGCGTTCTGGCGCACATAATTACGGCCGCACTAGCAGCAGATGACGGGCAATGACGGACAATATACGAAGTACGGCCGCACAAAAGTCCGGCCGTGCAACGCAAGTGGAATTTGAACGCATTTTTCTGAGAACGCTGAACCGATAGTACTGACGTACTGAGTGCGCAGCAGCGGCATAGCGGCGTGTTTGCGTGATTAGGAGATGTCAGACGCTGCTAATGTCCAGCCTACATAACGTCCAGACGCAAAAAGTTTTATTGACGATCCGTACAAAATCACGACCGAAAATGCGCGTCGTCTGACCGTTTTTGCGCATTCCGTGAAAAAATACGTCAATGCGTTCGGACGCACTTTTTCACGTTCACGGGGAAAAATGCTTTCGTCTGACCCTAGCCTTAGTGTTGCATATGTTTCTTGTTGTCCTTTACTCACTATAATTAAACATTGTGGGCATATATGACAAGTTGAGGAGAAAATTCACATGGTAGTATTACAAAGCTGGTGCTAATTTATCCAAAGCTGTTGTAAATTTACCAGAGCCATTATAGTCAATGGAGCTGTTAAGTTTACAACAGCTCTTGCTAAATTAGCACCAGCTTTGTAATACTAATGAAGTGGAATCAGGCTGGAAGATGGTTGCCGTTATGAGCCAGGCAGCCATCTTGTTCAGAATATTGGTTCACTTGAAACTAACTAGGTAGATTTAGAATAAAGCTTACATAGAATCTTAGGAATTTGTTGTACTAACAGAGAAGCAATTAAAATAAGGGAAGATCCGGCCTGCTCTTGGCAGAGAGAGACAGGATGACGAATGGATACATGAAGGTCACAAAGGCCTGCAGAAGAGACAAAGAGAGCGTAGAAACCAGACCATGTCTTATCTGAAACAAAACAAGCATAGCCAAAAGGGAGGTGGGCACGGCCCGGATTGAGTGCGGCAGCAAATCACAAACTGTCAGACTAACATGAAGTTTGCCAATTTACGGTCAATGTATGGAATGCCTTTGTATTAACAATAGGAGGTATTAACCCACGTGGGGTGGAATAAAGTGTCACCGGGAGGTGGGCTAATTGGGATGTACCTAATTATGTATTCGGGGTATAAAACCCCTCGTCGGGGTGAGAACGGGGCTCACTCTTTGCGATTTAATCCTGTGTGAGCATTGTGTGACGACACTAATAAAGTTTGCCTTTCCTGAAGAGACTCGTGTTCAGACAATCCTTGTTTGTGTCCGGTCCGGCTCCGTCCCGAGTGAACCAAGCAGATTCCGGTTACACTACCATGTGAATTTTCTCCTCAACTTGTCATATGTAATATGCAAATCTTTTCTTTCTTTCACCTTTATGATGCTACATAGGTATGTTGTTGGAATTTCGGAGGGAGCGGTCTATGGTGCTGAAACCTATTCAATACCAAGGACAGCAGTTATTGGTGCTAAAATCCTATTCAGCACCATGGATAGTAGCTTTGCGGGGCTCCGTAGCAGAGTTTTTCTGTGCAATTTGCACTCCTAGACCTGCTTGTGCAGGGTAAGAACTGCAAATTGTACACCGCTACAGGACGTGTGCACTTTACGTATGCAATTTCCATAGTGCCTGCTCAGAATGATTGATCGGAGCATGCGCAGATCCAATTCATCGGTTG
This sequence comes from Leptobrachium leishanense, assembly GCA_009667805.1. NCBI lineage: Eukaryota > Metazoa > Chordata > Amphibia > Anura > Megophryidae > Leptobrachium > Leptobrachium leishanense. The sequence goes on along the minus strand of CM019065.1, from coordinate 197,615,856 downwards.
CCTCTCTGTGACTGCTCACTACAAGGATTGGTCTCGCAGAGTGTGATGTTGACACATCATCTGATGACCAGCAGCCAGGAAATTTAAAAAATCTCAGCTGCTGGTGATTGCGGATGGGGTCAAGGAAACACCCCCATTTCACCCAGTTGTCCTGCCAGATCAGGGCAGTTGGGAGGAGGAGGAGAAGGGCTGGCACTCCTCACATCCTGACCACTTTAGAACTATAAAGTGATCAGGATCAGTAGAGAGTCCCTTTAACCCAGTGGCTCCCAACCCTGGTCCTCAAGTACCCCTAACAGGCCAGGTTTGCCAGGTGAAAATCCATGTGGCACAAATAGTAAGAAATGAACCAATCCAAGTGCAAATAAAAATACCAATTACATATACTGGTGTGCGATCATGCAAAGTACACCACTATATGTAATTGGTGTTTTTATTCGCACTTGCTACATTTCTATCTGCACCACATGGATTTCTTTCTGGTACCACAATGTCTTTGGCACAATTTCGTATGAGTGTTTAATTGTGTCTGTTTTCCAGTGAGGCAGCAAGTAATTATTAGTTTTATTTGTATTATATTGCTCACGATTTTATGACCTTTTATCCTTGGCTAAGGTAGATTTACTATACATTGCCCCTTTAGCGCCCACACGTTAGTGTTTACAGATTTGCCAGATATGTGAAGCACAGCACAGGTGATCTGATTTGATGCTCGGTGATTGCAGGATTCAGTCTATATTTTTCCAAGATGATCTGTTAAATCTGGCCTGTTAGAGGGTACTAAAGGACCAGGGTTGGGAACCACTGCTTTAACCAATGCAGTTGTCGTGTACATATTGCCCAACAAGGCATTTTCTGGACATTATATGCATAATGATACTACAGTCTTTTAGCCTGGGAAGCAGAGTCATAAATCATGAAATCGAAAAGGTGTTAATTTACATATGATATTGTTTCTACGCAGGAGCGCCTGGGCGTGCAGCTATGCCACAGCCAGGAAACACTGCAGCTTTCCGTGCTGCCCTGTGGACAAACATGGAGAAGCTTATGGACCAGATTTATGCTGCCTGTGTACAGGTAGGCTCATGAACCACTATAAGGGCTGCACTTACATGAGTAGAGTGGCTGGAAATTAAACAGAATTATTATTTTATATTCTATTATATATAATATTACATTATTTGAAATTGCCTATGTGATTTTTCAGGTGCAGCACCTTCAGAAAGTCTTAACAAAGAAGAGAGACCCTGTGTCGCATGTTCGTTTCATTGATGAAATTGCCAAGGTGAGAAAGCCAGTTTCCAACCATACAGAGTTTCACAGCATAACCATTTCTATATATTCTACAGAAGACTAGAGCAAGTGAGCCACACCAGCAGCAGAAAAGTCTCAAAATATATGCAATCGTATATACACAAATGTGGAAGTCCAGTATTAACCTCCCTAGCGTTCCGATTCTGACATATTTTATAGGCAAGTGCGCGCCTTTAAATGAATCCTGGGGAACCATGAGGCTGCTGAGGAGGTAGGCCTGGCTTTATTTCATGCAGGAGACTCTGTGCCCCCCCTGTGTGTGTTAAGGAGGTTCCCCTCCCACCCATCCCTCCTCACAGGGACATGTTGCTGCCCCCTTAAAGCACTGCCAGCTCCTCTGTCCTGGTTGAGTTGAGGGAAGTCCTGGACAGGCACCCTATCCCAGAGTCCTGAGGGAGCTGCCGATTGAGGGCTGCACGGCCCAGATTGAAGACAATCTGAAGCTTCCTTACAGCCCGCACAGCATGATGGGGGCTGTAGTTAGTTGTTAATAGCTGGGGGATCTGCTTTTCACTGGCCTGGCAAGGCCTGGTTGACTTTGCTAAAATAAATCAAATTTTTACCTTCCTAAACTGGGGGAGGGGGGGTTAGTATGGAGCTGCCAGGTTTTGATGGGGGAATTATAGAAATGACTGGGACGCCGCATGTTTTAATGCCGCTTTTTGGCTTTTACCCCTCCCCCCATCCCTGAATTATTAAATCATGGTGAAAAAAAACGAGCATTTTCCTAATTTCTTTCATACCAGAGGCGCTTCCTATTTAAAGGAACACTTTGTGAAATATAATCGACACTAACTCTGTGTCCTCCGGAGTCATTGATCCTCTGCGTCTCCCCGTTACCGGCTGTGTTATGTGTGTGTGACTGTATGGAAGTGTGTATGTGGAAGTGTGTGTGTGACGGTATGTGGATGTGTGGGACAGTTGGCCGTGATATGTGGCGCTCTGTGATATGCTCATACACACCATCAGGGCTATTCAGAAAGAGGTGAAAACCTTGAGAATCACTGGAGAATTGAAAATTCTAGGTCAAAATAGTCAAACCAGAAAAAATTCTCCCATTTATCTCACTTTCCAAATCAGCTATTTGGTCTACATTGTTCATTCTCCTGCCAATTCTCAAGGTCTTCACCTCTCTCTGAATAGACTTGCATGTTTTTTTTGGGGAGGGTGCAGAAATTCATCCTTCGCTCCAGGCAGCACAGTGGCTTGGGCTGGCCCTGCAAAAGCCACACAGTGAGGAGCAATTGAGGTAAAGATGGCATGGGGGGCCCGTTTAGAACACAGAAGATCACACGCGCGTCCAGCCAAGTGGTTCTCCTGTGCTATGGATGCACTGAGCGCGTCCTAGCACAAGAGACAGCAATAGGCCGTGATTCGAGCTGATTGCTGCCCCCCCCCCCCGATGCAAGCTGACATCCACACGGGGGGGCGCAGCAATCGGCACTCGGGGACCCTGGGGGGGGACACAATAGATGTCATTGTGCGAGTGCGGGGAAGGTGCCTGAAAGGGAGAAGGGAGGTCATTTGGACCTCTCTCCCTCCTGATCGGCTGGGGGCAGCGGTAAAAGTCAAGCACCGTTTGGAAGGGCACAGCCTGCCCTTCCAAACGGTGGCTGGCTTTAACCCCTTGGGGGCCGAATAACGATTCGGCGCCAAGAGGTGCCAGATCGCGATCCTCTCTTGCAAATGACCGACATCTTGGATGTCGGCCAAGCTTCCGAGATCTCCTGACGACTGGCGTCATCGAGCATAGCGCGATGACGTCAGTTCTGGAGTTAACCCTTAGCTGCCACCAATGGTGGAGATAAGGGGCTCCAATGAACCCCCATATCTCCCGATCCGTGGAAGCTAGAGGTTAATGTTTGGTATTGTTAGATTGGCCAGAGCATGGCCAACGATACCAAACATGACCATGTTAAAATAATGAAAAATAAAATTTAAAAAAAATAAGTGTTTTTTTTTGTTTTGTTAATGCAGCAATATTGTTCCCATTTCACTTATAATGTGAACAATGATGCTGCACTAACGTTTTTTGTATGGGGTGCGTTTGTTAAAAATCGTGTAATTTTCCCCCAAAAAAATGTAACAAGCGCAACTCATAGAAAATATAACCACAAACGCTCGTATGTTTAAAATGTGAAAGAAAAACACTTTACATGTTGTAAATTATTGAAATTTTTTAATTTATTGCATTTTTTCTTATAATATACAGACAGGATATGACATATACATATAATAAGGATATATTATGAGTCTGCCGGAAAGAACGATATATAATATGTCTGGGTGGTATAATAAAACGTGGCTTCAAAACGCGTTTAAATATGATGATCAAATTTGGTAAAAATTAATGTCTCAGCAGCGAAAGGGTTAAACATACAAGAGAAAACTAAAGCACATGTAAGATATCAGCAACATAAAATAAACACAATAAGAAAATTTCATTTTTTGGTGGTAGTGTCCCTTTAATATAGGAGGGGTAGGAAATGAGGGGGTTAACCTTTTCACCACTCTGAGCTCCATCCCTCTTTGTTAAACCCTTTAATTTCCTTTAGAAACTCAACAAAATTCAGGGCTGGTGTCTCTCGGAACCCTACAGCAGTGGTCCCCAACCCTGGTCCTCAGGGCCCACTAACAGGCCAGGTTTGCCAGATATCTGAAGCACAGCACAGGTGTTATGATTTGCTGCTCAGTGATTGCAGGATTCAGTCTGCTTTTCCCCATGGTGATCTGCAAAATCTGGCCTGTTAGTGGGCCCTGAGGACCAGGGTTGGGGACCACTGCCCTACAGGATCTGAAATCCTTCCTGCTCAGCATTTCACATTACCACAGACTTTAATACCATTAGATTACCAAAGGCTATTTTCCCAAATGTCTCCAAACCCTGACACTTATTCTGAGGTTCTGGGCAGGAAGAAGCCCCTGATTTTGGATAACAGAACAGCCAGCAGAGTTCCCCCTCACAGGTGCGGAAGGGAGCGGGGAGCTCACAGCAGTGTGACCACTCAGATGAAGGTGTTAACATGTTAATTCCCTTTTACTATGTTCATTACAGTACTAGGCTCCTCTGCTAGGGTTATTACGGCTGACAGGAAGTGCTGGGGTGTCTGTTGTTTGTATCCTGTGTGGAGGAGGAGAAGGGGACACTGTGGTGTGAGAAGAATAAAAAGAAACTTCTATGATCAGAAATGTCGTGTTTATTCTGAGTATCATTGGTAGCAGAGGATGGTTTCCAATTATAAAGTACCACCGAAATTTGATGAAGCCAGGCCATATGAAAGCTGGAAAATGAAGTTAGTATCTGGATGCGGGTCACAGACCTTGACAAGAAGAAGCAGGCCCTTGCTGTAGCTTTGGGGCTTGAAGGGAGAGCTTGTGAAATGGCAATGGAAATTTCTGCGGAGGACTTGGACAGCGAAACTGGTATGAAAACGTTAATGATGAGGCTGGATAGTGTGTTTCTGAGAGCGGAAAAGGATCGGGCATATGAAGCCTATTCTAACTTTCACAGTATAACAAAGGATAGCTCTGTTTCTATGGCAGACTATATAATTGATTTTGAACAGCAATATAATCGGATGAAAAAGTATGATATGGTGCTGCCTGATGCTATACTGGCTTTTAAACTCCTAGACACGGCTTGTCTCGATGAAAAAAACAGACAGCTAGCATTAACAGCTTGCACTGAGTTGAGGTTTACCTCCATGAAAGCGGCTTTAAAAAGGATTTTTGGCGGGAAAATAACAGCTTCATCATATGGAATACAAGTGAACCAAGACAATATGGCATTTTTTACAGAACACCAATCATATGGTAGAGAAAGACGGAATGCTGCGGTGCGATATGGGCGATTAAAACAGCCATTACCAGGCACCAATCCACTGGATAAATATGGCAGGCGTTCCACATGCGCTATTTGTCAAAGTACTTTCCACTGGGCTAAAGACTGTCCTCATAAAAAATATGATCACGTAAAACTAACTGAAGATGCAAACGTTGAGGAATGTAACATTACTTTAATTACTAAAGCTTCTATGTCTGACTCAGATATTCATGACTGAATCCTTAAGATCAGCGATCATTGACACTGCATGCACCCTCACTGTGTGTGGTGAAAAATGGTTAGAAGATTATATCGATGGCCTCACTGCAGATCAAGTGAACAAGTTACTGCTGACTGAAAGTCCCAGTTGCAGACAATTTCAGTTCGGAGATGGGAATCTGGTGTATTCCACAAGGAGTTACGGCTAAAATAGGCCTAACAAAATGCAAAATTGAAACTGAAGTTGTAAAAGCTGACATTCCTCTCCTGCTGAGTAAAGCATCCCTAAAAAGGCTTGGACCGTTCTGGACATGAAAAAGGACAGTGCTGTAATGTTCCAACAATCGATTCCTCTTGAGTTTACTAGTTATGGGCATTACTGTGTTAATATCAGAGACACAGAAAATCTAAGAGACTTGGCAGACGAAGAAATCTTAACTGTCACAGCACAAATGTCTTCAAAAGAAAAATCTAAAGTTCTTCTGAAACTCCACAAACAATTTGGACACGCGTCGGCAGAACGGCTACAGAGACTCCTTCTAAATTCAGGGAATAAGGATAAAGAATGTTTTACTATTCTGCACCAAATAGTAAATGACTGTGAAGTTTGTCAGAAATTTAAAAAGCCAAAGCCTGCGGTAGGGTTACCCTTAGCTTCGGAATATAATGAAACAGTAGCGATGGATTTGCATGAACTAGAGCCAGGTGTCTGGTATCTTCATATAATTGACCACTTCACGCGTTTTAGTGCGGGAAATATTGTTAAAACAAAAAAAGTCATCTGAATTTGTCAATTCCTTTATCCACACTTGGATTAGTGTTCATGGTGCCCCTCAAAAGTTATACAGTGACAATGGTGGAGAGTTGAATGAGATCAGAGATATGGCTGAAAACTTCAATATTGAGTCCAAAACAACAGCAGGGTATAGTCCCTGGAGCAATGGACTGCTAGAAAGACGCAACCAAACGCTTACTGAAATGATTCAAAAGGTCAAAAGAGAGAAAGGATGCAGTTGGCACACTGCCCTTGACTGGGCACTCATGGCTAAGAACAGTATGCTGAATGTTCATGGATACAGCCCGTATCAGCTTGTATTTGGACAGAATCCTAATCTTCCTTCTGTACTGACTGATCTAGAAGGTACTACCAGAAGTGCTAAAGTAGGAGAACATATTTCTGCCTTGCACAAGGAGGTACATTGATTGGTCTTCTAGGTGAAGAAGAGAAGTTTTCACCTCTCTACTGGCATTCTAAGAAAATTAGGCGTGTGGTAAGAATTACTCTGGCAGGGGAAACCTTGGCCCTATCTGATGGTATCGATAATGCGATTTGTCTTGCCACACTCTTTTCTGAACTCGCTGTGGGAAATGCCAAGCTAAATGCTCCGCCATTAGTTTGTGTGACTGACAACCACTCTCTGTTTGATGCCCTCAAATCCACAAAACAAGTCACTGAAAAACAGCTTCGTCTGGAACTAGGCAGCATAAGTGAACTTCTAGAGACAAAAGGAATAAAGGAGATACTATGGTCAGATTCAAAAACTCAACTTGGAGACTATCTTACCAAAAATGGTGCATCTTCTCTTATGCTGCTGAAAGTACTGAGTGAAGGACTATGGGACCATTCAAAGCACTCCTTTAAGGACTGAGCATGTATTATGGCTTTTGCTTTATATGCTTCTATAATGTCTTTATTTTTCACTGTTCAATGTTATAAGGTCCTTTTATCTTTTAATTTTTTTATCTAAAATATAGGGAGATTGTTAACATGTTAATTCCCTTTTACTATGTTCATTACAGTACTAGGCTCCTCTGCTAGGATTATTAAGGTTGACAGGAAGTGCTGGGGTGTCTGTTGTTTGTATCCTGTGTGGAGGAGGAGAAGGGGACATGGTGTGAGATGAATAAAAATAAACTTCTATGATCATAAACGTTGTGTTTATTCTGAGTAACAGAAGGTGTCCCTTATGTGTATATTCACTTGTAAAGCAAGTTTCTTGTGTAACAAGTTATTGTCCTTTGCTGTTCTTTATGGGCAGCTTGATCCCATTTGAAACAGTGGTTCGTGCAAGGCAAACAATATATTTATGCTGAAATATTGATCATCAATTCAATTTTGAAAAAGCCTGTGGTTGGCTCAAATCCTGGGATAAACCTTCCCATGTGTCCTTAGAAATGCAGTGACACCATTTTTTGCGAGGTACTCTTAGAATCGAATGGAAAGGTCAAGAATTGAAGGTTGTTGGTAGAAAGGAGAACACAGAAAATCTTCAAGAGCCGCAAATATGTGCATATGTAATGTCACGTTATGTGTGACTATATACATTTTGTACCATTGCTCTACAGGAGAAACATTTTGTTACTGTCCTCTTATTAACATTATTCTGCCATTGCACAGCAAGTACATATGGCACACACCTGAGGACCATTTGCAGCACACAAGTTGAAAATCAATACCTTACATATATCTTTCTCATATGAGCAAGGATTGGGTAGTCTTAGAGGGTCTTTGAAATTGCAGTGAAAATAATTGTTGCAACCATGGAGAACTTTGACTTTCCAGAGAAGGAAATGCAAACAATTCCAGGCAAAGTTTCATTGATTAATTTCATCTGCCATTGTTCGAATTTTCCTCTCTGGGTCGCTAAAGTTCAACGTGGTTGCAACAATGATAAAAAAATGGTGATTAATAAGTAGCTTCCTTATGATTCCAGTGGTTGGTCAATGTAGACCTTTACATGGATTTGTTTGGAAACCTATATCTAATTGTATCATATGTATCTATAAACTAATGTTTTTACGTTACACGTGTATCCAGTCTGCATTTAATATACATTGTAAGTATTCTTGCTAAATGTTGCAAATCTATGCACGACTGCAGTGCTGACGTTTAGAAAAATGACCTAAATGGATTTAACATTTCTAGTCCTGTCATTTACGTTCCAGTGTGCTCAGTTAGTGACACATGTCACATCTTGATAGAAATGTGAATTTTAAATTTCATACCTTCAAATATTTTCCAGGTTTGACTACATCTTAATTACCCATTATGCTTTTCTCAGATAAATTTGGAAAATGTGGTTTATACTTAGCAGCACATTTTAAAATTGGTTTCACCAGAATTCTGCTATAATTTGATATATATGTGTCGGACACATTCTCCTTTAAAAATGGTTGGTTTTTAATTAAAAAATAAATGTGATACTTGAAGAAATTCAGTCTTTTGCAAATTTACGAACCAAGAGGGCGCAGAGAAAAAACTGATTTCTTGATATTGACAGAATCCGTAATATTAGGTTGGATCGGTTGTCAAGGCAGAAAAATGCCGCCCGACTATGACCTATGCTCACTGTATTAGAATGGGAAACCGCACATGGGTCTGAGCCCCGTGGTAAAAAAAGCAGATGGTACAGCAAATGCTTATGCCAGCTTTTGAATATGGAGATGTAGTGTATGCAGCTGCCCCGCAAACACACCTCCAGAAACTTACTACATTGTATAACTCATTCTGCCACTTTGTGCTACAATGTAACTACATGACCCACCATTGTGACATGTTAAAAGCGCTAAACTGGCCATCGCTGGAATCTTGACGCACTCTTCACCTTTCCAACCTGGTGTTTAAGAGCTTTTCTGGGAAGCTACCACCCTACCTGAATAGGCTGCTTCCCCCAGTAGTTCCCTCATCCTATAACCTCCGATCCAGGACCAGCACCTTACTTGCAATACCAGAATACAAACCGAGCACCACAATTCTAGAATAACCTCCCAGACACCATCAAATCTTCCCCCAGTCTAAAGTCACTTAAGAGCTCCCTATTAACATACCTCAATACAGAATGCACCTGTAAACATGTAACATAGTGACTATATACACAATGAACCTGTAAACATGTAACATAGTGAATATATTTATTTTCTGTTCAATATTTGTGCTATTTTTTTGTGTATATTTGTGCTATTTCTTTTAATATATTGCATTTTATTACTTTGTAGTTCTATAACAACTGTAGCAATTTAATGTTGTTGAACCCAGGATATACTTGAAAACGAGAAAAATCTCTATCCTTCCTGGTAAAATCCTTTATAAGTAAATAAAATAAATTTGCAAAATATTTGTTATTTCCACCTCTGTGTTATATACTGTAGATCAGTGGTCCCCAACCCCGGTCCTCAGGGCCCACTAACAGGCCAGATTTTGCAGATCACCATGGGCAAATGCAGACTGAATCCTGCAATCACTGAGCAGCAAATCATAACACCTGTGCTGTGCTTCAGATATCTGGCAAACCTGGCCTGTTAGTGGGCCCTGAGGACCAGGGTTGGGGACCACTAATGTGTGATAATCAATGTAATTGGGAGAAATTTCTAGTGGAGCATACCAAGTGCTGTCCCAACCCACCCTCCCCATCCAACCGCCAACCCAGGGCCAGTCCCTAATTTCAGCTCTCCTTTCCAGCTGTCTCCACCTCTCTCTCGAATTACTCTTGCTAAATTGGGAGAAACTTTTATTTTAAACATTTGTAAGTGCAAGCTAAATATAATACAACAGACACTCTGTGTCAGCACACTCAGTAATGCATAACACAAGTATTTTGTGTTTATTTTTCTTTCTTTCTCAAACGTTGATTTTACATAATGAGGGAAGGGCTGTCTGTTACCCATATCAAGAAAAATGTAAACCAATTAATGTTGAACTTAATCCATTCACTTGTAACGTGCTTCATGCTTTGTGAATGGGGGAGAGTGAGGATCAAATTATTGTGAGCTGCAGGCTCATCCCTCGCTAATGAGGATTCAAAATCAAGCAATATGTCATGTAGCATAAATCGCAGACCAGCCGAGAAAATAATTTACGGCGATTCATTTGCGCTTTGTCCCTAGATCAGAGACAAAAAAAAGAATTTAGCTTCGTTCTGTCAGCTTGGTGACCGACTCTAAGCTATTAGATTTGTTTAGTACTCATTCAAGATAAAACACAAGTCAAAATTTCAAATGTGGCACCAGCAATACAATTTCACAACAATGTTCTGGTTTCTGCTACACGATTCAAAGAGTGTCAAGAAGGAAATTGTTACAAGTAAAAATTTATCTTTTTATTAGTACACCTGTTTTAATTAAGTTTAATAGATTCAAGTATTGCATGTTGAGACAAAGGTACATGATCTGGGTGAAATACAGTCATTTCCAGGAGAAAATCTAGACCAATGGATATCTCTCTTTTTTTTTATTTTTTTAAATCGGCATTTAAAGGGGCCTTGTAGGCATTATGATCACTTAGGTGGTTTTTAACTATTCATGGGGGACTGAGTGCCCCCCCCAACCCCAGGGTGATGTGACCATCAAATTTGATAAACCTGCAGAATACCAAATGCCTTTGAGTGCTTCTTCATTAACAGACATCTGATTGCATTGACACTAGTCGCGCATGCGTCAGTCATGAAGATGGCAGCACCATATGCTTCCTGTTCAAATAAGAGATAATCTAATAGTGTTTACTTGTACCATAAATTACTCTAGGCCATCTAGGAATTCTCCTTAATTATTTGGTAATCCACATTTATTTATATTTTTTTACTTTTTAGCTAAAATAAATGAACACCTCGTGATTTACAGCTTTGTCATCCAATATTTCTGTCTCTTAATTCTATAATTGGAGATCAATGGTCTGCCACCTGCACAAAGCGGATAATCTCCCTGTCACAGATGCTGGTTACAGGGTATTTGTGTTGACTGTGTTATGTATGAATACTGTTATCGTTATTTTCTATGTTTATCTGTTACTATGGTTTTTATAATTACTGTGTGGTCACTGTAGCCTTTCCCAACTCCCCTTATCTGGAATGTGTTTACATTTGTGACAGACTTTTGTATCAGGCTGTTATCTGCTTATGTTACTTCTCTGTTATCTAATGTATTCAAACAGTCTGATGCTCAGGCTGTGATTATATGGCACCCTGTTGTCTGGTTCCACTTGAGGTGGGAGGGAGATGCCAGGGTGTAATTTTCCATTGGTCTCTAGGTTGCTTCTGGGACTGTATATATTTGGCTCAGTTGATTCAATAATTTTCAGTTCCTTTCTGTTAACCTCCAGATCTGCATGTTGTCTCATTTCTGGGGGATGCTATCAAGGCTCTTTGTGTTTACGCGTCCTTAACCACTTGGCTGCTAAGGACGCGTTCAGCTCGTCCTGCCAAGTGCACCTAGTGTGCTATGGACGCGCTGAGCGCGTCCTAGCACAGGAGGCAGCAATCGGAGGCTGACAATTGATGTCAGCCCAGCACTCCGGGACCCCGGCGGGACCAATAGATGTCATCGCGCTGGCGCGATGACATCTGTTTCAGGTGCCCCTGCGAGTGCGGAGGAGGTGCCTGAAAGGAAGCGGGAGGTCCTTCGGACCTCTCTCCCTCCCGATCGCCGGGGGCCAGAGATTAAAGGCAGGCATTGTTTGGAAGGGCACACACAGCCTGCCCTTCCAAGCGGTGCCTGGCTTTAACCTCTTGGGTGCCAGATCACGATTTGGCGCCGAAAAGCGCTGGATCGTGATCCTCTCCCAGAGCTGGCCGACATCTTGGATGTCGGCCAAGCTTCCGGGAACCCCCCCCTGACGACTGGCGTCATCGTGCATAGCGCGATGACGTCAGTCCTGGAGTTAACCCCTAGCTGCCACCAATGGTGGAGATAGGGTGTTCCAATGAAATGTAATAGTTCCAATGACCATGTAAAAGTTAATAAAAATAAATAAAAAACAAATCTATTTTAAAAAAATAATAAAAAAAAATAAACCTTTTTTTTGTTTTGTTAATGCAGCAATATTGTTCCCATTTCAATTATAATGTGTACAATGATGCTGCACTAACGATTTTTGTATGGGGTGCGTTTGTTAAAAATCACGTAATTTTCACCCAAACAAAATGTAGCGAGACCCCAATTCTAATTTTTCTAACAAACGCAACACATAGAAAATAGAACCGCAAATGTTTGCATGTTAAAGTGTGAAAAAAAAAAACACTTTACACATTGTAAATTTTTGAAAATTCTAATTTTATTGCATTTTTTGTTATAATATACAGACAGGACATGACGTATACATATAAAAATGATATATTATGAATCTGCTGGGTCTGCCGGAAAGAACGATATATATTATGTCTGGGTGGTATAATAAAACGTTGCTTCAAAACGCGTTTAAACATGATGAGCAAAATTGGTAAAAATTAGCTCAGCACACAGGCGTGAAATGGCGCAGCAGCGAAAGGGTTAAACATACAAGAGAAAACTAAAGCACATGTAAGATATCAGCAACATAAACACAATAAGAAAATTTCATTTTTTTGGTGGTAGTGTCCCTTTTAATATAGGAGGGGTAGGAAATGAGGGGGTTAAACCTTTCACCACTCTGCACTCCATCCATCCTTGTTAAACCCTTTTAATTTCCTTTAGAAACTCACCAAAATCCAGGGCTGGTGTCCCTTGGAACCCTACAGGATCTGAAATCCTTCCTGCTCAGCATTTCACATTACCACAGACTTTAATACTATTAGATTACCAAAGGCTATTTTCCCAAATGTCTCCAAACCCTGACACTTATTCTGAGGTATATTATGAATCTGCCGAGTCTGCCGGAAAGAACGATATATAATATGTCTGGGTCATATAATAAAATAAGGCTTCAAAACGCGGTTAAACATGATGAACGAAACCGGTAAAAATGAGCTCAGCACACAGGCATGAAATGGCTCGAAAGACTGCTTGAGACCGTGGGTCCAGCAAGGAAGTGGCATTAACAGATGTGACCCATTTGGGGTGGAGATCTGTTACTTCTGACCCCCTACTCTGAACAAGTGAGAAAAGAAACCGTAGTCTGCATTATCCTGAAGGATGCTGAATAAATAGGATTATCTCCTTATCGGCACAAAATAAATATGTTTAATTGTTAAAAATGTTTGTTCTTTTTTACTAGAATGAGATTGTTAAAGTTTTCTCTAAAGAAAGAAAGGCACCCAAAAAAATAAAACATTAGAACACCCCGTAACATAACAGGAGCTCCATTATATATTAAACTGATCTCTGTGTTCGATTTTCTAGACTAAAATTTTGAGACCACTGTTAGCATGAAAATACCTCATGAAATACTGTCCAACAAACTTAAGTTACGAAGGCTTCAAAGAAGAACAGTGTTTTGTTACCTTGGAAACCATTTCCTTAAATCTGTGACTCTGAAAAAGGCAGCTCAAAGCATAAAAGTGCACACAGAACTGGAGATGAAGCAATCATTAGACTAAAAGTATAAACTGCAGAGATGCCATAAAGGAATAGGGTAGGTATTACAATTCTGCAGCCAAAATAATAAGCAGCTGATATGTTAGGTATATGACCGTGATAACATAACAAATATTTCTAACCTGATGCAAAGCATTTATTGTTAAGTCCTTCATTACCATGCATAATCGGAAAAAAAATAAACTAATTCTAAGTTCATACCATAATGTCAATCTGTACATGCTAACAGCAAGGTTTCAGCTTTCACTTGGGCTCATATCAAGCTGCAGCCACTTGGTGGTTTATCCTGTACAAATAGCATGCCTGATTGCAGAGCTGAACCCAAATGTGCTGCTTGAAAAGACCTAAGAGTCATTTTGACAACATTAGGAATTTTCTATACATGTGGGGCCCTATTCCAACCCTCCTGCTAAGGCTGGTGTCAGACGAGCGCACTTTGTACCTCCGTAATGACGTGTCTCCTGGCGTCCATCGCAGCGCTGCAACGGGGCCGGCCATATGCTGATGCATAGGAGGATCGAGTCTTGCAGCGCTGAGCGCACTAACTGTCCCCAGTGAGGTGTCCAGACGGGCGACAGAGTGGAAGGAACGTCCACTCTCACGGATGTTCCTTCTGCTCGTAATAACGCTCGTCTGACACCAGCCTTAGTTAATGACTCGGTTAACAACTACAGTCCATAACGGAACGGTTCGAGCTGCTAAGCCCCTTACTGTAACTGAATGGATTCTATGCTTTGTGAATAGAAAAACTGTAAATCTTACTTTATTGTATAGGAGCCACCAACAATGGGCCAGCCAGAGAATAACAAGTTATTCCCTAGTATCTCATTATTCTCAGCTTGAGCTGGTATACAGAAATGGACACCTGCTCGAAGACCTTTTTGTAAAGCGATTTTGCTTTGTAAGACCTCTTAACACTTTAAACTATCTTAAGGCCCCCGGCACACGAGCGGTAATTTTGCGTCCGTCTGTGCGCAAAATTTGACGTCCGTTGTAGATTTTCAAAGAAGTCAATGTGAACACCACACGATGCACTTGCGCACTGTTTCACGCACGGCATACGCGTACTGCTATGGACGTAAAAAAGCTAGACGGACGCGGGAAATATGTGCTGCTTCCTGTGGGCGTAAACAATTGCGCAAGTGCGAAGGCCGACACGCTGCAGCATCTGCGTCCGATCTTCTCACCACCTCCCCGCTGTTGTCCTTGTGGGACCCTGTGGAGCCTGTCCTGTTGGAGCCTGTGAGACCCTGTGGGAGCCAGACCCTGTGGGAGCCTGTAAAGACCCTGTGGGAGCCTGTGAGACCTTGTGAGACCCTGTGGGAGCCCCCCAAGATGACCATCGATGTCGAAGAGCTCATCCATCTGGTACAGCAACACCCACAATTGTGGGACACCGCGGATCAAGATTATAAAGATAAGGTGAAAAAAGGAAATGCCTGGTGTGTTGTCACCAAACATCTATTTCCAGAGTATGACTCCTGGAGTGAAAGTCAACAAAAAAATCAAGGTATGAACAAAGTGTATCTGTCTATACATATAGAAACCATTCCCACTGTGACGTTCTGGGTCTCTGGCGCCCCCTCTGGCAATACTGGACATTGCTTTTAGTCCTGGACATTTGGTTCACGTCCAAGCCTGATCAGTACCTGGACTCCATTGGTTCACCCTGGACCATTTTGTATAAATGGAGACCACTCCCTTAGTAGGGTGCGGTCTCATTCATCCTGGATCAGTCATTCAGCTCATGTCTGGTTTGCCTTGCTCTAGATTCATTCTGAATCATCTATTCAGTTCAGTCTGTCTTCAAGCTCCTGTCTGGATTGCCTTGGTCTAATTCTATCCTGTTCAGTCTGTCTGTCTTCCAGCTCGCTCATGTCTGGTCTTTCCCTGGTCTAGATTTATCCTGTTAAGCCTGTTTTCCTGGTCATTCTGTTTACAGGCTCATGTCTGGTTTGCACTGTTTTTCTTGCCTTCTTGTATCATGTTTAATTCTGCCTCCCATGTTTAGTTGCCTATTTTGTTTATACCTGGTTTTCTTTATATTTCTTGCCGTGAGGTTAAAGGCTCTGTTTATTGTATTTAAGTTCTTGGTTCCTAGAATAAATTATATATTATTTTTCTAGTTCAGGCTCATGGTCTATTTTCACTGCTCATTAGGCTCACACCCCTCTCTGTCAGGTCAGGTCCCTGACCCCCATCGTGACATAATGAGACCGCCAGTAACAAGTGAGCTAGCAGTGATTCATGGTCTGTTGGAGAACCTGCAAAAGGTTAATAAAGCTGCAGAACAGCACCTGGAGCGGCTGAGTGCTATACTGCGGAAAACTCCCAGGGACGCCTTCCCAAAGGAACCTGTTCCAGTGAAAGATTCCAGAGGACCCCTGACCCTGGAGGAAAGGGTATGGAGGAAAACCCATGGCTTATGTTTCTACTGTGGTTCCTGCCTGCACAGAGTGGCAACCTGCCAGGTGCGCCCACACAAGGCCCTCATGGTCCAGCCTTACCAAACTTCCTTGACCAAGCCATGCCAGGCCGCAGTATCCATGTCCGCTGCCCTGCAACCCGCAGGATTTCCAGAGTCCGCTGCCCTGCAACCCGCAGGATTTCCAGAGTCCGCTGCCCTGCAACCCGCAGATTTCCAGAGTCCGCTGCCCTGCAACCCGCAGGATTTCCAGAGTCCGCTGCCCTGCAACCCGCAGGATTTCCAGAGTCCGCTGCCCTGCAACCCGCAGGATTTCCAGAGTCCGCTGCCCTGCAACCCGCAGGATTTCCAGAGTCCGCTGCCCTGCAACCCGCAGGATTTCCAGAGTCCGCTGCCCTGCAACCCGCAGGATTTCCAGAGTCCGCTGCCCTGCAACCCGCAGGATTTCCAGAGTCCGCTGCCCTGCAACCCGCAGGATTTCCAGAGTCCGCTGCCCTGCAACCCGCAGGATTTCCAGAGTCCGCTGCCCTGCAACCCGCAGGATTTCCAGAGTCCGCTGCCTGCAACCCGCAGGATTTCCAGAGTCCGCTGCCCTGCAACCCGCAGGATTTCCAGAGTCCGCTGCCCTGCAACCCGCAGGATTTCCAGAGTCCGCTGCCCTGCAACCCGCAGGATTTCCAGAGTCCGCTGCCCTGCAACCCGCAGGATTTCCAGAGTCCGCTGCCCTGCAACCCGCAGGATTTCCAGAGTCCGCTGCCCTGCAACCCGCAGGATTTCCAGAGTCCGCTGCCCTGCAACCCGCAGGATTTCCAGAGTCCGCTGCCCTGCAACCCGCAGGATTTCCAGAGTCCGCTGCCCTGCAACCCGCAGGATTTCCAGAGTCCGCTGCCCTGCAACCCGCAGGATTTCCAGAGTCCGCTGCCCTGCAACCCGCAGGATTTCCAGAGTCCGCTGCCCTGCAACCCGCAGGATTTCCAGAGTCCGCTGCCCTGCAACCCGCAGGATTTCCAGAGTCCGCTGCCCTGCAACCCGCAGGATTTCCAGAGTCCGCTGCCCTGCAACCCGCAGGATTTCCAGAGTCCGCTGCCCTGCAACCCGCAGGATTTCCAGAGTCCGCTGCCCTGCAACCCGCAGGATTTCCAGAGTCCGCTGCCCTGCAACCCGCAGGATTTCCAGAGTCCGCTGCCCTGCAACCCGCAGGATTTCCAGAGTCCGCTGCCCTGCAACCCGCAGGATTTCCAGAGTCCGCTGCCCTGCAACCCGCAGGATTTCCAGAGTCGCTGCCCTGCAACCCGCAGGATTTCCGGAGTCCGCTGCCCTGCAACCCGCAGGATTTCCGGAGTCCGCTGCCCTGCAACCCGCAGGATTTCCGGAGTCCGCTGCCCTGCAACCCGCAGGATTTCCGGAGTCCGCTGCCCTGCAACCCGCAGGATTTCCGGAGTCCGCTGCCCTGCAACCCGCAGGATTTCCGGAGTCCGCTGCCCTGCAACCCGCAGGATTTCCAGAGTCCGCTGCCCTGCAACCCGCAGGATTTCCAGAGTCCGCTGCCCTGCAACCGCAGGATTTCCAGAGTCCGCTGCCCTGCAACCCGCAGGATTTCCAGAGTCCGCTGCCCTGCAACCCGCAGGATTTCCAGAGTCCGCTGCCCTGCAACCCGCAGGATTTCCAGAGTCCGCTGCCCTGCAACCCGCAGGATTTCCAGAGTCCGCTGCCCTGCAACCCGCAGGATTTCCAGAGTCCGCTGCCCTGCAACCCGCAGGATTTCCAGAGTCCGCTGCCCTGCAACCCGCAGGATTTCCAGAGTCCGCTGCCCTGCAACCCGCAGGATTTCCAGAGTCCGCTGCCCTGCAACCCGCAGGATTTCCAGAGTCCGCTGCCCTGCAACCCGCAGGATTTCCAGAGTCCGCTGCCCTGCAACCCGCAGGATTTCCAGAGTCCGCTGCCCAACAGGGAGAGACCAGGTGTAAGCCAGCAGTTCCAGTCAAGAGTGCTGCCCTGCAGTGCGAACAAATCGGGGTCACCCCTCCACAGTGCCAAGCCAAGGTGGTTCCCAAGCACTGTGAGACCAAGATAGCAGCTTCCGAGCCATGCTCACCCGAGCCGGTAGCCTACCAAGCCATGCTCATCCAAGCCGGTAGCTGCCAAGCCACGCTCATCCGAGCCGGTAGCTGCCAAGCCACGCTCACCCGAGCCGGTAGCCGAGCCACGCTCACGCCGAGCCGGTAGCTGCCGAGCCACGCTACACCCGAGCTGGTAGTTTCCGAGCCACGCTCACCCGAGCTGGTAGTTTCCGAGCCATGCTCACCCGAGCTGGTAGCTTCCGAGCCACGCTCACCCGAGCCACGCTCACCCGAGCCGGTAGTTTCCGAGCCACGCTCACCCGAGCCGATAGTTTCCGAGCCACGCTCACCCGAGCTGGTAGTTTCCGAGCCACGCTCACCCGAGCTGGTAGCTTCCGAGCCACGCTCACCCGAGCTGGTAGCTTCCGAGCCACGCTCACCCGAGCCGAGCCGGTAGTTTCCGAGCCACGCTCACCCGAGCTGGTAGTTTCCGAGGCCACGCTCACCCGAGCTGGTAGTTTCCGAGCCACGCTCACCCGAGCTGGTAGTAGTTTCCGAGCCACGCTCACCCGAGCTGGTAGTTTCCGAGCCACGCTCACCCGAGCTGGTAATGTCCGAGTCGCCGCAGAGCCGTGCTGAGGTCGCTGACCCACAGATCCGTGCTGCTGCCGCCATGACCGAGTCGCCGCAGAGCCGTGCTGCTGCTGCCATGACCAAGTCGCCGCAGAGCCGTGCTGCTGTCGCCATGTCCGAGTCACCGCAGAGCCGTGCTGAGGTCGCTGACCACAGAGCCGTGCTGCTGTCGCCATGACCGAAGTCGCCGCAGAGCCGTGCTGCTGTCGCCATGACCGAGTCGCCGCAGAGCCGTGCTGCTGTCGCCATGACCGAGTCGCCGCAGAGCCGTGCTGCTGTCGCCGATGTCCGAGTCGCCACAGAGCCGTGCTGAGGTCACCATGTCCGAGTCACCGCAGAGTCGTGCTGAGGTCGCTGACCCACAGAGCCGTGCTGCTGTCGCCATGACCGAGTCGCCGCAGAGCCGTGCTGCTGTCGCCATGACCGAGTCGCCGCAGAGCCGTGCTGCTGTCGCCATGACCGAGTCGCCGCAGAGAGCCGTGCTGCTGTCGCCATGACCGGAGTCGCCGCAGAGCCGTGCTGCTGTCGCCATGACCGAGTCACCGCAGAGCCGTGCTGCTGTCGCCATGACCGAGTCGCCGCAGAGCCGTGCTGCTGTCGCCATGTCCGAGTCGCCGCAGAGCCGTGCTGAGGTCACCATGTCCGAGTCACCGCAGAGCCGTGCTGAGGTCGCTGACCCACAGAGCCGTGCTGCCGTCTCCATGACCGAGTCGCCGCAGAGCCGTGCTGCTGTCTCCATATCCGAGTCACCGCAGAGCCGTGCTGAGGTCGCTGACCCACAGATCCGTGCTGCTGCCGCCATGTCCGAGTCGCCACAGAGCCGTGCTGAGGTCGCCATGACCGAGTCACCGAGCCGTGCTGCTGTCGCCATGACCGAGTCGCCGCAGAGCCGTGCTGCTGTCGCCATGTCCGAGTCGCCGCAGAGCCGTGCTGAGGTCACCATGTCCGAGTCACCGCAGAGCCGTGCTGAGTCGCTGACCCACAGAGCCGTGCTGCGTCTCCATGACCGAGTCGCCGCAGAGCCGTGCTGCTGTCTCCATATCCGAGTCACCGCAGAGCCGTGCTGAGGTCGCTGACCCACAGATCCGTGCTGCTGCCGCCATGTCCGAGTCGCCGCAGAGCCGTGCTGCTGTCGCCATGACCGAGTCACCGCAGAGCCGTGCTGCTGTCGCCATGACCGAGTCGCCGCAGAGCCGTGCTGCTGTCGCCATGTCCGAGTCGCCGCAGAGCCGTGCTGAGGTCACCATGTCCGAGTCACCGCAGAGCCGTGCTGAGGTCGCTGACCCACAGAGCCGTGCTGCTGCCGTCTCCATGACCGAGTCGCCGCAGAGCCGTGCTGCTGTCTCCATATCCGAGTCACCGCAGAGCCGTGCTGAGGTCGCTGACCCACAGATCCGTGCTGCTGCCGCCATGTCCGAGTCGCCACAGAGCCGTGCTGAGGTCGCTGACCCACAGAGCCGTGCTGCTGTCGCCATGACCGAGTCGCCGCAGAGCCGTGCTGCTGCCGCCATGACCGAGTCGCCGCAGAGCCGTGCTGAGGTCGCTGACCCACAGAGCCGTGCTGCTGTCGCCATGTCCAAGTCACCACAGAGTCGTGCTAAGGGCGCTGCCCCACCGAGCCCAGCTGTCCCGGTGTCTTCAAGCCCAGTGGTTCCAGTCCAGTCGCTGCAGAGCCGTGCCAAGGTCACCAACCTACGGAGCCGTGCTGCTGCTGTCCCAGTCACATTGCCACAGAACCGGATCGCCACTGGTGCCATGTTCCTGTTGCCGCAGAGCCGGGAGGACACTGTTGCTGTCCATTCCACGTCCCGTACCAGGGGGAGGAGACACAAAAGGACTGGTGCCAGTGCCCTCAAACCTGGACCCAGTTTTGGCTCCCAAGGGGTCTATACCTCAGGTCCTCCAGCCCGTGAGTCGAGTCCTGTCCCTGCTGGATGTTTCCGAGCTTCTAATGGTGCTATAATATGCCTTGAGGACCGAGAGGTGTACGAGCGCGCTCTACGTGCCTACAGGACCCATTGACTTTTTATTTTCATTTTTATTGTCTTCTTTTGAGCATCCGGGGTCTGCTCGTGGAGGGGGGGATATGTGACGTTCTGGGTCTCTGGCGCCCCCTCTGGCAATACTGGACATTGCTTTTAGTCCTGGACATTTGGTTCACGTCCAAGCCTGATCAGTACCTGGACTCCATTGGTTCACCCTGGACCATTTTGTATAAATGGAGACCACTCCCTTAGTAGGGTGCGGTCTCATTCATCCTGGATCAGTCATTCAGCTCATGTCTGGTTTGCCTTGCTCTAGATTCATTCTGAATCATCTATTCAGTTCAGTCTGTCTTCAAGCTCCTGTCTGGATTGCCTTGGTCTAATTCTATCCTGTTCAGTCTGTCTGTCTTCCAGCTCGCTCATGTCTGGTCTTTCCCTGGTCTAGATTTATCCTGTTAAGCCTGTTTTCCTGGTCATTCTGTTTACAGGCTCATGTCTGGTTTGCACTGTTTTTCTTGCCTTCTTGTATCATGTTTAATTCTGCCTCCCATGTTTAGTTGCCTATTTTGTTTATACCTGGTTTTCTTTATATTTCTTGCCGTGAGGTTAAAGGCTCTGTTTATTGTATTTAAGTTCTTGGTTCCTAGAATAAATTATATATTATTTTTCTAGTTCAGGCTCATGGTCTATTTTCACTGCTCATTAGGCTCACACCCCTCTCTGTCAGGTCAGGTCCCTGACCCCCATCGTGACACCCACTCGGTCTTGGTGTAAACATTTCCGCCTCCAGCGCCCAGCATACGCAAATTTCCACACGCCAGGCTAAAGCTTTATTATATAAAAGAAAAACACAATAGAATGCAAATGAAAACTCAGGTTAACTACATACATTTTAATTAACAAGTATTTGCAATGAAGACTTGTGAGATAGAAGAAAACACACAGTATTTACATTAGATCCTCCCCATCTGCCATGCTACTTGACCACCATCTGACATAAAAAATTCGGCCAACATGTCCCGAAAACGAAAGTTGGCTCTATTTACATTCTGAGGTGCGGTGCTCTCACAGTCCTCGAAGCCAGCAATATTTAAAGAGTCTTCAAAAATGTAGCCGTCTCGGCTTCTGACAAAGTTGTGTAATACACAACAGCATTTTACAATATCTACTGCAAAATCCACATTTACACACAATGGGCGATGAAAAATGCGCCATTTATTACTCAGGATACCAAAGGAGCATTCCACATAGCGTCTAGCTCTGGACAGACGATAATTGAACACACGTTTTTTCTCGTTCAACTGTGTTCCAGAATATGGACGCAGTAAATTAGGGGACAGTCCAAATGCCTCGTCCCCCACAAAGGCAAATGGTACAGAAGTGTCTGTGCCAGGTAACTTTTTTGGGAGAGGTATGCTCAGGTTCCGCCTCTGAATTTGGTCCCAGAGGGTCGAGTTTCTAAACACTGTGGAGTCCGAGTCCTTTCCATATGATCCTATATCCACGTATGTGAAGCAGTAATTTGAGTCGGCTACAGCCAGTAGTCCAATAGAAATTTTTTTTTGTAATTCATGTAAAGGGAACCACTATGCTCAGGCTTTATAGCTCTAATGTGTTTCCCGTCCACCGCTCCAAGGCAGTTGGGGAATTGAGCTCTTTGCTCGAAACCTTGCGCAATTTGGGCCCATGTGTCCTCTGTGGGTGTCGGAATACATTCGTCCTTTAGTGTGTCCTATATCGTCTGGCAGACTTTCCGGATCAGTACACCCGCTGTCGACCTTCCAATACGGAAGATGTAATGAATATCCTGCAAACTGCATCCACTTGCAAGATACCTGCAAAAACAAAATAAAAGATTTTAGGTTATGAGTACATTAACTCACTTTACTTATGTCATTCTTGTTATGATTTTTAGTACAAGAAGTAATGGTGAAATGGAGAACAGTGAGAGACAACTATATACGCAGCAGGAAGAAATGTCACGATCAGGATCAGGGGCCAAGAAGGTCCGCACCTATCTTCATGCTAAGCAGCTGCCTTTTCTTAAAAAAAGTATAGAGCCAAGAACCACAGTCAGCAGTGTTGAGGCGACACTTTCAACCTCCAAAGAACCGGCACAGCCAAGACCATCTGGCTCAATGGAAACTGGTCCATCGATCGTTATACCACCAAGCCCAACGATGAGCACTGATGTGGACCCAGAGCAGGAGCTAGAGATGCTACCTGAAGAAGGAGGTGATCAAACAAGCCCTGTTCCTACATCTGCTGCGGGGAAAAAAACACCAAGGCGCAAAAGGGGATCAGCAACCATGGATAAGGAGCTTCTTAAATTTATACAAACACACCAGCCAAGACCATCTAAGATCGAGGAGGATCATGATGTGGCGTTTCTTTATTCATTGATTCCAATGATTAAAAAATTAACACCGCAGCAGAATTCACAGTTTCGGGTACACATTGTCCAGACACTTGATCGCATGGTGTATCCACCCTCAAACCACCCTGTGCCGCATGCTGTAGTACCTCCATCCCAGACATCATCATCTGGCAGTGGTTACTATAGTGAATACCTGGCAGAACCATTAGACCCTGAAGAGCCAGGCTATACAAATTTATAATTGAATATTTCTTTATATTGTTTGTTATTGTTTTGTTTTTGTACTTTTACAAAATTTATTTTTCGAATGTTTTTGTGCATTTATTTTTCATAAAAGGATAAAAATTGTAGGCACTATTAAAAAAATCCAATTTTTTCAGCCTTTAAATTTTGAAAGAAAAGATTAAACATTTTTAGGCACCAAACTTCGTTGTTTTTGTCATTTATTGAGTAAGGCCGGGCTTTGTGTAATTGTGTGCAGCCAAACTGTTTTTAACATCGAAACCTATGGGAATCGCCTGAATAAACCTGTTGAATGAAACCACCAAACAGCAGGGCATTTTGGCAAATTTTCACTGCAGTTCAGTGTTTCTGAATAGATTAACCATTGCTTCTCTATGGGGGATTTCACTGCCCTCGAACAGGCACTGTATGTGCTGGCAGTTGGCAAAAATTTGGGGAACTGCCTGCTCTCCGAATGGCCAGGAAATGTCACCATACGCTGAAAATCCGCGTTCATTTATATTACGAGGCCTGATCGGCTCTCTTTATAACCGGTTGCATATGTTGTGAGGTCTTTGCGTGGGTAGGAAACTACAGAGTTCATTTCCTACCGTAATGTGAGGACCAGCAACTCCTCTGGTGATATGGCGGTCCTCATGTTGGTGTCCATCTTCATCAACGGCTCTCTCACAGTGGCCAACAGCTCGTCGAATGATGTTATTGACATGCGGAGGTAATTGAAGAACTTTACCGGGTCTTCCTCACGAAGTGGCCTGTACAGCGTCTGGAACGCACCATGGCGGTGTCGGACCGAGTTGATAGGATGCACCCACCAATTTAGTCTTTTTTTCTTCAGATAAACATATGTTGCGATAGCAAACGCCACAGCCTCTACTGCATCCATCTTGCTCCAAACACCATTCTCTAATTTTTTTTTCACTTTTCTTTTTTTTTTTTTTCACTTTCCCTCTTTTTTTTTCACTTTCCCTCTTTTTTTTTTCACTTTCCCTCTTTTTTTTTTTTCACTTTCCCTCTTTTTTTTCAACGTCCGTAATTATTAATATTGTCTGTTTGAACACAATATCTCCTGTGAAAATTTGCGTCCGTTGCGGACACACATTTTTTCAGTACACACAATATCTCCCTTCAAAAATTACGTCCGTAACGGACGCACTGTGCGCAGTACCTATACGCTCGTGTGCCGGCAGCCTAAATCGTTTACTTACCTCTAGCCCCGCAGTGCAGTGGACAACTTGATCTGCCACCTCCTCTGCCCATATACAAATTGTTCCCAGTGTCTTTCCACAGCCATGGGATGGTCCTGCTTAAATGAGCTCACACAGAGCTCTCACACAGTCACCTTCTCTCTATGGAGTCCTAATGTCTCCAGGAGATGATATGCAGTGCAGCTGACAGTTTCATTTAGTAGCTTTTTAACATTATGACTCAGTTTGCTAATGCAGTGGCTTGGTCGTAATAGAGTCAGTGACCTGGAGTCTCTGAGGGCTATCGACTTGCGCCAATATTATTCCTCTGCAGCTCTGTGGCTCTTATTTGATACATCAGTAACAATGTGTTGATCATTGTGTCTCTTCCTACAGCCTGATTGTTTACAAAGCCACCTCATCATCCATGAGCCTCCATCACTCAATCCAAATAGGTCAGCTTTCAAATGTATTTCGCAACATTTGTAATCTTCCTTAACTAGATAACTGGACGTACTGCATTCTTAGTACTTTGTCGTGCTTGCCTTCCTATTAATTATATATTAAATAATTTGCAAAAATATCTACTGTAACAAATCCAATGGGAAGAAATAACAGAACTTACCTATGTCTTGCATTCAGGACGCTGGTTTTTCCCAGTAAAATACATACTTTAATGTAAATCGGCGCACAGTTTAAATTCAACTAAACTGTGTCTGCATTTTCCAGCTGTTACTAGTTTTGATTATTCGTAAACACTACTTTATGTCTTTAACCCCTTAGTGACCGGGCGGTTTTACACAAATCCGTCTTTTAGTGACCGCTGCTGTTTTTACGTTTCTGCTCTGTTAGTGTTTAGGTCAAATTTTCCTCTTACTCGTTTATTCAACCCACACATATTATACACCCTTTTTCCCGCCATTAAATGGACTTTCTAGAAATACCATTATTTCCATCATATCGAATAATTTACTATAAAAAAAAATATGAAATATGAGGAAAAAAATGGTAAAAACACACTTTTTTGTAATTTAATCCCCAAAATCTACAACCACCCAAAACGACCCCGGCTAAATAGGTTCAAAATTTTGTCCCGAGGCTAGAAATACCCAATTTTTACATGCGTTTGCTTTTTAACCCCTTCACTGCTGAGACAGTTCACCTATGTGCGCTGCGCTCATTCTGACCATTTTGTGCTAATTATTTTTAGATGACAGCCTAGGTCCTATTTAATTAAACCCCCCCCAGACAAAAAAAACTTTTAAAAAAAAAAACATTTTTTTATTTAATTTTTTTATTATTTTTTTTTATTAAATTTTTATTTTTTTATTTTTTTTTAAAACCAAACCTGGTCATGTTTGGTATCATTTGAAAGGCCATAATCAGGCCTTTCAAATGATGGCAAATATGACCATCTAGCTGCCATGGATCGGGAGATAAAGGGATCCTTAGGATCCCCTTATCTCTACATGGCAGCTAGAGGGTTAACTGGCCCACTGACATCCTCATACATATGGTGAGGTTGTCAGTGGGTGGGGGGGGACCTGGAGGCTTGGCTGACATCCAAGATGTCAGCCCCCCTCCAGGTTTGAATCGCGTTTTGGCGCCAATTGGCGCCGCAACGTGATCCGGCGGCGAAACGGTTAATGCCATAAACCGCTGGAAAGGGGAGGCTCTCCCCTCTCCAGCGGTGCAAACGGCATCTCCCTAGCTTCAATGGTTGGGGAGATAGAGGGCTCCGAAGGAGCCCCCCCTCCCCTCCATTGAAATCCATGGGGACGCCTGCTGATGACGTCACCACGCAGCGTGGCGACGTCATCAGCCTCGCCTGCCCATGTAAATCACATGGGCAGGCTTCCTCCCTGCCAGATCGCCGTGGGATCCGGCGAGGGAGGTGAGTATCGGGCGGGAGGGGGATTAGGCGCCGCTGACGTACCCTGTACGTCCGCGGGTCTAAGGGAGACCCGAGGACAAGACGTACAGGGTACGTCAGCGGCCCTTAAGGGGTTAATGTTCAAAAAAAATTGTTTTCCACGTCAAATTGGTGTATTTCCTGCAGTCCTGTAAAGTTTCTTCTCCTGCAGGGAAGTCTTTACAAACCCGGAGGTGGCTCAGCTATTCACCAAAGTAATGAAAGAAAATTAGTACAGGAGGAGCGGGGTCGCGCCTATTCCCCAATGGGGCGGCTGCAACCACCAATTGTATCCAGCCCAGCAACCTGTATAAAACATAACAAGAAAAAAAGGTGTCATCTGCGCTCATTCCCATTACACCGTGGGAAACAAAACACAATTGGAGGCTTTGGTTTCTTTTAATGGCACCTTTTTTTATTATGTTTTATACATGTTGCTGGGCTAGATGCATTTGGTGGTTACAGCCACTCCATCGGGGAATAGGTGTGACCCCCTCTCCTCCTGTACTATGTATGTTTTATTGTACCTATAGCTAGGTCATCATTGAAGCTGTTCCTCTCCGTGTCTTTGTTTTTTGATTCCAAGGTGGATTTGTTTCTGGGGGGGCATAAATAAAAGCCCACCAGCCTACCTCATGATTGAAAAGCAGCATGAGCAGTGATGGTTCGCTACACAGCAGCCTTTGGCTTCATTGGATAGGACTCACCTTCACTAGAGGTGCCTTGACGTTGGCAGGTGAGCTTACGCTCTTAGTCTGGGGTCAGACGAGCGCACTGTACTTTTTAACTGAGATTGTGGTTACATTGTATCAGTTAATTTTGACTGATGAGAAAAAGAAAAAACCTGTATGCAGTTGTTTCTCTACGTCAGTCTAGTCTTTTCACGTTGATGCCATTTCGGCGTCCGTTGCAATACGCGTGAAAAAGTGCACAGGTTCTTCGTGTGGTGTTCTCTATTGACTCCTTTGAAAAGCTACAATGGACAGCAAAACGTGTGCTCGTCTGACGCGGGTCTTAGTGGCCATTAAAAGAAACCGAAGCCTCTAATTGTGTTTTGTGTCACACGGTCTAATGGGAATGAGCGCAGATGATACCTTTTTTTCTTGTAATGAAAGAAAAATGTCTGGCTGGGTGGAGTAGAGGTAACATCACTGCTCTGCGTGGAGAGAGCCTGTGAGTTCGATCCCAGCGAGCAACCTCTCCAGTAAGTGTCCTTGGGCAAGACACCTAACGGTACATACTCACCACCCAGGACATACTTGAAAACGAGCAAAATCTCAATGTATCCTTCCTGGTAAAAATCCTTTCTCAAAAAAAAATTTGTCAAACGAGAACAACCTATACATGTACAGGACAACTCCATTCACAGATCCGTTGAAGGGTCATAGAAATGACCACAAGTGTTACAGGGAGAGTTGAAGGGTGAATGAGAGAAAAGAATAGAGGGAGGAGGTGAACTACCTGCTTTTAGGCTGGGTTCACACCTGGGCGTAGCGCTGCGTCGCGCAATGCGCACGTTTTTTTTACACACGTTCGCGCATACAAAAAACGCTATTATATGGCCGCGAACGCGCTGCTGTATGCCCGAAAAGAAGCTCCCGAACTTCTTTTTGCGTTGGCCGTTTTAACGCTCGTTCCTGCGCGCTGTAAAACGCTTAGGTCTGAATGAGTCCCATAGCAAAGCATGGGATTTCCCTGTTCCTGCGTTTTAAAGCGCGCACGAACGCACGTTAAAACGCCCAGGTGTGAACCCAGCCTTAGTGAGCTCTTCAGGCTCTTTCCTGAATCCAGTGTGGCCAAGCCTGATGGCCAGACCATAGGTGTCGTACTCTTCTAACCCCTATACGACGGCTTATTCCTCTAATGCACGGAGTAGAATGACTGAATAAGCTGCCATCCACTCCACTGGCTATGCGCATAGTGGCGCCTCTAGGAACAATATATAGTGGGGGCACATAAGATGCTACAGTAAAAACGGTGGGGGGGATTAATAATTTTTGCCACTAAAACATACAGCTGAAAAAACTAGTGCAATGAGAACTTGGTGCAATGAGAACTTTTTCTTGTACTAACTTGATACATAAATTCAATATTTTATTTGCCACAATTCGGCGGTTTCTACCGACGTCCGATAACTGCTTCAGCGACTTAAATTTTCACAAATTACAGTGACAATTCATTAAATAGGGAATTCACCATAGTTTTGGCATAATTGATTCCCCATGTTGTGACAAAAAGCAAAGGATCTCAAGATGAATAGACCCTTCAGCTGTTACTTCCATAATAACCCCCTAAAATGCCATAGACCCAGGGAAATACAATAAAAATAATGAACAGTGTTGCATGTAGCCTACCCATTAACCCCTAAAATGCCATTATTCAAGGGAAAACCTGAAATTAATGGACTGTGAGGCATGTAGTCTACCCATTAACCCCTAAAATTCCATTAATCAAGGGAAACATTAAATGAATACACTGAGGCTTGTAGCTTACCCATTAACCCCTAAAATGTCAGTAATCAAGGAAAATTTAAATTGTATACTGTGAGGGATGAAGCCTGTCCATTTAAGCCCTAATATACAACTAAACCATGGCAAAGACAAAAGTAATATATACTATAGTGTCTGACCATTAACCCTTTCACTGCTGAGCATTTTTGCCCTGTGAAAAAAATTGATACGGTTTTATTTTATTATTCATAATTTTTTTTTTTTATTTTACACTGAATATGGCCATGTTGGGTATCCCTGGAACGGCCAGACTCTGCCCTTTCCAATGACACCATGGAGCTGGGGATACAGTATTCCAAAGAAGTGGGGAAGCTGTAAGCTGAACCCTGGTGAGTGGGCACATGGCTGGGCAAGGAATAATTTTGGGGGGCAATTGCCCCTGTTGCCCCCCTCTAGAGACACCTCTGCACATAGTAGGCACTACTATGGTGCTTGGAATGTCTTTTTAACTTCTTATGTCCAGGAAGGTAAACCCAGAGCACAGTATTTTTTTCACCCTTCTGTAATTGAAAGCACAAAAAAAGTTAAATCTTGTGATTTTTGCAGTTATACGATGCTATATAGAGGTGTTATAACCGCTTTTAATAAATGAGCCTGTGCAGACAAGTAATTTATCTTACTGTGCTAGACTGTTCAAGTATATTAGAACAGACTAGATTCATGACTTCCACTGATATAATTAACTTGTCACGCATGCTAGGTTTTAAAGATTTAGCTGTAAAATACCGTAAAAACGCTACAAAGCCTAACTCCAAGTAACTATATCTGGCTTTATTCATAAAATACATGCAGTTTAATCTGTGTTTGATAAGCTGAAGAAAAAAATCACATTGCTTTTCCTGCTAACTTTAGAAGTTATTTAAAAGTTATTTTAATATATTAACTGTATAATTGCAATCCACTTATCGCTATGGATCATAAATTGAACAATTCTCATACTCCTGCATACCTTTAGGCTAGGGTCAGACGAACGCATTCTGTACGTACTGTGCATCCGTGCACAATGGACGTACTTTCTGACTGACGACAAGGTAGTGGCCACACAGTCCGTTTTTGTGACTGACGTAATTTGTGACTGATGTAGAAGGGAAAATAAATATGAAAAACATTTTCTCCGTCAAAAATGCAGTCCGTCTGACTTCGTTCCATCACTCAAACACAAAGCTATGCAGACGTTGCAGACGCAGCGCACTCCGCACGTCCGTTCTAGCGGTTTTACTTTCTTGCCTAACTTGCGTTCGTTTGCCGCGTCCGTTGTGCGTCCGCACAGCTTCATGTGTGGGTCTCTATTGATCATAATTGTATGCTACCACGGACGCTAAGGCTAGGGTCAGACGAGCGTGATTTCTACGGACTGTACGTCCTTGCACACGGACGTACGTCAGTACGGAAGACACAGTAGTGGCCACACAGTCCGTTTTTTTCACTGACGTATATTTTGACGGATGTAGGAGGGAAAATAAATTAAAAAGCGAAACCATTTTGTCCGTGAAAAATGTTGGACGTATAAATGCAGTCCGTCTGACCACGTTCCATCACTCACACACAAAGCTATGCAGACGTTGCGGACGCAGCGCACTTTGTGCGGCCGTTCTAGTGGTTGTACGTTCTTGCCTGCCTTGCGTCCGTTTGCCGCGGCCGTGGTGCGTCCGTAGTTCAGTGCGGACGTACTTTGTGTAACAGGCTCCAATGGACTTTCTGTCATGCTATCACAGATGTACTTTTAGGCGCAATCACGGATGTGAACACTACGCTCGTCTGACCCCAGCCTAAAATGTACGGCAACACGGACGTGAACACTGCGCTCATCTGACCCGAGCCTTTAATGAATAGTACCCTAAGTGTCAGGAATTTTGTAGGCTTTAACAATTAAAGATTAAAAATCCAAAAACCAACATGGCATTCTTTCTATACCTTTTTGTTTCCACTTAACACAAAAGTTTGTGTGAGACCCTCTCTATATGCCCGCTGGAGGGCCAGAATCTCCCAGGATTCTCTGGGATAGTTCCAGCAAAATCTTTTTTGCTTTTAGTTTGTTGCTGCATCCAGGTTCATGGGCTCCACTCTGAACTTTACATGGATTCCAAGGATCGCCAGGTGTGGCTCATTCCACCTGAGAGGTCTCCATCAATGGGAGCTACTCCCATCTATCCTTGCTTCTGGATTGTGTTTCATTGCTCCTGGTGTGTGGACCGGTTCCTGTCAGTGAATACCCGTGTACAGACCCCTGGCTCTGGACTTCGATCCTTCCCAGGACTTTCCCATCCTGTATCTATTTGGATTTACAGTTACCGAAACCCCTTGTTTGGACTTTGACTTCTCTATGCCAGCAGCTTGCCACAAACTTTTGCTTGAACCCGACCACGTCTATGCAAGTTTCTGAATCCCTATTGTTTCTGTTAATTCAGCCTCCCTGTTTTTGCCTCAGCCCTGTCTGTCAATACCCTGTATTTTGTATAATCTTTTGCCTTACTAGTTCATGTGTCCTTTTGTTTTCCTACTTTCCCCTTATAGTCTTTTAGCTACTTATCCTCTTTGTAATTTTCTCTTACCTTATTTTTTTGTTTCTCTTTTGCCCCTGTTTAGTATTTCTGCCTTGCTAATCATAGGATTCTTTGCGCAAAAACGCTCGCAGCGTGTTAATTTGTGCACGAAGCGTTAAACGTTAACGCGCGTAAATTAACGCTGGTATAAAAAATAACACGCGTAAAAAAGACGCACGCTCGTTAACGCTGTGCTCCGAAATCGGTGGGCGGATTGTTTTTTCATGCGATTCAGCCAATCAGAATTAAGAACCACAATTGTCTCCCATTCAGTCTTTGCGCGTGTCAAAATCAATCTGAGTATATATGCTGCAGCAATAATAAAAACACGCACAACTTCTCCATTTTATTGTTTGGGTATGTGTAGAATGTGTAACTATACTTTGCTGTATTTTTTTTTGGGGCTGGTGTATTTGGTTTCGGCCAGGACGTTCAGATTTGCAGTTACCACCAGCTTTTCGTTAGAGACGTTAAAATTATGCGTGCAAACGTTGTCCGTTAAAATTTGCGCATAGATTGTAATACCATCCACGAACCAGCGCACCAACGCATTTGCGCTCACAATGTTAAGTATAGGACGCGCAACGTACATTACGCTCGTGCAGCGTTCGCGCAGGTTTACCAGTGGTAGACATTAACGCGCATTTTTTGCGCGTACATTGTAATACGACGTTCTGTGCATAGGGTTTTTCCCCTCGCGTTAATGCGTTTTTGCGCACGCGTTAACGTTTGCACGCGGAATTTAATAGAGCCCTTAGTCTTTTATTTCTTGCTGCATTGGTTTATTCCTTCTGCTCTCACTTCTTAGTTAACCCTTTTTCTAGTCTGTGCTCTTGCTTAACTCCTCCTAGTCTGTGCTTTTGCTTAACCCTTTCTAATCTCGCCTCTCCGTTTACCCTTCTAGTCTGTTCTCGCAGTTAATCCTTTCTTATCTGTTCTTTGGTTAACTCTTATTATTCTACTTTGTCTATTTTCTTACTCTTGTGTTTCTTAACTGCTGATCCATTTCACCGCTGTGTACTGAGCTCATTTTTACCGCTTTTGCTCATCGTGTTTTAAACACGATTTGAAGCCACGTTTTATTATATGACCCAGACATACAGGGTAGATAAAGGGTACAAAGAGATCCGAATTGCTTGAGAAAGGTAACCGAATGCTGAAAATCAGCGTTCGGTTACCTTTCCTCGCCATTCGGCTATCCAGAGAGCAGGCAATTCGCCAAATCCTAGCGAATTGCCTGCACATACGGTGCCTGTTCGGTGCCTGTTCGAGGGCAGTGAAATCCCCATGAAAAAGCACTGCTTCGGCTATTCAGAGAACACAAACCAGCAGTGAAAGGTTCCCCTAATGCCCTGCCATTCGGTGGTTTCATGCGGCAGGTTTATTCATGAGAATCCTATAGGCTTCAATGTTAAAAATATTCCCGTTTTAATTCAATATCTAATAAACCGTTCATTATAAAATTCTGCAGTAAAGAGTCTCTTTATTTATAGATTTTTAGGATATTTTAAGCATTTTTCTGAATTTTTTTTTTTTTTAAGTTTACTTATTTTTTCGGTAACAGCCCTCTTTATTATCATTCCCTGGACCTCATCTGTAAATTTCAGACATTTCCGCTCAGTAGTTTTTTTGCAAACAGCGTTTTACTTTTCAATCATTCACACAAACTGTTTTGCTAATTTATTCACTGCCTCTTCTGCTTTCTCGGCGGCTTCGCTGTGTGTGATCGGCTCCTGCTCGGTTTTTTTTTCGACGGGTTAATCCAGATGTTTTTGCAGGTTTTCGGCGTGCATTCGGTGGGTTTTGCGGTTAGTTTTCGTCAGGTTTGCGGTAGCTTTTCCCTGCAATTCGGGGACCCTGTGGTGCTTGCTGAATACACCGCAGGGTCACCGAAATGGGATCGGCAAAAGGAACCGAATTGAAGAGAACGAAAAGTCAACGAATGTGCGGTGACTTTTCAAATCTCTTTGAATTACCCTGATATTATATTTTTTTTTTTCCGGCAGACTCCGCAGATTCATAATCTATCATTATTAAATGTATACGTCATGTCCTGCCTGTATATTATAACAAAAAATGCAATAAAATTTTAATTTTTAATCTAGTAAAGGTTTTTTTTTCACGTTTTATCATGCACGTTTTAACGTTTATATTTTCTATGGGGTGTGCTTGTTAAAAAAAAAAATACAAATAGGGACTCCTTACATTTTTTGGGGGGGAGAAAAAAATCATTAGTGCAGCAGCATCATTGTTCACATTATAATTGAAATGTGAACAATATTGCTGCATTAATTAAAAAAACACACCAAAAAAAACACTTTTTTTTTTTTTACTTTAAACATGGTCATGTTTGGTATAATTCGAAATACCATGCTCTGGCCTTTTGAATGATATTAAACATGACCCCTCTAGCTGCAACGGTTCGGGAGATATCGGGGTTCAAATGAAACCCCTAACTGATGTCATCGCACCTTGCGCGATGACGTCCAGTAGCGAGGGGGGACCCGGAGGTGGAGCCACCATCCAAGATGGTGGCCCCCACCAGAGCTACATCGCGATATGGTGCCAAGTTGCGATCCGGCATGTAAGGGGTTGAAAACAGGTATCACTTTAAAGGGCAGACACTGCCCTTTAAAGTGATGCCTGATTTTTCTTTGCAGACCCTCCCAATCGGGAGGGAGAGGGATCCAAGAGGATCCGCCACCCTACCTTTCAGGCGGTCTCCCGGCATTGCCGCATTGGATGCATGCTACGAAGTGCACCCACACAAGCGTGTGACCGGCCCCGTCACAGCATCACATGGCTGCGATGGGCGCCGGTAAGTCACGCACGAAAAAACAAAGGTCCAAGTGTAAAAACAAATAGTGGGGGGTCATCATCACAAAAAAGAGGGGATATCAGCCAGTATCCAGGAGACTGGTGACAACCCGTGCCCCCAACGCAGCCAACAGGAAGCACAATTGGGCAGAAAACAGGCCACGCCCTGGTGGGTGCAGCATCCGGCCATCGGTCAGGCCTCGTAGCAGATCCACAGCAGCAGCCAGAGTAGGCCAGCCTCCACTCGTCTCACCAACCGCCACAACCCCCCCTGGCTAGGGGGCTTTGCACCGAGTAGCGGCACAGTCAGGCCCCACAAAACATCCTCCACGACTGCATTCAGGCAGGGCATCCGGCAGGAATCTAGGGGATTCTGCAACAGGCACCGCTGGAGAAGAGAACAATCCACTCCATCTGCATCCCACCCGTTCACAGCCTCCACGCAGCGCAGGGCCACTGCCACAAGCCGTCCGGCATCTGCTCCGCCGGTACAGGAAGAGCTGCACCACTCCTCCCGCAACTCCTCCAGCAACTCTGCAGGCATCCCCCGGGGAAGTGGAGAGAGTCATCAGCAGTTTCCAGCCTAGGGGCAGAAGGCACCACTGAGGGTGCGGAGAGATCGGAAACCTCCACTTCAGGCAAGCACTCCAGCAAGCGGAGAGGGACATCCAGGAGACAAGGGCTCACCGCCAGGTGGGTCCTCATTCCTAGCGCCATTCCCGGTGGGAGAGGTGGTAGAGATATCGCGGAGGACGCACAGATGGCTGCCAACAGTAGGCCTAAAGTCTCAAAGTGCCCCAAACAGAGCAAGAAGACACAGGTCCGGGTCAGCAACCTGGCAGGCTCTCGCCTCTCCAGCATGTACTCATCCATCGGCAGTGGGTCACAGAAGGCCGCTTAAAAATGGCCACAGTCTGGGAGCTCTTCGAGGGTGCGGCCGCACTCATCGGAAGTCAGCTCTGCCCCCCACACACCATTTTTTAATAGCCTCCCTCCACCCAGTGCACATGTTTGGGGCTGGTTGATGAACATTAGCTTGTCTGTGAATTCACCCACACCTGAGACTCCTGGGTGGCGGGATATGGAGTGGGACAATTGCATGTCTCTCATCCACAACATGAGGGTGGGGAAACTGGATATATCCACCCTCCTGTAGTTCAGTAGCCACCCACACAGCCAGGACAATGAAGTGTGTCTCACGGGTGGAGCTTGAGAGGATCTGCAGAGCTGAATGTTAGACATTACCCAAACACGGGTGTGCAAAACTTGGCATCATACTTAAAAAGACTTTAAGTTGGAACTGTTGCCGAAGGTGCTTCAACCAAGTATTGAGTTAAGGGTCTGCATACTTATGTCATTGTGATATTTCATATTTTTCTTTTTTAATGAATTTGCATTGTTGTAAAAAAAAAAATCTGGTTTTGCTTTGCATTTTGGGTATGGAGTGTTAGTTGTGGAAAATATAATTAAACAATTTTAGCATAAGGTTGCAACATGAAAAAAGGGGTATTTTCTAAATGTCAATTAACAGGTATTGAAATCCACAACTTTCTGTATGCACTGTTTTTATAAACATTATAGACAGGGCATCGATGAACCTATAATGCCCCTAAGTATTCCAAATTCTGCTCCCCCACAAACTAATATCAACCTGTAATTAAGTGAAATTTTAACAACCTTTTGGGGTATTTTATTTTTTTCTTCGACATATTTATTATACCCTTGACAAATTGCTGGGAGTTTTACTGCTTTACACCTCTGTTATATACCTGCACTCCTCAAATATATTGGACCGCTGAAACAAAGGTCATTTGGAAATAAAATGCTGCCCCTTCAATCTACTGTCTTAGACTCAGGCCTACTTGTTCTTTGCAATAATGCTTCCCTGTGTATCTATGAAATATTAAACAAAGCGATCTTCATGAATTAGAGAAAATATATAACCCATGGAAACCAGATGGCATCTAGTTAAATTAATAAATCACTCTCTCTGGTCTCTTGGACACAATTTAGCTTCTATTTTCCGTAACCTACGCTCAGCAAACTGCTCAAGCAATTGTAAAAACAGATGTCCATGTTTTAACAGAGTGCCATCAAATGTCTGCATTCCTGAAGACAAGTTACATAGGTGTCGACTATTCAATAAAATGCCATTACATGCAAGTGATATTGGCATGAGTAATGCACCTTATGGCACAGTGCTTGTCTCTTTCATTGTATGCCAAAAGGATTTGTTAAAACATTTTGTGACCTTATAGATTCGTGCACCATGATGTACATCTATCAATTTTGTAATAAGACATGTCTTTGGAAAAATAAGTGGATTTTATTTAAATTCTGGATCGATTGTATTTTTTTTCCTTTTCCAAGTCGTTCTGTAGACGATATGCAAGACCCAATGAGCAGAATGGCTAGTTCTTCTCAACAATATTGTAACATATTGTGTATGTTGACTGTATTTAACAGCTCCATTTCACATACTCTGTATGCAAATCGCATCCTACGGTTAGATTATGGATTCTTTTGCAAAATGGGCATTACGTAAAGGAAGGTTTATTAAACCTAAACTGTACTAATACTGCAATTTAAGGTGAACGTCTAAATTTAATTTATATAAAGGGAGATATAGAAGTGTTTACTATACTCTCAATATAAGCTTTGACTGTTTCTAATGTCATTTTCTAATGTATTTGTTATAGGACGGTCAAGCAGATATTCTGTTCACTTTCTGGAATTCGGTAACTCAAATACTGTCAACACAATTCAACAAGGCGACAAACTGTAAGTTGAAATACCTATAGACATTTACAATTGCACATTTTATCATTTGCTATTGCTGCTCAAACAAAAATTTATATGGTATTTATGCAGTATAGCCATGCATATTTTGTCTTTTTTCGTGTGACCCAATATGCATCACCTCATTGTATATTACATGATCCCACATGCTCAGTCAATGCATTCCAGAATTCCATGTGTAGAAATACATGCGCAGAATATCCAATATGTCTATAAATGTGTGTGTGTGTGTGTGTGTGTGTGTATATATATATATATATATAATATATATATATATATACACACAGTATCTCACAGAAGTGAGTGCACCCTCACATTTTTGTAAATATTTTATATCTTTTCATGTGACAACACTGAAGAAATGACACTTTGATACAATGTAAATTAGTGAGTGTACAGCTTGTGTAACAGTGTAAATTTGCTGTCCTCTCAAAATAACTCAACACACAGCCATTAAGGTCTAAACCACTGGCAACAAGAGTGCGTACACCCCTACGTGAAAATGTTCAAATTGGGCCGAATTAGCCATTTTTCCTCCCCGGTGTCTTGTGACTCGTTAGTGTTACAAGGTCTCAGGTGTGAATGGGGAGCAGGTGTGTTAAATTTGGTGTTATCGTTCTCACTCTCTCATACTGGTCACTGGAAGTTCAACATGGCACCTCATGACAACTCTCTGAGGATCTGAAAAAAAGAATCGTTGCTCTACATAAAGTTGGCCTAGGCTAGAAGAAGATTGCCAAGACACTGAAACTGAGCTGCAGCATGGTGGCCAAGACCATACAGCGGTTTAACAGGACAGGCTCCACTCAGGACAGGCCTCGCCATGGTCGACCAAAGAAGTTGAGTGCATGTGCTCAGCGGCATATCCAGAGGTTGTCTTTGGGAAATAGACGTATGAGTGCTGCCAGCATTGCTGCAGAGGTTGAAGGGGTGGGGAGGTCAGCCTGTCAGTGCTCAGACCATACGCTGCACACTGCATCATATTGGTCAGTATGGCTGTCGTCCCAGAAGGAAGCCTCTTCTAACGATGATGCACAAGAAAGCCCGCAAACAGTTTGCTGAAGACAAGCAGACTATGGACATGGATTACTGGAATTGCATCCTAGGTTCTGATGAGACCAAGCTAAATGTATTTGGTTCGGGTGACAGACAAAATCCCTACAGCCAGGTTCGATAATACCAACATCCCGACAGCCAACTTCCAGACAGAACAAGTGCCGGACATACCAAGTTCCCTACACGGCCAACTTCCAGACATCCAAAATCCCAGCGGCTACCCCTAATACTAACACCTTAACCCTAGGTTTAAGGGGGTTAGGGCTAGGTTTAAGGGGGTTAGGGTTATGGCTAGGTTTAGGGGGGTTAATGCTAGGTTTAGGGGGTTAGGGCTAGGTTTAGGGGGTTAGGGTTAGGGCTAGATTTAGGGGGGTTAGGGTTAAGGGGTTAGGTTTAGGGGGTTAGGGCTAGATTTAGGGGGTTAGGGTTAGGGGGTTAGGTTTAGGGGGTTAGGGTTAGGGCTAGATTTAGGGGGTTAGGGTTGGGGCTAGATTTAGGGGAGTTAGGGCTAGGTTTAGGGGGTTTAGGGTTTGGAGGGCTAGGTTTAGGGGGTTAGGGCTAGGTTTAGGGGGTTAGGGTTAGGGCTAGGTTTAGGGGGTTAGGGTTAGGGCTAGGTTTAGGGGGTTACGGTTAGGGCTAGGTTTAGGGGGTTACGGTTAGGGCTAGGTTTGGGGGGGTTAGGGTTAGGGCTAGGTTGGGGGGGTTAGGGCTAGGTTTGGGGGGGTTAGGGTTAGGGCTAGGTTTGGGGGGGTTAGGGCTAGGTTTGGGGGGGTTAGGGTTAGGGCTAGGTTTAGGGGGTTAGGGTTAGAGCTAGGTTTAGGGAGTAGGGTTAGTGTTAGCCACTGGGATTTTGGATGTCTGGAAGTTGGCAGTCAGGGAGTTGTCTGTGTAGGGAAGTTGGCCGTCGGGATTTTGGCATAAGGTGAGGCGTACAAAGACAAGTGTGTCTTGCCTACAGTCAGGCATGGTGGTGCGAGTGTTATGGTCTGGGGCTGCAGGAGTGCTGCCAGGACTGGGGAGCTACAGTTCATTGAGGAAACCATGAATGCCAACATGTACTGTGACATACTGAAGCAGAGCGTGATCCCCTACCTTGGGAGACTGGGCCGCAGGGCAGTATTCCAACATGATAATGACCCCAAACACACCTCCAAGACGACCACAGCTTTGCTAAAGAAGCCGAGGGTAAAGATGATGGACTGGCCAAGCATGTGTCCAGACCTAAACCCTATTGAGCATCTGTAGGGCGTCCTCAAATGGAAGGTGGAGGAGCGCAAGGTCTCTAACATCCACCAGCTCCGTGATGTCATCATGGAGGATTGGAAGAGGACTCCAGTGGCAACCTGTGAACTCCATACCCAAGAGGGTTAAGGTAGTGCTGGAAAATAATGGTGGCCACGCAAAATATTGACACTTTGGGGCCAGTTTGGACATTTTCACTTCGTGGTGTACTCACTTTTGTTGCCAGTGGTTTAGACATTAATGGCTGTGCGTTGAGTTATTTTGAGGGGACAGCAAATTTACACTGTTATACAAGCTGTACACTCACTACTTTGTAGCAAAGTGTAATTTCTTAAGTGTTGTCACAAGAAAAGATATAATAAAATATTTACAAAATTTGAGGGGTGCACTCACTTCTCTGAGATACTGGGTATATTACAGACACACAGCCATATGCACACACAGAACAAAGGAGCTGAGCTGGCCGAAACATGCATTTTTTACAAGGGTGCGGCAGAGACCAGTTAATATTTAATACATATATAGGGTACTTTAATATAGCTTTATTAAAAAAAAAAAAAAAAACTCCAGATTTTCACAATGGTGATTTAGTTTAGTTTATAATAATATAGATCATCAGGCCTGCACATCCCAAGTCCAAAGTGACGCACGTCACCGGCAGGTCCTACTCTGATGCTAGCTAATGACTGCTTTTATGATCGTTGCCCACATTTTTAAACCTTGAAAGGCAGAGAGCTCCAGGAGGATGTGTGTCTTAAGTAAGCAGGTTAATATCATAAGAGCAGTCATTAGGTTAGAATAGGTTTACTCGCTACACAATATAGTCAGTGGTAACAATACCACCAGACCATCATTCCAAGCCATTATATGATAAAAAAAATTGTAAAGGCGAATAACATTAGGTGTATCTTATGTGCAGGAACCTGGGGAGATGGGGCTCCGATGTTACCAGAACGCAGTCGATAACAGCCCTCAACTGGAAACACAACTCCACACAACACTGGTTGTAAAAGTCCCGTCCTGCTGGGCAAACACCCCGTACTCCCGATGGCCAGTCCGTGCCTGTTGTGCATCTCTGACCTTCCATAATTTTATACCTCTCCATCCCATACTTTCTCTTCGCTTCTCCTTTTAGCTGGTATTGCTAAAAGTATCAATACTAAACAGAGTGTGAAGATGTATCCCCAAGAGGAATAGAAACTGCAGTTCACAGCACTCTCCACCAACGTGCTAAAATATAGACATATAGAAAAAAATAGAACATGCAGTACAATACAACCTTATAGATGGTCAAATAAGTTTGCTGATACAGGATCTTCAAGAAAGTGCAAAGCCTCTAGAATCAGAGCATACACAAGAACATAGCGTAATACTGCCAAAAATTTAATAAAACATAAAACCACAAAAAGTAAGCCACTCACAAAATTAGTGGCACACAATGGATAAAAAGTGTGCAACAGCGCATATTTAAACAAGTCGTTCGAATAGTCACCACAGCCGGAAAGACATCGTCCTTAAAGCGTAGTTTCTGCAGGAGAGCCTTGCCAGGATACCACTCCGTGCTGAGAAGTCCAAATCCCAGGTGGAACCACAGTCCTTCAGAACGACCAATTGGGGAATCGAAGACCTGGAACCATCCGAAATGAATGATGGACGATCCGACTCGCGGACGAATAATGGACGATCCGGCGGGCGAACGAACGAAAAATAACAGAAACGAGCAAGTCAGTTCGACGCGTTTCGTCCTCTGACTTATTCATGAACTGACTTGTCCGTCCGAATCTTCTCTCTTTTAAATTCCACATTTCTTTAATTAGCAATCTAAAATACATTCATATGTGGATACCGGAAATAATAAAAGTTCCGAAATTCCCCCGAACGAGCGCATCGGAAATGCGTCCGAACAGGCGCATCGGAAGTGACGCCATCTAGCATCAGAATCCATTAAGGCTAAGGGCATAATTGACCCAAACCCAATGGAAAGTATGGGCAACATACAAACAACAGAATAAAATGAAAATAAAACATAACATTGTTAACATAGATCCAGAAATGACAATAGAGGAACCTATGGAGACAAAAATTAAAAACGTGCATGTATGCTGATAACGTATAACATAACCATAATTAAACATAAGCATATACAGCCACCAGTATATGCTTATGTTTAATTATGGTTATGTTATACGTTATCAGTATACATGCACGTTTTTGTCCTTTGTTTTTTGTCTCCATAGTTCCTCTATTGTCATTTCTGGATTTATGTTAACAATGTTATGTTTTATTTTCGTTTTATTCTGTTGTTCGTATGTTGCCCATACATTCCATAGGGTTTGGGTCAATTATGCCCTTAGCCTTAATGGATTCTGATGCTAGATGGCGTCACTTCCGATGCGCCTGTTCGGACGCATTTCCGATGCGTCCGTTCGGCGGAATTTCGGAACTTTTATTATTTCCGGTATCCACATATGAATGTATTTTAGATTGCTAATTAAAGAAATGTGGACTTTAAAAGAGAGAAGATTCGGACGGACAAGTCAGTTCATGAATAAGTCAGAGGACGAAACGCGTCGAACTGACTTGCTCGTTTCTGTTATTTTTCGTTCGTTCGCCCGCCGGATCGTCCATTATTCGTCCGCGAGTCGGATCGTCCATCATTCATTTCGGATGGTTCCAGGTCTTCGGTTCCCCAATTGGTCGTTCTGAAGGACTGTGGTTCCACCTGGGATTTGGACTTCTCAGCACGGAGTGGTATCCTGGCCAGGCTCTCCTGCAGAAAACTACGCTTTAAGGACGATGTCTTTCCGGCTGTGGTGACTATTCGAACGACTTGTTTAAATATGCGCTGTTGCACACTTTTTATCCATTGTGTGCCACTAATTTTGTGAGTGGCTTCTTTTTTGTGGTTTTATGTTTTATTAAATTTTTGGCAGTATTACGCTATGTTCTTGTGTATGCTCTGATTCTAGAGGCCTTGCACTTCCTTGAAGATCCTGTATCAACAAACTTATTTGACCATCTATAAGGTTGTATTGTACTGCATGTTCTATTTTTTTCTATATTGCTAAAAGTATGTTGTTACACAGACGGAGTTGATGAAGGTGCTTAGTAGGTAATTAAAAGAGCAGTTAGGACATTAGTAAGAAGTCTGCACTCTTTTCTTTTAAATATGAATAAGCTGTCAAAAGTAGGTAAAAAATAATAGATGGACATTTTGAAATTCTATATAACTTTGTTTTAGATTATATTCAAACACTAGATTGTTCACACAGCCAATGTTATTTTGTATACTGAATCCATTGAGTTGTGTACTATACAATGCTTAATGCTGATGTGAAAAGCATACTTTTTGTTTTAAAATGATCACAAAGCAAAAGTAACTAAAGCTTGTTTGTAGCTGTCCTCTTTGCATTGATTATATTTATGCTTGCTTAACATGCTCTTATAAACTGGCTGATAATATTTGTCGGCTTTCTGTGCTTCTTTTTGTAGCATCCTCATTCCTAAAACAGGCTTTTGAAGGAGAATACCCTAAGCTGCTGAGACTGTACAATGATTTGTGGAAGCGTCTGCAGCAATACAGCCAGAATTTGCAGGGCACATTTACAAGTGGTACTGGTTCGGAGCTTGTTCCTGAGCTGCAGCCTATAGAAGATGACACACAGGACATTTTTGCTGTTAAGAAACTAGACCATGAGTATGTTATGTCTGTATACTTTTTGCTTATAAAAATTGCTTGAATTTTCAGTCTGTCATTAACATTTTTGAAGAATTAAAACCATTATATATATATATAATATAATAAACCTTATTGGTTATTGCGTGGAGGCTTTTTATCTAATTTTATGCCCTCCACCACAACCCAAATAAGTACCGATTTACCATACAGGTCCAAGCATCCACTGCAACTGGTTATGCCTAGATTCTGCTGAGGGCCCAATAAACCCGAAACAGCGCTGTCCAGAAGTGCCTTTGACGGTTGCATAAACCTGATCTCTGCTAAAAATAGCCATCTAGTATGGCATGGCATTCATTGAAGGGTTGTGTGTGA
The DNA here is from genome assembly GCA_009667805.1 of Leptobrachium leishanense. NCBI lineage: Eukaryota > Metazoa > Chordata > Amphibia > Anura > Megophryidae > Leptobrachium > Leptobrachium leishanense. The sequence continues at coordinate 197,572,380 of CM019065.1, read as the reverse complement.
AAACAGACCTAGGATGCAAAAAATTGACGACAGATGATATTTGCATGACTTACCCAGAGTTCCTTGATGCTTATGGGGAATGTAGCACTTGAGCTCTGTGATGCAGTTCCTTGAATTGCTGTGATTTGCAAATGGCTGCTGCAATAATAAAATATATGTATTATATAATAAGGTTTCTGAACACCGTAGCACTCTGTATATTCAGGCATTAATTTCTGATGCTGTGATACAATGGGAGCCCTTGGACTGTGCATAGGTCTTCCTGACTCAGACCCCCAAATGCAAATGATCGTGGAGACCAGAAAGCTCCTCATGTTGCAGAAAGCGCATGTGCAAACTGCTCTGAAACAGGATGGATTTTCGCGTGGCTATATGGAACTTATAAATCAGTGGTCCTCTTGCAATGCTCTTTTGCGCCTGGTGATTGTATACACCAACTCCAGCCATGGATGGGGAAAGAAGCTGAGCAGACTCTAATAAGTTGTTGGGTTCTGTTTTTTTTGTTTTTTGTTTTTTTTACCATTCTTCACAAGAGGCAAAAAAAAATAGGGCTGCAAGTAACTATTATTTTCATTATCGATTAGTTGGCCAATTATTCTTTAAATTAATTGGTTCAACAGTAAAAAAAAAAAAACATTTGATTACTTAAAGTAACACTCTGTAAAAATCAACCCCTCCCTCCTTTTCCCCCTTTTTTTTCTTATGCAATTTGCGCAGTGTAAATAACTTTTGTACGTACATAAGCAAATTGTGTGTCTAACGTAACTTGCGTACTTTTTGCACATAAAAGGTATACAAGCACCTGGTCAGAGTGAAGGATTGATGCTGCATGCGCAGCTCTAGCCCATGTCTGTTTTCTCCCCGAATGACCACTGCTACGAGCATTTATAGACAGGATGATGTCGGTACGAAAGCAGGGCGAGGTGGGGGTACTCCATGCAGCATGACCACTTTAGTAAGTGAACGTGGTCAGGGTACATAGTGTCCCTTTTAAAATAATTTCATGAACAAACTGAGTGGGGGGAGGGACAAGAGGTGGGAGGGAGTTTAGGCAAGGAACCAAACCAGATTGTGAGAGGGAGTTTGGGGGAATGGACCAGGCCAGAGAGAGGCAGGGAGTGTGGTGTGGTGGCACAGGGCTCCAGCTCCAAGTAAGGATAAAACACCTGTAGTACTGCTCCTGCATCCAAACTGGTTATGTTTGATCTAACCCTAGAACTATTTAATGCAGAGTAAAGCAGCCGGTACGTCTTCTCCAAATCAGCTTTGACGTAGAATCTGAGGTTATTAACACTTAACTCAGTCAGACTCTAAACAGTGTGTGCTGTACACAAGTCGATTAATCGATAACGAAAATAGTTGTCAATGATTTTCATTATCAATTAGTAGTTTCAGCCCTACAAATAAGTACCAGTTCCAACTAGAGGAAAGTAATATATGATTTTAGTTTGTTTTGCTTTTTGTCCAAAACTGGTGGAGTGCTGCCTCTATTGCTGCAGTGGATGGTTTATTGTCTAAGGAAGAGTTCTGCATAAATTGACACCCCTTTGTATTTCTAGAGAGCAACCATCTTTTTTAGGTTACATTAGAAATACTACTGACTCATATCCTTATCTACAGGAATGTTCAGGATAGCTCAATTGATAAAGACTTAAAGAATTGCCTGTTTTAAAAGTAACGTATTTTGCATATACTTTTGTGCTGTTTCAGTCCAGAAAAAACACTGAAGGACTCACTGCAACCTTATGAAGCCGCTTACCTGTCTAAATCCCTTTCGCGACTTTTTGATCCAATCAATCTGGTCTTTCCCACTGGAGGTCGTAACCCCCCTTCCATTGATGAACTGGACAGTATCATTAAAACCACAGCAAGGTAGGATATAACACTATAACTAACGTATTAAGCATAATATTCTTAAATCTACTTATTGTTAAAGAAGTCTGTGTAATTCTAGTGTTTGTGTCATTGTGGTTCCTGTGTTGGTGGAATATTGTCTTGTTAGAGCTATGGATATTATGTACTCCTAATTTCACAAACTCCCAGAACCAAGAGATCTGTTGGAGAAATCTTTGTTCTAAATTGATTGGGTTAATTTTTGCTAATTTATCAATGGTATATCTATTTATTTTTTAACTAAAGGGTGCTATATTTTCCACCACTGTATTATTAGCTTTACAGTTACAGTTTGGGTATTTCTATGTAGCCAGAACAGTCAGTATAGGGTTTCATGCTGCCTGAAGGGTTTCTGTTTTATATTTTAATTAATTATGGATCACTTGCTTTTTTTGGGCAACGTTGGTAAATTTCCATTACGCTGCATAAAGTAGTAGATGCCACATATTGAAAGGATTTGCAGATTTATTTTAGCTAGTAAAGTGATTTTAACAACAATGCCAATTATGGACATGATCACAAACTTGTCAAATATGTAATGTAATATTATGTAATAATGCATTATATTTAAATAGGGGTTATGTCATTATTTGCAGTGTGCTATAAGTATGTAATGTTCCTGCAAGACTCCCAATCCTTTGGCAGCGTTCATTCCAAAGTTCTGTGTGACATTGTAGAGTGTCTATGAATGAGGTCCAGACCATAATACAGGGTGTCCATAAAGTCTCTTTACAATTTCAAAAATTTATTGCAAATGAAAAGACAGATAAGTGAAAATTATTACAAAATGACACGTATATATTTAAGTTATTTATGCCTCATTTAATACACCTCTATATGGGCACCATTAGTTGCACGAAGCACATCAAGACTGTACTCGATTTCTTGCCATGTTCGCTGTAGCATACCCTCATCAATGGTGGCAATGGTATCAGTGATCCTCTGCTTTAGATTAGTGATCCCTTATCTTTGTTCGATACACGATGGGCCACATTACAATCTTCGTGCTAATGTTAGCGCTCACCTGCGTGAGGCACCACATATTACAATCCAAACGCTAAGGGCTTAAGTAACCCGTTACCGTTTCGTACCTTGCGCTTTTCAACACGAGGTTACTGTACTTTGCGCTCCCTATACTTAACATGGGGAGTGCAAAGTGTTAATCAGCGTTAGGATTACAAAGTCCTAACACTGATTAACGCCCGGCTGCGGTTAGCAAAAAGTTTGCACCAGGTCCAGGCTTTGGTTAACGGATTCTGCTGGTGCAGAATCCGTTAGCACCAGCCAAAAGAATTTTAAAAAGTCAGATACTCCCCTCCTATCCCGCGGCGAGGACCGCGGCTCCATCAGCCTCCTGTCGCCCGGAGCCGAGGGAGAGACTGGGGGAAAAAGTCCCCCAGTCTCTCCCTGCAGTTCACTGCACCGACCTGCCGGATCTCGCGAGGCGAGATCCGGCAGATCATGTGACCAGCAGGGGGAAACTCAATGGAGTCCTATGAACTCCATCAAGTGGATGCTCACGGCGGCGCTTAGTGCTGCCGCGAGCATCCCGTGGGGTAGCGCCCGCTAACAATGCAGGCAGCTTTTTAAGCGCCTGCATTGTAATCTCCCTTTAAGGCTAGGGTCAAACTAACGCATTTTTCGCATCAACCGTCAAAAAGTACGTCCAAACGCATTGATGTATTTTTTTTACGGTGGATGCGAAAGCGGTCAAACAATGCGCATTTTCGTGCGTGTTTTTTTTTTTTTTTTTTTACGGATCATCAAAATAAAACACTTTAACGTCTGGACGTTATGTAGGCCGGACATTAGCAGCGTCTGACGTCTCCTAATCACACACACACGCCGCTATGCCGACGCAGCACACTCTGTACGTCAGTACTAGCTGTTCTACGTTCTCGAAAAATGTGTTCCTTTGCCACTTGCGTTGCACGGCCGGACTTTCGTGCGGCCGTACTTCATATATTGGCCGTCATTGCCTGTCATTTGCTGCTACTACGGCCGTGATTAAGTGCGTCTAAACGCACGTTAAAAATGTGTTAGTCTGACCCCAGCCTAAAACAGGTGCAATAGGGAGAAAACTGCAGGTGCAGTTTTTTCTCCCTTGCGCTCCCGCTTTAGCGGGAAGATTGTAATGTAGCCCGACCTCTTTAACATAACCCCATAGAAAGAAGTCGAAGGGAGTGATATCTGGTGAACGAGGTGGCCAGGGAATTGGGCCACCACTTCCAATCCACCGGCCTGGAAATGTTTCAATCAGGAACCCACGAACATGCAGTCCCCAATGTGGTGGTGCACCATCTTGCTGGAAAATGATGGTTGGTTGAAGGTCATGTAGTTGTGGTGCCACATATTCGGTCAAAAGGTCAAGGTAAACATTTGCAGTAATTGATGTCTCTCCAAAGAAAAACGGACCAATGATTCGATTGCACATGATCCCACACCACACAGTCATCTAAAGCAGAGGATCACTGATGCCATTGCCACCATCGATGAGGGTATGCTACAGCGAACAGAAATCGTGTACCGTCTTCATGTGCAACTAATGGTGCCCATATAGAGGTGTATTAAATGAGGCCAAAAAACCTTAAATATATACGTCTCATTTTGTAATAATTTTCACTTATCTGTCTTTCCATTTGCCTTTGTAATAAATGTTTGAAATTGTAAAGAGACTTTATGGACACCCTGTATATGCAGCGACCTATGGTATTTCACTCTACACCATGGATTACAATTCAAAATACTTGCTGGCTGGTGCTTTAAATAGTCTACAACTTAAATTTGTGCCAAGAGTATTATTCCTGTTAATTTGTCCTTGCACTGTATGAGTAATCCAAAGCTGAAAATACTACTTACCAAAAGCAAAATAGCAAGTACGATGGATTATGGAAAATATTCTGCGGAGAAACCAGGGCTAGAAAGGCTTAGCCACAAATGGAACATTTTCCTAAATCCATGATTACCACTTTTTAGTCCACATGTAAAAATCATGGATTTAACATATAACTCGCATTGCTGGATATCAGTTGAACATATATTTCATATATAAAGATTCCATTTTTATGGAATTTACACAGCTTATCATATTTGCACTTATTAACCCTTACTTTTATTAATCCTCAGCACAAAGTAAAAGTCACATTGCTTTCCTATTTTCTTTCCCTCATTAGCTCCTAATTAGAAATTATTTTTAGCAATTACAATTCAGGTGAAACATTCCAATTTTAATGAAGACTAACACTTGTGAATTATAAATAATTTTTACAGACTAATTTTAAATGAACTATTGATATGTATTATGAGCCAAATGTAATATAGTTGCTTCTCAACTGCAGTGAAATGAACGTGGCAGCTGTGGATCCAAATCTCTGCTCCGCTGTTGCAAAAAATGTGGCAAAGACCATACAGCTTTATGGAGTGAAATCAGAGCAGCTTGTAAGTAATATCCTGTGGTTGTTCAATGACAAAGACATCACTACTCTTGGTACAGTTTTAATTTTGATGAAGTGTCTGACTAACCTATGGTAACAGTGTCGCCACTTTGCACCAAGCATCACATTGTTATGTTGTGGCATTTAGTTTACAATGTTTGAGAACAAGCTACTCTTGAGCCTTTCCAGAGGACTCTTCAGATTTAATTTTGAATTTAGGAAAACTCACTATTACTGAAGAGAGCCATTTGAATATCTTTTATGACTGCCGGATCCAGAGAGGGGGCATCCTCCCCCCTACTGCATTCCCAATATAGGTGATACAGGGGACATTTGTACGGTTGAAACCCTGTATCTCTGGCTTCACACATCCTACATAGACCATTTAAGTATCACTGGAAGGGCCAGATTCTGACCTTTCTAATGATATCACACATGACTATATGCAATATACACAGTAATGCTAAAGCTCAACAGAAAACGTTTTTTCTCAATTTTGGTTAAAGTTGTGTATTTCCTTACAAAAAATGTAGGATAAGAAGTGAAATGGCTCAGAAGCAAAGGGGTTAACTTCTAAATATAAAACCTCTGGAATTCACTTGACAAGGCTATTTCGTGGATACACTCAAAATCTATCAACTTCTATAGTGTGTGTACTGTGTGTGTATCTGGTGTATATATGGATGTGTATATAGCTATGTATGTGTACGTGTCTTTCAAGTGTACGTCTGTATAAAGCTGTGTATGAGTGTGTACCTGGGTGCAGATCTCCCAAAAATGTCCCCGTTTTTAAGGGACAGTCCCATTTTGGGCCCAAATCCCCCTTTCCCTCTTTTTTTCTAATGTTCCTCTTTTTAGGAACTCCCCAATATATTCAGGATGTGCAGGTGTATAACAGAGCTGCACAGCAATAAAACTCCCAGCAATTAATCTGTAAACTATAATAAATGTAAATAAGATAATTTGCTGTAATTTTAGTTAACATTTTTATTGAACTAAATGGCCCAATATTTTGTGACGCTGCCCGTAAAGTTTGGGAATAGCTGATGGTTTGAGAATGCCTTTAACATATTCTGTAAATGGTGTATGTATATGTTTGTATCTCTGAGGTATATAGCTATGGGTATCAGTCTGGACCTGCAGCCTGTTACTGCTGGTGGTAATTCTCAGTTACAGAATATGTGCCAGAGGGCAGAGCAATGCTGTGCAAGGTCTGTCAGGTGTCATCTGAGCTGCATGAGGACAGACCCTGCGCAATGTTCTGGAAAGAGTGCGTGTGACGAGCACAGCCTGCGATTAGGCTTGACACTGCCTGTCACTATGATCCGACCACAGCTCGTAGCCAAAACTGGTAGAGTGCCCCCCCCCCGGACACATGACAACACTGAAGAAATGACACTTTGTAGAAGAAATTACACAATGTAAAGTAGTGATTGTACAGCTTGTATAACCGTGTAAATTTGCTGTCCCTTCAAAATAACTCAACACACAGCCATTAATGTCTAAACCGCTGGCAAAAAAGTGAGTACACCCCTAAGTGAAAATGTCAAAATTGGGCCCAATTAGCGATTTTCCCTTCCCGGTTTCATGTGACTTGTTAGTGTTGCAAGGTCTCAGGTGTGAATGGGGAGCAGGTGTGTTAAATTTTGTGTTCACGCTCTCACTCTCTCATACTGGTCACTGGAAGTTCAACATGGCACCTCATGGCAAAGAACTCTCTGATGATCTGGAAAAAAGAATTGTTGTTCTACATAAAGATGACCTAGGCTATAAGAAGATTGCCAAGACCCTGAAACTGAGCTGCAGCACAGTGGCCAAGACAATACAGCGGTGTAACAGGACAGGTTCCACTCAGAACAGACCTTGCCATGGTTGACCAAAGACGTAGAGTGCATGTGCTCAGCATCATATCCAATGATGCTCAGCTGTCTTTGGGAAATAGACGTAAGAGTGCTGCCAGCATTGCTGCAGAGGTTAAAGGGGGGGGGGTCAGCCTGTCAGTGCTCAGACCATATGCCGCACACGGCATCAAATTGGTCAGCATGGCTGTCATCCCAGAAGGAAGCCTCTTCTAAAGATGATGCACAAGAAAGCCCGAAACAGTTTGCTGAAGACAAGCAGAATAAGGACATGGATTAATGGAACCATGTCCTGTGGTCTGAGGAGAACAAGATAAACTTATTTGGTTCAGATGGTGTCAAGCGTGTGTGGCAGCAACCAGGTGAGGCGTAGAAAGACAAGTGTGTCTTGCCTACAGTCAAGCATGGTGGTGGGAGTGTCATGGTCTGGGGCTGCATAAGTGCTGCCGGCACTGGGGAGCTACAGTACATTGAATTAAACATGAATGCCAACATGTACTGTGACATACTAAAGCAGAGCATGATCCCCTCCCTTTGGAGACTGGGCCGCAGGGCAGTATTCCAACATAACGACCCCAAACACACCTCCAAGACGACTACAGCTTTGCTAAAGAAGCCAAGGGTAAAGATGATGGACTGGCCAAGCATGTGTCCAGACCTAAACCCTATTGAGCATCTGTGGGATATCCTCAAATGGAAGGTGGAGGAGAGCAAGGTCTCTACCATCCACCAGCTCCGTGATATCATCATGGAGGATTGGAAGAGGACTCCAGTGGCAACCTGTGAAGCTCTGGTGAACTCTATGCCTAAGAGGGTTATGCAGTGCTGGAAAATAATGGTGGCCACACAAAATATTGTCACTTTGGGCCCATTTTCATTAGAGGTGTACTCACCTTTGTTGCTAGCGGTTTATACGTTAATGGCAGTGTGTGTTGAGTTATTTTGAAGGGACAGCAAATTTACACAGTTACACAAGCTGTACACTCACTACTTTACAGTATAGCAAAGTGTCATTTCTTCAGTGTTTCACATGAAAAGATATAATAAGATATATTTACAAAAATGTGAGGGGTGTACTCCTTTCTGTGAGATACTGTTTAATGTGATACTGTGATAATGTTTCTGAGTGTTTGTGTATATGTATGTGTATATATATATATATCTCTCTCTGAGGTCTGAGTGTATACATGTATCTGAAGTCTGGTGCGGTCTGTGCAGTAGGTAAATAGGGTTTCTGGCCATACATTTCAATACTAACATAAATTGGAAAGGCTTCCAGCAAAATCCTAAATTATTTATTGGAAAGAGGTCACATGACATTAAATAAAAGTATCGGTACTTGGTACTGGTGAGTACCTGAAAATAATATTGGTACTCATACTTGGTCTTAAAAAATGGTATTGGTGGATTCCTAGATTAAACAAAATTGTGTTTTTTGCTGAACAGTCCTGGAGTACCGGCACATTTAAGGCGTTTATTATGGGAACCAAGTTTCAGGCATTGGCCAATTAAGACAACAGAAGCTATAATACTTTATACAACAGGTGTCTAGTTTAGACTGTTGACTTTATTATTATTCTTTATATAGCTCCAGCATATTCTGCAGCGCTGTATAATGGGCACAATGTAGACAGGGTTACAATACATTGAATAACATTTGACAAACCAGAACAGGAGGAAACGAAGGTCCTATTCCCGTGGGAATTTACAATCTAGAATGGTTGGGGGTGGAAACAGGAGGAGAGGACTGCAAGGTGAGAGTGATGGACTCGTGAAAGTGATGGACTGGTTGCGTCAGTGAGTCAGGTGGTAGGCTTCCCTAAATAGGAATGTCTTAAGGGAGCGTTTGAAGGAAGGGAAGCTGGAGGACAGTCTGACAGTACACAGCAGAGGGTTACAGAGGATGGGGGCTGCGCGTGAGAAGTCCTGCAGTCTATCATGAGAAGAGGTGATGCGGGGGGAAGCTAGGCGTAGGTCACTGTTTGATTTTAGGGAGCGGGCTGGGGTGTGTTTAGTGATGACAGGTAGTGGGGAGCGGAGTTAGTGAGAGCTTTGTAGGTCAGCGTAAGTATTTTGAATTTAATTCTGCAGTGGATGGGGAGCCAGTGAAGGGATTCACAGAGACGAGCTGCAGAGACAGTGTGGCGGGTGAGGTGGATTAGCTTGGCAGAGGCATTCAGAACAGATTGTAGGGCGGCGTGGCAGGAGAGAGAGAGGCCAGCAAAAAGATTTTTACAATAGTCAAGTTGGAAGATTACAAGGGCGTGGATGAGTTGCTTTGTGGTGTCAGCGGTAAGAAATGGCCGAATTCTGGAAATATTACAGAGTTGGTAGAGGCAGGAGGAGGAAAGGGACTGAATGTTGGGGGGGGGATGAAGAAAAGAGCGGGGTCAAGTGAACTACGAGACAGCGAACCTGGTTTGATGGGGAGATAGTGATACCATCAACCATGATTGAGAAGTCGGGAGGCATTAGAGGGTGGAATTAGTAGGAGCTCAGTCTTGCACATGTTAATCTTTAGGTGGTGAGAGGCCATCCGGGAGGAAATGCCAGATAAACAGTCGCTGACTTTGGAAAGGAGAGAGAGAGATCAGGGGTAGAGAGGTAGATCTGAGTATCATCAGCAACTTTTTACAATGTTTGGTTAATAGAGTCATTCGAAGAAACAGGTCTCATTTTTGTTCAGGTAACATTGCAAGGTTGCACCCACCTCTGTTTTGCTCCCTCCAGTATCCAGCCATATATTTCAGTATCAAACCGGACACACTGTCCATGCACTTATCGGGCTACAATGGAGCATCTATATCCTGCCAATTCTAGTTGCCTTCAATTTAGACAATGCTTCCATGCGTCTTATCTCATGAACCACAAACTGCCCATCATGTTAATCATCATATCATCCAAACATCTGGCAAGCAGTTTGTGTGGTTGAGGATTTTTGAAAATAATATTTGTAATCAGATTTGTAAGAGCTTACTGTGATTCGCTAGCACAATTAATACAAAATTGGTGGCACACAGTCAGGGGCGTACCTACGGGGGGCGGCCCTCACCTGGTGGCACACCCCCTAGGGTGACACAAAAAAAAAAATTTATTATTTTTTACTTTTGCAAAGTATTTTACCAGGAAGGATACATTGAGATTTCACTAATTTTAAAGTATGTCCTGGGTAGGCAAGGCCTAGGCTTTCACTTTCCAGGGGGCAGCAAAAAACCTCACCACTAAGTGGGTTACTCACAGAGCACCGAAATGACGCCAACATTTTGGTGTTCTGTTGTTCCCTGCACTTCCGGGAATAAAATTTCCCCGCCCTGCAGTGAATTCACCATTCACCGCAGGGTCCACAAAGTGCAGGGAGTCGGCAACTGAGTGCCACCACCGCAAACCCATGGCTTGCTGTTTTAAAAGAAACTACTGAACGAAAATGTTTGGAATTTACATATAAGATCCTATTATTGATAATAAAAAGTTCTGTTACAGAAAAAAGAAAAACCGCCATTAAAAAAAAAGGGGGGAAAAGTTTGCCAAAAAAAAAATCTGAAAAATGACTAAAAGGTACTAAAAAAAATTCAATAAAGACTTTTTACTGCAGATTAAAATAATAAATGGTTTATTAGATATTGCATAAAAACGGGAATATTTTTAACATTGAAACCTATGGGGTTCGCCTGAATAAACCTGCTGATTGAAACCACCGAACATCAGGGCATTTCACTGCCATTTCTCTGCTGTTTGGTGTTCTCTGAATAGATTAACCATTACTTCTCTATAGGGATTTGCACTGCCTTCAAACAGCACTGTACTTGCTGGCAGTTCGCCAAACTTGTGTGTGAGCATATCACAGAGCAGTGGTGTACTTAGGGGATTGGTGGGGGGTGGGCCTCCCCAGGTACCAGTGATTATTGGGGTGTCATTAGGGGGTACTAGGAGGTGCCACTGTCACTGTGTGTCAGCTTTGAGCTGTGTTCTCAAACAACAAGCAGCGGCACAGGGCGTTTGCATAAGGAATAAGATAGAATAAAAATCCCCCTCTCCTCCACTGCCCCGCAGCAGCTCTAGGAGAGGGGAGGGGGATGTGATTTGTGTGCAGAGAGAGAAGATGACAGTAAAGGGGGGGGGTTATCAGCAGAATATGAAGCCCTGTCTGCTTACTGCTGTTTAAAGTGGACCTTTCCTTAACCAGCACTGCAGTGATCAGAAATTTGTCATTGAGCTGCCTGGCTCTTGGTGAGGTCCTGCATAGAGGGGGCCAGGCTGCATTCATTCACTGCATCACCAGTGAATAAGCAGCCCAGGGTAAACAGGGACAGGAAAGAGGGAGTCTTAAAAAATTGGAAAAGTAAAGAACAAATACCATAGCAGCATCTTCTACCTGCAAAACACACACCCATTCTCTGCTCAGCAACTCCAATCCACAAAACCAGCCACCCAGCACACACACAACTCCAATCCACAAACCCAGCCACCCAGCACATACACACAACTCCCATCACACAAAACCAGCCACCCATACAACTCCATCACACAAAACCAACCAACCCACAACCCCATCCCACCCCAGCCACCAACACACAACTCCTATCACACAAAACAAGCCACCCCAACACACACAACGCCCATCAACAAAACAAGCCACATGTGTACTTTTGTTCATAGCATGAGGATTGATATGTTGTGAGTTTGCAAAATCACTTAAAAAATAACAATTCTTCAAAAAAAAAAACACTAGCCTCTTATTGCGCAGCAGAGAGGACACATGATCCACCATCGGCAGTTTCCTAATACATCATTATTATATGTATACATCATGTCCTGCCAGAATGCTATAACTAAAAATATTTTTGAAAACATTATGACGTACACATGGGCCACCTCGGCCCCTCCCCGCAGCCGAAGAGCTCCGCGTGCCATTGGCCACAGTGGGACAGCCTGAGTTCAGGCCTTCCCTTGCAGCCAATGACGTGTGCCGGCTACATGGGTGGGCCAAATTAGTTGCCCGTGACAGCATCTGGCAGCGAGGCGTACCTGAACGCCTTGCCAGTGTTAACCCACACCCGATGGGCGAAGCCCCCCGATCGTTAAGGAGTTAAAATTTGTTCTAATATTATTATTCCAAGCGAAACCATCACCATGTAACTCGTCCTAGAGCTTTCTAGCTACGACCACCAAATTTGGCACGGACCTCGGCATGTTCTGACTTTCTCTGCTATATCTTTTTTAAGCGATCTGACTTACAGATTTTCTATAGGGCTTCTGAAATTCCAAAATTCCCCATAGTTTCATTGAAATGCAGAAACCTCTTATAGCCAAGTTCAAATTTCAACTGACAATTTGAGGTCTGCAACTGTCACAGTGAAAGGTGAATTTGTTTTAACTGAGAGTTCAGTTTTCGAAAGCTGTATTTTAACTCACAAATGGAGAGGAATTTTTTTTAAAATCTTTATTTAAATAACCCAGCACACGATGTGCATGTTCAAAAACTGAGGCTTTGAGCTGAAGGTCTGTAACTGTCACAGTCAGAGCTGAGACTGGGGAAATGACAAACTCATTATCTGTAAACACAAGAGCAACCCTGACTCCTACTCAATCACCTTCACTAAGGCTCACTCTCTCAGTATCTGTCACTTTTGCTCACACCTGCTTACTCAGAATTACTCACACTCGCTAATTTACACTACCACTCACTCTCACACACTCTTGCTCAAACTCCCTCTCACTTTTACTCAGACACACTCACCCACAATCATACTCACATTCACTCACTAATACCTACACTTATACTCAATCATTCACTCTCAAACTCCTTCCCACTCACACTTTTATACTTACACACATTCTCTAACACTACCATACACCCACCAACTAACTCATACTGACTCTCTTATACTCACTACACTCACCCTCATACTTACTCATTCTTACAGACACTCACACACTCACTCAGACTATTTCACTCCACACCATTGTGTGCAAACTATCTTGCATTTCTCATGACTCACAGCTCAAATTCCTAACCCAGGTTCTTGTATAAATATATGGGGTCATTGTTGGTTGCCTTTGGTCAATAGGTGGTTAATCTTCAACTATTTATGTGGTAATTCTCCAAAATTTTGCCCAAGAGCCTTAAATCTCAGAAACATTGTTTACTCTTGGATTTTCTGTAACTAATGGTGCTTTATTGGCAAGGATTAGCCAATTTAGACAGAGGAAAAGAGGATTATATGATGAACAAAGCCTTAAAGCTGCCTAATTGGCTGAACAGGAAAGTATTAGTGTCCTCAAAGTGTGAAAACAATAAATTGCTCCCTTAGCCTGAGTATTTGCATACAATTAATATTCACTTTGTGTGGAATTTTAGTAGAAAAGATAAATACCCAGTTGCAATATGGACAGTATACCCTAATGTTCTATATAAATTAACTTCTACCAGGCAACTGTGGCCCTTCAGATATTTTAAAACTAACCGTTCTATTCAAAGAAAGGTGAAAACCAGGAGAACTGGCAGGAGAAGAGAACAATCTAGACCAAATAGCTGATTTGGAAAGTGAGATAAATGGGAATAAAATTCTGGTTTGGCTATTTTGACCTAAAATTTTCACGTCTTCAGGCATTCTGAGTTTCACCTTTCTTTGAATAGACCTGTATATCTCCCATGATGCTCAGGTACTCATTGGTTTGACTTTGCCTCATGGGAAATATAGTTCCAAAACACCTGCAGGGCCAATGTTGAGCACCCCTAACTTAAAGGGGCAGCTAGGGTTTACCTTGGTACCTTTAAGGTTATAAATGACATGTATCAATTGACCTATGTTTAACTTTACAGACTTTGCTTCAATCACCTATACATTCATCTCCATCCTTGTGTTTTAAACTGTCTAAAGGCATTGACTCATTAGATCCCTATAGATGGATTAGAAAGCTTACCATCGCATTTGCACTTAAAGCTAAGTACTAAAGTAATCATGAAGAACCCTTGCACCTCAGTTGTTTAGGAATTACTTTTCATAAGACACTTGGTTACCCTTAAAGGGCCACTACCACCAAAAAATGAAATGTCCTTATTGTGTTTATTTTATTTTGCTAATATCTTGCATGTACTTTTTGTTTTTCTCTAGTATGTTTAGTTAAAAAAATATTTTACTCTGTATGTGTCACTGGGTGCATCCATTGTGCTATCTTTTGTACAACACAAACTGCCCCCACAGTATTTTTACCTCACTTGGTCCTGAGTGTGTGGCAATGGCCATAGAATGGAGTCTATTGGTTGATCACTGACTCAAATCATTGTATTGTGTGGGATGTAGTCAAAGGACATCACCAGGGGGTAGATTAGAAGTATTTTAAGATCCCTGTCCTATCTCCTTCAGCTGCCAACTCTTATCTCAGGTAGCCTAGAGAACAATACCCATATCTAAACATTCCCTCCTCCACCTCTTTAACTGGTAGATATTGTAGATTAAATAAACAAGTGCCGCAAAGCTTTTGGTAAATGTTGTATCATGGGAAAAATCCAGAAACTGGGGACCCTTTCCTTTTTACATGCAATTACTTCAAAGGAAAAAAAAGCAGCATGCGTTTTATAAAGTGGTTTTGTTTGTAATGCAAAAGTAATCTAGTTACAGCTTATGTAAGTGGCAGAGTCTCTTTAATATCAAATCAAGCATTATTAAAAAAAGTAACCCTTAAAAACGTATATATGTTCCTCCTATAGTCCTGCAACACGTTCAAAAAGTAATCATGCAATAGGGTGCTGCCACGCCAAAGAATATGTATATATTTGAAGAAGTGGCTGCACTCAAAAAAGATAAATAAAATAACAAACTTTATTAATTACATGTTAAAAACAGGACCGACGTTTCGGCTCGCACAGGAGCCATTCAGTAATTAATACATTTTGTCATTTTATTTTTTTTTGAGTGCAGCTGCTTCTTTTTCAAATATATATATATATAACACATGGGGGGGGTAGCGCTCAACCTAAACTAAGCGTTTCAATGCGGGTGCATCTCAAAAATAAATACAAAACAAAACCATGGAGAGAGCACTCCAGTCAAACACATTCAAAAAACCTGCAACAACAGCTCCATGCATGGGTACATAATACCAGCTTTTACCACATGGTGAAAATTTCTTAACTCTGAGCTTTGCTGAATAAAATGGTGGAAATTTGGTTCGCAATGAACGGCCGTGAATTGCTTAAGCCTGCCAACAGCGTCAATGTAATCCACCCTCTGGCAGGTCCTACTCTGCAAAACTAATGACTGCCCATCATGCGATAAACTCACAGAGGAACAGGTCCTTTCTGGAGCTCCCGCAGATCAAGGTTAAATAGTACCTGGAGGAGGAGTACCTGTGGCAGGGAGGGGTGCTTACCCAAGGGATTCATATAGAAACCACATGGGGGGGGTAGCACTCAACCTAAAAACTAAGCATTCAGTGCGGGTGCATCTCAAAAATAAATAAAAAACAAAACCAAAATTTCCACCATTTTATTCAACAAAGCTTACATTTAGAATTTTTCACCATGTGGTAAAAGCTGGTATTATGTACCCATGCATGAAGCTGTTGTTGCAGGTTTTTTTGAATGTGTTTGACTGGAGTGCTCTCTCCGTGGTTTTGTTATATATATATATATATATATATTTCTTTTAAGCTCCCTGTCATCTCTTTCAGCTGCCAGCTCTTATATCCGCCTAGAGAGCAATACCCATATTTATTATGAGGTTGGAAACAAAATGATCTAAAGTAAATTAGTACATAGCTTTAATGGTGACATTGTTACTTGTACTTATTTAAGGGGTAATTGCAGTGACCCAGGTAGTATAGCTTGCACCTAAAAACTTGGTGTGCTTACTTACTCTAAATTATATTTTTTCTACTACCAAACTTTATGACTAAATCTTTGAAAAGTCTTCCCTACAGTTTCTGATTTCCCCTATTTGTCACTGTAAACTGGTCTCAATTCAGTTAACCTGTCCTCCTGATCACTGAAAAAAGCTGAAGGAGGAATTCTCACACCCTGCTGTGATCAAGGATAACAATGATCACAGCTGTGCCTGCAGGCTCCTAAAAGCCGTTGAAATAGAATTGACCACATGTGGGCACAAAATAAGTAAATTGTTTCCACTGCTAAAATGATTTATTTTACTGGCCTGGGGGTTCTATTCAGACTGAGTCATTGGCATTAACAAGTGGGCCGTCATGCTTAAAAGCTCACGTTAACTCTAACAACTAGAGTTGCTTTACCAGTTGAGCCACAAACATTGCTTGCAGCTAGGCTGTTGTGGCTACCTGCTGTAAACTAATAGGAAACATTAATTTGCAAGCCGCCAGACAATAACAAGTTATTCCAAGGTCGCTCTGTATTCTCCTCTTGAGCTGCTATTCAAAACAGCTCCAGGGTCTGAAAGCCAGGATTCTAAGTGACATTAACGTGTTCAAAAATATAGTTGAAAAAATCCACTTTACTTGTGGTCCCATGGCACAAAGGACAGTGCAGTGCTCCTCAAGCAGGACACTTCAGTACATATAGTCAGGGCCCGATTTTATAACTAGGCAGAGTAGGCATGTGCCTAGAGGTGCCTGCCACAAGGGAGCGTCTTGATCTGTGTAAAAAATTTATATATTATTGTACAATTTGCAATCATTTAGACCACTGTATCTCTGGAGCCCTGAGGGCTAGAGGGACATATGAGGTATCATTGGAAAGGCAGATTATGGCCTTTCCAGTGATGCCAAACATAACCAGATTAGATGTAGGAAAAAATAAAATCACAAAATATTTAATTTTTTTTCTTCTAACAGAGACTATTATTCAGTTTACAATTATGAAGTGAACAGTGATGCTGCGCTAACTCACCTTCTCATTTCCCACACTGCCAGCAAGTGTGGAGCTGATGATGCAATGCATTGCTTCATCAACAACCCTAGACTGTGGCACTGCAGTAAGGAGAGACCGGGGGACTTTGGAACTTGCATCTCTGAATTGTACACCGCACAAGATTAAGTGAGGTGTCATTGGAAAGGTCAGAGTCTGGTCTTTACAATGATACCAAACATTACCATGTAATGTGTAAAAAAACTAAAAATAAAAAAATTTGAAGAAAGTAAATGCAAAATGCATTTCATTTCTCTGTTCTACGGCAGAGACAATATATGCTTTTACAGGTTAAACCATACCACTGCACTAACTCAACTAAGGCAACAAATTCTCCCCCTTCTTTTCATTTGAGCACACAGAGGAACTGTTTTTAAAAAAATTGAAACAATTTTTAATTTTTTTTAGTTTGCCCCAAAATTAAAATGTAAAAAGTCATTTTGGCATGTTTCTGTTTTTGTTTGTTGGGGGGGGGGGGGGCGCTCCACATTTCTGTGCCTACAGACTCCTGAGATGCAAATCCAGCCCTGAAAATTGTTCCCAGTTTCCTTCTGCTGACCATCCTAAACCCCAATTGCATAAGCTTGCCGTTGCTCACCCTTATCCCGATGGAGTCTTTTGGACTCCAAGAGACAGTATCAATAACGATGCCAGTGTCAGTGACTCTTTTCTATTAAGTCGAGCCACTAATATAACAGCTCACTCCTGACTGAGCCAGTAATAGGGAATCATTAAGGGTTAACTAAGAATTCACCTTTTAGTGGCTCCCTGTTACCTGTTGAACCGTTACAGGGATCTGCTTGGATTTAAGTTGGCACTACAAAACACTAGAATGCTTTGGACATATTTATAAGATGTTAAAAACAAGCTGGCAACACAAACTAGCTTTTTAGCCCTTTGATTCACACTCTATAATGGTTCAAGCTCAGAAATCTAACACAAGTGTAATCTAGCAAAGACCCAAGAGTTATCATAAGTTATCTTCAGAGGAAATGCATTCAATTGCAGTCTTGACAAACGTGTTTAATTCCTTGGGAAAAAAATCTAAAATAATAATTAAGCCGTTTATCAGTGATATT
This sequence comes from Leptobrachium leishanense, assembly GCA_009667805.1. Taxonomy (NCBI): domain Eukaryota; kingdom Metazoa; phylum Chordata; class Amphibia; order Anura; family Megophryidae; genus Leptobrachium; species Leptobrachium leishanense. The sequence continues at coordinate 197,554,238 of CM019065.1, read as the reverse complement.
ACATTCCTGTTTGTGATTTGTTTATGGCTTTTTATTTATTGGGTATTCCTGTAGTGAAAATTTATGAATTAAATACATTAATAGAGAATATCTTACACTATAAAACGAATAACAGGCAAGGAATGGTTTACTGAGCATTATTATCCATCAATGCTTTGTTACAAATTAACCAAACTTTAACAATATTGGTAGGTCCAGTTTATGAAATGTGTGAGGATGTACAGCGCTCTGTTTAATTGAAGGAGTCACCAGTTTGTATTAAAATTCCAACGCTCATTAATAATGTTTTTTTCCCCTCATTTACACAGAGAATCATGCATTATTAATTTACATCTAATAATAGGAGCGAGTGCCGTTTACTAATAATGTTATTAATACAACAGCGAATCTCTATCCGGGGGCTTGGCAACCGGTATGGTTGTGTTACAGTATTGTTGTCTTTGGTGGAATAACCAGAACAAAAAGCAATTATTTTCTTGAACTAGAAGTTCCCTCCTTGTTATATTTGTTTTTATCTGATTAGTAAAGGAATCAGAATTATACATATTTACATCTAGAGTTTTTTTTAACATCTACAGTCAGAGATTTTTCTTTTTCCCAGATATCCCATAATCCATTTCCTTTGGTTTGTAACAATAGTTGTACGCAAGCGGAGAAGAAAGATCTCTGAAACATCTACTGTCTTTTTATTTTGTGTATGACTATTAAATCCAGATACTTTTGCTCCTAGTATCTGTGATTATGCTCTTATTGTTTAAAAAATTGGAAAAAGCTTCCAGTAACTGGATTTTCTGCAGATTGTGCGGTTTTAAGTGGGCTTATTTGTTGCACTCCATTAAAAATGAAGTGGCTGCTGTCGACTATAGGCATCTGATGTCCTTGTAAATTCAGCAGCACGTTGTAGCTTGCAGTCTCAGGGACTTTTCAATAATGTGCCTTCCATTATTGATACGTTTAAAAAGCATTACTAGAGATGCCTTTATTTAAGATGAGTTGTTAGAAACAATTTATGTTCAGTATTTAAAGGAACCCTACCACTTTCTATTTTGTGTATTTTTCCCATGATGCAACATTTAACAAAAGCTTTGCTTTGAGGCTCTTGTTTATTTAATCTACGTTCTTTAACAGTTAATGAGGTGAAGGAGGGAATGTTTAGAGAAGGCGGCAGGAGGGTATTGTTCACCAGACCGAGGTAAGAGCTGGCAGCTGAATGAGCTATGACAGGAAGCTTAAAATCCTTCTAATCTACCCCGGTGATGTCCTTTGAATACATCCCACACAATAGAATGATTTGAGTCAGTGATTGACCCAAAGACTCCTTTCTATGGCCATTGCCACACAGTGAGGAGCAAGAGCGGTAAAGATACTGTGGGGGTGGGCAGTTTACAAGACAAAATATCACATAATGGATGTGATACAGTCTCTTAACTAAGCAAACAAGAGAAAAACAAGGCACATGTAAGATATCAGCAACATAAAATAAACAAAATAACAATATTTTCATTTTTTGATGGTAGTGGCCCTTTAAATCCCATGAAACTATATATACTCATACAAACATATTTTGTTCTTGTATACCGCCTGAAATTACTCAAAAGTGATTGTTTTGATGAAATGGATAATCGTTCTATAGGAATGTAGTTGGTGGAGTTCCTTTCAAGTTGAATATGATGTTTCTCCATTCAATATAAGCACCAATTAATCTAAAAGTCTGTCCGCTGAGTACTTGGTGGCGTCACAACATCTTTTTACAGTTTCTAGTAGTGGATAGGCCAAAAATTGACAATTAATGTATCCTGACCAGTAACATCATTGAAGTGGTCATGATTTATGGTCTTGTCCTGAATCCATATAGATATGGATCATCAAGCTTTTTTGTAGAACTGTTGAGTTAAATTTTAATGTTCAATTTACATACAAAAATACAGCAGTTCCCATTAGCTTCCTGCTAGCCACATTGGTTACTTTAAGAAACTCTGACATGTAAGATGAGGCTTGTACACGGTGTGCTAGCTCAAGGTTATAAGTCCTCACAGACACTCATCTACTGTGTACATTTGGCATCCTCCTCAAATGTTGTTTGTTGTGGTTTTTAAATGAGAACATGTGAAATGAGCGCATATATAGTTATATTCATTATTATCACTCCTTTCCATAGCTTTCCACACAAGGTGAAGCAAGTCAAGTGATTGGACCGCTCACAGAAGGACAACGAAGGAATGTTGCAGTAGTAAATTCTCTGTATAGGCTACATCAATCCATCCTAAAGGTAAGAGAGTAAATATGTTGTCCATACTGATTAATTACCTGGAAAGTTAAGGCTTAATTAGATTAATGTTGGATAACTGTTAACATTCTTTACCTGATATTTTCAGAATTCTCCAATATATTTTACACCTCGTGGTACAAATGGGTAAATTATAGTTAAATAAGGGAAAAGAATAGATAGAGCAACAGTTTTTAAAGAAACAGTGGTTTAATAATTGTCTGTTAAATACCTTAGATTAGACTTTTTCATAGTGAATGTTTATATCAAAATTAATTGTAACAGATCTCCGTACCCTAACTGGGTCACATCTGTTAATCCTGTTCCCTTGTCGGAGCCCCGTTCTCCCACCAGCAGTAACAGATAAGCTTAGACAATAATAATTTTCACAAATATAACAAATACCCTGTACCCTTGTAGGCACCGGGTGACTTGGACATAGGAGAGGACTGGGGAATAAAATTATATGTCACCCCCCCCCCCCGAACCCATAGTCTCATATCTCCCAGCAGTAATGCCAAGTCCAGGTACCCCCAGTTCAGAGTGATGTCCCTCACATGAATGTTGGTAGCAATTGGACTGGACTAACATAAGAGCTCTTGGAGCTGCAACTCCAGCACCATGTTCAATGATAGATCCAAAGAAAAGCTAATTATTATGCCTCAAATTGCCTCCAACTTGGAGAACACTTATGCCATGGGTGGGGGAAAGGGGTGGGGTCAATGGTGCAGTAGAAATGTGACAAGTATCAGCCAAAGGCCCATTACAATGTTTATCTCCAGGCCCATAAAGCTCTTAATTCAGCACTGGGTCAGTACATTTTCAGGACTAAGCTGCTTTATTAATATTGTCCTCATTCATTCAGTGTAGCTGCTTTTCCAGGCATCAGATATTGTAGATGAACAGTTACTAGTCTTTGCCTGAACAGATGGGAACATGTCTTTACTGCAGGATTTTTTTATCCCATATCCTCACGGGAGAATTTTTACACGGATACCGCCTCAGTGGAGAAAGATGGAATTTTGCCATCAGGTTGACCGTTAGACTTGGCTGACCGTTATACAGTGCATTTTTAATCTGATGGATCTATCAATGCTTTGCTCTTGGAAGGAAAATGTTTATTAACCTCTACCATTACAGGAAGATTAGGTGGCATATTTTAATATTTATTATGGATGTGTATATATTTTCACACGCACAACTGATATATCCCTTCATAGTCACCAATATGTTCTATTCCGTTGCTTTTTTTTTTTTTTTTTTTTGCTTGCTTGCAAAAGTGATCTTCTGTTCATCTTAACTTGAACGATCCTATCCTGCTTGTGGTTTTAGCACGCCAATTTTTTAAATCCACTATGGGTAACAAATTGTGGCATCCTGTAGTAATAGCCATTCAGACTATTTTCCTTCAAATAATTTTATGATCTTCAGGGCGACTAGTTTGCTTTTCTTTCTATTTCTTTATGTTATACAACCTTTTTCACTCATAGATCAGGTCAGGAAAACATGTAAAGCAGGGATCACAACAATGATGTTGGTTTCCTACAATTCCCGTAATTATTTGAATGCTTTACATTGCCAGAGATTCATAGGTGTTGTAGTTCAGAAGAAACATCTGGGGGGCAGAATTTGAAATCCCTGAAATAGAGGATTCAAGAGGTTTGTTTTCTTTGTTTTTTTTAATGCCTAGAATATACAGCATTATAGCAAGACCGTGAGAACAACCAAGATTAAGTAAGATGAGGAGGAGCCAATGTGGACCCTATGGGCTGTGTCATCTAGTGCTGTCTTCAGTAAACTGTGGATAGTGTGAAATTCAAACTCGTACAGGAAAAAAAACCAATATTGTACAGGTAGTATGTAGAGATGGAAGGTGAGGGATAGTGGAAGATGAGTGGCTAGGAATATCTTCGAGGTTGATGTTATGCCTCCACATGAGATGACACTTCTGCCAAATTCAGTTATTGCAGTTTCCTGAGGCAAAGGTTTATATTTATGTACTAATAGTCCTGGTTATGTGTGTCACGGATCCTGGCTGTAGTGGCCTATGTTACCCGGAGTTTCTGCTTCTATGTCCAAGTCACTCTGTGCCTGTAAGGGTGCAGTGTGTCTGTGTTATGTCAGTGTTATTATCTTTATTGTTAATGGTTATGTGTTGATTATGTATTGATTAGATCATTACAGTGTGTGTCACTACAGCCCCTTCCAACCTCCAGGATCTAGCTTAAACTACTTCTCCATGCCCCCCCTGCTTTAGCCTTTAATTTGACAGGGTGGGAGAATCTTTAGTATGGAAACGCTGGGGTGTGTTTTCCATTGTTCTCTGTGCATCCCCCTTTGTGCGCTTTTACAGCTGTAAACCCTGAATAAAATGAATCCCCTGTTTCATTTTCACCTTGCAAGGAGCTCCAGCTATTGACTGGTTGGGTTTTGGGCCAGAATCCGTACTTCGGGATACCGACGTCGAGGGGGGCTTTATGCACAAGAATACCCATCCTGGGTACGGATACCTACGTTACAATGTGTGTAACTCTTCATGAGTGGCTGTATTACGACACCTCCCATACTCTGTCAGAAAATGTCTGCTACAGAGCATAATCTAATATCACTGCTGTTGTTGATCACCCCATGGCTAATTGATACATAGGGCCCTATTCGGTGTTAAATGTCAGACGCTAATGGAAAATCAGAGTGTCAGCCTTTTTTCATTAGCATCTGTCATTCAACACCCAAATTACGACCAAGCCGCTTTGTCAGCTGCTTGAGTTGTAATATTTTGTGGGTATTAAATGATAACGGCAGCGGTGCTGAGCACCAAGCAGATATCAGCTCCAGGAGTCCATAGAGACAGATGAAAGCTTGCACGAATGATATTCGGCCAGGATAGCAGAAGGATACATGAAGGACCGCTGGTGAACTATTTGTTCCCAGTGTTCATCTGCTTGCAGAGCAAGGAAACGGTTAATCACTCCATGCTCTTTACACTTACCAAGGGATCTGAGGTGAGTATGGGATTGTTGGGTGATTGTGCAGAAGTTCAAACACTTAACACAAACCTTTGGAAGACCTTCTTTTCAGAATAACGTCAGGCACAGATGGAGAACCAGCTCGTAGGAATAGCTTGTTTTTCAACTGTATGGGGCACATTAATATCTCCCAAAGTATAGGAGACATCAATGTACAATAACCAGGTGCAACATCCGGGCATCCGTCCCGGTTAGAATATGCCGTTCTGAAAATAAGCACTGCATTTGAGCAGACATGCTGTACGGCTCAAGCTCTGTGCTTAACGGCAACATGGGAATAGGCCCCCTAGTCTTTTATCTTTTTAACTAATCCAAAGACTCATGTTATTACAGTTTTTCTTAATTTAAAAGTCTGATTTTAGGATTGCTAACTTTCCTTCAAGCCAATCCCCGAAACCCTCAAATGTCGCACGGCATATTTTTTTATGTAGAGTAGGCACAATTTGCCTAATGAAGGATGTCGGAGGCTCCCTCTGATAGCACTCGCACAGCTGGGTCAGTATCCAGTCACACATGCTGTCCTCTGCACGGCGGGACAAGAAGGGAGTATAGATTCTTTAAGTGATTTTGCAAATTCACTTCATATCGAGTTCTCAGAGGCATTTTTTTAATACGGATTCCAAATGAGAATCATGAGCAAGAAGCTTGACATGGACTTCTTCTCGGTTGAAATGTTTGCTTGTCCACTTGGATGGAATAAAGCTTTCTTAATCCTGGAGGTGGGTGATCACCACTTGCTTTCAAGGACTTGAACCACAGACCCAAATACTGCCAATGTGCGGTATCCTGATTTGTTTTTCATACTGACGGAGACACCGGCAGACACTGATAAAGACACTGCCAGAGTCACAAACACAGATACACTTAGACTCTCAAGTACATATAGGTATACACTCATACACACAGGCACAGATTCTCACACTCGCAGGTGTACACTCACACAGGCTCACACTGGTATACACTCCCTGTTATTCAGTCTGTATCTTGTGTCCTGGTGGGAGGGGGGCTGAAACCTGAACGCATGATTACATTCCCAAACTGTCTGGGTGAAAACCGGACAGGTGGCAACCCTATCCGACACACCTGTTACTCCTGTGTATGCTGGTTCTTTGTCTCTGCAAACAAAACTTAAATGGCTGAAATTATATCCACAGATTTAACCATTTGACTGCTGTTTTTGTGAATCAAAGGATAATAAAAATACAGCAAGGCTAGCTATTAACCCTTGCTCACCCCCACACACACTTTTTTTATTTTGTAGAATGTCAATCAATTGTATCCAGCACAACAGTCTCCATCGACAGCTCTTCTGGCAGTGGCACCAGGACATCTAGCTGCACAATGTAGTTAGAGGCCAGGTTGTTAACATTCAGCACACACATGCATCAAATCAGGTCTCTCAGTGCAGAGGCATTATGAGCCACTTGGTTGCAGAAGAGCTGTCAGGAGACAGCAGTGGTGGATACAAGTGAATTGTGGCACACTACACTATTACGCTTGCCAGGTCTGCCGTGTTTTCCTGGACACACATAATTTCTTCATGCTGATGGGATGTACATGAGAAATGCCACCCTGCAGCATGTAGAATCTATACGCTGCAGGTAAGAAATCGATAGGGATTCCCAGGTGACCTGCCTTGATTTCCTTCTTGTAGCATATGAGTTATGCATGTTGAAGGGGGCAGCACTTTTCCCTGTGCTTCCCCTCAGCATGGAATGGTAAAAACATGGCTGACCTGGCAACCCTATACACAATATACAAAAGGTGTGTTGAAAACTATTCAAAGAACAGTATAATCCCATTCTAAAAGCTATTTCTTCTTGCAGTTTAAACACTGTTCACTTTGGCTGGGAAGAAAATCTTTACAGATGACTATAAAAAGCAGACCTCCAGACATTAGTTTCACTACAGCTTCCCTAAACTTGTACTAGTTATAAACACAATATAACACAGACTGCATACAGTTAGTGTTTTTGAGATCCGGACTAGTATTCTAATATCTTGGGCAATCATAGGAATTAACATATTTAGGCATGAGAAAGCCACAGTGTGAGTGTCAGACAATAACAGGCCTCAATCCACAGTGTCATACTACTTGTGTAATAAAAATCTGAATAAATGTTTTGCATTTTTGTATACATTCTCCATAACGCATTTACAGATTACTCTCTTTGACCATTCATGTTGCATTGTCGGGCCAGAATACAGTGAGGCCTCTGCAGTGAAGTCCATCACCTGTCATAATCCTTTATGTTTGGTTGTTTTTCTCCCATTTGCTTGGTCTCATTAACATTTTAAGTAAGTGCAAGAAATGTTTTGGGCTAATAATCCTTTCTGCTTTTGCAGGCTGTTTTTTTAGAAAATATTGAATGATCACTTTAAAATAATGTATCTTGTATTCCGAGCATCCTAGATGAAAGAAATAAAAACTGAAAGCTAGAGGTGAAAGCTTTTATAGTGTAACAAAAACTCCACAGTGTGACAACTCTAAGGGCATGTTGCAACCATTTAAATATGTTCACAGTTTAATAGCAGATATGAAGAAGACTTCTATCAACTGATAGGAAACAGGTGTGCAAATGGGGTGTCCCTATTGTGTGTGTGCACTATTCTGTGTGTCCCCACCCCCACCTTATACATATTTTTTAGATGTTCTCTGTCTCGTTCATGATAAAGAAAATAAAAATTGGACATATATCTGTAAGATGTGATCGTTGCTAAGCAAAACTGCATTTTGTGATCTCTGTTTAATCGATTTCCTTTGCAGAGGGGATTCAGCAGAATTCCTCCTCATTAGAATGAATCACTGCTAGAGAAGATGCTCCCACACATTGTCGAGAGGGAGGATAAAGTCTCTATGACTGATATTTTTCACATTTTGCATCGTCACTTCCATCACAAGTATAATCTTTCCATGGCATTATCTTCCACAGATCTTTTCTCTTATTTATTTATACCAGAACTGCCAAGCAATACCATTCAAAATTGAATAGGACGGCCATGCCACCATCATCACATAAGTGGTCTTGGTGGCAGGAATCTGAACTCTTTCATCTGTCACTGGCCACTGGGACATCTCTTCTTCAAGACTGTCGATCAGCAACTCATTGATCAGCCTTCCGGTAGAAGTACTATAAGCAACATCACAGTGAAGTTGTTTCAGAAAGCATATATGAGCATTCTACCAGATTACTTGTTATGCTTCTGCAAGGAGTGTTCATCTACTTGCTGTAAATAGATGGCCAGTCGCCAGAATGGGTGGGGTGCACAAAAAAAAACATCTAGGGTCAGCAGATTTGGGGTAATTGGTGAAGTCATTTTAGGCTGGGGTCAGACGAGCGTTTTTAAGAGCGGAAGGAACATCCGTGAGAATGGACTTTCCTTCCACTCTGACGCCCGTCTGGCCGCCTCACTTAGTGCAGTTAGTGCGCTCAGCGCTGCAAGGCTCGATCCTCCTATGGAGGATCACGCTTTTCAGCCCCGTCAACGTGCGTCCTAGCGCTTTGTTGGGGAGGCTTGCTGCAGGGATGCAGCATGGCTGCTGTTGTATGCGCAATTTGTGCGCACGCATTAGGGTGTGGTCGGCCCCGTCACAGCGTCACAATGCTGCGACGGACACCAGAAGCCATGTCAGTACGGGCGCACATAGTGCGCCCGTCTGACCCCAGCCTAAGAATTCTCAGATGTGGCCTAATCCCTGGCAATATTTCATAAAATACAAGTTTCCCTCTTTGACCATCTGACATTCGGTTGTACGCATTTTGTATTACTATCTATTATTTTCTATACCCAGGTGTCTCTTCCCCTGTTTGAATGTCACTCTGAGCCAGCTGTGTTTTAGCAAGAATTGTGAGTTTAGACATGTCCCTTATAGTGCTATAATTCAACTTTCCATTATGGAATTTCTCTACAAGATCCAATTTTGAATTGATATTTACGGTATGCCAAGACTTGTCCCTGTTGTAACAGGCAAATGCTGTGATGTTTTCCACAACCGTGTTTATATTCTTACTTAATTGGTTGACTTGTATAAAACCAGTCACTTCCGTATAAGTAAGTTGTAGTTTATTAATCGGTGTAGAACCGTTTCCTCACAGAGCTGCCTCATAACACTGCTCTGCTTCAGCCGCCATTTTACATCTACCAGAACATTCCCCCCCAACTGACAACAGGAAGTAAAAAATCCCCTCAGAGCAGAACAGGAAGTAGGAAGGCAGAAGAAAAGCAATGCAACATTCACAACCAACAACAGTTGATACCTCACAATACACACACACTCTATATTCTTACACAGTCTAACAGCCCATACATCACATCTCCTTCCCTTCTCAACAAAAAAAAACCTTTTTCTTAAAATAATGAAAATAAAGAAAATGGGTAAAAGTCAGCAACAATAAATGAACTGTAACATGTCTTCTCAATCTGTATCATTGTGTCCATCATCTTCCAGATCCCCAATCTTTTGTTCAGGTCTTCTCCTACTCGAATACCATTTACGTCTTCTTACTAAAGAGTTTCTCTTACTATAGTCCCTTAACGGATCTTGCGGTTGTCAGCGGCTTGTGGCCCTTCTCACCCTTGTGGAATGGCGATTATTTCCTTGTCCAAGGCCTGTATGTTCACCCGTACTGTCCTGGAACTTCTTGTTCTCGAGTTTCGTTGGGCATCACCTCCAAATGTGTTCCTTTGTTATCTTGACGACTATTTCTATCCTGAGCCTTGGGAGCAGGGATACTGCAGACGTCAGAAGAGTCATCATGCCAAACTCCATGCCAGATATCTGTGTCTGGTTCCAGGGATGACTCCGACGGCTTTGATAAGTCATCTATTGTACGTGGTCGAAGTTGATTTGTATGTCTCCTTATGCAAAATCCATCTGAGGTGACAACTTCATAGTGTGCTGAGCCCAGAACTTCCTTTATCACTGCTGATTTCCAATGATTGGCCTGATTATACACGCATATCCAAACAGAATCCCCTTTCTGATAACGACCTGCTTTTCCACCTTGCATCTTTGGTTGTTGCTGGATGACCCTATGATGAATCTCAGGTTTTAGAAGATCCAACTTTGTCCTGAGTACTCGGCCTAACATAAGGCAGGCTGGAGGTTGTCCAGTGGTTGGATGAGGTGTGTTCCTATACTGTAGGAGGAAATCAGACAGATGTTGCTCAGACCTCTTTCCCTCTGCTCTTAAGCTCCTCAGAAAACCTTTGAGTGTTTGAACAAAACGTTCTGCTTGACCATTAGTCGCAGGATAATACGGTGCCGTACGATGATGACGAATACAATTTTTTTTCAAGGAAAGCTTTAAATTGCTCAGAAACAAGCTGTGGGCCGTTATCTGAAACAAGCTCTCTGGGTAGGCCAAACGTTGCAAATAGTTTCTGTAATGCCTTTATAGTAGCATCTGCAGTGGTCTGTGACAAGAATATAACTTCGGGCCATTTAGAATATGCATCCACCACAATCAGATACATTTTATTTTCCACTGGTCCAGCAAAGTCTATGTGAATTCTCTGCCAAGGTGATAGAGGCCAGGTCCAAGGTTGTACTCTACCATGTGGTAAGTCACGTTGTGCTTGGGCACATCCAATGCAACCTGAAACATAGCGGGCAATATCTTCATCAAGGGTTGTCCACCACACGTGACCTCTTGCCTTCTGCTTCATGCGGACTATGCCTGGATGACCTTCATGCAGAATTTCAAGAATTTGTTGTTGTAACTCAAAAGGAATAACAACCCTTTCTCCCCAGATTACACAACCATCTCAAATCGATAACTCCCGAGCCCTTGTTTGGAATGACTTGAGTTGTTCTGGAGTCTTTAGTGGCCAACCTTTCTGTACATAAGCAAGTATTTCCCTCAGCACAGAGTTCTTGTTTGTCTCCTGTTCAATTTCTTTAGCTGTTATCACGTCACAAAAGTATATTCTAGATCTTTCTGTGGTAGGTAATTGTGAATCCAATTTCAGTGGAAGCCTAGAGAAGGCATCAGCATTTGCATGTAAGGCATTCGGACGATACTGTATTTGGTATTGATAGGCCCCCAGAGTCAAGGCGTACTGAAGCCTTGCTGCTGTCATAATTGAGATACCTTTCTGTGGGTTAAAAATTGTCAATAAGGGCTTATGGTCCGTAAGCAGTGTGAATGGTCGACCATATATATAAAGATGGAATTTCTTTACTGCCCATACAATTGCCAGAGCCTCTTTATCGATTTGAGAATATTTTTTTTCTGCAGCTGTGAGTGGTCTAGAAGCGAAAGCAGGCATGGAATGAGATAGAACTGCCCCCAGTCCATAAGGTGATGCATCACAAGCAATGGAAACTGGCTTTTCCAAGTCATAATGTCCTAGAAGACGTGAACTACGAACCAGCTCTTTTGACTGTCATCTAACAGACACTGTGTTCCACGAATACCAGCCAACACTTTGTCCATTGTTCGTTGCCAGACAGCTGGGGCAGGTGCAATGCCAAAAACCATGCGATTATACCTGAATAGCCCCCGATGGGTATTAATGGTAAGAAGTTTTCGAGAATCTGAATGTACAGGTAACTGTAGGTATGCATTTCTTAAGTCAATTTTGGTGAATTGCTGACCACCAGCCAGTGATGCAAAAAAATATCATCTACCCTAGGAATGGGATATTGATCTATTTTAAGCTGCGTGTTAAGAGCCATGCGGAAATCCCCACAAATCCATATTTCGCCACTACTTTTCCTCACTGGAACAATGGGCGATGCCCACTCACTGTTGTGAACTCTTGAGATGATAGTCAGCTCCTCTAATCTCTGTAACTCCGCTTCCACTCCTGCTCTTACAGCAAATGGCACACTTCTTGCCTTAAAAAAATCTTGGTGTTGCTCCTTCCTTAAATTCCAAGGAAACTTGTTGTCCTTTTACAGTCCCCAACTGGCCATCAAACACCGGTGCATATTTCTCTTGTAACTCCTTAATCCAGTCAAGTCTAGTCTGTTTTTCATTTAACACATGACATGGATATTTCTGAATTTCAGGCATTCCAAGAGCCTTTATCCATTCCCTGCCAAACAATGGAGGTCCTCCATTCTGCAAAACATAAAGATAGATCTTTCTTTCTCCTATTCACTGTAACCGCGACAGTCGCACATCCCAGTGGCTTTAACCGCTCAATAGAATATGTTTGCAGTCGCACTGGTTTCTGAAGTATTGGCCTACGTATGTTAAGGCGTTTCCAGTCTCCAAGAAATCACAGATACAGCTGCACCTGTATCCAAATCCATAGTGCGTTCCTTGCCATTAACAACAACCTGAACTGTTAATGCAGCCAAACTACTGCCCAGCTTATATGTTCTTAAATTTTGTATAGGGGATTGTACATCTGAATCGTCATCAGACTCCTGAATTTGCACTCTGTAGGCATCTTTTGCTTTGTCTCTCATACGAATTCTGGCCCTCTCTTGTGTGGATCTGCAGACTCTCTGTATATGGCCCATTTTCCCACACGCATGACACCTGGCATCCTGGCGACTGTAGGAACAATATTTAGGGGGGCACAGAGGATACCGCAGTCAAAACTGGGGAGCACTAATAATTTTCGCCACTAAATCGTACCACTGAATAAAACTAAGCACCCTATCACCTGGTGTGAGCTAAAATGCCATCACTAAAGGAAAAATTTTGCACGAGTCGTTAAAACGTAGTGCCTGACGACCTACTAACAGATCCCTTGTCCGCGGTAGTCCATGAACAAGGTCGTTTAGCGCACGCTAGGGAAACTAATGCGGTTGTGTACAGGATAGAACTGTTTTTTTTTTCCACTGCAGAGTGCCGGGCCCGGGCCATACCTATCCGCTGCCCTCACAAGCTTGAATATGAACACATCCAGTGAATAACCTCTCACCCCCTGCATTATTAAAATCCTCCACGGTGGTCGTATCATCCATGTTTTGATGCACACCTATATTAAGGCTGATGGGCGTTGCATGATAAATGCCACCCAGCAGCATGTAAAATCCTTACACTGCATAGATCCAAAAGGAAGGCCAGGTAAGCAACACAAATTTCCCTGTAGCAGCATATAAATAATACATGTTTCAGGGCAAGACTTATTCACGTGTCCCTTTAAACCACATGGTCACCCTAATAATCGCTAACATACTGTGAATAACCCCCAGCATAAAATGTTTAAAATTAGGATATATGTGGATAAAGGATACATTTATAATAGTCCACTGCAACAGCAACAACATTGCTGACCAGATCCATTACTATGGTGTATGGGGCTATGAGGATACCAGTGCTGCGTTCCTTTCAATTGCCTGTTGCCTGTTAATTTTGGGCGAGGACCTGTTTTTTTCTGTATTCTTGGAGTTAGCACCAGGGTTGAGCAGTAGGTAAAATGTTGCAATTAGCGCCCCTCAACTTGCTGGCCGGCTTCTCTGGGTGTTAGAGGCTCCTCAGGGTTTCATACGTTCTGGCTCCTATAGCTGTTAGAAAAACAGCAACCTGTTTGGCATCAGGAATATCATTAGCTGCAAAATATTGTTCAAGTCTTTCAACCCAGGAAACCCAAGAATCTGCCTTAGGATCAAAGTCTTTTATAGAGCCAATGCTTGTCATGTCAGTGAGTTCTACAGCCTCGTCGCCACTGTGATGTTTTCCACAACCATGTTTATATTCTTACTTAATTGGTTGACTTGTATAAAATCCATCACTTACTTCCGTATAAGCAAGTTGTAGTTTATTAATCGGTATAGAACAGTTTCCTCACAGAGTTGCCTCATAACACTGCTCTGCTTCAGCCGCCATTTTACATCTACCAGAACATCCCCCCCCCAACTGACAACAGGAAGTGAGAAATCCCCTCAGAACAGGAAGTAGGAAGGCAGAAGAAAAGCAATGCATCATTCACAACCAACAACAGTCGATACCTCACAATACACACACACTATATATTCTTACACAGTCTAACAACCCATACATCACAAATGCTAATACCAAGCTGGAGTTTGCCTTTGTGTTTGTATGCACTGTTAGGGTTGCCACCATTCCTTCAAGCCAAATCCGAACACTCTGGTGTCACGCGGCATATTTTAATGTCCTGTATACACATTGCGTATGAAGTACGACAGATGTCTCCCTCTGATGGTGCTTGTGTGGCTGGGTCAGTATGCAGTCACACGAGCGTTGTCGGTTGTATTGTGTCTCAGTGTTCTTATGCAAGTGAGAACAGGAGGCTACAGATTGTGCTGTCCTCTGCACTGTATGACAAGAGGGGAGCATAGATTCTTTTAGAATGAGCGTTTTGCAAAATTACTGTATACCAGGCTCTCACAACCAGTATTTTAAACACTGGATTAAGGTGAGAATAATGAGCGACATTAATAAAAATAATATATATTTAAAAAAAAAAAACTTTTTATTCTGCTGCCTGCAAAAACCCATCCTCATCCTACCTACACTTACTATACAGACCCCTAGGCAACCTACACTTGCCAATATTAAAGCCCCCTCACCCCTGGTGTATGGGGGGGCATGCAGAGATGTTTATGCACAAAAAGCAGTTTTGCACAATATTCCCCACCAGCACGGCTGCGCAAACCAGAAGTATCCAGCCCACTTCAGGGGAGCTGTAGTTATTCCTTCTCTGCCATGAATGGGAGATGCAGCTCACGCTGGGGAAGTGCACAGCACACAGTCCAGGTTGAATCATGTGTCTGGGTGGCAGCTGCCCTGAAACCCGAACACATGACTCAAAACCCGAACTGTCTGGGTGAAACCCGTACAGGTGGCAACCCTATGCACTGTTCTAGTAATGTAAAGTACAAGACAAGTTGTGCAATGATTTTCATTTCTTGGATTTCATTGATATATAGTTTGAATGTTTTATTGTGTTGTTTGGGATTATTTTGTTCAGGGTCTATCCCCCAATGCCCTTGTTTTGACACACCGTTAATTTTTCAGAAACTCTCACATCTTTGGTTCTAGTTGCACTTTACAATTATTATAATGTGGTTGTTTTTTTTCTTTTAGGCTGGGGTCAGACGAGCGTGATTTCTACGGACTGTACGTCCGTGCACATGGACGTACGTCAGTACGGAAGACACAGTAGTGGCCACACAGTCCGTTTATTCACTGACGTATATTTTGACGGATATAGGAGGGAAAATAAATTAAAAAGCAAAACTATTTTGTCCGTGAAAAATGCTGGACGTATAAATGCAGTCCGTCTGACCACGTTCCATCACTCACACACAAAGCTATGCAGACGTTGTGGACGCAGCGCACTTTGTGCGGCCGTTCTAGGGGATGTACGTTCTTGCCTGCCTTGCGTCCGTGGGCCGCGGCCGTTGTGCGTCCGCAGTTCAGTGCGGACGTACTTCATGTGTCAGGCTCCAATGGGCTTTCTGTCATGCTATCACGGACGTACTTTTAGGCGCAATCACGGACGTGAACACTACGCTCGTCTGACCCCAGCCTTAACCTCCCTGGCGGTATTCCCGAGTGTGGCTCGGAGTTAACTTTCTATGCCGAAAGTGGTAACCTCGAGCCACACTCAGGCTGGATACATACCTGTCCCTGCGCTCAAATTAAAGTACATACCCTCAAATTAAAGCTGACAGTCTGCAGTTAAAGCACATTGTGTTTGTTTCATTCCAACTCCATTGTGGTGATCTATAGAGCCAAAGATGTTAGAATTGTGTCGATGTCCCAATATTTCTGGACCTGACTGTATATAGAGTAAAATATTTTAATATTTTCTTAACATACATGACAAAAGCAAACTACATGTAAGGTATGAGCAACAGAAAATTAAATAATTTCGTTTTTTTAAGTAGTAGTGGCCCTTTTATTATTTTATTTTGAGTTATTTTGATTGTTGAGTAAATCAGGTTGTTTTTCATAAGTTTGGTTGCCTAGCAATGTCACATCATCATTTTGGCATCCTGTTTAGACTTGAACTATTTCATATTTCATATTTTAAATTTATATACATACAAGGCAAGTAGGGATGCACCGATACCACTTTTTTAAGACCGAGTACGAGTACCGATACTTTTTAAACCGTACTCACCGATACCGAGTACCAATACTTTTATTTTATGTCATGTGACCGCTTTCCAATAAGAACAGACCTCATATAAAAATACCCCCAGCTCACATGTATATATCCCCCGAGATATATATATATATATACAGAATGCCCCAAGCTCACATGGATTTGCCCCCAGCTCACATGGATTTGCCCCCAGCTCTCATGGATATGCTTCCAGCTCGCATGGATATGCCCCCAGCTCTCATGGATATGCCCCCAGCTCGCATGGATTTGCCCCCAGCTCTCACGGATTTGCCCCCAGCTCTCACGGATTTGCCCCCAGCTCTCACGGATTTGCCCCCAGCTCTCACGGATTTGCCCCCAGCTCTCACGGATTTGCCCCAGCTCTCACGGATATGCCCCCATCGAACGCTGGCCACGTGCATGAAAAGCTGCCGGAGGGGAACGCTGGCAGCGTGCTTTTTATGCAAGCCGGCCCAGCGCTGGCTTCCGGTATCGGGGGGTGTATCGGGCCATTTGCACGAGTACGAAGTACTCGTGCAAACAGCAGTATCGTATCGGTGCATCCCTAAAGGCAAGTATTCCTGCAAAAGCATAACTTTGGGTGCTGCTTCTTTTGTATATAACTCTCCCTGTGTGTACCTGCAATTGAGCTTGTTCTAACCGGCTGGGTGGAGTAGAGGTAACATCACTGCTCTGTGTGGAGAGAGCCTGTGGAGTCATGGGTTCGATCCCGACGAGCACCTCTCCAGTAAGTGTCCTTGGGCAAGACACCTAACGGTACATACTCACCACCCAGGACATACTTGTAAACGAGAGAATTGTATCCTTCCTGGTATAATTCTTTCTCAAAAAAAAGTGGTGTGTGTGTGTGTGTACACACATGCCTCTTTGCACAAAGCATGACAGAATTATAGAATATATATATATATATACAGGGCCGCCATCAGGGCATTACGCCCCATGCTGCCGTAAGGGGCCGGGCCGCCGGGGGGGTCCCGGGCCCCCGTCGGCAGCGACGTAGCCCTTTTACATCTCCAGTATCGGACTCGATGAGTCCGAATC
Source organism: Leptobrachium leishanense (assembly GCA_009667805.1). NCBI lineage: Eukaryota > Metazoa > Chordata > Amphibia > Anura > Megophryidae > Leptobrachium > Leptobrachium leishanense. The sequence continues at coordinate 197,536,841 of CM019065.1, read as the reverse complement.
CGGAGCTATGTCTCTGCTGCCGGAGCCGGAGGAGACGCTGTGTCTCCTCCGGCTCCTGGCAGCTTCACTGGCTGGCTGGGCAGGGCCAAGCACGTTGCTTTGGCTCCGCCCCCTCCACTCAGTGAAGCTGCGCACCTGAGATGGAGGGCCAGGGTTGAAGAGCAGAAGATAGAAGATATAAGAAAAGAAGAGCTGAAGGAAGGAAGACAGCGGAGTGGTGAGCCAGGGCCCAGCCTAGACCCAGGGCCCAGACCCCAAGGCCAAGACCCAGAGACCAGACCCCAAGACCCAGGGTCCAGCCTAGACCCCAGACCCCAAGGCCCAGCCCCAGGGACCAGACCCCAAGGCCCAGCCCCAGGGACCAGACCCCAGGCCAGACTCAGGGTCCAGACCCCAAGGTCCAGGGCCCAGGCCACCCCAAGGCCCAGAGCACAGACCCCAAGGCCCAAACCAGACCCAGGAACCAGGCCCAGACCCAAAGGCCATCATATACAGCCCGTTACTGTGAGATTTATTGCTGTGGATTCTGTCATACGTTCATACACACTGCACATTACTGGGAGTTTTATTGCTGTGGTGCTATGTTATGTCCTTTTTTTTTTTGAAGGGGGAGAAAAGCTGTTAGAGGTTGAGGGAGTGCTGGGGGTGGGCCCATCGTGAGGTTTAGTAAGGGGCCCCATCATTTCTGATGGCTGCCCTGTATAAATATATATCTATCATGAAATCTACAATGCAATCCACTTCTAAGGGACCAATGATGGAGGTTTGGTAACAAATTATGACCCATCTCTTCAGGCATGTTGTACACTGATGTTGTGGCGGTCTTGAACATCTTATGCTTATAATGTTTGACTAAATCTCCATCATTGTTCCCCTAGATAGGTGGTTTTAAAATCTCTACGATTATATTTAAGTCAAGTGCACTGTATATGGTTTGTTCTATTTATCACAGTAGCATCCTTATATGTAATTCCTGTCAAGCTCAATGCACCCTTTTACAGTTTTGTGTACACACACACACACACTCACACTTTCTATAGGCTTACAAATTACACCTGAAATGCATAAAGCTGATAAAAGGACCAGTTAAGGGTAAAATTGATAATATTTATTCAGAGTGACCGTGACCTTTCCAATGTACATGGTAAATTAGTGGTTTGGTCATCAGGTTATGTTTTCCATACGTAAAGAGAATCAGTAAAAACTCTATGTACGCACATTGCTTTAGTTGATAAAGCAAGGAAAAATTGTTAAACTGGAATATTTTCAGATTTATAGAGTCCACTGGCACTTTACTAAATTCCTTTGCCTTCAACAGAAGACACATTTAGCTTAATAGGACTCCTCTTGTTATGTCTGAATGTGCTAGAAATTTGGTGATGCTGTCATAATCTGCATCCACGCACTCTGTTAAACATTTACAAGGACAAGTAAAATATTGTAGGGATGGCAGTGAGAGGCAGTTAAAATGTCATTGCAACATTAATGAAAACCAGGAATCTGCTAGCGGTTTCCATTTATCCACAATAGTGTAAGGTTTTTCTTTTTTTGGGGGTGGGGTTGTTGTGGAAGATAACATAGTGACCACATGAGTAAATTGTGTTTAAAATTTCTAGCAAGGTCTTAGGCCGGGGTCAGATGAACGCACTATGTGCGCATGTACTGACGTGCCTCCCAGCGTCCATCACAGTGTTGTGACGCTTCGGCGGGATTGGCCACACGCTGTAGCGCACGCATGCTACAGCGGACGTACTGCTGATGTGCTGAAAGCTCCCCGTCGAAGCGCTACGACGCGCGTTCGATGGGGCTGCAAAGCGTTATCCTCCATAGGAGGATAGAGTCTTGAAGCACAGAACACACTAACTGCACTCAGCAAGGTGGCCAGATGGGTGTCGGAGTGGAAGGAACGTCCACTCTCACGGACATTCCTTCCACTCTTAAAAACGCTCGTCTGACTCCAGCCTTAATGCCTTCATAGCTCACATAATCAAGCATACAATAGAAATGATGGGATAGGGCCTATACCATTAAATGTGTTTTCAATTAATGACAGATATAAAGGAAGCTTTGCTCACTATACCTAGAGGGTTATCAATTATGGAGTTAATGTCACTTGGAGATGTAGAGCAATTGAAAGCACTTCCTAGGCGGGAACACAAGGTTTGAAGACCAGTCACAAATGCCTTGATTCATAGCTTTGGACCCCAAACTCCTCCCTCAGATAGCCTCAACGCAGCCCACAGCAAGCCCCATGCACACCATCGAGTGGATAGAAAAAGTCTAAATACCCCTGATAAAACGTCAGGTTTCTGTGATGTAAAAAAATGAGACAAAGCTAAATCATTTCAGAACTTTTTCCACCTTTAATGTGACCTATAAACTGTACAACTCAATTGAAAAACAAACTGAAATCTTTTAGGTGGAAGGAGAAAAAATAAAAAAACTGAAATCATATGGTTGCATAAGTGTACACACCATTACACTAATACTTTAATGAAGCACCTTTTGATTTTATTCCAGCACTCAGTCTTTTTGGGTAGGAGTCTATCAGCATGACACATCTTGACTTGGCAATATTTACCCACTCTTTGCAAAAACACTTCAAATCTGACAGACAAGGCATTTTCCCATTGGCATTGTGAATTGCTCTGCGGAGCAAATTTAAAAGAAGAACAATGCGGTCGTATATAGTGTGCCACCGTCTTGGAACGGTTTTCATTAAAATTCATATAGGTTAAGACATTGATTTTCATACCTATTCGAACCAGGATGTGGTTAGATGTGTGTTTAGTTTGTACAGTACATGCCTTTATCTTATGTATTGATGACCAAATCATTTGCAGTGAATGGACCCGATCATATTGCAGGATTTGGATATAAAAAAAAGAGAGAAAAGGGGAAAAAGGCTGGTAAAGTATGAAAAGGTACAGGATGGAACATACAGTACATGTGTACAGGGTGTGTACCAGATGTGCCCAGGATTACCCTGATGTACGATTAATTGTCTACCTCTTCCTTCACCTTTTAGATGCAGCATCTTGCTTATTCAAGATAACGAGAATGCATAAATTACAGTATTTATGTATACATTGATAACAAATGTGGGCTGAATATTGTAATTATAACCTTGTACTTAATGGATGTCCCTTGGGTGCACACACACTAATAAAATAGGCTGCACACACTAGTTAAGAGTGGAACAGAGATTCATTATATAAGGGCTTGCGAAAGGTAATTAGCTGAGGTATGATCATAAAGGGAAAACCATAATGCATTCTTATCTATTACTAATGCATTTCTCTCCCCTGCGTAATAACATACACACTAATGGTATTTATTAACTAGACTAAAGGTCAGGTCAAAATTTGATTTTTCTGTAATTTTGGTTTTATCTTCCCAAATTTCTCTCTTCTTTTGAATGGTTGTTTGCGATAGGATGACTAACAGGAGCCTCATTCACTTGATTTGTCCTAAAGGAACCAGTCCGTTTGCTTGGTTATTACCTTTATAGTATAGTATTCCATAGTGGTCCATTGTAGCATTATTATTTCTCCCTCATGGAAACAAGCTAAACTATTTCTTCAAATAAAGCATTTATTATTCAGTAATGCAATGATTAATCACCTTTCGAAAATGTCTTGTTCTTTTTGGATAGTAACGCAGCATTTGGCTTATCTTTCGGTCACTAGAGGTTGTTATAGAATTGCCAGCGCTTCGGGTATGCCTGACAATTATGTCTTGATCTCTGTATGCTAAAGTGTGTATGATTAAGAAGGGCATGACCTCCGTCTGCACCAAAAGTAAATCAAATTATTCAGCTTTTAGTAGTTGGATGTTGAGGTTGCGCTGAGCAGAATGTAATTATTCTGCTGATCTAATTTGGAATGAAGTCAGTAAATTCAAGGTACACGAGTCTTCTGATCAATGGAGTTCAACTACATTTTGCATCTTCAGTATAAATGAATGTTGTCAGAAGATGAGTATCTGCAAAGCTCATAGCTAGGGCTACAGTTAATATTCTTTATTGGTAAATAGAATTCTGTTCTATTAATGTGATTTAAATTAGGCAGTGCTCAGCAACTGAAGGGCAAGACATGTACTGAAGAAATATACTCAGGCCAACCTGGTGAACTGGCCACTCTATCTATAGACACTGCAAGGAGACCGTATATTTGCAGTTTGTACTTATATTTAGAAAAGCATTCTAAATTCTGATATAGGACCATATTGGTTAACATAAGTGTGCCTTATCCACAGCGTATTGATGCGGCTGATGCAGAGTATTGATGCGGCTGATGCAGAGTATTGATGCGGCTGATGCAGAGTATCGATGCGGCTGATGCAGAGTATCGATGCGGCTGATGCAGAGTAGTATCGATGGGGCTGATGCAGAGTAGTATCGATGGGGCTGATGCAGAGTAGTATCGATGGGGCTGATGCAGAGTAGTATCGATGGGGCTGATGCAGAGTAGTATCGATGGGGCTGATGCAGAGTAGTATCGATGGGGCTGATGCAGAGTAGTATCGATGGGGCTGATGCAGAGTAGTATCGATGGGGCTGATGCAGAGTAGTATCGATGGGGCTGATGCAGAGTAGTATCGATGGGGCTGATGCAGAGTAGTATCGATGGGGCTGATGCAGAGTAGTATCGATGGGGCTGATGCAGAGTAGTATCGATGGGGCTGATGCAGAGTAGTATCGATGGGGCTGATGCAGAGTAGTATCGATGGGGCTGATGCAGAGTAGTATCGATGGGGCTGATGCAGAGTAGTATCGATGGGGCTGATGCAGAGTAGTATCGATGGGGCTGATGAATTGTGCAGACTGCAGGACAGGCACACAGTCGGCAGACTTAATGGATTTGTTGCAACCGAACCGGGCAGAATGCAAACCGCTAGTAGATTCCCCTGATCTCCTGGCACGGCAGATATGAACACAATCGAATGCCTTGTGATTAGGACTTAAACCTGATAATGAGCTCAACTGCGGCTAAAAGCAAGATGTGGGTTTGCCAAGGTGGCGGGCAGACCCCCAACCAAGACACGTGCGTTGAAACCTACAACCGCTATACAGCACACCACTTAGGAATCAGCCAATACATTGGTCAAACGAAAAGCCAGGTCGAAAGCGTGAGCAGGATCCGTAGACAGAAACTGGTTGGCAACTAGTTAATCAAAGCACAATAATACAAGCAAAGCGGGAACTAAACTCCACGTCGGGGCACTAAGCAATCTCTCGCGCCCTGCTTTAAACCCGGCGGCTCCTCGTGACCACGCCAGGCCCCGCCCCCTCAGACGCCGATCGGCTATCACGAAGTACTGGTACCCTGCCAACCAGCGACAAAACCATGCCCAGACCCCCCAGGTAGCGCTGTGGGGGCTGAAGACGTAACCGTTATAATCACGTTGAGATCCATTAATCACCTGGATACATAATGTCTAAGTGGTCCAGCTAATTGTTTAACAGGTTATGATCTAGCCATAGTTTCTTAAAATATTTCACATCCCTGCAGACTCCGATGTACCACAAGTTGTGATAATGTATATTTTTTTCTCACCCCACACAATACTCACTTGGGCTGACATACAGAAGCTTAGAATCCTACCGAAAACTACATGCGCATCATGTTACCATACTTGGATTATCATTAGTTTGAGACATGTAACACTTGGCTAATATATTGAAAAATAGGAAAATCCTTTATCTTAAGAAGTAGAATGGATCATAATGTCCTAGGTAAAGTCTGAATGGTGAGAATTTGGTCCTCTGGAGACCTGTAGTTTTTAATGCCTGCATTTGCAAACCGCATACCTTGCGTATAGCTGTCTTTACGTTCTTGGTACCATGTAAATTCTTGTGTAGGGTAGATCACATAAGGCACAGGTTCATAAAATGGAGAATTAACTTTTAATTAATTAAAAAAATATTATACTCTGCACACTGAAAAAATATTCGGGTGCATATCCAACAACCGCAGGACTCCTCCAATGTCCCTACATATAACTCCACATACTGGAGTTTGTAAAATGGAGAATGTCATGGCAGAATGTGGGAAAGCTGAATTTGGTAATAATACAGATTAAGGCAGTAAAGACTTAGACCTTTTACAGGTCCGAATCCATATTGTGCTTGACTATGGCAGAGATATAGGTGTCATTAGTTATCTATCCCAGATTCTTTGAGCTTTCTGGCCATCATTATTTTTTTGCTCATTATACTCTAAAATAAAAAAAAAATTCTGTCCTGTCCACATACCAGCTTTTGTGTCCTCATTGGAGAGCAGTGAATTATGTTTCCGTATGGCATTGATTATATCCCACAGCAAGTTATGATCGTTATCCAGGTTGTGGCGAGATTCCAGATCTCTAAATGAGGCTGATTATCTCAAGAGATCAAACTGTCTTTCTCTGGGAATCCAAATTAACAAATTTCTGTCAAATATACTCTTTACAGCCCTTCTGCTGTTTTTTAGACATAATACATAATTATTTTTAGCCTGGTTGCATCCAGTAACATTTAGCTTTTAATGCACAAATGTTATAGCTTAATATTTAATTGCTCTGCAATATATTAGGTTTTTAATTCCTGTCAGAGGGATCCGATACATGTGTATATTTAAAAATGGGATTTAAAGGGAAATTCTGAGCTCCATAATCACTTGAACTTGGTGAACTGGTAATGGTGCCAGGATTTTTTTTCTTTTATGTTTTTCTCAGTGCAGGGATTCAAATAAGCAATCCCATATTCGCAAAGGCCTGTCTATCACATAGCTTGCACCTTCAAGTTACACCCAAAATTGTCACCATGTTATGCCATTACCTGCATATTCCATAGTAGTGCAATCTAGTTGAAGTCCGTACCACTTGAGTAATATTTCTCTTTGTTCCTGTTTTTGCTTGGGTTTTCTGTTTTTGTTTTTACAATAAGCCTCAAGAAACCTTTAAAAATCTTTTACTGGTCACAGGGAACATAATTATCATCGCTATAAGTCCTGACCTGAAACATACTAAAGATCATATCATCCTTTTCCCAGAAGGCCCAGATCTAATCGATCTTCTTTTTCAGAAAAATAGGTGGGGGTACTCTCACGCCCAGAGAAAAACTGATTATTATGACTATTTTCGTATTCTAATAAACAATAGTTGTAGCTCACTTAAAGAAAGACACTATAAGGCTGGGGTCAGACGAATGCAGTGCGAACGCGCGTGCAGCCGCACTTTATCACGGCTGTAGTAGCAGCAAATGATGGCCAATGACGGCCAATATACGAAGTACGGCCGCACAAAAGTTCAGCCGGGCAACACAAGCGACAAACGAACGCATTTTTTCAAGAACGTGATACCACTAGTACTGACGTACAGAGTGCGCTGCGTCTGCTAGTGGCGTGTGTGCGTGATTAGGAGACGTCAGACGCTGCTAATGTCCAGCCAACATAACGTCCAGACACAGAAAGTGTTTTAGTGATGATCCGTACAAAATTACGGACGCATATGCGCATCGTATGACCACTATCGCGTATTCCGTGGAAAAATACGTCCATTCGTTCGAACGCACTTTTTCACGGACGACGAGAAAAATGCGTTCGTTTGACCCTAGCCTAAAAGGGAAACCTATTTTTTAATACTGTGTTCCTTTAAATGAACTACAACTATTGTTGTAACCCTATGGGTGTATCCACTAAGTGCCTCTGTTGCAAGAAACATCTGTATTGCAGTGCAGTTAGCTGTTGGTTTTTTTGCAATGTTGGCACTGAGTGGATAATCCCCTAGCATTTGTGAGCACCACAGCAATGAAACTCAGTTTTGCTGAGTATGTATGAGCTCCACAGCAATGAAACTCGCAGTAATGCGCAGTGTGTATGAGCACCTCAGGACCCTCACAAACACCCCTCTTGTTTCTCACTATAATTGTAAAGGGTCATCCAGACGTGGACCCCTTGCTTGATGTGCCTAGAGGGGTGTCAGCTATACCCTCCTGACGAGGCCCAAGAAGGCCGAAACGATCGTCGGGGGTTGCTGCACCTCTCGTGCAGGGATGACGTCCTTGGCAATCAGCACTGGCCACCCTTTCTGGGTGAGAGCAGGCTGATTTGCATATGGAAGATTCATCCCTGTAATGGCACAAGCAAGCTTAAACCTTGTTTGTGAGACCTGAGCGGGCACCCACCGTAGAGCAGGCCATTGTGCTGTTGCTCGTTCTCAGGACCCTCACAAACACCCCTCTTGTTTCTCATGAGCACCACAGCAATGCAACTCACAGTAATGCGTAGTGTGTATGAGCTCCACAGCAAGAAAACTCCACTATCCATCAAGTACTGTTTGAATAATATTGAGGGACTCCAATGAGAGTGTGTTTGACCTTGAGAACACTCCCACATAGTGGTAACAGCAGGACCAGGTGAACATACCTGTGTTGCCAGAGCTGATATTTTTAAATGTTATTTTGAAGTGTATTTGGAAGCAGCAGCAGTTTTTTTCATTGTTTAGAGGCCTGCCTGTCACTGAGTCCATGCAGCGCAATGCAGCCAGGATTTAGATTTCCACCTTCTCACCTTCCAGGGTGCACCACACACTGGAACTGCTGGGGAGGCTAGGGGTAAGGCGGCAGTGTAGACGTCTTTTGGCACGCCCTCCTCTTGACATCATCAGAGGAGGACAGACACCAGCAAGGAGGAAGGGACCAGGAGGAGAGAGCGCGCAGGCATCCGTATCCAGCACAGTGGGGGAGTCTGCTCTCTGACCTGGCCGATACAATGCAGCTCGCTGGGCACCAGCTGCATCTTAGAGGAGCAGCAGGGACACAGTGCCAGGCAGATAGTTTAAAAATTTGGATCACTGTCAAGGCAAGTGACCAGGGACTAAAAAAAAATTTACACCCTCTTAGGCGGCCACCTGTACCGCCTTGCAGTGCCATCTCCTCTGATCACACCACTTGCCTGACAATCCGCAGCTCTGGCAGATGTGTGTAAATATGTTTTACATACATGTTTGAACATGTTTACACACATCTACCAGAGCTGGGGCACTGAAGAAACAGAGGGGAGATTTTATTTAACCAGTCCTCTTTTGTCACTTACTGAGAGAAGAGGGGGGTTATTGGTCCCTACATACACTCCTGACAATCGGAAGCGTTTAGGAGCAACATGAGCTGCCGGGTGCTTCCGATTCTCTGCCTGCCACTGCAGGAGGCGCATCATGGTCTCTCCTGTTAGTTCGGGCTGTTGGTGAGGTGCCAGTACTGAGTACCGCCTGAAAAAAAGCCCTGGGTACTAATATGCATTTGGTTAAACACAATTAGAAGCACTGTATTATTTATATAGATCACTATCCTGAAGCATTTTTAAAAGGGTCCGCTGTTTGGATTTGCTTCAAAAAAGATTTGTCGGGGTACATCACATTGCCGTAGAATATGGACAAGATGTGACTAACAACGATTGAAGTTGTTATATATTTTTTAGCAGTGTTTTGAATGCTCTTTGTCTGCTCTCGCTATACATTTACCACTTTTAGTTCAGAGTTTCTCTTTTCCTATATCTTTTAAGGCTCCTTGCTTGAGTTTTAACATTTCTGATATTTCCATGTACCTATTTTTCTGATCTCGCAGATTAGATTTTTATTCCCCGTTCAGCAGCTGATGCCATAAGTGCTTGACTTTGACATTTAAATCTTATGGGTTATTAAAGAATTCACAGCTACTAGTACCCTTCCCCCAAGCCTTTCTGTTCTGTTATGTAGCAAGCTGGTATCAGTGTATTCTTAACAATGCTGGAGTATATATATATATATATATATATATATTAGTTATTTTTTTGAGAAAGGATTTTACAAGGAAGGATACATCGAGATTTCTCTCGTTTTCAAGTATGTCCTGTGTGGCGAGAATGTACCGTTGGGTTTCTTGCCCAAGGACACTTACTGGAGAGGTGCTCTTTCTGGGATTCAAACCTGTGTCTCCACAGTTATAGAGCAGTGATGTTTCCTCTACTCCACCCAGCCGGCCATATTGCTACCTATATAATGGGTAGCAAGTATATTAAAATGGATTGGATGATATCAATGTGCTAGTAGTGTTTATATTAAAATGTATTGGGATGGTATCAATGTGCTGGTAGCGTTTATATTAAAATGTATCCGTGTACTGATGACAAGAATGTTAAAACTAATACTAAATTAAAAACCGTAATAATTATAGCTCACATGTTACTGTTGGAAATCCTCAGCACCAACGCAATGTTCAGATCTCGCATCGTTTTCGGGTTGATTACCTTGATTAATGCCAGCACGTTTGTGCGTTGTCTCACTTCCATTGGCCACTGATTTTGATAAAGACCACTGTTTAAAACTTTTGACAACTGTCGCCATGTATTTATATTGTCCCAACATATTCCACAGTGCTGTAACAAGGATGTTAACATGGATGATAGAGTATCTTATGGTGACATACACAGACTAATTGTATACATGCTATTAATCTTTTACCAGTAGCATTCGTTTCTCTTCTGCTTCTTTCCACAGACTCCTTTCATAGTCATTTTTTTTTTTTTTATAGTACAAATTTTTATTTTTCATATAAAACATAGGGTACAGAAATAAAAGAAGGAGAGTACCATATCACATTCTCGGGAGGCATAAAACATTAATATAAACATTTGCAACAATGTCTTATCTAGTCAGACATCTTAATATGCTCATCAGGTCGGCATTAATACAAGTCTGTCGCAGGTGCAGATAGCCGGAATGTGAATGGGGAAAAAATAAGCCGGGGGACCAGGAAAAGGTAGGAGAGAGGGGGAACTAGGGGTGAGGGGATGCCAGGGAAGTACCAAAGGAGCAAAATTGACTTGAGGCCGACAGAGTCATTTCTATAATTCGCGTCTCAGTCACATTCTTAACATCTTAGAGAAGTTCCCACTGTCACAGCCCACATGCCTTATAAATTTTATGTATATCCCACACCGCCCAGGGGTCCTTTGCCGGGGGCCTTAGCCCACTCAGGGCAGTAGCCTTAACATCGAAATTTCTATATTTGTCTAGGAGCGTGGTGAGCTGTCGGAGTGTCGGGACCTCCGCCGATTTCCATAGTCTGGCCAACAATAGAAGCGTTGTGGATACTATAATGAACATCATTTTTAGATGCGGGCGGGGGAGACGAACCATCCCCAACAGCAGTACCTCAGGCTGATATTTAACGGGTTGGCCCAACACTTCTGAGATTAACGATGTGACATCTTTCCAGAGGGGCGCCACTACCGCACAATCCCACCACAGGTGACCCATGGATCCCACTTCCGAATCACATCTCTAGCACACCTCTGAGACCCCAGGGTCCATCCGGTGTAGTCTACTGGGCGTGTGGTACCATCCATACATCACTTTCCTCTGTGTTTCCACTAGGGTAGCGCACCTGGATGCTCCCACTGCATACATATGAGCTTGCGCCCATTGTGAGGGGGAAAAACTCTTTGATATGGCCCTTTCCCATGCTGCCTGAAACGTCCATCGTGACGCTACGACAGGGGTGTTTAATATGCCATAAAAATGGGTTATATGTTTAGTAGTGGAGAGGGGGTCCAAACACATCAATTCAGTGGTTGATAAAAGAGGTAGCGTGGCTCTCAACTCAGATCCGACACCCTGGGATGTCATGTAAGAGTGTAGCTGTCTATATGTCAGAAATTGTGAGGTGGGAAGATCGTATGTCTGTTGCAATTTCTGGAAGGGCAGGATAGCGGCCGGCTCGAACAGATGATGCAAGTGTGTCATCCCGCCTCTTATCCAGGAACCCAGTCTAGTGTGTGGTAATAAATAGCGAAGCGCAGTGAGTGGCATTGCCATGGATAGCCTAGAATGAGCCGTAAAAAGCGAAAAATGTCGATCCCACGCTTGTAGATGCAGCTCTGTGGATGGTAATGCATGGGGTGTCTTAGGGCGGTGTCTAGGGGGAATCCACATTATATTCAACAATGTGTGTCCCGACATATTTGCTGACTCAATAGTGAGCCACTGAGGCATGGGTGTGCTATGAAACAAAGCCATGGAGGAGGCCAGGAGAGACGCCCAGTAATACTTGTGAATACAGGTCATGTTAAGACCTCCATCTCTATGTCGCAAATACAGCAATTTTCGGGGCACTCTGGGGCGTTTATTTGCCCATACATAACGCATTAATAAGGTTTGGAATTTGTCCAGATAGAGTCTAGGCACCCGAATCGGCAGGGAGCGCATAACATACAATATTTTTGGCAACACCATCATCTTTACCGCCGCCATCCTCCCCATCCATGACACCTCTCGCGAGCGCCACTGATGCAGTATAGAGCGGGTCTCCCTAAAAATCCTCTCGTGGTTGTGGACAAAAAGGCCATTGACATCCGGGGTGATCCTAAGGCCTAGGTATGTGATGTAGGAGGATTTCCAGTCAAAGTCATAAAGACCCTTTAGGGTTCGTAAATGTGCCGGCGTCACGTTTATGGTAAAAGCCTGAGTTTTCAGAGTATTCACCAAATGATAGGAAACTGCGCCATATAAGCCCAGTTCTGTGTGTAGAGCTGGAATCGAGTCGTCGGGAGCTGTCAGTGTGAGAAGAACGTCGTCCGCATACAGATTTAATTTGTACTCAGTGGGGCCTATAGATACCCCCCTGACCAGGTCGCTCTGACGAATGGCCTGTGCCAAGGGCTCCAAGGCCATATTATACAGCAAAGGGGAAAGGGGGCAACCCTGCCGCGTACCATTGTTAATGACGAACTCGTCAGAGAGGAACCCGGCTGTTAGGACTCTGGCGGATGGGGTGGAGTATAACGCCTGAATGGCGTTTAGGAACGTTTCCGGTAGACCAAACCTTCTGAGGACCATGTGTAAGAAGAGCCAGCTGACCCTGTCAAAGGCCTTTTCAGCGTCCAATGACAGGATCAGGCTGGGTTGATTCCCCTGTTGCATTGTGTGTAATAAGTTAAGCAGTTTTTTGGTGCTGTCGGGACCCTGTCTCCCACGGACAAATCCCACTTGATCCTGTGCGATTAGCGTCGGCAAGACCCGTTGGAGGCGTTCTGCCAGAATCGTACTATATAATTTTAGGTCTACATTTAATAGGGAAATAGGTCTCATGTTCGCGCAACAGTTCGGCGTCTTTCCAGGTTTTGGGAGTGTGACTATGTGTGCTCTAAGCATGTCAGTTGGAAACGCCCCTTCCTCTCTTACCGTCCTGTAGGCGGCGAGCAAATGGGGCGATAATTGAGGAGCGAACGTGGAGTAGTATATTCCAGGGAACCCGTCCGGTCCTGGTGCCTTATGTTTTGGTAAGGATTTTATAGCTGAGGAGAGTTCCTCCTCAGTGATAGGGGAGGACATACGGTCAGACTGCGTTGAAGACAACGCCGGAAGGTGTATGCGGTCTAAGTATTGTGTAACTAGTAGTTGTGTTGGTGGAGTGATGTCTTCATTAACGTCTAGGTTATATAGAGCCTCATAGTATCTGGCGAATTCATTTGCGATATCTCTAGGATTACTGATCGGTCCGCAAGCGGACGTGAGCGACAAGATACGCTTCTGTGGGCATGGGGGTTTCAGTCTGCGGGCCAATAGTCGTCCTGGTTTGTTGTTAAAAGTATAATAAGTCGCGTTTAGTCTGTTCATTCTCCGAACATAGGTACTCGTCTCAAGGTCGCTCAAAAGGTGTAGTTGTGTGTCAATTTTTTCCGCTAGTGAGGAGGATGGAGCAGATTTATTTTGTGTGTCCAGATTGTGTAGAGTTGTGAGGATATCTAGCCTATGCCGTTGATATTCACGTCTAAGTCGAGCCGCCCACCTCATGCAAACATCTCTAAGAACCGCTTTGTGCGCTTGCCAAACTACAACCGGGCTCATCTCCGGAGTACTGTTCTCACAAAAATAGTTGGTTAATGCTTCTGTCATGTCATGTTTCACCTGTTCATTATTTAACAAGTCTTCGCGGAGGCGCCAAGGCGGTCTAGCATATCCCTGATACTCCTCCCCCAGAGTCAGCAGCACCGGCGCATGATCCGACCATGTGAGAGGAAGAATGGAACTGTCCAACACATGAGGAAGTACACTTCCAGGGATGAAAAAATAATCAATGCGAGTGTAGCAGTTGTGTACCTTGGAGCGGAAACTATAATCCCGCGCAGTAGGGTTCAATAATCGCCAAGTGTCGTATAGATCGTATTGGCCCAATATCTCACGAAATTTCCTGAGAGAGGCCGAATTGCGCGGTCTTTCGCCCCCCCTCGAACGGTCTATGGAGGGATCAACACTTAGGTTAAAGTCCCCACATACAATCAAGGCGCCGGTCCTAACCTCCTGTGCCTTGTGTAACAAACGGGAGAGAAATTGATGTTGAGAGGTGTTAGGGGCATATGCTGACACTAAAGTGTACGCTCTGGAGTTGATCGTACAAACCAGTATTATGTATCTACCCCCAGGGTCCTTAAGAATACGGTGTAGTTCAAACTGAAGGCGATTGTGTATCAGAATCGTCACGCCCCTAGCTTTTGATCGAAATGTGGAATGGTATTGCTTTTGGTATTGTGGGACTGTGAGGCGGGGGTGGTCTAGATGTCGGAAGTGTGTCTCTTGTATACAAGCTACATCTACATCGTGCGAGCGAAGATCACGATAAAGGGAGTGTCTCTTAACCGGGAGGTTAAGACCCTTTACATTATAGGTTATGATTTTCATAGAAGAGTTTACTCACGAATAATAGTTGCATAATCTGGCGTATCAAAACATTGACCTTGTCCATCAGTAGTGACCTTTCATCATAAGAGGGGTAGCATCCTGGCAGGGGGAAACGAATCAGATAACAGTAAACAGTAAACTGCAGAGAAAAAATTAAGCACCAAGTGGTGTAACTATATACAGTAGAAAAGAAGTTGGTCTCCAACGAGAGTTCCCAGCTGGGAAAACCCGAGCTCATCTCAGGATGAGGGAGACGGGGGTACCAAGACCGTCCGCAGCACAGTGATTTTAGGTTGTGTAGGGTCTCACCACCCATTGACAGCAGTCATTAATGTTCGGTATAGTGAGCCGGAGCAAATTACATTCCGTTCCTCAGGACTACCGGGCTTTCAGCGAACTTGCCAGTCCGATTGAAGGCGATGTATGGGTTTTTTGATATTGGTAGTAGGTGCGCCAGCCGTTTTCAATCCCCAGCTTTCCAGTAAGATTACGCCCTCGTTCACAGAGGATAGCACCGAGGTTTCGCCGTTACGGGTGATTACCAGCTTAGTGGGGTATCCCCAACGGTATGGCAGTTGTGCTGAACGAAGGGCTTCAGTGATGGGGCGCAAATTTCGTCGGCGTTGCAGGGTGGCCTGGGAGAGATCCGGGAACACTGTCAAATGGCTATAGTCCGGGCCTAGCGCCGCCGGATTTCGTAAGGCCTTCAGGATTTCTTCGCGCGGTTTAAAGTAGTGTAAGCGCAGTAGTACATCACGGGGCGCTTTTGAAGGGGCAGAGGGAGGCTTCGGAAGCCTGTGGATACGGTCCATAAGGAGGGAATCCGGAGTAGTGTCAGGGAGCAAATGAAGAAAAAAGTCCTGTACGTACGCATGTAAAGATCGGTTATTTACCGACTCTGGCACCCCCCTCACCTTCAAATTGTGTCGTCGGGATCTATCCTCCAAGTCTGATATTTTCAAAGCGTACCCCTCTACCCGCTCCTCCAGCTCCTCGAGCCTCCGTGCCATGATGTTATGAGCATCTGAAGTTTCAGACACCTTCTCTTCGAGTCTGGAGGTCCTGTCTCCTATGTCCCGGATATCTTTACGAATATCTGCCGAGATGGTGTCTAGTCGGGTCATTAATGTGGCCGAGAGATCGTGCAGCATGCCCTCCATCCGGGTCGAGAGAGTCTCCAGGTCCGTGTCTGCACCGAGGCGTTGACTACCAGAGGCTGAGGTCGGGGAGCCGGCGCCATCTTGCCTTTCCACTCCATCCCGTCTTTTAGGTTGTTTAGGAGCAAAGAACTCCGCACGTTCCGCCGTTTTTTTTGCTTTGGTGGTGGACATTCTGTTTATCTCGGGCTGGCCCGTGTTTAAGCAAGGTTCTGGTGAGATTTGCTGCAAGATATCCGTTTAATATCACCGCGATCAGCGGAGAGACACTAACACGCGTCCGCCATGTTAGGTCGTCGGCCACGCCCCCTTTCATAGTCATTTAAGATTAATTAATAAGTTTAATAGTCATAAAAGCTTAAACGAATGTGATTTCCTCCATGCTAACCTTCTTATTTCCTTTTTCAGCTTATATCGGGTCAGAGTTCACTCCCAGCAGCTGCTGAACACACCATTTTGGCATCTCTACAGGTGAGGGGAAGGAAAAGGCCCATTTCAGACCTTCACAATGTGATCAGTAATGTTCAGCAGTCCAGCTGTCTAGCAGATAACCTGCTTACCAGGCCATATCAGAACGTGAGCAGATGTGGCAAACGTATGAAACCGTTATTTGTATTCTTTTGACCCAGCACAAATGTCCTCTTTTAAATGAACACTGTAGGGAATATCCACAAACTCAAAGTTGTCACAAAATACTGATGCAATAGAGAAGAGGACAGGCACTCAGAAAAAAACGAAATAATGTGAACAAGGTGCTCAGCAGTCCCTGGAACAGCCTCAACTCTGTGTATCTATCATAAAGAAGAGAATCGGTGCACTCAAGTTCTGATAAATGGCTCTTTATTAATGGACCAGAGACATTTTGGCTAGATCGCCAGCCAATACATGGCTTGAGAAAGGCTGTTTTCCAGCCAAAATGTTCTTCATTGGTCCCCTAACAATGTGCAGGTTGTCTGAATTGTCACAAAGTACTGTGACGTTTTACTTTTAATCTTGTTGCAGTTGCTCTGCTGAACTAGCTGACACTTTCTCTAAACATTCTTGCTAAAAATGCTATAGAACCCACACTAAAGGGGTTATTCTAAGCGGCGAATGTGCTTCCAGATTACCCCAAACAGTGAATTCCACTGCACAGTGCATTTTCAGGGCAGTTCGTCTATTCACTAAACTGTCAATTCGCCAAATACTGACAAATTGGCAGCGATATACAGTGCAGATCACCAGTAGCGAAATTGTCCCATAGAGAAGTACGGGTAGTGGTTAATCTATTTACAGAATGTTTTAATGCATTTTTTTTTTTTATGCATATTCGGAAAGTAGGAGAGTTCAGTTTTTTCGTCAGTGGTCTACGGTGACACTGCAGTGAATAGTGAATTTACTGAAGGGTTGACGAAATGGAATCGCTGAAATTTCAGTGCTTTGTGAATAACCCCTTAAAAATCTGGCGCTAATTGCAATGTTGCATTCTTTCAAGGAAGTCCTTTTTATTTTAATTTGTTCACAATATTGAAACAAAGTATTTACTAACCATAAGTTATGATTGTTGTTTCATAATTCCAGATCATTTATAACCTCATGGGAAGTGCGGTACAACCACTGCTTAATTCTGTTGGGGATTCAGTGGAATCCATTATCATAACAATGCATCAAGAAGACTTTTCAGGGTGAGTTACATTTATTATCCTGCTGTCTCATTAGACTTCTTCGCCAATCGGGCCAAAGCCTGTTGTCTTAAAACTATGAAATGTATCATATGCATTTGAAATGGCCACCTTGAAACGGAGTGTTTTACAATGCTGAGTGATATTTAGGCTAATCTTCACGGTTATCACATTCATACGACTGTAACACACTAAACCTACAGGTAATTAAGCACATCAGTTTTAGGCTAAGTCCAGCGGTTATATTTGGGAAGGTGGTAGATACAGGTGATAGTATGTTGGTCATAGGGTTAGTGGGACTTGGTGTTGGGCTTTTCATGGTCATAGTGCTGATGGGGTCTTGGGATTAGAGGGTACCTACTTTCAAATTGTTTGTAACTCCCATGGTGCTCCGCTATGCATTGTGATTGCAAATCCAGCGTACCACCTGTTAATATATTTGTGAACTCTAACCAAATTTTTTTCTTTAATTAAAATTTTCTTTTTTTTTCTTCAACCAGTGACCTGTCAAACCCTGGCAAACCAGACATTCCATGCTCCTTGTACATGAAGGAATTGCAAGGATTTATTGCAAGAGTAATGAATGACTATTTCAGACACTTTGAGTGTTCGGATTTTGTGTATGACAACACTGAAGCGATCGCACAGAGAGCAATCGAAATTTTCGTGCGTAATGCAAGTTTGCTGAGACCGCTCGGTGAAGGAGGGAAAATGAGACTAGCTGCAGATTTTGCACAGGTAAGGGGGGGGGGGGGGTTCTTGAAGTGGGTGGACTTAATCTTCTGAAATCATGCATAAAATTCTCATTTTATCAGCCTCTGATGAAGTGCTCCCACGTGTTTCAGTTACATCCTGGAATGTGATTTCTTTTGTCACTACTAACCCAGCCCTTAGAACAAAATCATAATCCTTAATAAACTAAATGAGAACATGCCATCACAAGCTGTCACTATATAGTCATTCATGTATCTGTAGCATCTGTCTTGGAGATGTAAATGTTTTATCTTTATATGCAGGTCATAGTATGTGCTTAGTTAAATATATATATTTTCCCATTTTGAACATACCATTTGACTACCACTCTTTACAACATCTAACACCACACCCAAGTGACCCTTAATGTCTTAATGTTCAATTCTAGGATACTGATCAATCTAGCATCCAGACCTGAAGAAGAGAGGTTACATTCTCAAAAGCTTGTCTTTTAAATGTAACGTTAGTCCAATAAAAAAGGGTATCACTACGTACTGCGATACTCGTGATTTTGGCATCTGAAATTTTGGCATCCGACTAACACGGCCTATCTAATATATATATATATACACACACACTTGTGTGTGTACAGTGTTGCTTTGCTACATGTAGTAATTCCTTTCAATATGATTTCAATGTAATTCGACATTCATGTACAACCATTCCGTGTCCGTTCGACGTAGCTCGCCTCCCTGGTGTGGTCTTAGAAGGGAGTGAAAGAGTTATCTAATCCAGATTCACTATGTTCTTTTAATCAGAAGAAAATTGCAGGAAAAAAGGTGATCTTGAAATCCACTTTTCCTATTCATTACCTGCCCACTAGTAAGAACATCGTATTCGTTAGAATCACCTACTAATTACATAAATTACATCTTTTACTGATTAATTTTCACAAACCTATGAAACACGGATAATGCGAGGATTCCCTGGGGAGTAAGCAGCATTCCCTGGGGAGTAAGTACCATTAAAGGGTTTCTGCATTTCTTCATTTTTAATGCTTTATTTCCAATAATAGTAGGCAGGTGTATGCATTGGAGTAGAGAAATTTCTTACATACATACGGCCAGACATTAAGCATGGAGGTTGAAATGTACAGCGTAATGGCTCGAGCACTGTGCTTAATATTAACTCCTCCTTTTCCATCCGAGACACAAGCTCAGCTCAGCTTGCGTCTCGGATGTAGCACCTAGTTTCTGTACAATACCATCTCTTATACTTTGTATGGAGACGTTAATGTGCCTCTAGCAGATGGAGAATAAGCTATTCCAACCAGCTCGCTTTCCATCTGCGTCTGACGTTATTGTGCAAAGAATAACGTCTTTCAAAGTCTGGTTTTAAGTGATCCACTTCAACACAATCACATAACACATCAGTTTATCCTCACCAAAAAATACCCCTGATTCTTAAGTGCAGAGACCAGTGCGATCTGCCGCTCCACTAGGAACAAAGAGTGTCCATCCGACGTCCCTGCTAGATGCAAGCGTGCATCCTTCTCCTTGGAGTTCTATGGACTCCAGGAGCTGATAACACCTCTGCACTGCTGTTCTCACCCTGTGACTCAAGCAGCTGAGAAAGTGTCTTGGTCGTAATGCAGACGCTGACCCTGTCTCTCTCCAAATCAAGATAAGACACTGGTGGACTGAGTGTAAACAATATACATAAAAACATGATCTGCTCCCACCACACGTGCTATCTCCACAATAACACAAACAGAAAATTGTCCAAAAGTACTGTGTACAATCCTTTCAAAATCAAGTTAACTCTATTCTACATTGTAATACATTGAATAGTGCTCATTAGCATATCACACCTTTTTTAAAGCAAGATTAGTGCCCCCTGTAGTAAAATGAAATCCACTGTCTTATCTCTTTCCAGCCACCCTGGAGAGAGGTAAAACAAGCTGCAAACAGCAGCCCCAATCCTAATAAAACATTAAACACTTTGCCCCCTGCCGCTTTTACTTCAGTGTTCGAAAGCAGATGACGTGTGACAGTCGGCCATATACACTAGGGATAGAAGCAGCTTCAATCAAGTGTGCGTAGGTGAGCAGACGGATGAGTTGCATCAGCGATGTGGTACACTAATCTGAAGAGATGGGTTTTGAGGGATTTCTTGAAGGCCTGAAGGTCAGGGGAGAGTTTGATAGGGCGAGGCAAGTCATTCCACAGGACTGGTGCTGCCCTTGAGAAGTCTTGGAGGCGAGAGTTGGCTGTGAGTGTGTAGACAGGTGGAGATCTAGATGGGAGGAGAGTTGTCTAGATGGGACGTGCTTGCGGAGTAACGAAGACATGTAGGGAGGGGTTGAGTTATTGATCAATTTGAACGTGAGCATCAGTATTTTAAACTGTAACCTGAAATGTACAGGAAGCCAATGGGGGGTGGCAGGCAGAGTGGGGAAGTACGCGAGGTGCGTTTAGTGAGAAAAATAAGCCTGGCCCTTGCATTCATTACAGATTGCAAAGGGGCGATACGGGAGTTGGGGAGGCCAATAAGGAGCGAGTTGCAGTAGTCAAGTCGTGAAATGACAAGAACATGAACCAGCACTTTTGCTGTATCTTGTGTCAGAAAGGGGCAGACACGGTCAAAACAGCAGATGGTTGCACTCAACCTCAAAACTAAGCGGGTGCATATATCTTGTATTCCTCGAGTAAAGCTGCACGTTCCCAAATGTTTGACCTAATTCATCTTGCCAGGAAGTGGCTAGAACCGGAGACCAGCTCCGCTACTAAAATAGTGGAGACATTGGTGATGGATCGCTTTCAGTCTGGAATACCTGCCTCTATGCGGCGGTGGGTAAACCAAGGTGACCCCCCAAACAGCGGACCAGTTGCCTTGGTGGAAAGATTTACAGCTTCAGGAGAAGCTCTGCATCAGCCTGCAGTGGATCGACCCCACAACCCTAAACTAGAGAAGGCCACAAGAACTGGTAAGACTGTTAAGCGAGTCAGGGGTTTAGAAGAACAGGCCTATGTGAGAGGCCCTGGAGACCTTTCTCCCGGATTGCAGGGAGCACCTAATTATAAGCAAAGGATCAGATGCTTTAACTGTTATGGACTGGGCCATATTGCCCGAGACTGTGCTAAAGAGGAACCTATGGACTGTAATCGTGCACATTTTTTGCAGTCTAGTTATATCGGCACTGGTAATGATAATCCCCACTGCTGTACTGTGAACGTTAACGGCAAAATGTGTAAGGCCTTACTAGATTCAGGTAGTATGGTCACCCTAGTGACCAAAGCCATAGTACCCAAGGAGGTGTTAAATTATGCAGAAATGTTAAAAATTGTCTGTGTTCATGGAGATAAGTGAACGTACCCCACGGCTGCAGTGGATATTGAAACTCTGTGTGGTAATGTAAAGTATTGTGTGGGGGTGGTACCCAACTTGGCCTATGAAGTAGTGATAGCGAGAGACTTCCCAAGTTGTTCAGAGCTGCGGGGATCTCTTGAAATAAGTCAAACCAAGAAGCTCTGTCTTAAACCCTATGGAGTCCCTGAGGCCAAGTACTTGGGTTCTGCCGTTGGTAAAAGGCCGGTCAAACCTCAGGCCACGAAGGTTAAAGCCATACAAAACTGGCCACATCCTTTGACAAAAAGACGGGAACACAGGGCTGGTCTTTTGCAGGGTCATGTTGATGGGCTAGCTCAGGTACATTCTTTAATGGCCATGGTCGCTCAACCCGCTGGTATTGAGCTGGGGGGGAGGATGTGTGACAGGAAGTCAGGCATGGCAAAAGAGAACTTTTAAAACCCTAGGGAAATGTATATCAGTGTGTGTACTGTAGCTGGGTATGCTGGGAGTTGTAGTCTGGGTCCCTGGGGTTGGGATAACCTGGGGGTGGGCCATTATCCCAGCAAGTCTGAATCACAGGTGTGTCTGTTCAGGCTTGCTCAGCCTCAATATAAGGGAAGCTGGTGTAAAGTGGAAGAGGGGAGTGTTCAGCTTGTGGAGAGAGCTGAAGGAAAGCAAAGCGTTTGAATTGCTGTGTACCACTACTGCTGTGCTGTGCTGTGCGGTGAGGAAAATAAAAATCTTAAAAGAACTTCCCGGTGTTGATGTGTTTTGGCGCCCTAGAAGACGTGGCAAATGGAGTCCTGTTACAATATATAATGATAAGCACCCCTATTTATATTGTATTAAAACTTGGGAACAGTTTAGAGAGATGTACAGGAAAAATATTTCCCTTTTTGATTTTTGCATACTCACAGGTACTCTTAGGACAGTGGTCATCAACTTTTGCACTCTGGATGTTTTTAAACTACCTGTAGCCATGAGGCTCATTCAATTCATGAGTTTAGGCTGGGTTCACCTCAGCGTTTTTTCATATGCGAGTAATACACGTGTTTTTGACACGCGTATCGCAGAAACGTGAAGGCGCATCGCAGCACATTCACACTGCAGTCTATGGCCGTGAACACGCTGCAAACGCCCCAAAGAAGCTCCCGTACTTTAAGCGTATGGCGTTTTACAGTGCGTTCCTACGCGCTGTAAAACGCCCAGGTGTGAACGGGCCCCATAGAAAATCATGGGATTTCCGTGTTTAGGTGTCTTACAGCGCACAGGAACGCGCTGTAAAACGCCCAGGTGTGAAGGGGGCCTAACTGAGCATCATGGAACATGTTGTTCCAAAACATCTGGAGGGCCAAGGTCATAGTCGTTTTAGTCCAAAAACATCCCCCACAAAAAAACTCCGTAGGGATTACCTCCTGGTGGGACATCAAATAGAAATGTAGAAAGAGAGTGAAGTGTTTTTTCCTTTTTTTTTGTAGCCCTAATGATACAGGTTGGTGTGTGTATGAATAAAATTATTTTCTAAAGTATTCGTGCACTGCACAGGAAATAAATATTCATTGTAACTACTCAACAGTGTGCGATAAAACCAACTATAAAGTATTTTTTTAGTTTTGTTATTTAATATATTATTATTACTACTTTTGTGGAATTCAAAATACAATTTTAAAAACAAATTAGAATTGCACCGTATGGCACCATATTTGAATCCGGTATTTTTTATATGTGGTGTGACGTCTGTACTGCTTATTTTGCAGATGGAATTGGCAGTGGCTCCTCTCTGCAGAAGAGTCGCAGATCTTGGGAAGTCTTACAGACTTTTGAGGTCATTCAGGTATGTTTTCTGTGAGGCATAATTGTAGACATGTTTCAGTAATCTTTATTCTATATCTAAGAGCGGATTCTTTTTAAGATTTACTCAACTGTTTTACATGTAATTTATGAGCTTCTTATAAGCCCCATATTGCTTGTGTTTCGAACTTTAATTCCACTGTGTTATTGTTATCTTAATACTTGCAGTACATAGTACAGTACAGACTGGTACCTCAGACATTTCTTTATCAGTGATGGTATCCAGTTTATGTGGTGATGAGCAGGGCAATCAAATGCACGCAATCTGTATGGTGTCCACTCTCTTAGCAATAGTGTCTTACTCTAGTGCAGGGGTCTCAAACTCTGGCCCCCACATGTTTCTGAACTACAACTCCCATTATTATTTGGCCATCTATTGCATTGAAGGAATTCTGGGATTTGCAGGCAATAGACATCTCGGGGGCCAGAGTTGGATATCCCTGCTCTAGTGTCTCCACTAGATTTCACCAGGTTTCTTGTGCTTGGTCTACTTGTAACTGTATAAAAAACATAGTTACCAACTATCCACCTCTACAAGGGCAGTCCCAGGTTTTGGACTTCTGTCCCAGGCTTCAATTATTCAAGAACATGCTCTGCATTCTCATATTTCCCAAGTAGTGCCGATTGCAACCTACACTATTTAATGTATATTTAATGGATGACAATCCATAACTGTATAATTGCTCATTTATGCCCATTTGCAGGTTTCATAGGCAGAGCTGTATCATACCATTTGGAATATGTAGGTGTTTTGAGGTTTTTGAGATGGAAACAAGTGGCGAGCATGGCTGCAAAGACCATTAGTGGTTAGAGATCTGTAAAAAAATTGTTGGACAGGGTTGTATTAAGTACAGTGGAGTAACTGGATCCATAGGCGGTCAAGGTGAATACACATAATTGGATTGTCAATTGGCCCTGAAATTTTTTCAGATGTTATAAGCTATGGAAGGGCCAGGGCTGACAATCTTTGGTCATCCAGATGTTTCTGAAGTACAGTGCCCCGATTCTCTGGCCATTTATTGCATTCAAAGAATTCTGGGAACTGTAGGCAATCAATGCGAAGAGGGGGGGGTTTCAACGTCCCTGAACTATGGACAACCTTTTCCATCAATCTAACAAAGACCTCAATGCTTAAGCATGCACATTAAACTATTATTTATTACAAACAAGGCAGCTTCTTTTTTAAAAACCGTCTACGTGTAAAGCAAAATAAAAATGCCCAAAATACAAATGTGCAGTTATCATGTGTGTGAATAAGCAGACATGGAAACTAAGACCGTTACTGTCTTTGTATAAACCAAATACTTTTAATCACTGAGTTTCTGTATTTGTATGCACTTTATCTTAATACTGTGAAACTGATAAGACGCATCCTAAAAAGTGTAGGGCACTATCACCTCCTTCAAGCTACCACTGGCGCTCACGTTAGCTCTATCTTAAAGGAGGTGATAGCGCTTCACACAGATTACCTCCAGTTTGTTAACGGTTTAAAAAAAGCATGTTAGCGAATCTATATTAGCGGTTTATACCGTGAGTTTACTGTACTTTGAGCTCCCTATACTTAACGTGGGGAGCACAAAGTGAAAGCATAGATTAACTAGCATTAGGATCACAAGGTCCTAATGCTAGTTACTAAGAGCTGTCGCTAACTAAAATAGTTTGCTACAGCTCTGGGCTGCTGCTAACGGATTCCACTTCTGAAAAATCAGTTAGCAGCAGTTTAAAAGACCCCCAAGAATCAAATACTCTTTTCCTGCAGCGGGAACGACGGCGCGATCCACTGCTTTTGGATGCCAGGAGCAGAGACTGGGAGGGGGGGGGGGAGTCCCCAGTCTCCCTCTGCGATCACTCTGTCGACCAGCAGAATTTCACAAGGCGCGAGATCCTGCCAGTCATGGACTCCATGGACTCCATAGCGCTGCCCCCAGCATCCACGAGCCTACTGGCTGCTATGTGGCAGGCTGCTGCACTCAGCGCCTGCCCCGTGATCTGATGGTGAAACCGAGATGCAAAGGGGAAATCGCAAATTTTTCCCTTTAGCATCCCGGTTTTGGTGAAGGGCAGCCGATAGTGCCCATAGTTAGGTATCTTAATGGTGAGAAGCACAACCAATTCACCCAGCATTAAGGGCATACCACTTGCGTACAACAATACTTAACCTCCCTGGTGGTTTTCCCGAGTGTGGCTCAGGGTTAAATTTCACTGCTGAAAGCTGTAACCCCAAGCCACACTTAGGCTGGATACCTACCTTTACCTGCGTTCCCTCGCTGTCCTCCCGAAATCGCATTCTCCTCTGTGCGATTGCGGCGTCCTGCTACCTGGTTCTCCTCGCAAGAAGGGAACTAAGACACCACGAACGCACGGAGGTGACAGCGGTGATCAGCGAGGGAGCGCAGGGACAGGTATGTATCCAGCCCGAGTGTGGCTCGGTTACCGATTCCAGCATTGAAATTTAACCCCGAGCCACACTCTAATACTGCTAGGGGGCTGGATTAATCGTACCGAACGCCAGGGAGGTTAAGTACTTGACAGAAATGGCTTACTGTAAGCAACAAAACATGGATTTTACATTCTTAAATTTCCAAGATCATTGAAAACCTCTTGTCTATTCATTGGTCTTCCTCGCCCACTCTCCCTATTGCTTTTAATGTATTATTCTCGATAGTTAGCGTTTGTTAATCATGGAACTTTCTTTTTTGTGAGCTGTGGTGTTTAATTTTCTGAAATAACCGGAGTATTTCCTAAATAACTTTAAAACCTCACATTTTCCATTTGTTTTACTTTAACGCTGATAAAATGCAGATTTCATATCTTTAAGATGACATTTAAAGTAGGACCGTGACTGTCTCACTTTAGTACAAACCAAATCATCACATTGCGTTGTGCACACATATAAATTGAGTAAATACGATTGCATATAATTTATCTGGCAGAACATCTGGCAAGACCAGGGTGAAAGCAATGCATGCCAAATTATTATAAGCTGTCCTCTTCAATCAGATAAACACGTCACATGCTTATTTGGGATTTTATTGAGACATTCAATGTCATTTTTGTACTTTACATCCGTAGCAACTGAGTAGGCTTTATAACTTCCTCAGTTATTTATTAGGATGCTGTTAGCATGTAGTCAAACCAGTGGCTGATTTGCAATTTTAATTGCTAATTTGATATAAAATGTGACTTAAAGTGTGTTTCACAGCAGTATATTTTTTCTGTTTATGCAAAGTATCATGGTGTTTTTCTGCTCTTGTTTTGTTTTTGTTTTTTGTTTTTTTTAGAAAGTATGTAGGATTGTTGAACATCTAAAAACACATAGATTACAGGATCAGAAACAACATGGGTTTACCTCAGGGAGATCATGCCAAACTAATCTTATTGATTTTTTTGATTGGGTAACAAAAATAATAGTCACAGGTGGTGCAGTAGACATTGCATATTTAGATTTCAGTAAGGCTTTTGATACTGTTCCGCATAGAAGGCTTATCAATAAATTGCAATCTTTGAGTTTAGATTCCAATATTGTTGAATGGATTAGGCAGTGGCTGAGTGACAGACAACAGAGGGTTGTGGTAAATGGAGTTTATTCGGCGCAAGGTCTTGTTACCAGTGGGGTACCTCAGGGGTCAGTACTTGGACCCATTCTCTTTAATATTTTTATTAGTGATATTGCAGAAGGTATTAATGGAAAAGTATGTATTTTTGCTGATGACACAAAGATTTGCAACAGGTTGACGTTCCTGGAGGGATCAGCCAAATGACAAATGATTTAGGTAAACTAAAAAAATGGTCGGAGTTGTGGCAATTGAGTTTTAATGTGGATAAGTGCAAGATAATGCACCTGGGACGTAAAAACCCAAGGGCTGAATATAGAATATTTGATACAGTCCTAACCTCAACATCTGATGAAAGGGATTTAGGGGTTATTATTTCAGAGGATCTAAGGGTAAGTAGTCAATGTAATAGAGCAGCAGGAAATGCTAGCAGAATGCTTGGTTGTGTAGGGAGAGGTATTAGCAGTAGGAAAAGGGAAGTGCTCATGCCACTATACAGAGCACTGGTGAGACCTCACTTGGAGTACTGTGTGCAGTACTGGAGACCGTATCTCCAGAATGATATAGACATCTTAGAGAGTTCAGAGAAGGGCTACTAAAATGGTGTACGGCTTGAAGGAGAAAAGTTACCAGGAAAGGTTTAATGATCTTAACATGTACAGCTTGGAAAAAAGACGAGACAGAGGAGATATGATAGAAACATTTAAATACGTAAAGGGAATCCACAAGGTAGAGGAAGGGAGTATATTTAAAAGGAAACAAAATAGCAAAACAAGAGGACATAGTCTTAGATTAGAGGGGCAAAGGTTTAAAAGTAACATCAGGAAGCATTATTTTACTGAGAGGGTGGTGGATACATGGAACAGTCTTCCAGTAGAAGTGGTAGAGGCCAAAACAGTAATTGAATTTAAGCAAGCATGGGATAGGCATAAGCCTATCCTAAACAAAAGATAAATCCAGGTTAAGTATCCATGTAATTGGGCAGACTAGATGGGCCGAAAGGTTCTTATCTGCCGACATTTTTCTATGTTTCTATGTTACCAGGAAGGATACATTGAGATTTCTCTCGTTTTCAAGTATGTCCTGGGTGGCGAGTATGTACCGTTAGGTGTCTTGCCCAAGCACACTTACTGAAGACATGCTCTTACTGGGATCGAATCTGTGTCACCACGGTCATAGAGCAGTGATGTTACCTCTACTCCACCCTGCCGTTTCTAAATGTAGAATTCATATGTATAACTCCTGGTAACTCCGCAGCATGCTGTTTGCCCCAACTCATCACTGGCAAATATTTTGCTATGTAAA
Source organism: Leptobrachium leishanense (assembly GCA_009667805.1). Lineage (NCBI taxonomy): Eukaryota > Metazoa > Chordata > Amphibia > Anura > Megophryidae > Leptobrachium > Leptobrachium leishanense. Next base: position 197,508,572 of record CM019065.1, on the reverse strand, counting down.
AGTAATCCAGAACTAAATTTCTGAATTGCAATGGATACGGCAGCATGCTGTGATGAGAGATGCAGTGTTTGTTGATGGATGCAAAAAGGCCTATGCTGCCAAACCTATTGAACGTACTATAAATCCAGCGCATCCACCACTTCTGTATTTTCAATTTATTAATATAAACCTTTAATCGCACCTACACAACGATGATTCAGATCTAACTTTGCTTTCCCTTGAAATATGCTAAAATGCACCCGCTATGCAAATCCGTGATGATATGTGAATGAGCTGCTCATTATATTCATTGTGTGCTGGTGCTTCTCACCGTGGTTATTTCTGGGAACACTTCATACGTTTAAATAAATGTTAAATAGAAGCTGGCAGTGTGGGAATTTAAATAAAGATTAGGATTCACACCGTGAGCGCTGCCAAGTCAGAATTCAATGCTTCCATGGTTTGTTGGTTTGTTTGCATGAAAGACAAGAATTGATGGCACCTCCATCACGTTATGTATTTGTTTGTCGGCTACTGCCATGTCTGGTGCAAGGTCATTCAGGTCAAAGCGTCTCAGAATTACTGTTAATTCAGATTCCCAAAATAACACCACGTGGTGAATGGTATGCCTACATGACGCCATCATATCACTTTCAATATATTGAGCTGGGCTCTTTATGTGAAATCGGATAAGTTGAGGGTTGTGTTGGTTTTACTGAGCATTCACACAAGAAATCGATCAAAAAGTATTCGTATACATACATTCAGCAGTATATTTTTGGAGGAAAATAATTCTCCTCTAGCATTTCTACCCTTTAATTGATTAAAGTGTGTACATTTGGAGACAGATACAGTAAATCCTTACATGTTGATCTTTTTGTTTTAGGCCATTGCTGTTCCAGACCAGTGAGCATATTGCCAACAGCAGCTCCATAGGAGATATTATACCCTACAGTGCTATTCTCCAGTTCCTCTTTACACGAGCACCTCCAGAACTAAAATCCCCATACCAGGTAACACCGCTAATTTACAATAGATCTTATGACCACATGTTTGGTTCATTGACATTTCTGTAAGGTTTGAAGCTCTGGTAAACTATAAAGTAGTAGTCATTTATCACACACCTCGAGTACTCTTAAAACTGACTAAATGCCCTTACATATACGTTTGGTTTTGTCTAAGATGCAGCCATGTTTCAGCTTTATTTTCTCCATGTTATGGTTTTGGCCGCTTATTAGGACCTTGCGTGAATGAACCAGTCTAACCATTTTACTATTCGCTCGTTCAATAACCACCTTACATTACTACTGTTGCAGCAAATTTAAACTTTGGCGTTTCCCAAAGCGAAATTCAGTCATCAATGAATCTTCTCCTGGTCCTGTTTAAATTTCCATTTTGGGAATCAACTTTATTATTCTTTGCAACAAGGGTAAACTACGATGGTTAGTGAACAACCCTATTTTCAGACAACTGCTACTTTTTGCATATCAGATTCCAACCGTAGCCACAAAGGAGAAAGTACTCGTGTCCTAATCCACATGCAGGAAAGTGTAGTACTAAATAGATATTTATTCTTTGGTTTATTTAGTTGTTATTATGCATCATAACCAGATACATCTACTGATCAATCGTTTTTGTTTCCTAAAACACTGCGGCGCTCATGAATAAATTCAAATTTCAGTGACTGTCTCTTCTTGTATATTACATGTAAATCTTTGTGACACACATATAAGACACAAGATTTTGAAGAAGGCAACATGCAAAACTGGTTCAAAATCATTTTATGGTTTAAGGCAGTGGTTCCCATCCTGACCACTTTAAAACACTATGGCTAGTGCTTCATTTTGCCATTTGTTGCCCCCCCCCCTTACTGAGGATTTGGGGCTCTATTCCAGTCAATAACAGTACACTATGAAATTTGGTAAATCATGGGAGATTCCTTTGTCTTCAAGATGTTTTTCATGGGAATATATTGTTAGAGATTATGATTAGAGATGTGCATTCATTTCGTAAAAATTCGGAATTTGGAACGAAATTTGATAATTCGTAGTTCGGAAGTACTTCCGAATAACGAATCGATACGATACAAATTCGAAACTAAAATGGTATATAAACAAATTTATTTCGTTTTACACTGTGTCATTATCCTCCTAAAAGAAAAATTTTAATAATTGATATCAACTATTGAATTTGAAATGAACTATCAAATTGATCTTAATAGGGTTGCACCGATACCAATACTAGCTATCTGGCAAACCAGGGGGTACTTGAGGACCGCATTTGGGAACCACTGGTATTTCGGTGTAAATTCTTAAATATTGAATATAATGGATATTACCAGCCAGGAAACAAAAAAAGACATAATCGTATAGATCAGTGGTTCCCAACTGTGGTCCTCAAGTACTCCAACAGGCCAGGTTTTCCAGATATCCAAAGCACAGCACAGGTGATATGATTTGCTGCTCAGTGAATGCAGGATTCAGTCTGCATTTCCCCAAGGTAATCCTTAAACTCTGGCCTGTTAAGGGTACTTGAGGACAGGATTGGGAACCACTGGTATAGATGAACAAGGAAATGTAGGACAAGACAGAGTGATTATGGTGTTTAAAGAAAATCACCAGTTAAAACTCTATGAAAATGATCCTGTTATTGATTTCTTTCCTTTTAAATGTGTTGCCAAAATATCTTTTCTTTTTATTATTCTGTGGTTTACTATCTCGTGTGATATTTTATACCCAGTCTTTTTTTGTCTTTTTCCATAGAGAGCTGAATGGTCGGTTGCCCGCTACTCACAGTGGTTGGATGATCACCCATCTGAGAAAGACAGGTTGATACTTATAAGGTAAAGTTACATGGTTTATACCGCTTTCCATGGCAGTAACCCTTTCAGGCTACGTGTTCTCCTTTTAAATCTTGAATATTTTTTTTATCAGTTTTTAAAAAAGCAACAGTCAGATTGGAGCTTATCATTAAACACGGAGATGAATGGAGCTGAAATTAACTTGCATTTATGCTAAAATAATCACGTTGTGAAAATAGCATTGACTGAAAATTATATTTTGTAGCTTAACTATTTTCTAATGTCTTGGAGGCGTTGCATATTGGCTGTCAGCTTCCACAACCAATCTAGAGTATGTGCTTCCTCATTTGTACCATACTGGTAGTTCTGGCTTTGTTTGTATTTTCAGGTTGTTGGGACACAGTATGTGTCTCATTTCACCTTTTTGATCACCCTCTTAATAGCTCTTGTGGTTTGTATCAGGTTGGAGAAAGCAAGAAAAGTGCAGTGAAATACACATACACATGACGTTTTGGCATTTAAATGTAGTCCTCCCATGATGCCTCTTGGCTTGTGGCTTGTGTCAGAAATATTGGGACATCGACACAATTCTAACATCTTTGGCTCTATACACCACCACAATGGAGTTGGAATGAAACAAACTTGTTTCATGTTAATGTGCTTTAACTGCAGACTGTCAGCTTTAATTTGAGGGTATGTACATCCAACTCAGGTGAACGGTGTAGGACTTACAGCTGTTTGCAGATGTGCCTCCCACTTGTTAAGGGACCAAAGGTAATTGGACAATTGGCTTCTCAGCTGTTCCATGGCCAGGTGTGTGATATTCCCTCATTACCCCAATTAAAATGTGTAGATAAAAGGCCCAGAGTTCATTTCCAGACTACTATTTGCATTTGGAATCTGTTGCTGTCAACTCTCAAGATGAGATCCAAAGAGCTGTCACTATCAGTGAAGCAAGCCATCATTAGGCTGAAGAAACAAATCAAACCCATCAGAGAGATAGCAAGAACATTAGGCATGGCCAAAACAACTGTTTGGAACATTCTCAAAAAGAAGGAAAGCACCGGTGAGCTCAGCAACACCAAAAGACCCGGGAGACCACGGAAAACAACTGTGGTGGATGACCGAAGAATTCTTTCCCTGGTGAAGAAAACACCCTTCACACCAGTTGGCCAGATCAAGAACACTCTCCAGGAGGTAGGTGTATGTGTGTCAAAGTCAACCATCAAGAGAAGATATAAACCATTGGTGAGCCTCAAAAACAGGAAGGCCAGATTCGAGTTTGCCAAACACCTAACAAAGACTTCACAGTTCTGGAACAAGATCCTATGGACAGATGAGACCAAGATCAACTTGTACCAAAGTGATGGGAAGAGAAGAGTATGGAGAAGGAAAGGAACTGCTCATGATCCTAAGCATACCACCTCACCAGTGAAGCATGGTGGTGGTAGTGTCATGGCGTGGGCATGTATGGCTGCGAATGGAACTGGTTCGATTGTATTTATTGATGATGTGACTGCTGACAAAAGCAGCAGGATGAATTCTGAAGTGTTTCGGGCAATATTATCTGCTCACATTCAGCCAAATGCTGCAGAACTCATTGGACGGCGCTTCACAGTGCAGATGGACAATGACTCAAAGCACACTGCAAAAGCAACCAAAGAGTTTTTGAAGGGACAGAAGTGGAATGTTATGCAATGGGCAAGTCAATCACCTGACCTAAATCCCATTGAGCATGCATTTCACTTGAAGACAAAACCGAAGGGAAAATGCCCCAAGAACAAGCAGGAACTGAAGACTGTTGCACCAGGGATGAAACCCATCGTCTGGTGATGTCTATGCGTTCCAGACTTCAGGCTGTGATTGACTGCTTAGGATTTGCAACCAAGTATTAAGAAGGGAAAGTTTGATTTATGATTATTATTCTGTCCCATTACTTTTGGTCCCTTAACAAGTGGGAGGCACATCTGCAAACTGCTGTAAGTCCTACACCGTTCACCTGAGTTGGATGTACATACCCTCAAATTAAAGCTGACAGTCTGCAGTTAAAGCACATTGTGTTTGTTTCATTCCAACTCCATTGTGGTGGTGTATAGAGCCAAAGATGTTAGAATTGTGTCGATGTCCCAATATTTCTGGACCTGACTGTATTTTTCCATAATGCAGTACATGTGCCTGCCTCCAGATGTCCATGTCACAATGCTTTCACACAATCATTCACAACATTCTGGAGTAACGTTCCTTTTTGTGTTTTGTGTAGTGTATGCATTGCAGGAGTTTTTCGAAAGTTAATGCCATGTATAACATAATCTCGGGGCAGTGATAAACATAAGGATTGTCTTCACTGACCCACAAATCACAGCAGCTAACACTTAAATGGATCTTTTCAAAGTGCCAGAGGTACCTCCTGCAATCCTTTATGAATTTCCAATATTTTTCTATTTAAGTGGGAGAAGACGTCTGTGCCATAACTAATGAGCGTGTTTTAAGACAAAGCACTGGGCTCTTAATGTGTAAAATGCCCCACGTGAGATCATTTATACGTTGGCTACATACATATTGTGTTTCTCCTTGTACGTGTTTATGCAGAGAGACTGATTTAGCAGTGAAGTCCACAGACACTGTAGACGTGGCAAGCTTTGCTCTGATCTTAGGGTTTTATATGCATGGTATCAGTTTGCATAATTGCAGCATTACGTCTCTAAGGCTTATTTCAGTCTCAACCCCAAAGGAGCATAGTTGCATGTCCTAGTGGTCTACTGTCTCATTAATTATTCTAATTTACATGAAACTCTTGAATTGCAGCAACGTCTGAGAGTTTGAATCTGACTTAATGTCTAAAAAAAACAAATGGTTACATCTTACATAGCCTAAATGCAAATTGAAATGGTAGATGTCTCATTATTAATTAGGTGGAGTAATATATCTACATTCTAAATGTAATTCCAGTTTAATGTGCTGTTGTAAACCCAGTGTTAATGTACATACAGTCAGGTCCAGAAATATTGGGACATTGACACAATTCTAACATCTTTGGCTCTATACACCACCACAATGGAGTTGGAATGAAACAAACACAATGTGCTTTAACTGCAGACTGTCAGCTTTAATTTGAGGGTATGTACATCCAACTCAGGTGAACGGTGTAGGACTTACAGCAGTTTGCAGATGTGCCTCCCACTTGTTAAGGGACCAAAGGTAATGGGACAATTGGCTTCTCAGCTGTTCCATGGCCAGGTGTGTGATATTCCCTCATTACCCCAAAATTTGTTTCATTCCAACTCCATTGTGGTGGTGTATAGAGCCAAAGATATTAGAATTGTGTCGATGTCCCAATAATACATACAGTCATGTCCAGAAATAAGTATATCTGAAGAAATTGATTGTCATTTTGGACCCACCTAACAATAAAAAGAAACCTAGGATGCTCTTTCTCTGTAATGAACACAAGATCTTAAGTCATGGCACTTAAACTCCCGTAATATTCTTGCTGGACATTGAGGCCGCATTTAAGCTTGTTTAAAGATGGCAGAAGGGGATAAACAATCAATGAATTTTCCATTCAGCAGTTTAAGATATCACCTCATCTACTGCCTGTTTAGAAATCTCTCAATTCCCGTGTTTTGGATCAGTTATTATGGGAGATAGATTTGGCTTGATGTAAAAGCCAGAGGGAACACATCAAATTCTTCATTTATTAAGCTCAAGCTTGCTCTGCAGCAGGGGTCAGCAACCTTGGCCCTCCAAATGTTTTGGAACTATATTTCCCATAAGCCTCAAGCAATGTAATGACTGTGCATCATGGGAGATGTAGTTCTAAAATGACTGGAGGGCCAAGGTTGCTGACCTGCTCTGCAGTGATAGAAAATAACTAAGGAAGGAAGAAACATATACTTCTTTCAGACTCCAGTTTGTGTTTATTAAGATGGAGAATCCTGTAAACATTAACAGTATGTGTTTATTTTCAGAGGTGCAATAGAAGCCTACACGCAGTCTGTGAAAGCACGGGAAGGCAAAGAGTTTGCACCAGTTTATCCCATCATGGTCCAACTGCTCCAAAAGGCTTCATCTTCTCTGCAGTAGAAGTGCTTTCTCTCTACCAAATATTGAATCTGATACAAGTCATGGGGGATACTTAAATCAGCGGTGTTGTTATTTAAACTCTTTGATTTCTAATGAATTTAATTATTTTTCAGCAATGTTTTGTACAATTATGTGACAGCATCTATTGAACACTCTTGGTGGGGGGGGGTTGTCATTTTAAATTAATTGTTTGGAAAATCTGTCGATGTCATTCTACTGGGAAACTGTACCGTCGCATAGCACATAATAAACGTTACAGATTATTCATTTGTCAGTCCATGGAGCCACATCAACATTTGAACAAATTTATTTGAAATATACAAGAATACAATGTGCAAAAATATTATAGGGGCAATATGATGACACATGTCAGACACATTGTTTTACAGCCGTGATTCGAGTAATAGCACATATAGCCATGATTGCAGCAAGTCACAGCTGTGCTGCTGTAACAAAAATAAATGCATCCGTTCACTGTGACAGTTGCCGGAAAAAGTAAAGTGCGAGTGTTGCACCAGAGTTAAGTGCAAAGTCATCCCCCCTCCCCTCCATCCGCCTCAAATGGCATTTTTTCATAGCAAAATAAAATTCTATCTGTGGATCCTGCAGCCAACTAAATTACTTCTAATCTAATTCAGTTTGGGTTTATTTTGTTTTGTTTTAGATCATTATTTTCAAGGATTGTTGTCAGACTCCTGTTCACGAGAAAAGCAAATGATCCACTTGCTGTATAATATAATGTAGCTGAGTGGTGCTGAATAGTCAGTTAGTGCTCATGCACTTTGCATTAAAAATTCACATCGGAAATGTATATATTCCGACATCAAAAATAATTAAATTTGTGCAATACAGATTAATAAGCAGTAGAGTCAATAAACAGCAGTTATACGGTCTATAAAATTCCCCTTTTTAACCTGTCTGTTTGAAACAATGCTCTAATACACACCTCATTTTAGCACCACAGGATAATTTTCAAGCGTAGGTTACCAGATAAATTTTTCAAAAATAAGGCAATTTGGTTTAAATATCGATATACTTTTGCTATATTTTTTTTTGTTTTAAAAGAAAACCTTCACTCGTCATCTTTTGACAATTATATCACTATTATATAATCACACAAATTCAAGACAAAAGAAACACGATGCCAGATTTTCTTCCTCAATCCATGAACAAAGCACGTTCAGACACAGATCTCTTAACATACATGTTTAATGCTGTTGTGAACCCTGGGGGGGGAAAAGAAATTGGCAGATTTTAGGACTCGAATACTAGAGGCATTTTTAAGAAAGAAAAAATAAAAGCATCAATTGAGCAAAGGATTGTAGATGTCAGCTGCAGAGAAGAAAAAGCACCATGCTAAAATGTACACATTGGGATGGTCTACTGTACCCTTTAATGAAGTATAGATTGCCCTCTGCTGGTGATCTTTAGAAAATACAGTACTATGCACAAATCATAGGAGCTACGGTTTGCAAGTGGCCCAGTGATGATTGCAAGTCCGCTCGCAATCATTTTCAGCCTGCTTGCTGGTCTAAGTTAAAAATGGGCTTCAGGTACTTTGTATTGGAAGTGCAGAACTACAGGAAGCCACAAAGCGATGAGTGATTAGGATTTGCTCATTATTCTGGCAGCTGGTACTGTACATGAATAAGCACATCAGACCCTATTGTGGTCGAGCAGTTATGAATGACGTGTGATTTGTTCATTATAACAGCCCCCTTGTTATTCATAAGGACTTCTGTACTTATCCAGCGAGCCAAACATCTCTTGATGGTCAGCTGGAGCGATTGCCTACTGTATATTAACACTTCTTATACTTTATATAGGAAGCAATAATTTGCAGGTAGCTAGAGAATAACAAGCAATTCCAATATTATTCTCACAGCTGGTAATTAAGAAAATTAGTTAATTGGTTTTTGATTCAGCTAGAAAAATAAATATTGATGTATAAATCCCTTATTCACCCTGGGTCCCACAGGCAGAGGATGGCAATATTTGCTGGTTCCTCTCACAGCGCGTAGAAGGACGCAAATAAATCATTCCCAATGTCTTAACCTCCCTGGCGGTTTATTTTTTTCAAAATTTTGTGTCTAAAAGTGTCTAATTTTTTTTAAAGTAAACGTGTTTTTTATATAGTAAGCCTGTATTCTGTAGGAATAACTCACTGAAATCCGTGCAACCAAGAGTCTATCGGACTCCGTGTGTTTACTAAAGTTTGAAACACAACATAATAATTTATTATCCCAAAAATAGTTATCCAAAATAATTCTAATAAATTATATTCAATAATATAATCAAACCAAAAACACTGAAATCTTTCAGAAAACAAGGGTGCAATATTAGAATGTGTATGTATGGTCTGATCCTTTAGTGCCACCTAGTGGCCGTTCATGAGTAGGTCATGCTGCTGGAGATTTTACTTTGGAAATTCTTTTTCTTTTTACAGTTTGCTGCCTGGTCCCGCCCCCTGCATCGTGTGACTTGCAGGGAGCGTTACCAGGAAGCAAGTCGCCGTGATCACACTGCGGGGGACAGCGAGGGAGCGCAGGATGAGGTGAGTATGCAGCCAGAGTGTGGCTCGGGGTTACTGTTCGCGGTAGTGAAATTTAACCCCGAGTCACACTCGGGAATACCACCAGGTAGGTTAATACTGCCCAATGTATGAAGAATAAATGGAAAATGGAAATGTGTGTGGCTTTATATATATATTTTAAGTTTTTGAACGTACCGAATTTGTTCTTTTCCTCTTCCAACAGTCAGGATTTAAACGTTTTTGTTCTTCAGCCAGAGCTTTAGCTTCTATTGTATATATTCTCCTCTCTTCATTTTTCATTTTCTTCCATCTATCACCAAGTATCACACTTATGGCTCTACAAAACATGTCAACACAACACAAGGCATTAGGATGGTGGTTCGTTTTACACCTTTTTATTTCATAAATTTAAACTGGTGCGTATTTCGGAGAATCCTTCCCTTTACAGATTCTGACAGCCATCTGTATTGGGATAAGAGTGGCTGCCCACTGCAAATCACCTGCATAATATTCCACAATGCAAACACTGCAGCTTGTCCTGCCCGGAGGGCTTGGTAACAGGGTGCATATAGGTTAGTGTCAGAGGTTTGTTGTTCTTATCATGACAATCAAACCATTGAAAACAAAATGATGTCTGCTTTCTGTAAATTGGGATCACTCGGCAGCAACACTTCTAATCAATGATTATTTTGGGTTTTTCCTCCCAAGACCTACTTAATGAATACACTATTTGGAATGCCTAGTGCAGGGAGAGCAACCTTGACCCTCCAGATGTTTGGAACTACATCTCCCATGATGCTCAGCTACTGATTAGGTTTGCAGAGAATCATCGCTAGTTTAAAAAAAATCTGTAAGGCCAAGGTTGCTGACTCCTGGCCTAGAGTAATGATCAGCCGAAGCTAGACCAGTTAGAACAAAAGCATTCCATTTCAGTTTACGCCATGCATTGTATGAAAAGCAATGAGTTAGATCTCAAACTATACTGTGAGCATATTTAGTAAATCTAACTTTATTGATCTGTACAGAGCTGCATTTATTTCACATTATGCTATGTGTGTCCTTTTTCTTTAAGAATTGTTATCTGGCCTTTGTTATTTAGCAAAACCCATACTATAGTAAGTGCTTTACTATATGACCTCTTCAGCGAGCGTACTCACATTTATCTGACAAACCGTTTGACCTAAAAACATTGACTGTTTTCATAATCAGCCTGGTTTCCCCTCAGGATAATCTACTGTAACAATGTCCAGCGCGTTACCTTGATCTAAGGTCAAATCTTTACAAGGATCGTGAACAAGGCCTGGTTAGAGCTTCCACATAGAATTCAGATAAAAATATCTGTGAATAAAACCGACAGAACAGACGAGCCCGGTTTCTCATAACTCGTAACTAAAATTGAATGGCCTCAAAAAATCCAGACAGCTTTCATGGCAGATCACAATGGATCTTTATTTCAGTTGTGTTTACTGGAGCGTCCTCAACTTCGAATGGATAATTAAGAAATAAGACTATATAATTGGGCAGATTATTGGCTTATTCCTAAAGGCAAATGTCACGGGTTTTTTACATCTTGACTTATTTTGTATTGAGTGGAAACACTTTTGATATTTTGCATGTGTTTTAAAACCCCAGCGCCGGTATTTAGCACTGCAAGAATTAAAATGGCATTAACCATCATATGTCAGAACGATTTGTGTTAGAATATATTTTGCACATAGTTTGCTAGAAAGAAAGAACAAATACTGTATGTATACGCAAACACACTACTATATATTTCTATTTATTTATAAAAGATTTTACCAGGAAGGATACATTGATATTTCTCTCGTTTTCAAGTATGTCCCGGGTTCAAGAACATTGAATTACATTGATTTGTTTACAATCTTTGTGCATTTTGGATCTTGTGTTCTAATATTCTTATCTAGAACAAAACAAATAATCCTCAACCCCCCCCCCCCCTGCTGTTTTCATGGTTCTTCAGCCTCAAAACGAAGGGCAATCAATCATTGGCTGCTTCCACGTGTTTGGATCTGTTGTGTGCGGACCTAATTTTAGGAGTCAGCAGTCTCCAAAAAGCATTCACCAGCTGACCCCATGATGCATTGTAATGCAAAAGCATCTGATTGACTGGATTGCTTGTAGTCGCACACGCAACATTCATTCTGGGATGTCGAAGCTGCAGTGCCTTACAGAAAGTATGTTTTGCAACTTGATGAAGAAGGCGGAGGGGGTCAGATGATTTATAACCCCTATATTTCCACCTCCTTCTGTTGTTTTTGCCTTCATTCATTTAATCCAATTGTTGTTTTAATTTCAAGTATCTACACCTGCTTTTTTAACTTTAATATATTTCTTTTAAATATTTGTTACAATATGAAAGTAGATCCTATTACCGGTTATCTTTTCCTGGATACATCTGAGTGTATTCGACTCTGTACTTTTTGGCAAAAAGCATGAAGGCATTCATTGGTCTTTTGCACTTGTTGGGAGAGGTGGCAATCACAGAGTTTGCAGTCCCTGAGCTGTGGCTCCTGCCAGATTTGCTATATAGTGAAGAGTAGGAAGGCTGGGAAGATCTTGGAGATGTAAAGTCCTTGCTATATTCAGACCTCTCCGAATCTGGACTGCTTGCCCCTCCATTGGATAAGGAAGCGCGGCGCTGGCGTGCCATACTACTTAACACATAAACTGCAGAAGAGTCCATTGGGGTGAAGTCATAACTAGAAATAAGACACAACTAATGAGAATTAACACAGTAGATTTAATGACCTGCCACAAAACAAACATTAATTTTATCAAATGGCTAGATCCTTGGCAGATGGATCAATTCTCATACACGTAATCCAGTGCTAATACTTACTGTGTGGAGAGAAACCTGCACAGAAAATCTGCAGGCCTGCTTTGCACTTATTTACATAAATAAATGAGGTCACAGGAAGAGGTCTCACATTATTCATGAGTATGTGGAGACAATCGGGTCTATTCAATAAAGGTGAAAAGCAGGAGAATGACTGGAGAAGTGAAAATTCTAGGTCAAAATATCCAAACCAGAAAAATTCTCCCATTTATATCACTTTTCAAATTGGCTATTTGGTCTAGATTGTTCTCTTCTAACTGACAATTCTCCTGGTTTTCCCCTTTCTGAATAACCCTTTGTATGTCAGAGGTGCAAGGTTATTTTGATGAGCTCATACAGTTGTGATGAGAGATGTGTGTGGAGTCATTCGCGTAGTTTGTGTGTGTGGGGTCATGTGTGATGAGAGATGTGAGCGGGGGGATTTGTCACTTGTCTGTAATGAGCGTTGCACCTAATTTGGATAAGTCTTAATTCTATCTAGAGACAGTGGGTTCCTGTCAAAGCGTTCTTAAGACACAGGAATCTCCCACGCTAAATCCATAATGGGGTCCTTGGAAGGGGGATGATTAGCTGGAGATTTGAAGTGTAAGGTACAAAATAATTTGGTGTGCATTAGGAGGTAGGTTTACAAAAGAAGATGGCACAAGCTGAATTTTTGCTCTGGATGCTAGAATAAGCAATATCTGGCTGGCTCTATTATGCAGGCCTGGACCAATTTAGGGACACCAGAAAAAATTCTCCCAAACAGGGTGAGACCTGTCCATGGATTAAACAAAATATTTGGAAAAGTGTGTTACAAAATATTTAAGAGGTGATTTAACAGGTCTGAAATAGATATATCCTACAATGTAACAGCTTCTAAATGCGTTAATATTTTAAATGACTAACCATGTGCCTGGGGTTTTGGATATTTAACAGATAAATCACCTGCACGTTTCTACAATGCAATAACATGGCATATTGTATTTAAATTTTTCAAAGTTGTAGGAATTAATTTTTTAAAAAAAACCTTTATTGTGGCACTTACTATGTTTTGATTATATGTATCTTTTTTCCCCTGTACACATCTTTCAAGGTCAAGTAAGTAATAATAATGCAATCTAAACCATAAGCAACTTTCACTAAAAGTATAACTGAGGGTTAATATAAAGCAAGGAACAGAAATCGCAGCTCTACAATAATATGCCCATATTGCATCAGTTTCACTTTGTGTCTAACCCTCTTAAAGTTTTGGGAAATTCAATGAGCACCTTTTGTACGGCAACAATACATACGCCAGTGTTTCACAAAAGTCTACATAGCAGCAGGAGACGCGTGACAGTGAAGCTCCTACAGGGGGTGTTTGGTGCTGGTCACAGTTGCAACAACAGCGATTTAACATTGTTTGCAATTTTGGCCAACGTCTTCCTATTTAGGAATAACAAGCTCTTCACTTCTACCTCTTTCTGGAGAGAACAGGGAGACCAAGAAAGTAAAATGATTTGGATTTCAGTTCTATGTGATTACTACATCCCAGTATAACACAACACATGGCTGTTATGGAAGACTGAAAACATTGTTTTTTGTCTGACATCTAGGGCAGTGGATCCCAATCCTGTCCTCGGGACCCACTAACAGCCCAGGTTTTAAGAATCACATTGGGGAAATGCAGACTGAATCCTGCAATCACTGAGCAGCAAATCATATTGTCTGTGCTGTGCTTCAGAGATCTGCAAACATGGCCTGTCAGCAGATCCTGAGGACAGGTTTGGGGAACATTGATCTATGTGTTTCCAAGCAGAGGCCGGAGGAGGGGGGGGGGGTTCCTTATAGTGAATCTTTAACCAAATTGCTGCACAGACAATTAAACATTATTCTAGACATTATGTTTAAATAAGGTACTCTTGTGCATATAGAATGCAATACACCACTAGGTTTATCAGCAGTCGCAGAAGGTACAGCCGCTTCATAAGAACAGTTTTTTAGAACTGGCTCTCAAAACAACAGCAACAATGTAGTTCTCTATGTATACAGGATTGAGCCCTTAATGAATAGACCCTCATGGCTATAAACAAAGCACCGACATCGTGGCAATTTCAGTGCTTTGCTGTTCGCCCCATTTCGGCAAATTATTTCAACGAAAATACAGTGAATTCACTATTTAGCAAATGGTCATCGTATTTGGCGAAATTTTAGTCGCCAAAGCAGTTACCGGACATTAGAAAAAAACACCGAATTAGCATCAGTGAATTCCGCGAAACTGAGGGGGGGGGGGAAGGAAGACTCCTAATAGGATATAAATCAATAAATTGTGTCCAAATAATAAAAAGGTCCTTCAAAAAAATGTAAAGTTCTGTTACAAAATAATTTGGTTTTTTTAAAACAGATTTTTGTATTTTTTGGACATCAAAAAAAAGTGTTCTAAAAAAAATAAATGGTTTTTGCAAAATATGAAAAGTATTAAACGGTCATTAAAAAAAAATAAAGATATTACTTTTTTTTAACATAGAATCCTGTAGGATTCACCTGTCGAATTGAAACACTGAAAATTGAGTAATGTGGCTGGATTTTCAGTGCAATTCAGAGTTCTGTGAATAGAAGGCACTATAGTTTACTATGGGGCAATTTTGGTGCCGCTGAATTGCACCGTATTTTGCGGTCAATGTGCCAGTATTTCACTGTTTGGTACAGTTTTGGGCCAATTTGTTTAAGCTGTCAAACAGTGAAATTCAGGACTAATTTGGAGGTTAGCGAATAACCTCTACAGAAAAATTTGAGACTCCTATTTTCAGGTTTTGTCACATTCTTTCTCTGCAGTTTAAAGGCCAAATACGAAATCTGGCCATTTCATTTTGTTACTGTGGCATTTCACAGAGCGGTTGCTAAGCTGCCCTGAACGACATGCAGATCTGCAAGAGAACCAAATCAATTTGCCACTACTAAAGAATTCATTCACAGCATAATATCGAATGAGGGATCATCAGGAAGGAAACAGAAAATATTTCCCATGTGCAACAAAAACGTCCCAAATCTTCTATTTCTATGACAGCAAGAAGAGCATGCCTTGGTTAATATTCATGAAATGTACAGGCTGTGAGGTCTTTTTCACCTTTGCTGTGACAGTAATGAAGACAAAGCAACAGTGACATTTAAACCTGAAAAAACACCTCTAACCAGCCAATGAAAAGCACCTCACTCAGCAATATATACAACTTATGTTTTGGTGAACTATCCATCAACCTGAGAAGTGCAAATGTTTTACCTTTTAAAAGTATCAAAAACACCGGAATCATCAAAATTTATGGCATCTGGGTGTCCAGGAGGTAGACATATATCACCAACGTGAATTTCACAGCAGGGAATACCATGCTGAACCACAGTTAGGCTTGGGTGAAAAGAAGACCAACCTGCAAGTTCAAACAGATTTTCTGATGAGAATTTCATACATCAGCATTTTGGTTAAAGTGACATTACACTATGAAAGAGAAATGACATACAGTCCTTATCTATCACCTAACTTGATTGATAGGCTTCCAAATTATTAAATGCCAACAGGGATCTGAATGTACAGTAGTGATGGCACCAGAAGCAGGATGTATTGGATGCACTTTCTTTATTCACAGAATAACTTTGTGAATCCACAACATTTAAGGGATAACCCATTGGCCATCATTCCATTAGAAATGCTGTTTAAAGGTTGGAATGTTTAGTCTATAACATATATATGTTACAGTTAAAGCCCGAAGTGCAGTTAATCCTAGGATTACCTGGGTAATCCTGACATTACCCAGGCATCATTAGCAAAAGTTCAAAGTGAAATGAAATTTCGGACTTTACTCGGGTAATCTGCAAAGTATCCAGAGGCCTCTGGGTACTCCTGTTTTCTGCTGTGTTTTAACCGGGTAATTCTTACATTACCCTAGTGTTGCTGGATAAAGTGTGATGAGAAACGAAATATCAGACTTTATCCGGGTAATGTGCAAACTATCCAAACGCCTCTGGGTACTCCGCAGGTTATAGGTGACTGAATTCCGAGGATTACCTGGATAAAGCTGCAAACTTTTATCCGACCGATAAAAATAACCAAAAAACACAATTTTGTTAACGACATTGTATCCACAGTCACAAACCACACTAAATAACCATAAGGTTACTCTGTGCATTAATTGTCTGAAAATTAATTTATGAAGATAAAGATATTAAATAAAGAGTAACCTGATGGTTATATGTGCTTATATATCATTTATAAAACATAATGACACATAATAAAGATCATGTAACTCTTTCACATTCATATAAGAAACATATCCTGTTACTCTGTATATTCATTATATATATACATTTTATTGTTTGACTTTTGCCATTTTCGTTGATAATATCCATAGATAATAGTAAAATTCACTTTTACCCAAGCGGGGTTGGATGCTCTGCAGATTACTCAGGTGAAGCTGTGGATAGTCCTCAGATTACCCGGGTGAAGCTTCAGACTTGCACATTATCCGGGTAAAGTGAGAAATTTTCAGCTCTTCCAGACCGTTACCCAAGGGCAGTTGGTTAGTCCTAATAACATGGGTTCTATCGATCCTTCATATACATGCCTACTGTTTCAGTCGTTAAAATTAGAATTTCCTCAACAATGGTATGAGTTAATGCACCACCTAGCAGTGGTTTGGAAGTTCTGTTCCTTGTTTTTACGACCCATGTAAAACAAACGAAACCTGCAAAGTCAAACTGCAGCCACCAATTTAATTATGCACAACATTCCCTTGATTACCTGTATTATGTTTACAATACCACACACATATAACACCTACAATCACACAAAGCAACTTCCTGAGTGGCTGCACTTTTAACGATTTCCACCATTTTTGTATATCTTTCTCAACAGCTTTACAAGACAGACTGCACGCTGTTCCACCAACAATGCATAGGTTAAAATGATGCTTGGACGAGTCCCAGTACCTTTGTTTTTGACATAGAATGGGTGGTCCAATCTGCACTCCACAATCAGCAAGCCATCTGTTGTACCAGGGTCAAAAGTGAGTTGCAGGACAGATTCCCCATATGACACGCTCTCTTCATGGGAGATCAGCTTGAGACCTTCCGCACCATAACCCTAAAATAAATGTATAGTTCACTGCTGAGATTAAAAACATTTTTTTAACATAACCTTCCTGTAAGAATTGCTTTTGGAAAGTGGGATAAAGTATCAGCTTTCCTACGTGTTGCATGATTTCAGAAATACTGAAAATGCACAAATTAAATGGGCTCTGCACCTGAGCGATTTTCCTGTATTATGGCTAAGGCTTTCCCATTTTTTTAGCTACTAAATCTATTTACTAAAAGATCAAAAATTCAATGGCAGGGGTTGTATTAGTAGAAAGTAAAAAATTGTATTGTTACTAAACTCCAGTAATACGATATACCAGAATCCCTAGATACATGCAGGAAATCACATCATTCGGTTTCTGTCTCCTGAAACATGGACAGCTGAATATTCTGTGGTTCTGATCAGCAGTTAAGGACCACTTTAACCCCTTCACAACTACCAATATTGAGATATCTCGAGCTTCAAAGGCACCATCTGGCACCCAGATATTGATCTCAGTATGCTGATCTGCAGCCCAAAAGAAAATGAAATTAGTTTGCTGCAAATTAATTTCATTAGCTTTTGGGCTGCAGAAGGTGCCCCCAAAGCTTTAGCCCTGTGGGCGTAATACCCAAAGAGCTAAGGCTGGTGACAGACTAGGGCACTAAGTGCGCCCGTACTGTCGTGGCTTTCGGCGTCCGTTGCAGCATTGGGGCCGGCCACATGCTGTTGCGCGCGCATGAATTGCGTGCACAACAGCGACCGTGCAGCAGGCTTCTCCATCAAAGCGCGAGGACGCGTTGGCAGAGCTGCAAAGCGCGATCCTCCATAGGAGGATCGAGCCTTGCAGTGCTGAATGCACTAACTGTGCTCAGCCAGGTGGCCAGACGGGCGTCGAGTGGAAGGAAAGTCCACTCACACGGACATTCCTTCAGCACTTCAAAACACTCGTCTGACCCCGGCCTACAACTGTAAAATTAGCTGCTCAAAGCTCTGAAATATTGGGCTTTCAGAAGCTGTCAGCAGCTGATGCAGGGAAAAAAAGAAGAAAATAGACCTGCTGTTAAAACCTCTGACTCAATTTGGCAGTAGATGGCGCCATCTACTGGTCCAGAATAGGTTATTTATAGTAAGGCATACATTCTTTAAAATTAATTAAAGATGATTTTACAAAAAAAACACTGGTTTCTGGAAAATCACTTGGTAGTGAAGGGGTTAAACTACCCATGAAATTCTACCAAATGATTTCCTTATACCAAAGGGCGACTTGATTTAGATTTGGGAGATTTATCCTATTTTTTTTTTTATAAGCTGACCATTGCATCATGTGCCTTCATATTGTGGGAGATTGGGCTCCCTGTGTATAGGTATCAATATGCTTAATACATTTCTCAAATAATTTAGGAACTTTCATCAGATTGATTTGGTTTTTGCCTTCATTTCCTCCCATTTTCCTATATATTTGTGCAATCATGACATTAACTACATGTGGCAAGTGCCTGATTCTGTGATGTAATTGGCTCCACTAGACAGGACAACATTAAAGATTTTTGTGGAAGTGAAAGCATTTTAACAGTGACAACTCCTAAACTGGAGGATGATGGGGCCAAATCAATACAGGTACAGTATCTCCAAAATCTGAAGTTATCTGAGCCCCGACATGACACCACAGTGGAGACTCCCACACCTGACCTCAATGACAGGGTCAAAATTATTAAAATATAGTATAAAATGTCCTTTAGCATTTGCGTATGAGGTGTTTATATATAACCTAATTGAGCTTCATGTTTAGACTTGGGTTCCATTCCCAAAGATATCTAATTATTATATGCATATATTCCAAAATCTGAAACAAATCCGTAACGAGTCTCGTCCCGAGCATCCCCAAAATGGGATACTCAACCAGTAGTAGCATAGTTTCTGTTTAAATAAACTTTTAAAACAATTGGTTAAGGATGCATGGATTTGGTAGCGCACCTTATAAGTGCCTGTTGCCATGTCACGCTCATTTCTATGAGCCAATTTGGCAAAATCTTCAACGTCTTGCCACTGCTTCTTACGTCCTTTCTGAAAGCATAAACGAGTGCCTGGAAGAGGATACAAAAATGCGTAAAACATCTACAGGAGGAAGCTTGTTAAATTAAACCAATACATCTATACGGAGGTGACATTGCACAGGCTGAGTGATTGAAGATGAAGATCACAAATGTTATTTTTAGCACAAAACGCTCTTGGTGAACAATTTGATCCCTTGCTTTGGAT
The DNA here is from genome assembly GCA_009667805.1 of Leptobrachium leishanense. Lineage (NCBI taxonomy): Eukaryota > Metazoa > Chordata > Amphibia > Anura > Megophryidae > Leptobrachium > Leptobrachium leishanense. The sequence continues at coordinate 197,488,990 of CM019065.1, read as the reverse complement.
GTTCTCGTTTTACAGACAGGACAGCAGATGAGAGTGGTGAATGTTCAATCAGGGAATACATGATGTGCTTCACTGCAATTATCGGACTGTCTAGTACAACTCTTCAAATAATTACTTATAGGAGAACGTGCATTTAATTGATTAGATTTACATTCAGCATAAGGGCCTGCGGTGTCATTTTAACATATACACAAATCTTTCCCTATAGACTTGGAACAGGGTCTCCTGCTAAGACATTCCCACCGGCAGCACTTAAAGCAGCAGGAGACCGGGATCATGTGACAATGTGACGTCTTCCAAAGGAGGAATGGGAAGGACAGAAAATTAATTTATAGGTTCCATGTATAAAAAAATATAGTAATGCAAAAGAAGAGCAATATATCTTCATACAGCGAGGGGGAATATTGCTAAACAGAGCAAAGCTCTTTACTGATTTCAGATGACAAGTGAATACAGCGCAATATATAGCATATTACCTTTATTTATGTTTGTGACCGTTATATGATACACACCAAGAACAAAAAATATATTTACTACAGATTTATGTTAAATGATAAAACATAAAGTTACAATGCTGCAGTATCATTACCTTTCATGAAACAATGCCACGCGGTAAGAGGCCACGAGTGACACCATCCTAAATCATCATCATCTGAAAATGAGGACATGCAGAATATGCTAGACTCCGATTCACTGCGTGCCTATGGAGAGGAAGGGGGGGGGGGGTAACCAAAAGGTTTAAATGTCATTTCGCACTTGACACAGTAGTAACAACAGGATACAAGCATTGATATAGCCCATGCATGTACAAAACATTCCTGCAATTAATATGAATAAGTATGTTAAAACTTTTTTAGAAAAATCTAAAGAAAAACCCACATCCTTTCTATAAAACATGTAAAATGCACAAAAAGCGGTTTCGCGCACTATTCCCTACCTGGGTGGCTGTGTAAACCAGGAGTATCCAGCCCATTTCATGTATAAAACATAAGAAAAAAAAAGTTTGTCATTTGGGCTTATTCCTGTAGCTCCATGTGAAACAAAACAGAGGTTTTAGTTTACTGTAATGGCCATTAAAGTGTTAAGCCCACCTGCCACGTCACGGCAACCTCTTTCAAGGTGGCTACTGACCTAATGAAATCAAAAGTTGCCTACAAGCAACCACATGTCGCCCTGCTGCTTCTCAACTAAGGCTGGGGTCAGACGAACGCAGTGCGAACGTGCGTTTAGCCGCACTTTAGTACGGCCGTGGTAGCATGAAATGACGTCCACAGCAGGTCCACACACGAAGTACGGCTGCATGAAAGTTCGGCCGTGCAACGCAAGCGGCAAACGAACGCATTTTTGCAAGAACGTCGAACTGCTAGTACTGACGTATAGAGTGCGCTGCGTCCAACATAATGTCCAGACACCCAAAGTTTCCAGGTTTGGATCCGTAAAAAATCACGGCTGTAATTGCGCATCGTATGACCACTATCGCGTATTCCGTGTAAAAGTACGTCCATGCGTTCGGACGCACTTTTTTATGGACGATGCGAAAAATGCGTTCGTCTGACCCTAGCATAAGAGACAGAATGGTGGGTTTATATTTATACCCTCACAACAGCGTTTCCACTTTGGGATTGAATAGAAAACATGGAAAGGGACAGCAGCAAAAAAATGACCTGGCTGGGGATACAACAAAATATGCAAATATGCACAAAAAAGAGGTTTCACAATTTTTTGCTGCTGTTCCTTTTCTGTGTTTTCTTTTCAATCCCAAGTGGAAATGTCTTGGTGAGGGTATAAATATAAACTCACCATTCTGTCGCGGAGTTGAGAAGCAGCAGGAGGATGTGGTTATTTATTTATTTATAAAGGATTTTACCAGGAAGGATACATTGAGATTTCTTTTGTTTTCAAGTATGTCCTGCTTGTAAAGCAACTTTTGAATCCATTAGGTTAGGACCCACCTTGAAAGAGGTTGCGGTGACGTGGCAGGTAGGCCATTCAAGTAAACTAAAACCTCTGTTTGTTTTGTTTATCATGGAGCCACAGGAATAACCACAAATGACAACCTTTTTTCTTGTTATGTTCGATAAAACATGTAAGATTCCAATACAAAATGTATGCCAAAAGCCATATTGGGTCAGTACCAGGGAAAAGGTTTATTTACCCAGGACCATCTGGTATAACATGGCCTTGTAGCAACACACAAAGAAGATTTCTGGGATTTCTTGTCCCATTTTAGCAAAGAAGTAGAATGTTTTTATTTGTACACATTCTAAGCTGACAATTTGGTCCAAAGTATATAAACCTAAAAGGTGAATTTATTCATTAATTTTATTAGGGATGAAACAACTAATCGATAATGAAAATAGTTGACAACTATTTTCATTATCAATTAAATCAGTTTATTCACAGCACACAATGTTTAGAGCCAGACTGAGTTAAATGTTAATAACCTCAGATGCCACTTTGGAGCTGATTGAAGACGCTGCTTTATTCGGTATGATTTAGTTCTAGGATCATGTCAGACACAACCAGTTTGTTTTTATTTAGTTTACAACAGTAGCAGAACTGTAACACAAACCCTGAGGTGCTGCCACTGGGTGGAGGAGCTGTACCTCCAGTGTTTTATCCTTACTTGGAGCTGTGCCACCCCCCACCCAACCCCCTGTTTCACGTAGCTGCCACCCCTCCGTTTGGTCCCTTCCCCCAAGCTCTCTCCCACACTCAGATCTGGTCCCAAGTCCAAACTCACTCCCTCAGTCCAATATCCAGTCCCTCCCCCACTCTTTAAAATCATTTCACTAAGACACTCTATGCACCCTGATCCCTTTAGCTTATTAAAGTGGTCAGACTGCATGGAGTGTCCCCCCTTCTCATCCTGCTTTCGTGCGGACATCATGTCTGAGCGCTTGTAGCAGCATTCGTTTGGCGAGAAAGCAGACATAGGATTGAGCGGTGCACGCAGCATCAATCTATCACTCTGAGCAGGCACTCGTAGACCTTGTGTGTGAAAAGTATGCAGGTTACGCGAGAAACAATTTGCGTATGTACGTACATTGTGAAAATTGCGTAAGAAAAAAAGGAAGGAGATGAGTTTTACATGGTGTTCCTTTTAACAAAAAAGTATATTTTTATCCGATGAAGCGAGAAAATAATTGTATAGATATATTTATATATATGACACCCGCACATGCAGATGAACATACAAGACAATTTGAGCAGACAGAAAAATGAAGAACCTACTCGTTGGTGTCTGACTGATGTCTCCTGCTTCCAATGATTTTTGGAGCTTTTGGTCTCGCTGTCAGGGGAACGCGGTGGAGGCCGGGCGTAGGAATGTAAACTTTTGCTGGTTGCAATTATGTGAACAGGTGATGATCTAACATAAACAACAGACACATATTAATTAGAAGTGACAGATTACCAGAGGAAAGAGATCTTTTATAGTAAATAATAATTTGAGTAGGATAGTTCCACCTGACTCGCATATTCCAATTTAGATTAAAACCATTGAAAAGAATAGGAAACATTTGGGTAACCCCACTGCTATGGATTACAAATGCCACAAGACACATGTTTTCAGGAACACATGTTCATCTCGCTTTGTGATCAAACGGTTCTTTGAAGCACCTTATCATTGTGCATCTTGCAGAAGCGTTCGTATGGTTTCCATTTCACTAGGTTAGGCAGTCTGCCATCCCACACTCATCGAGATCATGAAGGAGCAAATCGGTGTCCTCCAATGCAGGGTATGCAATGCTATTCACACACTCTATAGGGGTTATTCAGAGAGCACCAAAATGTCACCGACATTTACGTGCTCTCTCGTTTACCGCACTTCGGCGAGTTATATTTGGCATTCACCGCAGGGTCAATGAAGTGCAGCAAATCGACCCACCAAATGCATTTTCAAACCGCCACAAAATTACCAAATAAACGCCGCAAAACTGCCGAATGCAGCGGATGATCCGCTGAATCGATCTGAAAAAAGCCGACCAACCGCTGAACAGGGATTTAAAAAAAAAAACCAACACTGCAGCTTTTAAAAGGGGTTTTCAAAAAAACTACCGCATGAAAATACTATATGAGATCCTATGAATAATAAAAAGCCCTTTTATATTGAAGTTGTGGATTGTTCACAATACTGACAACATTGCCTAAATGTACACTAGTTCAATTCTCACCTGCAGTATGTTCTACATGCCAAAGGGTGGCTTTATCATACACTGCCCATCACAATGAATATATTATACATGTCAAAAAACATAAACAGGGTTATTCAGAGAGAGGTGAAAACCAGGAGAATGATGGGAGAAGTGAAAATTCTAGGTCAATATAGCCAAACCAGAAAAATTCTCCCATTTATCTCACTTTCCAAATCGCCTTTTTGGTCTAGATTGTTCTCTTCTGACATTCGCCGCTCTCTGAATAACCCTGAAAGGGATCTGGTAACCATATCTAAATGTTACAAAGCTGAGCTGCCCTTCCAAGGCGCCTAAATAGTCAATAAAGAACATATAGAGGAGCCAAGAATCAGTCTAAAGATCCAAACAAATAGTAATAGAAATTCAACTTGTTCACTACGAGAAATAACAGTTGTCTTAAGATGTTTAGCCTGTAAAGGGGTATGAAAGTGTCCTTGTTCCTCCAAGAAACACACTGCTGCTGATGCAAAGCTAAAAGGAGTTTCACAGCTTGCATGAGGTGATTACTCTCATCACTGAGCAGTTTCAGTGATCTACTATAAAAATTACTTTTTAAGTGCAGTCTTAAAGCGGAAATACAGGCCCAACAGCTGCTGTTTGGGGGGGGGGGGGGTTGAGCATCTCATGTAAAAAATGAAACTTCAATTTTTTCCTTCTTAGATTCGGATTTTTAAAGTTCCATCCTCGGTCCCACCTCTCGCATGTTCACATACAGGGTTATTCAGAGAGCGTGAAAAGCAGGAGAATGACTGGAGAATGAAAAATTCTAGGTCAAAATAGCAAAATAATTTTTCATTCTCCAGTCATTCTCCTGCTTTTCACGCTCTCTGAATAACCCTGTATGTTTCATCATACTGGTTACCATACATGGCTCATCTACAGCACAGACATTATACATTGAACCACAATATGGCATTTCTCTCAAGTATTAAGAAAGGACCATGCCTATTTTGGGCCCAAAACCCTCTGTCACTCTTTTCTCTCTTAATCTCCCTCTATTAGGGGCTCCTCCATATACAGTCAGGTCCAGAAATATTGGGACAGCGACACAATTCTAACATCTTTGGCTCTATACACCACCACAATGGAGTTGGAATGAAACAAACACAATGTGCTTTAACTGCAGACTGTCAGCTTTAATTTGAGGGTATGTACATCCAACTCAGGTGAACGGTGTAGGACTTACAGCAGTTTGCAGATGTGCCTCCACTTGTTAAGGGACCAAAAGTAATGGGACAGAATAATAATCAAATCAAACTTTCCCTTCTTAATACTTGGTTGCAAATCCTTTGCAGTCAATCACAGCCTGAAGTCTGGAACGCATAGACATCACCAGACGCTGGGTTTCATCCCTGGTGATGCTCTGCCAGGCCTCTACTGCAACTGTCTTCAGTTCCTGCTTGTTCTTGGGGCATTTTCCCTTCAGTTTTGTCTTCAGCAAGTGAAATGCATGCTCAATGGGATTCAGGTCAGGTGATTGACTTGGCCATTGCATAACATTCCACTTCTGTCCCTTCAAAAACTCTTTGGTTGCTTTTGCAGTATGCTTTGGGTCATTGTCCATCTGCACTGTGAAGCGCCGTCCAATGAGTTCTGCATCATTTGGCTGAATGTGAGCCGATAATATTGCCCGAAACACTTCAGAATTCATCCTGCTGCTTTTGTCAGCAGTCACATCATCAATAAATACAAGAGAACCCTTGGCAGCCATACATGCCCACGCCATGACACTACCACCACCATGCTTCACTGGTGAGGTGGTATGCTTAGGATCATGAGCAGTTCCTTTCCTTCTCCATACTCTTCTCATCACTCTGGTACAAGTTGATCTTGGTCTCATCTGTCAATAGGATCTTGTTCCAGAACTGTGAAGGCTTTGTTAGGTGTTGTTTGGCAAACTCTAATCTGGCCTTCCTGTTTTTGAGGCTCACCAATGGTTTACATGTTGTGGTGAACCCTCTGTATTCACTCTGGTGAAGTCTTCTCTTGATGGTTGACTTTGACACACATACACCTACCTCCTGGAGAGTGTTCTTGATCTGGCCATCTGTTGTGAAGGGTATTTTCTTCACCAGGGAAAGAATTCTTCCACCACAGTTGTTTTCCGTGGTCTCCCGGGTCTTTTGGTGTTGCTGGGCTCACCGGTGTGTTCCTTCTTTTTGAGAATGTTCCAAACAGTTGTTTTGGCCACGCCTAATGTTCTTCCTATCTCTCTGATGGGTTTGTTTTGTTTCTTCAGCCTAATGATGGCTTGCTTCACTGATAGTGACAGCTCTTTGGATCTCATCTTGAGAGTTGATGGCAACAGATTCCAAATGCAAATAGCAGTCTGGAAATGAACTCTGGGCCTTTTATCTGCACGTTGTAATTGGGGTAATGAGGGAATATCACTCACCTGGCCATGGAACAGCTGAGAAGCCAATTGTCCCATTACCTTTGGTCCCTTAACAAGTGGGAGGTACATCTGCAAACTGCTGTAAGTCCTACACCGTTCACCTGAGTTGGATGTACATACCCTCAAATTAAAGCTGACAGTCTGCAGTTAAAGCACATTGTGTTTGTTTCATTCCAACTCCATTGTGGTGGTGTATAGAGCCAAAGATGTTAGAATTGTGTCGATGTCCCAATATTTCTGGACCTGACTCTATTCAGGGTGTATGTATAACAGAACTACAAATTTATAAAGCACTCAGCAATGAGTATCTAAATTATAATGATTGTTGCTAGAATTTTCTTACTGTAAATAAGATACTGGCTCGTTTAACATTTTTATTGACATTTATGCCGCCAATAGGTCGTAACGCCACTATTGTGAAAAAAGTGTCCCTGCCCACCTGTCTCTGGTTTACCATATGAAATGTTGGCAAGTATGCAATATGGTTAAAGTTAAAGAGATTGGAAAACATTCCCAGCAATTTTAACAATACCTACAAAACCTTGGCTCTATAGATGTTTTGGAACTACATCTCCCATGATGCTCAGCTACTCATTAGGTTTGCAGAGCCTCATTGGTAGTTCGAAAAAATCTGAAAGGCCAGGGTTGCTGATCTGTAGTGGTTTTGGTGCTTGAATCATTGTATCCCTTTCGATTTAGGCTAGGGTCAGACGAGCGTGATTTCTACGGACTGTACACAGTAGTGGCCACACGGTCCGTTTATTTACTGATGTATATTTTGACGGATGTAGGAGAGAAAATAAATTAAAAAGCAAAACCATTTTGTCCGTGAAAAATGTTGGACGTATAAATGCAGTCCGTCTGACCACGTTCCATCACTCACACACAAAGCTATGCGGACGTTGCGGACGCAGCGCACTTTGTGCAGCCGTTCTAGGGGTTGTACGTTCTTGCCTGCCTTGCGTCCGTGGGCCGTGGCCGTTGTGCGTCCACAGTTCAGCGCGGACGTACTTCATGTGTCAGGCTCCAATGGGCTTTCTGTCATGCTATCACGGACGTACTTTTAGGCGCAATCACGGACGTGAACACTACGCTCGTCTGACCCCAGCCTTAACCAGAATAGAAACTATATTATCTGTCACCGAATAGAAAACCAACCGGGTTATTCAAAGAGATTCGAAGAGTCAACGCACGTTCGGTGACTTTTCGTTCTCTTCAATTCGGTTCCTTTTGCCGATCCCATTTCGGTGACCCTGCGGTGTATTCAGCAAACACCACAGGGTCCCCAAATTGCAGGGAAAAGCTACCGCAAACCTGACGAAAACTAACCGCAAAACCCAGCGAATGCACGCCGAAAACCCACAAAAACATCTGGATTAACCCACCGAAAACCACGGAAAGACCCGAGCAGGAGCCGATCACACGCAGTGAAGCCGCCGGAAAAAGACGAGAAAGCCGAGACCGCAGACAGAGTGAAGTGAATAAATAGAATGTTTGAAAAGTGAAACACTGTTTGCAAAGAAACTACTGAGCAAAAATGTCTGAAATTTACATATGATCCAATGAATGATAATAAAAAGGGCTGTTACAGAAAAAAATAAGTAAACTTAAAAAAAAAAAAAAAAAAAAAAAAATCTGAAAAATGATTAAAATATCAGAAAAAAAATATAAATAAAGAGACTCTTTACTACATAATTTTATAATGAACGGTTTATTAGATATTGAATTAAAACGGGAATATTTTTAACATTGAAGCCTATGGGATTCTCCTGAATAAACTTGACGAATTAAACCACCGAATGGCAGGGCATTTCGGGAACCTTTCACTGCTGGTTTAAGTTTTCTGAATAGCCGAAGCAGTGCTTTTTCATGTGGTTTTCACTGCCCTCGAACAGGCACCGTATGTTCAGGCAATTCGCCAGGATTTGGTGAATTGCCTGCTCTCTGGATAGCCGAATGGCCAAGAAAGGTAACCGAACCCTCATTTTCAGCGTTCGGTTACCTTTCTCAAGCAATTCGGATCTCTTTGAATAACCCTGCAAGTAAATGTTCAATGATGGAGAAGTCAGTCATTCGCTAGAAGAATCACATATTTCTCACTAACTCATAATAAAGCAGCTTGCTGAAACGGATTTTGGATGGAATTTTCCTACCAGACGTATCTGCAGAAGTCCAGTTTTGCAGAAAAGGGGAGGGTAGATTTTTAAACACATACACAGCTTACATGAGGAGAAAAATATGGGTCTGAAAGATGATTTTGAGTTATTAATGAGCACGTAAATGATTGACAAAGGAAACTGAAAAAAAAGACAATATTACAGGTACCTGTTATAGAAAGAACATTGCATTAGAGGACTTTCAGGACTCGTGGCTATGTTCGCCAGCTCTGTCAGCCAGTTGACTCCATTGTCACAGGAATAGGCACTTTCAGACATATTTGAGGTATTTTGGTTCCATGAAGGCACTGTATATTGTTGATGGGATATATTTGCATCAAGGTGGAAAACCTCATGTGATGTGGAATCAGCTTGAACAGCTTGCAGTTCTGGAAGATCATCTAAAAATGAGAAAGGATTTGCAAAAAGAAGTTTAAAACAACAAAATAAATGGAGTATCAGATTTTACTTTAAAATGATGTATGTGAAGTATCAGTGAAGGGTAATGAAATCATAAAGGAAGTACATTCCTTATTTAATTCATGACAAAGAGCATGGACATTGACAGTTTGGAATTTATAAATGTTCTGATGGCATGATGAACGCTGTGTATTATGGATTGTGACAGAAGACAGATATAAATTGACATTAAAACTTGCACATGCCAGTATTTACAATGGTAGGGAGGAATAGTGATACTTTACAAGCCAGGAATCTGATACAAGATCTGTCAAAGCCATCGCCTTTAAAGATATAGGGCTGGTCTATATAAAAAGAACAGCAGAGATATACAGGTCTATTCAAAGAAAGGTGAACCTCAGGAGAATGACTGGAGAGATGAAAATTCTAGGTCAAAATAGCCAGATCAGAAAAATTCTCCCATTTATCTCACTTCCCAAATCTGCTATTTGCAGGGTTATTCAAAGAGAGGTGAAAAGCAGGAGAATGGCTGGAGAAGTGAAAATTCTAGGTCAAAATAGCCAAACCAGAAAAATTCTCCCATTTATCTCACTTTCCAAATTGGCTATTTTAACCTAGAATTTTCCATTCTCCAGCCTTTCTCCTGCTTTTCACCTCTCTTTGAATAACCCTGATGGTCTAGATTGTTCTCTTCTCCTGTCAGTTCTCCTGATTTTCACCTTTCTCTGAATAACCCTGAAGGAGTTTTGTACAAACCACAACAAATGGTAGACGTGAATATGGCATTGGAGTGTTCCCTTAATACCAGCGAGAGGTATCAATCCAGTCACATGAAAACCCAAAGAAGCCTATGAGACTCATTACAATCCTTACCAAGTTCCATGTGATCATCAGAGGATTCATAGCCTGGTGAAGATGGCAGATGTTCCTTACACTTTAGCATCTCCAATGAATCATTCATCACTGTAGATCTTTTGTCCATCACCAGTTGAACTTTCTGCACTACGTTGGGCATGTCTTTTGTCTTCAGTTCCCACACCATATTATAGCACTTCATCTGAAAGAGAGGATTATGTTAAAACCGGGACACACCACATATCAGTCGGCAGCTAGAATGTGTTTATGAATAGCAACAGAATATATGCAATAAGTAATACCAAGCCAAGAATGTGCCTGGATTTATTACAAAAGTGACACTAAGAAGTAAAACAAAAATATAGCACAACAACATCAAACTGAAATTTCACTTATAGGAAGCCCATTAAACCTCACAAACAGGCATTGGAAGAGCTAAGCCCTCAAGCACAAAATACACAAAAATGTACTGTCAGTAGGACACACATAAAGAATATAGAAAAGGCTCTTACTCAATGCTCCCATGAGTATCAGCTCCTGGAGTCGGGACTCCATGAAGGCTTGCGCTTCCGGGCCATGGGATTGTGCAGTGCCGTTGTGATCACAGAGGGAGACTAGGAACTATTTGTTCCAAGTCTCACTCGGCTCCTGGGGAGAAGCAGCGATGGATCGGGCCATGTTTTTGCCGCTGGATGAGAGGTGAGTATGGGATTTAATGTGTGTTAAATGATTTTGCACATGCAGGATCATTTAACACCAACTTTTAGAAGGTGTTTAAAATGTTTGCTTGTGTGTCCCGACAGTAAATTGCACCTGCATTTTGAAATACCCCAGTTGTGAGATGCTAAAAATAGATTGCGCTCCCCATGTTAAGTATAGGAGACATTTAAGTACAGTAAGCTCGCACAAACTGCGAGGCGCAAAACTTTTTCCCTCCAGTGTAGTGTCAGGAATGGAATATCGGTGCCAGACGTTAAACTTACTTCTCCTAGCGCTAACGATTACAAATCGAGACACAACAGAGGGGATCTGATAACCTTATATAAATATATACGGGGCCATTATAAACCATTGTCTGGAAACCTATTCATTAACAGGACTAAACACAGGACACGAGGTCACCCATTTAGACTGGACGAAAGGAAATTCAGCCTAAAACATAGGAATGGCTATTTTACACTGAGAACAATAAAGCTGTGGAATTCTCTGCCTGTTGAGGTGGTTGGGTCAGAGACAGTACAGACTTTTAAAAAAACGACTGGATGACTTCCTGCAGACACAGAATATTAAGAGTTATAATATTTAATATGTGGGTAAAAGTTTCTTGATCCAGGGAGAAATCTGACTGCCATTCTGGGGTCAAGAAGGAATTTTTTCCTATTATGTCGCATATTGGCGAGCATTTCAGACTGGGTTTTTTGCCTTCTTTTCGATCAACAGCAGTAGGTTATGTGGGAGAGGCTGAACCCGATGGACGCATGTCTTTTTTCAGCCTATGTAACAATAGCACGAGCCATGGAATACAGCCCCAGGTGTGGTAAATTAAGTTATACTTTAAAAACCTACTAAAACTCAACTTCCCAGAGCCTTTAAAGTCTATGGAATTGTAATTTTATCAGAGCTCAGGTTAGGTTTACACCAGGCTTGGAATCTAGCCCTAGATTTTCCATGTTCAATCAGCATGCTGACATCACTGGAGGAGGGGGGTGAGTTTTCCATTGTACTAGAAGAGATTTGGCAGAGCTCAGTGGATGTTGCAAGAGTATTCTGTAAATGTTTCAGCTGATTGCATAAGAAAGAACAAGATTTCCATTTTCATTCAATGTAACAGATTAAGGTGCATCAAACTAAGGCCAAAAGAGGCCATATGTTAGACTCATAAAGTAATACAAAGTAGGGTTGCACCGATACTGATACTAGATCATGCAAATCCATGAGCTGGGGCAGTATCCTTGAGCTGGGAGCAAATCCATGAGCTGGGGCAGTATCCATGAGCTGGGGGAAAATCCATGAGCTGGGGCAGTATCCATGAGCTGGGGGAAAATCCATGAGCTGGGGCAGTATCCATGAGCTGGGGGCAAATCCATGTGCTGGGGCAGTATCCTATCCATGTGCTGGGGGCAAATCCATGTGTTGGGGGATATCCATGAGCTGGGGCATATCCATGAGCTGGGGGGCATAATCCATGAGCTGGGGGCATAATCCATGAGCTGGGGGGCATATCCATGAGCTGGGGGCATATCCATGAGCTGGGGGGGTAAATCCATGAGCTGGGGGGCAAATCCATGAGCTGGGGGGCATATCCATGAGCTGGGGGCAATATCCATGAGCTGGGGGCATATCCATGAGAGCTGGGGGCATATCCATGAAAGTTGGGGGGCATATCTATGAGAGCTGGGGGCAATATCCATGAGCTGGGGTCAATATCTGAGAATTGGGGGCATATCCATGAGAGCTGGGGCATAATCCATGAAAGCTGGGGGGCATATCCATGAGAGCTGGGGCATAATCCATGAAAGCTGGGGGGCATATCCATGAAAGCTGAGGGCATATCCATGAGCTGGGGGGGCAAATCCATGAGCTGGGGCATATCCATGAGAGCTGGGGGGCATATCCATGAGCTGGGGGGCATATCTATGAGAGCTGGGGGGCATATCCATGTGAGCTGGGGGGCATATCCATGTGAGCTGGGGGCATATCTATGAGAGCTGGGGGGCATATCCATGTGAGCTGGGGGCACTTTTATATGAGGTCTGTTCTTATTGGAAAGCGGTCACATGACATAAAAAAGGTATTGGTACTCGGTATCGGTGAGTACTTGAAAAAAGGTATCGGTACTCGGTTCTTAAAAAAGTGGTATCGTGCATCCCTAATACAAAGTATCCCAGCATTGCACCAGACACTCTCTAGCTATCAGGTCATGGTGAGTAGCCCCTCCCCCCAAGCATGGCCACTGGTACAGAACTGATAAAGTGGAAGCCACCCCTCCATGATGAAGGCTCAAAATCAGTTCCTGAAGAACAGACAGCCTTCAAGAGATTGAAGACTCCACGGCAAGATTATTCCAGCACACATTTGTGCCCTGAAACAGGTTGAGAGGTCACTGGTTAAAACGGTGTGATGTCTCTGAATGCTTCATCATCGAGAGGCATAGGATTGACAATTTACCCTACCTCAGCCAATCTGAAGAAACTATTCAACCGGAAGGGGACCAGAATGCGTCATCATTGGTTAATAATAAGAAATAACTTTTCGCTGGCCTCAGTGAGATCACTTTTATCGGAGAAGATACCCACACAAATAAAGCAGTTTAAGCAAACTTTACTCTTAAAATTAATCGGTTTGGCAGGTATAGACCTGCACACATTCATTACACAGACTAGAAAACATTTTACAGTAAAACGTCAGTAAATTTGTATATTGCAAACACCAGAGTGGGAGTGCCCCCACTCAAAATGTCAAGAAGTGTCTCCACCAATCAGGTGACACTTGATCTATGGAGCATATTAGGGTTGCACCGATACCGATACTAGTATCGATATCGATGCCGATACCGGGTACTGCAGGAGTACTTGGTACTCGTGCAGTACCCCCGATATTTTTTTCCGATACCGGAAGCCGGCATTGAGCCGGCTTGCCGGTATCCGAGGGGCTGCGGCGGCTGTCCGAATGCTCTATCGGCATTTGGACAGCCGCCCCTGGAGCTGCTCTCCGCCCGGTGTTTAATACTTACCTTCCTTCAGCGCCGCCGGTAAAGTCTTCGTGCGCACACTCCTTGGAAGGACCCCAGCCGCGACCACGTGGGACCATGTGATCGCGGCTGGGGTCCTTCCAACGAGCGCGCGCGGGAACTTTCCCGGCGTCGCTGAAGGAAGGTAAGTATTAAACAAAGTGAGCAGCTGCAGGGCCTGTCTGAATGCCGATAGAGCATTCGGACAGGCCCTGCAGCTGGTCTCCGCTCATACCCGCTCATACTTACCTTCCTTCAGCGACGCCGGGAAAGTTCCCGCACGCGCGCTCGTTGGAAGGACCCCAGCCGCGATCACATGGTCCCACGTGGTCGCGGCTGGGGTCCTTCCAAGGAGCGCGCGCGCGCGAAGACTTTACCGGCGGCGCTGAAGGAAGGTAAGTATGAGCGGAGAGTGGGGGGCACATCCATGAGCAGGGGGGCATATCCATGAGCCTGGGGGGCATATCCATGAGCCTGGGGGGCATATCCATGAGCAGGGGGCATATCCATGAGCGGCATTATCCATGAGCTGGGGGGCATTATCCATGAGCAGGGGGGCATATCCATGAGCAAGGGGGGCATATCCATGAGCAAGGGGGGCATATCCATGAGCAGGGGGGCATATCCATGAGCAGGGGGGCATATCCATGAGCAAGGGGGGCATATCCATGAGCAAGGGGGGCATATCCATGAGCAGGGGGGCATATCCATGAGCAGGGGGCATATCCATGAGCAAGGGGGGCATATCCATGAGCAGGGGGGCATATCCATGAGCAAGGGGGGCATATCCATGAGCAGGGGGGCATATCCATGAGCAAGGGGGGCATATCCATGAGCAGGGGGGCATATCCATGAGCAAGGGGGGCATATCCATGAGCAGGGGGGCATATCCATGAGCAAGGGGGGCATATCCATGAGCAAGGGGGGCATATCCATGAGCAAGGGGGGCATATCCATGAGCAGGGGGCATATCCATGAGCAGGGGGGCATATCCATGAGCAAGGGGGGCATATCCATGAGCAGGGGGGGCATATCCATGAGCAGGGGGGGCATATCCATGAGCAGGGGGGCAATTATCCATGAGCTGGGGTCAGGATATCCATGAGCTGGGGCAATATCCATGAGCTGGGGCAATATCCATGAGCTGGGGCAAATCCATGAGACCTGGGGGCTTTATAGGAGGTCTGTTCTTATTGGAAAGCGGTCACATGACATAAAATAAAAGTATCGGTAATTGGTATCGGTGAGTACTTGAACAAAAGTATCTGTACTCGTACTCGGTCTTAAAAAAGTGGTATCGGTGCATCCCTAGAGCATATTTATTTATACTCTAGAGCAGCGCTGTCAAACTAACAGCCCCCCACCCTAGATGTTGATGCCTGCAATTCCCAGAATTCTTCCAATGCAATTGATGACCAGGGAATCATGGGAGTTGTAATTCAGAAACAGCTGGGGGACCAGAGTTGACATCCCTGCTCTAGAGGTTTTTGGCTTTCGGTGCTTTAAATCAAACCCTAGGTGCTGGGGCCCTGATCTCCCTCAAGAAAGCAGACACAGCCCAAAAGGAAGGTCAAGGGATAGTAGACACTCCGTTCACCGTGACCAATGAACCAAGTTAAATTACACCTTCCACACAGACTGCGGGAGGCCGTCATTGTCCAACTCATATAGGCTGGCTCTTCTGGCTGATTATCACAGGTAAACACTGGCAGCTCTGATTGGAGCTTGGTTTGCTGGACCAATGAAAGATATCACCAGTAAAGCAGCCCCTATAGAAAGAATGAAAGGGGCACTTTATGGCCTGCTGGAGTCTGCCCCACGACACATCAGTGACGGGCAAGTCACTTTGAAGTGACCCCTTAATTCTTTTCAAATTAGATCTTCATGCTGTACATTAATCAAATGTATTAGTGTGCTTAAAAATGGGTGGAAAGAATCAACAGCAGAGCCTCCAATCTGAAGATGGACAGTCAGGTTATCTGAAACCACACAGGCTGCCCAATGCAAGATGATGGACAGGCTTCTGGGCAGAGAGAAGCCATCTGTTTGTAAGGGCTGCCACAGCCGAGGTGATGGGGGTGCACCCAGCACACCATCCATCACCAGGTAAGCAAATGACTTTAGGCCAGCGAGTGCACAGTTGGGACATTTTCAGGAACGTGGAAGAGGAAATTAAGAAGTGCAGCACTATGTCAGAACGGTAGCAGCCTCATCAAAAGTTGCGACAGGCGATGAAAGGTTGAATAGAATGTAGACCAGGGATGTCAAACTCTGCCCCCCCCCCCGAAGTACAACTCCCATGGGTCTCTGGTCATCTATTGCACAGGAAGATTTCTAGAAATAGGCCATAACCATCTGGGTGGGCTGGAGTCTGACATCCCTGATCTATATAAATGGCAAAGCCAAGACCAGTTTATGATGAGAATGACTCCATAGTGACACATGATGCAGCAATTATACTTTGGAGGTTCAGCAACTGAACAGGTGAATGCTAAAATATTAGCACCAACTATGCCAAACTTTATTTCACCGGTGAGGCGATGCTCTTCCATCATACTCCTCTGGGCCCGGCAATATAAAAACCCACTCGCCATAAGATTACTTAATGCAGCTAAAGCCTTGGTGCCCACATATTGGAAAGAACCAATTACTCCCCCTTACGTGATTGATTGACGAACGAATACACAGAGCAGCCAGAACAGTGACACACCATACCGGAGCACCAGATAGTGCCTTTGGAGCCCGAGATATCTTGATATTGGTATTGAAGGGGTTAATTTTGTTTGGCTTTATTGGACACCTACCTACCTCACGTGCGCCTTATTCAAAACTGGGAGACTGTTCCATTGCCCCAGCTAATTCTATGGTGTCTTACAACTACAGTCACTGAAACATATCTAGCATACTGTCTGCTCGGTAACACCAGATTTTTAACACCTCACCTGGTTTATCTATTACTGCCTTGTGTAGTTCCAGACCCACCCATACTCCTCCCACAAACATTTCATGCTTAGGTACTGCATCCTTGACCCAACACCCCTACCTGTAATATATACCATAAATCAGCGGGCCGCACCAGGACCTTTTTTTTGTTTTGTTTTTGAGAAAGGATTTTATCAGGAAGGATACATTGAGATTTCTCTCGTTTTCAAGTATGTCCTGGGTGGTGAGTATGTACCGTTAGGTGTCTTGCCCAAGGACACTTACTGGAGAGGTGCTCTTGTTGGGATCAAACCCATGTCTCCACAGGCTCTCTCCACGCAGAGCAGTGATGTTACCTCTACTTCACCCAGCTTGACCATATAAATTTATTGTGGATTCTTTCTATCCCTTCATCCAATTGTTTTGGTTCTTCGATTCTCCGTTTCGATATCCCTTTCGCCGCTGAGTGGGCGTTATTTAACCTGCTCGCCCTCCCTCAGCTCCACCCCTCTCTAAGTGCCATCGTTTTTCTGGCTCAGCCTGCTGGCTGCAACCATCAAAAAGGCGATTTTGTCCCAGTGGATATTACCCACCCTTCCCTCGTTCCGCATGGTATACGACAGAATTTATTCTTGGCTGACTGGACAGAATCTTCTATGCACCAGGAAGAGAGAACTCAAACGTTCTTTCTTACCTGGTTCCCTTTCATCCGTGTCCTCCCGGAAGACATCAAAACTTCGCTACATAACACCCTTTTTGTGTGCTCCCTGGTACTCTCTACAAATGCTGCAAGGCTCCCCACAGATCCCCCACACGCCGTATGACCATTCCTTACCCCTTTTACTTGCCTCTGCCTCACTGGGCGCCCCATAACTCCTCATCTGCTCGATTTCATTTACCCCTATTTGCACTGTGCTGGTTTGGTTTAGATAGGGATCCACCACCCCGGGTTCTGTGGCCTAACTTAGATCATTGCAGCTATACCGGTCTATTGCAATTTGTTCACTGTACTGTATATTGTTGTTTTGTATTGCCAGTTATGACCCATGTACTGCACGTTGCTCTTGCCTCTGTGTCCTCACGCGCAGCCCCCACTCTCTGGAACGCTCTCCCTCGTACGGTCAGACTTTCCCCTAACTTCCCTTCCTTCAAACGCTCCCTTAAAACATTCCTATTTAGGGAAGCCTACCACCCAACTCACTGACGCAACCATCAATCACTCTCACCTTGCAGTCCTCTCCTCCTGTTTCCAACCGCAACCCTCCTAGATTGTGAGTTCCTACGGGAATAGGGCCCTCATCTCCTCCTGTACTGTTTGTCAAATGTTGTTCAATGTATTGTAACCCTGTCTATACTGTGCTTATTGTACAGCGCTGCGGAATATGTCAGCGCTTTATAAATAAATAATAATATACTATTGGTGGACTGCGGATCCTAGACATTGGAGCACCCCAGCGCTGACCCAACATTTGGCGAGTCCCCCTGTGTTAGCCACGCTGTGTTCGGCATCCCTACCTGTAAGTCACTGCATGAGGTGATACAGAAACTAGATTGTGATTACGCTGAACTGTATTCTTTACTTCAATAAACTGTTATTATTATAAAACAAAATATAGAGTCATAGATACATGAACATGTGTACATGGGATGAGCCGAGGCCAGATGTCTGCTACTGTATGCAAAAATAAAAGTGACAAAAAAATAGCAATAACTCATACGCACCAGTCCAGGACTCAAATAGAAAAGTGACCAACACATCCTTAACTTACAACAGTGACCTCCGGTGGCAATAATATAGAATTACAACAACCTATAAAAATGAAGCAGGCGAACTGTAATTCAGATATTTTATTTTTTTTTAAAAAAGTATTTTACCAGGAAGGATACATTGAGATTTCTCTCATTTTCAAGTATGTCCTGGGTGGCGAGTATGTACCGTTTGGAGAGGTGCTCTGGCCAGGATTTGAACCGGTGTCTCCACAGTCAGAGCAGTGATGTTACTTTAAATTTTACATATGCATGGTGGCAGTTAACAAAAATAAATGCTTCTACATTCCCGATTAGCCACTGGCTTGACACTCAAATGCTATCACAGGTAATAGCGGCACGGCTTGGTTTGACCTAGCACCAAGAGGCTATTCAAGAGTTAAAGACAGGAGAGGGAGGTATGGAGGGGGTCAGGAGAGGGAAAGAATTTATAGATTACCCACCCAAAGCCATATCCTCCCTTTACCCTGTTGATAATTCACTATACACCCACTTCTTGCTTCCCATACATCATTTTGCCTTTGTGTCGCTTTTAAACAAATGTTCACAGGAAATCAGACAAGCATCAATAGCAAGCGCTGCAACCCCCCCCCCCCCCCCCCCATCAATGTCAACTGAAGGGACAGGTCTGATCACCACAATAATAATATACACCATTGATGAGCGAGGTTTCTCAGTTTATTGGTTACATAGTATTGTTTCATATGGGGATCTTTCCTGTAAATTTAATTAAAACAGATTCATTCTCCCCTATCTGAAATGATTTAATAGGAGGGAAATTATGTAATGGTTACATCAATACAGGAAATTGGATAGGGGTAAATTTGGGAGGCAGCAATTTATTTTTTAATTAGAACACTAGAATTAAAAAGACCCCCCCCCCCCCCCCCGTGTGACAGGTTCAGGGATGGGGAAAGTGAAAGCTGAGTACAGAGGCCAGCCGAGCTCACGTGACAGCTTGTTTATAACCTGACTGCGCATGCGCACTGCGGCCCATTCATTCTCCCTTTGGCGCAGTCCGGATTCCTTACTGTCATACGATCGAGGCTCGGGGGCCGCCTGTGGACTGGTCGGGGAGCTCTACCCGGACACAGCGGCCTGGCTCAGCCGGAAACGGCTCACAGCCCTGCCTGGGTTATAGATACAATTAGAGGGGCGGGTGACGGCTTCGCACGGGAGCGGTGCTATAGGCAGCGTCTGATCATGCCGCGTCCAGACCCTAATCCTGGTGTTTACTGTGACCCGGCGATAACGGGAGAGGTCAGCCTGCCGGGGGGGAGGAGAACCGGACGGCGCGCTGTCTGGGGCTGTCCGTGTGCTCCCCGGTACAGATTGCGACTCTCCATAAATCTCCCCCCATTGATTTGTGCCGAGCATAGAGGATCCA
Source organism: Leptobrachium leishanense (assembly GCA_009667805.1). Lineage (NCBI taxonomy): Eukaryota > Metazoa > Chordata > Amphibia > Anura > Megophryidae > Leptobrachium > Leptobrachium leishanense. Next base: position 197,469,162 of record CM019065.1, on the reverse strand, counting down.
ATCAGCCGCTGCTGGGCGACAGTGCAGGAATCGTGCTGCCCAGAGCAAGCCGTGCGCTGATTGGCTGAGGGGAGCTGTCACTCTAGGCAGCTCCTGGGGGAGGGTTTGTATGGCTGAAGCAGCTGGTGCCTGGCAGCGCTTTTCCTGCTCTGTCAGTCGGCCAGTGATCCCCCGGGTTCACCTCCCGCACGCTCGGGGGGGGGGGGGAGCGGAGTCAGGTACCGCACTCATCGAGGCGAAAGGAGGAGGAGGAGGGGGGGGCCTGACTGGATTGAATGGCCGGAGCTCCCTCACAGCAGCTGAGAGCCTGTCACACGCCGCCATGTCCCGGGACACCGCAGCCAGAGCCCGGGGCCCCGGCCAGGAGAGTCTGTCACGGGCCGGAAATGAATGAACGAGAATGAACAACAACAGCCCCGACAAAAACAATGAACGTCACAGCCCGGCCCGGCCGTGCCCGCCGCCCCCAGCCAGCCCAGACACGGCCAGCACGACCTGGAGACATTCATACACACACCCGCCCGACTGCCAGCCCCGACACCCCCAGCCAGCACGCCGTCACCACTAAGTTTCTTTCTGTACTTACCAAACCCGTCGCCATTACCTAATCTCTACCCATTAAAACCCAGTGGAGGCAAGCTTAGCGAGACAGAACGGCGTCCTATTGGTTGAACTAAATGTCAATCTCCGCAAAGACGATTCTTATTGGTTCGAAGTTCTACTAAACAACTCTTGGGTATGGGTGGGTAAAGCAATGCTCCTCTTTACTGGTGGAGTGATGTGGCAATCAACAGTGGAAACGTTCCCTGAGTGGTTGGCTATGGAATGTTTTGTCAACATTAGTCAGAAACGCTTGTCTGCCTGGTGGGTGGGATATGTAGTTGTCAGCGCGCGATGTGCGTCTACTGTCAGTTTAAGAAGGACTACATCCCCCTTAATGCCCTGCGCTTCAGTCACCAGATTGTAAACAAGAGTCACTGGGACACGTGTATCAAATTGTTCTTGTTATGATCATAGATTATGTTGGAAGAGGGCGCTGGTTGACCACTGTTCATAGTTTCCATCGCCTTGCTCCAGTTCATTTAACACCTCCATGTGTCATTCATGGATTGTAATCAGGAGTTTGCTAAACCATCATCTGGTCCATTTGGTGTCATTTGAAAAATAAAGATAGAATATTTACATTCCTGATGATTTATCATTTTTCAGAATATGTATATTTGTTATTCTGCCTCTCCCATTGTACAACACTATGGAACTTGTTAGCGCTTTATAAAAACGTGCGACCGTAACCTGCCAACTTTAAAAAATGTTTTCAAAGTGTGCATTCATTTGCATGTTTCAAGACTTCACATAAATTATTACCGTGTTTGATCATATGCACGGAGTTCGATTTTCAGTGTATTTATAGATTTATATTTAATCCCTTCTTCAAGTGGTTTCCCATAAAAGCACTTCAGGGCCCATTGGTTTCATGGAAAACCACATTCTATTCTCTACGCAATAAAAAGGTACTGAAGTGCACTTTACATGTCAAATAGGTGGCGCCGCGCGGCAAGACGCGCTCAGTGTGTCCAGATTCTTCAATCTCCCTCGCTCAGGCCGCGTCACGATGCGGCGCTGAGCGAAGGGAGTTGGAAAAATCCAACTTTCCCCTCGGCGTAGCGGCGCGCTGAGGGGAGGGGCTGGATCTGCAGCACACGGCACCTGTGCTGTAAATCCCTCCCACCGGCGCTGATCTGCAGACATCCCTCCGTTCTTCACCTTGGTCCAGCTGCACGGGGGGCGGAGAGCCTCCCCGCAGCCGGACCTGGGCCAGGTGCCGCCGTGACCCCCCCCCCCTCTGGCAGTCTGCCATGCATGATACGAGTCTGCCATGCACAATACCAGTCTGCCATGCATAATGCCCAGCCATAATATGAGTCTGCCATGCAAAATACCAGTCTGCCATGCACAGTACCAGTGTGCCTAAATACCTGCCTGACATGCCATGCATACCACGTGTCATTATATATAAATACGCATAAAGTAAATATACGCATAATGTATATGCGTTCCCTGTGTCCCTATAATATATATGATTAGGGTTAATTTTTTTTCTAATTTTTTTTATACTATTCCTACTAAATGGGCAGTCATTTAGATGTATTTTATTCAATAGAAACTTTTTTGCCTATATAACATGTGGTTTGTGAAAATAAAAAGGTTTTGGTGGGTACGTTTTAATTTAGTTAGTGGATTCCTTTCCAGTGCAGAGAGAAGCAAACGTAATGCAGTGTAGACACGCTGCGAGGCGGAGCGGCGTGAAGTCAAGCCTGCAAAATGTTTGCTTCACTTTGCTTCGCTATGCGTCGCTACACGCTCAGTGTGTCTCAGGCTTTACAGTGACAATGTAGAGGGCTTCCTCTAGTGGCCAGAAAGCACTACTACATTTACATTCTAGCTCAGGCTCTGTGTTTCCATGAAGGGAAAAAAATGAATCTCAAAGCTTTTCAAACAATTTCAACATCTCGGCTGACGTGTTCGATGTGTTGAAGTTTTGGTGACGCGCCCTGGAGCTCATTTGAAAACCAAACTTGTTTGCAGAAAACTAATTTCCTTTGCATTGTTCCAGAGTGTGGCCGGATCCAGGTTACTGGGGGATCCTGTATGGGCTTTTGACGATCAATCATGGCAGTGAAGGCCTTAAAGGGTGACCTTATGGAGGTCAAGGATCTCAGTGTAGTGCATGGAGGATGTGTTTGTATGATGAAAGTTAAGTTTCATCAGCATCATAATCTCTGTAACAATATGTTCTCTTGATTAACATCTTGAAGACAAAGGAATCTCCCATGCTTTACCAAATTTCATAGTGTACTGTTACTGAGGATTTGGGGCTCTATTCCAGCTGAGTCAATAAGGGGGGGGCAACAAATGGCAAAATGAAGCACAAGCCATATTGTTTTAAAGTGGTTGGGATGCTTAGAGCACCCCCCCCCCCTCCTGCTGCAGAATCACTGGGTGCAGTGGAGTAGTTTCCTCCACCTCACCCAGCGTCACCAGCAGCCAGGGTTACTAGTGATGTCATGTCCCTTGCATGGACTATGAATACAAATATATATATATACAAATATCTTTACCAAATAACGACAGACACCAATAAACTTTGGAATAGTTGGCCGTAGCTTTTATTTAAGGGTAATTTGGAGGCATAAAACTTCAACCATAAAACCGAACTTAAAAAACCTGTAAAACCTTATAAATAATATAACAAATTCCCAAACCGCCCCTGTTCTCAGCCAGCTTGGGACCCTTCTGCCTCCATCCACCCCAATAAGGGGCGACCTTTACCCTTATTAAACAACTACGACAATATACATAAAAAAAAGGGAGGGGGGGGGGAAACGCTGCTACAGGATCCAATCTTCTAAAACAGCTGAGGTAATTGCCAAAACTACCTCAGACTCTCAATTTATAAAACCTTTGGAACTTGTCTCGAGCTCTCAAACAGCTGATATCCAATCAGCTGTTTGAAATTTCCCGCTCTTGATTGCACGCGCAACGGCTCGTGCTGCTGAACAGCTGATTAACCAATCAGCTGTTCAGATTTTCCCGCTGCAAAAAACCAGCTCAGAAGCAGTTTCAGCTGGCTGAAACCAGCTCTGAGCTACCAAACTTGACCTCTAATTAACCCCAGCCTATCAATTTGTCCAGCAATGGACACTTGCAGCGCCTCCTATGCGGTTATCGCTTTAAAGGACGCAGAGTGCGTGCCAGCATCACCCTCTCTGAGACCACTTTGTGTAGCGAGCCGTCTCATAGATGTATCGATGGATTGAATCTGCGCATGCATGCACAGCTCCGATCCATGGTTCTGTGCAGAACCGGAGTCCGTAAAGTGCATAAGTCCTGTACCGAAGAGCAGGATCTGTGCACGGGCAGAGACTAAAGGAGTAAAATCACCTACGGAAAAAAGGCTGTCAGCAGTCTCTGCCCAATTATTTAAGCAGAACAAAATGGAAGCTCTTTTTCAATAGAGTATCCCTTTAACGCCCTATCGGCTGTCTATACTGGCTATATTACAAGTGAGGTGCTAAGAGAACAGCAGCAGCTCTATGTTACAGCTTATCTATATTTAGAATTGTAAAGCATCATAGAATGTGTTGTTTCTATCTAAAATACAGATACACATAATAACAAGGTTATAAAGACAATAGTAGAGGCAGGTGACAACTTTTTTGAGGTGCATATACTGTACGTACATGCATGACAAAGTAATTGTTAATTTTTCTCTGTAAGTAGTGTTATGTTGAACTTAAAACCTGAAAAGCTGTCCAGCTGCCGGACCCTGGCAAGGGTGAGACGTCTCCATCAAAATGGTGGAGGATCATGTATCAACAGATGATGCCCAATAAGTACAGAAGGAACATCCATGAGAATGGGGTGCCCGTGTGACCACCTCATATTAGTGCGCTCAGCTCTACAAAGTGCAAGACTCCTAAAGAGGATCGTGCTTTGTAGACTTGTCTGCCATCCCTTCTAGCGCTCAATGGGGAGGAAAACAGCACATCCATTGTAACGTTCGTTACTAGTATGCACATTACACTGTGTGCACCTCCCAATCGAGCTGTTGTAGTGCTACAAAGGATGTTGGGAGGGGGTTCACTACGGATGCACAAAGTTAGCAGTGCTGCTCGCTGATTTACAGTGTTGCGTTCAGTCGCGAATGGTTATGTAAGCCGTCACAGCTGCTGCCACACTGAACTCATCTCTTTGAAGACTGAAGAGAATAATGGTCTCCAATTGTCCGTCCTTCACCCCTAAGATCCTGTCTTAGGCACACCTTGAGTTAACTCTCCTTCTGCGCAGGGAGAGAGAGAAATCAAAACACACGAGGCATGTTTTAGTCTGGCATCTCTCTCTGCCTTCCAACGTTTTTTGACGCATATTTATGCTTCTAACAAAAACGTTGTCTTTTTATTTCATTGGTTAACATTTCAAAACATAGCATAGTTCATTGGCCAGTTTCAATACAGGTCTGGTGACACATTTCTGGACCTTCCCGTGGCCTCGGCATGTGATTTCTTGAGATATCAGCATTTCTTCAGACATCAGCACTTTTTTATCACTTGAGAAAAACATTTGCAAACATCAGTATCCTTGTCATTCTAAAGACATTTGCAAACATATTGAGAAGTGAACCTTAATCCTATAATACTGCTGATTATCAATTTATCTTAAAACTATTTCTTATATTTTAAACCTTAATTTATCTATTAATATTATAATTCCTGGGGTGTTATTTAACTACTTATAGGGTCCTTCTTATAGGTCAGCAGATGGTGGTCTGAGGATTCCTTTTCCTTCAATCCCCTCTTGGAATCATAGTATGATCATACTATTTGATTCTTTCTTTGTTTCATCTATCTACTGTAAGTTATATGGGTTGGGGAGCGAGACCCTCAATACCCATGTGGATCAATATAGAACCAGGGGGGGCTGTACCTGCCACGGAACAGGTAACGCATGGCAGTCTCCCAGTGCCTATTTATCTTCCCAACCTACAGTATATTTACTTCCTATTAGCTATTCGGCGGAGTTGGACATATTCTGCATAATCATTTGGAGTGGACGGTAGAGGTGTACTGTACATCATGGTGGTGGGGTTACCCTTGGCCATTTGGGCCTACATTATCAGGGATGTAGGTACAGCATGTACCTGTCCCCTCTATCATTTGCATACACCTTTTTCAGCCAATATCAATGTCCAGAGCCATCCGGTTCTGGAACGTCATAATGGATGTGGAGTGTAAGTTGGTCAGCGAGGCCCTGTAAAGCTTCGCGAGTATAATTAACAAATCTCTGCTGGTTATAATATAAATAGTTAATCCAATCTACATTCTTATTAATAGTAACAAGAGGTACTAGGAATGACTCAAACCCTGCCTTTACCTGATCCCTTGCTTTAAAATTCATCAGGGACCCCTCTTGGTACCCCTATAGCATCAATATAGACACACATAACAATTTGTACGGTTATTGTTTAGGGCACTAAATTTTACCCATTCTAGCCAAACATTTACATCTGCAAATCCTGTTTCCATTACTATGCTGTCTTCATAGGTGGGATTTGATTTGGTGTTAGGTAGGAGAGGATGAGGTCTCACTACCTCTCCATATTTCCTGGGTAGGAATGGGTTCTCTTCTTCTTATAAATGGCCATATCTTGGAGTTTGAACTTGTATCGAGGGAATTTGGTTGTGGCAGTTGCGTATATTCCCATCTGTTAACTACGGCATCAGAGGTACCATATCCCATATTGCCCGTGTCCCACCCCACTGCGCCCCAATAATCACAATTATGTCCCCAGTACTCATCGGTTACACATATATATACAGTTGCCTTGTACAGTATCATACTGCAGTAATGGTGGACAAATAAAAAAACAACAGTGGCCAAACAGTGATGGTTGGGGTTCTTTCTGGTAGGGGGTGTGGACAATAGGGGTTGTGACATATGTTCCGAAGGGGGGGGAAACATATTATTTCAGTCTTTTTCTTCCCCCACATGCGTCTCCATACTCTTCGAAAAGGATCCTTGGTTGTCATTTTCTCCTTGTTGGAAACCAGGGCTATCTGCCCTTGTGAGTGTCTCTTGTTCCGGGTCCTCTTCCTGATGGAGGCCAAGGCTATTAGCTGCCCCCGTTAGTACCCCTTGTTGAGTCCTTTGTTGAATCCGCTTGACTCGAGAGGGTCCCTTGTTGAATCCACTTGACTCGAGAGGGTCCCTTGTTGAATCCACTTGACTCGAGAGGCGTGAATCCAGACTGGGCTGTCCTCTGTCAGTATAGCTGTGCGGGTTACGGCTACCACCGTGGTCCATAGGCGAAATCCTCTGGTCTTTTTCCTTTCCTTTTCCTTCAAAGACCTTTAGGCCTTGTTCACACCAAATGCAGAGCAGATCTGTTCAGGTTTCTGCACGCACACACTAGTCTTTTAGACGTGTTTTTGACACCTTACAGAGCGTTTTTTTTCCCCGGAAGCTAACAATGTTATGAGGTCATTTCCTTTTACCTCTGACCTTTCATTAGCTGTTCTGATTATTTCCTGCTTCCTCTGACCTTGTCTCACATGTAAAATTGTTTGCATTGAATTGCACAGCGTTTTCGGTGCGTTTTTGATGCGTTCCAGAGCAGGTAAAATAGGGCTTGCTGTAGTTTTTCCACCTGCTCTGAAACTGAATGCTGCGATGTGAACTGGAGCAAAAAATACCATTGCAATATATTGGACACAGTTTTGATGCTTTCTGCACCTGCTCCGCGCTTGGTGTGAACAAGGACTTATTCTGTGTAAATGTAAACAACATAGAACACACAGCAAATGACTAAAACCACTGCAGCAGTTATTACACTCAACTTGAACAAGACACATACCTAACATTTAATTGGTTAAAATGTACAATTCTATCCAAAAGTTACAATTTCCATTTAGGACTGCCAATAAAACTCCCATAGGGAGGTCTTACACATTTTGTGTGTAATCATTGCATTAATAATTTGGGTTCAGCAGTTACTCTTCCTATTGGTTTTTCGATATTTGCATTTTGTTGATTTGGTTTACCTGAATGAGAAAATCATACCTTGAATGTAATCCCTTCAATGACTTTGCCTGGAGTTTCAAATCCAAGCTTGTATAATGATGTCTGACAGAATCTACAACAAACCGGTTGAATAGCCTGAACCTCCGCTACCTAACTGTGCCTGAATCAAGGGAGCGTGTTACCATTGTTTTTGTTTTTTTATGCAATAAAGTTTTTTTTTTAAAAAAAATATACATAGTGAAGCAATAACAGCCTATAGCATGGTAACACATACAATTAGAATGTCCTTATTACGTATAAGCATGTTATTATGGTTATGGAACCTGATCTGGGGCAATACATATGGAATCCATTGTAGAGGACAGTTATGCACAGCAACCCATCTTTACAAAAATTAAAAGCAAAAAAGATGACTATAGCCTGTCACCAGATTGCTCTAATAGTGTTAAGAACAGTCTATATTATGAAGGCATGTAGTGCTATTTAATTCACTTGGTTGGGTGCTGTGTAGTGGATGTAGTATAGAATGAAACAAAGATAGGGCTCGATCTGCTTCTTTTTCTGCCGGTAGCAGAGGGAGACTGGGGACAAAAGTCCTCCCTTTTCCCTTTGCGATCATTCCACCAACTTGTTGGATCTTGCGAGATCCTGCAGGTCATGGCAGCAGAAGCCTCAAAGGAGTCTTATGGACTCTATGGAGGAGATAGTTACGGCGGCGTTTAGAGCTGTCTGGAGTATCCTGAGGCTTTGGCGCCCTGTTACAGGGTAGGCTGCTGAATTAGTGCCTGCCCCGTAATATCATGCTAAAACAGGTGCAGGTTTTCCTCCTTATCATCCCCGTTTTTAGCGTGATAATTGTAATAGGGTCCATTATGTTTTAAGAAATCTTGGGGCCCATAACTTAAACTTTGGCCCCTCTTGCCTCAGCTGCCTATTTCAGTAAATTAAGTAAAAATAAAAAATTTCCTCCTTATGATTACCTTATTTTAAAGGGAGTGGGATAAATCCCTGGTGGTTAAGCAATGGGATGAAATCCATTCTTTGGTGAGTGTTCCATCAGCACCTCTACTTGATGCAGACCATACTAATACCTCCCCCAGTGATGAGCCCAAGTGCTCTTACCGGCCCCAGATGTCACGACCTACTGAAGAATTTGTTAGCATCTTGGTGGGCCAGTCCTGGGTAGCTTGGAGGAACTTTTACATCTGTGGCACTTAGACAAGCTACACAGGGTATGGCAAGTGCCAGGAGCCACTGGGCCCCCCCCCAACAAACCATGGGCTGCCCCCTTCCCCCAATGACAGCTCTGTGTGTAATTAATATGTGGGGGATCAACATTACAATAGGCCATGGGGCTTCCTTTCTGTCTGAAAACAATATCCTTTCCTTATCTTCTGCCCAGAAACCTTTCACCCAGGATTTTTTTGCTATCTATAGAAGCAGTAATATTGTAATGGATATATGGATAATATTGTAATGGATATCCTTGATCCCTACACGCAGACACTGCACAACCTACACTGCTGGTCTCTATAATAGCCAGAATTCTAGCAACAGGACAGACATACAGAAAAAGCAGGGTCAAGAACAAGACGAGTCAGAAGCCATAGAGGGTATTCAGACAGGCCACAGTTCGGTACACGGGGCTAAACAAATCTATAAGTCAGCAAAGAGAATGGCCAGAACAGAGCCAGGGTCAATAAACCGTAAATCTGTATAATGGTGAACAAAACACACTATGTGGAAGGAACCACAACAGGGCAATGAGGCAAATGAACTTCCCGGCTTTTGATTTTGTTGGGCGTTGCGTCATCAGCCGGCGTCCTCGGGAGCTGGCAATTTCATTTGGCGGTCAGCCAGCGAGGACGGCGGTTCTGGTCGCCGAATAGCGAGGGGACCCCTAGCCATTACACATAATGAATGAAATAATGTTGTATTCTGTTACTGCTATACAGTATATAGTAGTAAGACTGACATTGTCTCCTCCAGCCCAACTCATATCTGTGATTGTCCTCTACATTTCTATATCATTTCCTATAATTTATAGTAACATCTGGAGTTAGACTGGTACCCCCTGGCTTCATATACCATTTATGGAAACATTCTCATACTGTTGCACTGTGGTACATTCATGGGTTTTGAGTCACATTGCAGAGCTCTGTCAGCTGCTTGTACAGTTACTGTGTGAGTCATATGCTGAATGAGAATAACTCCTATGAACCATTGTCTGTTCAGAACCCCACCCGCAATATTCACTTACATCTAATCTGTGATGCTAATAATTCAACAATATATTATTTATAGAACATATAACCTAGGATTGGCCTGTTTTGATGCTGTTTAAAGGAATAATCTCTAATAAAATTATCTGGTATTTCTGGTGTATTGAGTTCTTATTTAGTCAATCCCTACAGTATATAGGGCATGTCCCTTTTAGCAATAAGGAGCTCCATGTGTCTCTTTACATCTGGGTTCTCTTTCTTCTCGACACATTTAATGGCTCACCTAAGCCTCCAAGAGAATGTAACAGACCAGGTTGATTGATTTGTTAATCGGGACATCCTTGTGCCTCTTGGTGTGAGATTGGATGGCAATTTTTATCTGATTTCACATTTTTTGAGACTCGTACTTCTGTTTCAATTCCTTACTGAGCAGAATTTAATGAATCACAGCTATTATCTTTACGTTGATGTTGGCTATAACCAAGACCAAAATATTTTGTCCTCTCCCTTATATTGCCTACTTTTGGCCCATATTCGGACCAAGGATATGATTAAGGACTAAGACATTGGGAGAGGTTAATCATAGGGCTCTCGTCTCCAAGAAGTCTTAAGGTTTCCAGAAGATGTTACCAGCTGTAGTTTGCGACGGTGGTCTGCTGGTAAATGTTAGTGGCTCACAATTCTTACGAGTTGAGCCAGGAGCATAACAGCTCACTTGTAATAGGACAGAAAATAGGGAGCCGCTAATGGCTATTACCAACTCAGCCAGAATAGAAACCCTGGTTTATGCCATTTCATGCAATATAATTAGTTTTCAATAGTACACGTATTTCTAAGTACCAGAACAGCTAATTTCTATGACCTGTAGTCATGCACCTTGAAACAAATTACATTGCCCGGCCAAAAGGAAAGTCAAACACTTAATATTTCCTTGAACCGCCTTTTGCTTTGATTACGGCACCCATTCGCTGTTGCATTTTAATAAGCTTATGCAATGTCACAACATTGATTTCCATCCAGAGCTGCGTAATCAAGATCTTGTATTGATGATGGGAGAGTTGGAGCAGTGCGTAAAGTCTTCTCCAGCACATCCCAACGATTCTCAACAGGTATAATGTCTGGACTCTGTGGTGGCGAATCCATGTGTGAATATGATGTGTCATGCTCCCTGAACCACTCTTGCACATTTTGAGCCCAATGAATCCTGGCAATGCCATCTTGGGATATGCCCATGCTATCAAGGAAGAAGAATCCATTGATGAAAAAACCTGGTCATTCATTATATTCAGGTAGTCAGCTGAACTCAGTTTTTGCCGGCTGAAACATATCAATCAATGCAGTAGACACTTACCTATTTGGTTACTTAAGGCTAGGGTGAGACGAGCACGGTATTAACGTGCGTTTAGCCGCACTAAATCACGGCCGTGCTAGCAGCAAATGACGTCCAATGCCGGGCAGCATACGAAGAACGGCCGCAAGAAAGTGCGGCCGCGCAACGCAAGTGGTAAACTAACGCATTTTTTTGAGAAAGTCAAACCGCTAGTACTGACGTACAGCGTGCGCTGCGGCGGCATAGCGGCATGTGTGCGTGATTAGGAGACATCAGACGCTGCTAATGTCCAGCCAACAGAACGTCCAGACGCAAAAAGGGTTTTATTGATGATCCGTACAAAATCACGGACGAAAATGCGCATCGTATGACCGCTATCGCGTATTCCATGAAAAAATACGTCCATTCGTTCGAACGCACTTTTTCACGGACAATGTGAAAAATGCGTTCGTCTGACCCTAGCCTTAATCGTGGTGGTGACTCTTCTTTTTTTTTTTTACCAGCATTGTATATTTCACACACGAGAAGACAAAGAATGTTAAGTATTGTATATACATGTCGTCTGGCAGTTCTACCAGAGGTTCTATGAATAAATTACCAGCTACATATGTACCCCAAATAAAATACACTACCAAAGGGTACTTATTAAAAATGTTCTTTATTTAGAAGTGTAATTCATGTATAAGGAGATCTTGCTGAAAATATTCAAAATTACAGATATTTCTTTTATTCCACTGGAAATGACATAAAGCTAGTGTCATACTATACATGGTTTTTGGAATAATCCTATATATACTGTAGATGGAAATTGATCATTACATTTCTTTTCTTCCAGCAAAATTCAATATGTACAGCAATGAAATTGATTGTATTATCGTTTCTCTATGAAACAACGTGAATATTACACAAATTAACGCATATTTGTTAACAGTTGCGTACATATGTTATACATGAGTGAAATAATAATTTGGTATTGTATTTTAAATTAAAACAGTAATATCTGAAACCTTTTGATGCAGAGATGGGTAAAGTGCCCCTTACGAGCCCCCATGAATGTTATATAAATGCTCAAATTATTTTTCAGCCAATCGTGTTCATTACAGTCCAGAAGCTTAAATCATTTCAAGTCAAGTTGAACAATTGTATACTCTTATAAACATTTAGCAACCTGTCCCGCAATATGTAGCCCTATGTGCTACCCTCCCTAATACTGGCTGTAGCGCATACACGCAGCTGCGACTATCACCTGGAGGGTTGTGCTCTCTCGAGATCGTGCAGGGCTGTGGAGGGAGACTGTGGACTATCTGTCCCCAGTCTCACTCTGCTCCTGGCGGCCAGAAGCGGTGGATCGGGCAACCGTTCTCCCTGCAGGATAACAGGTGAGTATCTCTTTTTTTTTTCGTTTTTTTTCCCGTTTTTTTTTTGATTCTGCAGAAGAGCAATTCGTTAACCACAGCTCACAGCTGATAACTTTTTCGTTACCGCATTGGTGCATTAATTAACAACATTAGGACTTTGTAATCCTAACGCTAATTGCTGATTGCACTCCCTATACCGAAGATAAGGAGTGCAAAGTACAGTAAGTCCATGCAAGCTCCAATACAGTACCAGATATTTTTTAACCCATTAGCGTTCAGAATGTAATATGGGGGGTGCGTTAACGCTCACATATCTGAGTGCTAACGTTAGTGTTAAGATTGAAATAGGGCTCTTAGTATTTATTCTATATATAAGTAATACATGTGAAATCCAAATTATGGAATAAATACTGAGATTTTACTTTACAGGATTAGTTTTGGTGTCCCTTTTTATTCTCCTTCCATCACAGTCTGTGTGGTCGAAGTTTCTATACAACTGGTAGGATTAGTTACAGACTTATTTTCAGTTTAATGGACCACGCTTGCAGCTAACACCTACCTACACGTAGGTGAAATGTTGGTTTTAGTACATAGTTCATAATTGCAGTCTACCAGGCATATGGAATATCTATTTGCACATCAGTTTTTTGCCCACTCTGAATCACATTAATAAAAAAAAAAGGAAATTCTTAAAATTAAATGGTGAGGATCTCATTAAAGTTTTACAAAGTGATTGACAGGAAAAAAGAATTCCTAATATTGCTCTAACATTATAATGATTCTGAGGCCCATGTTAGACATTATGAATTATTAATAAGGAAAAACAGGTAGTTCAGTGGTTCCAAACTCTGGTCCTCGACTATCTAAAAGACTGGATTTGGGAGAATAATTGTTTTATCTTTTCATCTTTGACTTCTAGATTTTACAATGAACCCTCTGCACCATCTTCCAGGAAAACCATTATCATTTAAATGATCATCACCAGACTTTGGTGGTTCATGTGTCAAATTAGATGATGTGTAGAGCAGCGTTTCCCAACCCTAATCCTCAAGTCTCCCTAACAGGTCAGGTTTTCCAGATATCTGAAGCACAGCACAGGTGATCGGATTTGCTGCTCAGTGATTGTAGGATTCAGTCTGCATTTTCCCAAGGTGATCTGTAAAATCTAGCCTGTTAGGGGTACTTGAAGATCAGCATTTGTAACCGATGATCTAACCCCGGGGATGGATAGGGCAGTGGTCATAAAGATCAATGCAATATCTCATTCGTTCATTAGATATGGCAGGTGCTTCTAACTCAATTTCAGCACCACCAACTACATGTTTGTCCACACTTTGAGAGCTGAGTGATTGGCTTTCAGCAGTAATGCTGGCATGCTAACCGTTAAGTCATTCAAGTACGAGTGGAGATGAGTGGAATGAGTGGAGAGCTGTCCTGTAAGATGTCTCTTCTTCTCACAGCTATTACGCACCCATTAGCATGCCAGCAGAAGTGAGTGACAGTGAATTAATTGACAGGGAATTACCCAAATATTTATAAATATACATCTTAACAAAAAAAATTATATATAGTGGCCACAACAGGTGTACTGTCTCATATTCTGAATTCATATGTCTGCAAATATGTATGCAAAAGGACTACGTAAAGCACATTTGAGGGGTTATTCAGAAAGCCTCGAAATGCCACCAACATTTTGGTGCTCTCTTGATTGCCACACTTCGGCGTGTTAAATTCACCTACCCTGCGATGAATGCAGAATTCACCGCAGGGTCTCTGAAGTGCGGCGAATCGACCTGCTGAACGCATCCGATGATCCACCGAACACACGGCCGAATCGATCTGAAAAAAGCCGACTACCCACCAAACAGATCGGCGACAAGCCGCCGAACAGGAGTAAAAGAAAAATGCAACTTTTGAAACTTGTTTAAAAAAAAACGAGTGCCTCTTTATCTTAATCCCCCTACAGTGATCACGGCGAACGGGCTCAATTCTGCCTCTTTTGTCTTGGAGCGAGGGAGCAGACAGGGTTGTCCACTATCTCCGTTACTATTTAATCTCGCCCTGGAACCCCTCTTACGCCCCTATTTTTCACACTCTGGCCCAACAAAGTTTTTTCCATCTTCATCACTATATAGATGGAGTGTCTGGTTTGCCCTATTCCTACACAGCCCTGAGGGAACGTATTGCCCCTTTAAGTATGCACCCATTATTATTTACAACTAAAGCAGTTTTTTCTCGCCAGTTACACATTTTATCCCCCACTGATCTGGCTAATCCATTAGACACACAATTACTCACGCGCCCCTCACCACCTCCCTCGACCTCTGCCATTTATGCGTTTTTGCAACTTTCGATTCCCCTGGACGGCAATATCCCAATGGAGCGCTAGTTTCCCAGACCTCTCCCCACACACTCCCCACACAACCTGATAGGAGCCACTTTAATGTCCAGACGTTCTCTCCTCTCGGCCTACTGTTGGGACATGTTCTATAGCAGGGATCTCAAACTCTGGCCCCCCTGATGTTTCTGAACTACAGCTCCCGTGATTCCCTAGCCATCTAATGCATTCAAAGAATTCTGGGACTTGTAGGCAAAAACATCTGGGGGGCCGTGAGTTTGAGATCCCTGTTCTATAGAATACTCCACCGAGCATATATGGCACCCGATAGAATGGCCCGTGCTGGGCTCTCACCAAATGCAAAATGTCTGAAATGTCAATTCACTCTAGCCGATTTATGACACTGCCTATGGTCCTGTCCCTTTATTCAATTGTTTTGGGATACTGTAAGATGATTCAGCTCTCAGGTCCTTCGACTAGAGATCCCTTTTACCCCATACTGGGCCATTTTTAATCAACCAACTCCCCCCACACCACAACCCTTTTCTAAATGTCACCGATTCTGGCTTGGCCTCCTAGCCGCTACTGGCAAAAAGGCGATCCTGTCCCAGTGGATCTCCGCATCCCCACCCTCATTTCGTATGGTATACGAGAGAATTTGCGCCATATTTCTGGCCAATTGGACAGAAGCTTCTATCTACCAGAAAGAGAAGACTCAGTCATTCTTTCTCAACTGGGCCCCCTTTATTCGAATCCTTCCACTCGATACCAAGACCTCCTTGCGAAACACCTTTTTCTGTGCTCCCTGGTACTCCCTACAGATGCTGCGAGGTTCCCCATCGATCCCCCAAGGGCCCCCCAACCACTCATTAGCTCGTTTCCTTGCCTCCTCCCCCTTGGACCCTCCGACCGTCCATACAACGCCTCCCCGCTACCTCTAGTGGTTACTATACCTCACTGGCTCGGGTAGAGGTCCACGTTATCGGACTTTATAACCATACCCTGACTGTTATATTTTGTTCTGTTTAATTTACTGCTCCGTCGTTCAACATTGGATTTTACGGTTTCGCTTTGTACTACTGATTGTGATTTGTTTATTGTACGTTGTTCTTCCACCTGTATTTTTGTACTGATCCAAGATAAATAAAAGTATGTTTAAAAAAAAAACGAGTGCTTGATAATACCTGGGAATAATACTGTATATAAGGTCCTATGAATAACAATAAAAAAGTTGCCGGAAAAATCCTAATAAATAAATTGACTTTTTGCTGCAAATGAAAAGAAGAAACGGTTGAATAAATATTTCAGAAAGTCGAGGAATATTTTTAACATTGAAACTTATGGGGCTCGCCTGATTAAACCTGTCGAATGAGACCACCGAACATCAGGGCATTTCATTGACATTTCTCAGCTGTTCTGTATTTTCTGAATAGATTAACCATACTTCTCTATGGGACCTTTAACTGCCGCCGAACAGCACTGTATTTCGCTGGGAATTCGACAAAATTTGGATTTGAAGAAATATGTATATGTGATGTGAATATAAATGTAACAGTATCAATTTCGTGCATTAGACATTGTTTAAAACATGACATATAGCTCTGGTTAGAATATATTGCACATATGTGATTGTTTTAAGAAGTGGGAATCCTGATTTAGTTCTGGGAAGCTTTGTGTTTTCATTTTATTTCACCATTGTTGATAATGTAATACATATTTCCTAGTGAATATGTAATCTTCAAACAGAAGAGGGGGTTCCCACTATATGGCGCTCCTCGCTGGAGAATGGGTGATTCTATCTGAAGAAATCCCCTTGTGTTGTGGGTTCCTGTTAATCAACAAATATCTCTAGGACGGTAAATAGAAAGCCCTTATGATGTATACTGACATGCACAAAAAACGTCAAACATGCGTATACATTAAGTGTGATTATTACAGTGGCTGGATGTAGCACAGAATGTTTCAGTCTCTGTCCCAGAGAGGGGGGGGTTTTCACACTATATGTTGCTCCTCGCTGGAGAATGGGTGATTCTATCTGAAGAAATCCCCTTGTATTTGGAGCTCCTGTTAATCAACAGAAATCTCTAGGATGGTGAACAGAAAGCCCTTATAATGTATATGAATATACAATGACATGCAAAAGATATACGTCAAACATGCGCATACATTAAGTTGATTTAATACAATGGCTGGATGTAGCACAGAATGTTTTAGTCTCTGTCCCAGATTGCTATCTAGTGGTTGGTGGGCATATACCCAAAGTTTCTTTTAAAAAGCAGGCCTTGATTTCCTTCTCCTGATACAATGCGTCGGTTGTTCTTCCTTGTTTTTCAATTCCTCTCTCTTGATCTTGTGCCTCCAAGACAGAGAGTTGGAGTTAGGAAAATGTATCTCAGAAAAATTCCAGAGAAAATTGGAGTGGATTGGCCACATGCACTTACGTTTAGCTCTGTCTCCCAGACGGTCTTTTTGGAATGTTTCACCAGTGTGTTCCCCTCTGGTTCGCCTTCCTCTGCTCCTGCGGTGTTCCTTTATGGAGTTATGCTTCCACGAATCCAATGTAGCCCTTTTCTGGGTGCTAGAATGGAAGTGGGGGCTGGGTTCCTTGGAATAAAAACGCTGGATGCAGGGATACGGCTAAAATGGGGTTTAATGGGTGATAACAAAATAAAAAAGAACAGTGGGTCAGGCAGTAAGTGTTCCAGTGAGTGAAAAAAATATAAAAGGTCCTCCAAAACGCGTTTCGCTAGGTTGCCACTAGCTTCATCAGTTGGATGGACTCTATTTTACAATTCGAATATTTTCAGAGAAACCCCATAGAAAGAGAGTGCACAGCAGGAGTGTATCAACACACGGGACTGAAAGAAAAATCTCACTTCTTTCCCAGATCTATGATCTCACAAGAGATCAGTACCTTTGAAAAAATGGTAACACAGGACATAGAAAAAATAAAGAGCAACAAAAAGAGGAACAATCTCACTGCAAATGAAAATAAGGCTCTTAGACAACTAGCAGAGAACAAAGATATTATAGTGAAGCCAGCCGACAAAGGAGGAGGCACGGTAATCCTATCCACCAAATACTATGAGGAAGAAGCTTATAGGATCCTGAACGACCACAACAACCTACAAAAAACTCAAGGGCGATCCAACGGTGGAAACGAAAGAGAAATTCGATGAATTTCTTGATAGAGGCTATGCTTTAGGAATCATTAACAACAATGAGTACAAATATATGAAAATAAATCACCCACGCCGACCGGTTTTCTACCATTTACCTAAGATACACAAAAACCCCACGAGACCTCCAGGAAGACCCATAGTGTCGGGCATAGACTCTATATCCAGCAGACTGTCGGAGTACATAGACAAAATACTCCAACCCTACGTAAATCAAACAACGTCACACTTGAAAGACACCCTGAACATTCTCCAGGATTTAGACAAAATACAATGGAAGGAGCACTATATCCTGGTGACGAGCGATGTGAGTGCATTATATAGCAATATACCCCATGTGGAGGGAATCGCAGCTGTTAAAACCATCTTAGGAAAAACCAACTCACTCCCCCCAGAACAAATAGATTACATCCTTGAAGGAATCCATCTCATCCTTACCAATAACTACTTCTGGTTCAATGAGGACTTCTACCTGCAGGTGAAGGGAACCGCGATGGGAAATCAAGGCCTGCTTTTTAAAAGAAACTTTGGGTATATGCCCACCAACCACTAGATAGCAATCTGGGACAGAGACTAAAACATTCTGTGCTACATCCAGCCATTGTATTAAATCAACTTAATGTATGCGCATGTTTGACGTATATCTTTTGCATGTCATTGTATATTCATATACATTATAAGGGCTTTCTGTTCACCATCCTAGAGATTTCTGTTGATTAACAGGAGCTCCAAATACAAGGGGATTTCTTCAGATAGAATCACCCATTCTCCAGCGAGGAGCAACATATAGTGTGAAAACCCCCCCCTCTCTGGGACAGAGACTGAAACATTCTGTGCTACATCCAGCCACTGTAATAATCACACTTAATGTATACGCATGTTTGACGTTTTTTGTGCATGTCAGTATACATCATAAGGGCTTTCTATTTACCGTCCTAGAGATATTTGTTGATTAACAGGAACCCACAACACAAGGGGATTTCTTCAGATAGAATCACCCATTCTCCAGCGAGGAGCGCCATATAGTGGGAACCCCCTCTTCTGTTTCACTATCCAGTAGCAGTTATAGGCTCTGCTACAACCCCCTATTGGCAGCATACACGCTACTCATATCTATACCAACTCGGGAAGCGCCAAAAGGGTATCCCCACCCACATCATGAATATGTCATCTTCACCTCATCACCTGTTTCTTTGCTCTTGAATTTTGTTACTAACGTATTCAGTACTATCTCTGGATACAGCACACTTGTAGCTTTTGTGTCTCTTCCTAATATATTTCCACAGTATATCAATAATAATACCACTACTGTAAACATTAACCCCTTCACTATCAAGTGCTTATTGTTTAAAATGATTACATTTATTTGACTCATGTGATACATAGTTAACAATTAAATGTAGGGCAAAATGTAAATTTTTCAGAAAGATTGCTATTCTGAGAAGAAAGATTGACATAATGTAAATTTGCTCATTTTACTTATTTATTCTTCACAGAAATATTGCTGGGATGAATGGTTGTAAACTCTAGATGGTGTCCCTTATCGTGCACAATTTCATATTGCGTCTTCATTATCCCCATAGAAGTAGAAACGGCATTTGTGTCAAACACCGTAAATGTGATAGATAACAAAAATGGTCAGCTTGATGAGTATCTTAGTGATCCTAATGTGATTATTATTATATAATATGTGTATGTGGGCAGTATGCCTGCATGTGGAGATTACAGTAACACCTTGTGTCTATACGGTACAAGGATTTTCAGTCATTATAACCCCTGAATCTTATCCCTGTACAGTAGTGAGTAACCCCAGAGCTCTCCTTGTACTCTGCTCTTTCCCTGTCTGTTGTGATGCAGCAGCAAAGTCTGTAAAACATTTTGTTAGAGTGAGAGTGTGAACTGCTCCTTTTAGTTTCTTCACAGTATTATAGGGTGACAGGAGTGATATATAACATAGAGTCTAGTTCTCACAGGGGACACACTAACCTTGCGTTAAAAATCTATGCAAACAGGGTTTTATTTGCTAGTTTTTTTGGTTTTAATTGTACTACATTGCAAAATTGAGTTAACACATTTTTTTTGGTAATGAAAGGGTTACTGAAGCTTACTTTCCACTGGTTTGTGTGCTTCATTTCGTACAGTATATAGCTTGAACATTAACATATGTATAAGTACACACACATATAAAAAAAAAAATCAACCTATGGTAAACTTTGTACAGTACCTTGTTACTACTTTATGTATCTGTGAAAGGTTTTGGGATCGTTACTGATTTCATTTCAGTATATAGGAACACTTTAAACTGTTGTTACCCATTCATTTATTTTTCGTCAATGGATATTTTGTATCAATTTCTTTGCTCAATACAGAGTCTTTATGTTGTATTACAAACGCTGCTTTCCTACGCAACTTACAACTCTGTGTATTTCTTGTCTTTGTGCACTATCCCATACAACTCCACGTTTCTCTTGCCTATCTGCTATTACTTACTACTGACTTACACCTTAGACTAACTCTTATGACTCAGTACTGCCAGTTTACACTTCGGAATATCTCATGTTTTGGCACGGTCTGCTTACACCTCTGAATATCTCTTTGCTCTTTCAAAAAAGCCCTTACACCTCGCGTATCAACATTAACAGCTTATACCTCTGAGTATCGCTTCACTCTTTGTACTGAGCCCTGACACCTAAGAGGTTTTGTTTTTTGTCTCTCCACTATGCTTTTAGAAAATTCTAATACACCTCAGAATTTCTCTTGTCTCTTTTCACAAAAAGGTTACACCTTCTTTTTAAAAAAAAATACCTGTCAGTATCTCTTGTGCCTCCATTGTGCTGTCATACCTCCAAATATCAATGGTCTCTCTGGACTGTGCCAATCTCTTCTCATTTAGTACAGCAATATTAAATAGTATCTCAAATTTCTCAGCAATGCTTCTTTACTTCTCTATCTCTTCTCTTTATTAGTTCTTCCACCTAAGAATTTCTCAGCTGTGGCCAGAGAGATTCAAAACCAAATTTAATGACTGAGCTGTTATTGCTTGCTACATTATTATGTTATTTATACATAAATATGCCTTGTTACTTATTTTGTTGGGGTATTTTATAGGGTGTAACTTGATGGGTGACGTTTTTTTGGAGATCAAAGGGAACAGGTTCTAAGAAGTTGATACAAGATGAATTCTACCGTACTATTCAATTAGATGTGTGATTTTTAAGGGCATGGAACTCATTGCGTAACTAGTCAGCATACTGGGTGCACTATTCCCTTGTTCTCACTAACATGGGGAAAATCTGCACCTGCAGATCTCACCGTAGCGTCCCCATGTTAGCGCACTATTCCAGGGTAGGTGCTAGCTCAGCACTTTGCCCTGTAACACAGCGCTAACCGCTGGGATACTTGCGGTAGTACTTCTGCGCCGCTGCGAGTATCATTTCCTGCAGTAAATAGAACCCTGCGCGATCTCACACGAGCTTGTGCATTGCCTCGGAGTCTCACTCTGCTCCCGGCGACAAGGAGCAGCGGATCAGGCCACTGTTCTCTACTCGGGATGAAAGGTAAGTATTGGATTTATTGGGAGGGTTTAGGGAGTGCTGCATGATTTTGCAAATGCAGAATCATGTAAAGCCAGGTTTTAGGTTGTGCTAAAGGGTGCCGGACAAAATCCCGACAACCAGGTTCCTGATTGCCAACATCTCGACGGCCAACTTTCCAACAGAACAAGTGCTCAACATACCAAGTTCCTGACACAGACAACTCCCCGACGGCCAACTTCCCAACATCCAAAATCCCGATGGTTAACCCTAACCCTAACAGGTCGACGGTTTGGGTTAGGGGAGTTAGTGTTAGGAGATTAGGGTGGTTAGGGTTATGGGGTTGGGGTTAGGGTTAACCACAGGATTTTGGATGTCGGGATGTTGGCCGTCGGGCACATGGTCTATCAGGATATTGGATGTTGAGAAGTTGGCCGTCGTTCGGGGAGTTGTCTGAGTAGGCAACTTGGTATGTCGGGCACTTGTTCTGTCACGAAGTTGCCCATCGGAATGTTGGCATTCAGGAACCTGGTTGTTGGGATATCAACCCAAAACCAGTGCTAAAATATGGCTGTCTGCATCCCTGCAGAAATTAGCGCTAGCACTTTGTAATACCTCACTTATCGAAACGCTAATGTAGATTTGCGCTCCCCATGTTAGGTATAGGATACACAAAGTCCAGAAAATACGATGCACAAACAGACTGCTAATGGGGGTAGCATCAGGATTGTAATATGGAGGGCATGCTCTAAACACGCTTATCCTGACACTAACGTTTACATATTGAGGCGTTAACGTTAGGCTACTATTCCATAGTTGGCGCTAAGTGTTATACACATGATGAGGCTGTTAAATCCATTTTAATTCTTAAAGGTTTATTCTCTATTTTTGATTTTTATACTGGAATAAATGAACAAGTTGTAGTTCAGGCATGTTCTATTTATTAAGGAAAACATCCCAGTGGGACTATCGCATGTTTAAATATTAAACACAGGGTATATAGTTTGTTTTCTTGAAAAATTATTTTCGGTTATGATGTCAAGTTTAAAGGTGATACTGTATTCAACCATCAGGTCTATTTAATAAAGGTGAAACTCTGACTATATTGACCTGGATTTTTCACTTCTCCAGTCAATTCTCCAAACCAGAAAAATTCTTCTATTAATCTCACTTTCCGAATCTGCTATTTGGTCTAGATTGTTCTCTTCTCCTGCCACTTCTCCTGAGTTTCACCTTTTAGTGAATAGACCTGTATGAATGGTCTATATTTGATATAAGAAAAATAGGACTTTTTCTTGGAAACAAAGCATCATTATTCAATATTATAAAGAAGAACAAGACTCAATGACATGACTCAGTGACATGCACCTTGTGTATTGTTGCTGACAATAGAAATGGCTTTTATATATAAAACCATGCTAATTAAACTAATTGCAGAAATCTGTATTGCTGCTATATCTTTCGCTAAATTCATCTTAGACCTATTACTATGATCCATGTACTGAACAACAGCAATGTTGTGAATATACTGGCTCACCTCATCACTCACAATATTGGCTTTCGGTAACTCTATGTATGTGAGATATTGCAAATGAAGTATATTATATATAAAATCACAATGTTCTGTACCGGTATTTTTCTAGTAATGTGTAGAAAAAAAAGGAATCCGTTACAAATTATCACCCTTTTCAATATGATCTGTGAGTTAGTGCAAAGCAGGAAAGGATTGCAAGCTCTTCTGGCACTAAAAAGGGCTAACAGAAATCATAGATATCCTTGGTATCTACAAAAAAACTGAAAAAAATAACGATAGACGCATTTCCAGTGGACTTGACCACTGCTGTGCTGTGTCTGTTCCACTCACTGGTCCTGTTTGGCTTCACTACTCATGCATTTGAGTCAGAAATGTCCATGTTTGTTCCAAACAAAGCAACAAGCTGTTCTTCATAGTTTGCGATGTTTCTCTTCATAATTTCCATACACGGCCCCAAAAGCCTCTCGAAAGCCTGAACATCCATCACTAAAAACAAAAAAATGGTTGAAAAACAGCAACATCGTGGATTATGATCAGCATACATAACGATCCACTCGTTAGCAGTAAAAGTATAGTTTCTTATGTATGTTTTATTTTAAACCAATGCTCAATTAAATCAGTAAAAATGTTTCACCTAAGTAAGGCTACAAAACAAAATAGAATGTAAACAATCAGCACTAGAACAATTTTTGGATATGGAAAACAAGTTTAAATCTACATTTCCACATTACTAATATGTTACTATACCTTCTGATACACTAAATGGATTTATTATACTTAATTTCTGCCTGCATTCAGTTAATCTTATTTCTCCAGCTCTTTCAGTAGTCTGTGACAACAGCTCTGTACTTTGTGATTTTTCTGTAGGTATATGGGTGGTGACTGAGCGAGATTCTGCTAGGCTTTGTGTGTTGCTTAGGGAGAGGAATGAGATATGTTGACTAACAGATCCAGGGAAGACAGAAATGTCTGCTCTAAAACACTCAAGAAGCATCAGATGCATTATTTTCAACTAGGAGAGGAAGCATGTAAAACTGTAGAAAACCTTTGAAAGATCTCACTGTGATGAAAGTCACTCTGAACTGGGAGTACCTAGATTTAGGTACTAGGCACTGCTGCTGGGAGATGTGGGACTATGGGTTCTGGGGAGTCTGACACTTTGTTTTATTCCCCAACCATCTCCTATGTCCAATTCACCTTGTGCCTATAAGGGTACAGGGTGTGTCTGTGTTATGCATGACTATTATTATTGTTAATATTGTAATTGTCTGTGTGTATATATATTTTACTGTATTTGTCAATAACGTCATTGCTGTGTGTGTCACTGTAGCCCTTTACGCCCCCTTGGTGTCTGGGATATAATTAGATTAGGGACAGATAACCAAATTAACTCTGGACATCAAGACGCATAGTGCAACATTCCAACATAACAGGACAATATGTTTCTACACAATCACCCTGCAATCACAAGGTGAATAAAGTAGATAACCGTTCAAACACATAATGGAGCAATGCTTGCCAAACAAGAAAGACTATGACCATTCAAACCTGTCACAGATCTAAAACATATTCTATATGGGGGTGGGGTGGAAAGGGCTACAGTGACACATACAGCAAAGACATTATCCATAATAACAGTAAAATATAAACTCTGACAATAACAATATTCACACATGGCACAGGGTGACTTAGACATAGGAAATGGTTGGGGAATAAAACAATGTGTCAGACTCCCCAGAACCCATAGTCCCACATCTCCCAGCAGCAATGTTAAGTCTGGGCACCCCCAGTTCAGAGTGACTCTCGTCCCATTCACATCTTGGTATGAGCCTGTGTTTCAGACTCCAAACACATACATGGCAGTGACAAGCTCTTTACATGAAAAAAACATAGATGGTACTATAGGTAAGACATACCAAAGCTTTGATTACTTTGCTTGCTATTTTAGAATAAAAATACAAAAGAGGGCCTGATACCAGCTGTGGCCCTTTGGTGAAGAGGAGGACACCATCTGTCATCCTCTTCTCACTGGAAATTGATAAACATGGAGAACAAGTAGTTTTCAAGTGTCCTACCACGACAAAAAGTCATATAGCATAATCCTGCATTTTATGTTCTAAAGGAGAGAAGGCCATCAGCAGTATTCATTCCGAATCTATATACCCTTTTACTACCAAGTGGTTTCCACAAAACCACTGGCAGGACCAGTGGATTTATGGAAAACCACTTCCATTAAACACACAGGGAAATATATAGTAGCCTCTCTACTGTATATTCCCACTGCCACTAAGCCCATATCGACAGGCAGAGGTCTCCCTCTGCAGGTCAGAAAACAATACTATATGTAAATACAGCTTGAGCTCCATGTTTCCTTGAAGGAAAAACAGAACTCCTAGCTTTTCAAAAAGTTTCAAAACAACAACTGACATGTCCAATTTGTTATCTCAATAGGGACACACTCTATTGCAAAGAAAATTGAGCTCTAAACAAAAATCCCTTGCATCAGTCCAGAATAAGACCAGATCAAGTATACGCGATCTTGGGCTCCTACAGGAGCTTTTGTGAATGGGGTTAAACAGCTGACTCATAATTGACCTGGTATTAGGGAGCCAAAAAGACAACACATTGGAGCTCCCTATCACCAGCCTAGACATAACTGAACCTTGAGTTGCAGAATTACAGGTTCCATAAATTTCTGCTCGTATAGGGTTTTGGGGATATACTGAGCACTTTTGTAAAAAAAATAGTAGATGCACCATGTTTGGGTGAAAGTTTTTAGGAGCTATGTGCTGCATGGAGTTTATTCCAGAAGCAGAAGACATGCTGAAAGCTTAACGACTTCTATGGTCTACATTCTTTTTTTAAATATTTTTTTAGAATTTGTAACAACTATATGATGTTTAAATCTAGAGATCGATGTCATCAGAATTCCAAAATAATATCATAATTACAACATCTAGTACCTAAACATTTGACATTTCCAACTGCGTATGCTGATGCTGCTCTAGGTTTGTTTGTCACCAAGGCAAGTTCTCCAAAATACCGGCCTCTTGAACAACGTGCAATTTCCACGGCTTCATTCACCTCTGCGTCTTGTTTGCTCTGTAGGGCAATATGAAGGAATACCAACATAATAATACATTTCTTTCTTTGACAGACTGAAAGGAACGTTTAGGTCTATAATAAGAAAATAGGTAGTTTCACTAATCTATATGAGGGTTGTGCTGCCTGCGCTTTTATTCCTCGTGAGTTACATTCCTTTGCCTGTCATTTTACTAAAGAGAATACAATTACAAAAGATGTCAGCTGTAAAATGGCTTTTCTTAAGTAGCTTATAATTGCACTCCATTAATGTTCATCACACAGGATGTGCATTTAACATTCCAACGCAGCTACATTTCTAAAACAAAGGAAACCGTAATTGTAAGCAACTGGTGTGGGGGCTCATAGTGAACTAAAGCAAGAGGTGGAAATAACAAGCTAAACTGCAATTTGAACAACATTCTCATGCGGAATCAATAATATTGACGATTCTAACTTCAATTTTTAGAAACGATGTACAAGTTTCTGAGAGTACAATAAAGGGTACCCATGATGGTGGTGGGTGTTATATAATATTAAATTCATATTATATTCTTTTCTTATTATTCTACTTCTACATAAGTGTTAGAATACACTAATATTGCTACCCCTGTTAACCACTGTTACCTCAATCTGATCCCACCACTTTGAACACATATATATATATATATATACATACAGTGGCAAGAAAAAGTATGTGAACCCTTTGGGATTACGTGGAGTTTTGCATGAATTGGTCATAAAATGTGCTCTGATCTTCATCTAAGTCACAACAATTTGAAAAACACAGTCTGCTTAAAATAATACAACACAAACATTATATGTTTTCATGTTTTTATTGAACAGAACATGTAAACATTCACAGTGCAGGGTGGAAAAAGTATGTGAACCTTTGGACTTAATAACTGGTTGACCCTCCTTTGGCAGCAATAACCTCAACCAAACGTTTCCTGTAGTTGCAGATCAGACCTTCACAACGATCTGGAGTAATTTTGGACCACTCCTCTTCACAAAACTGTTTCAGTGTAGCAATATTCTTGGGATGTCTGGTGTGAATCGCTCTCTTAAGGTTCAGCATTTCAATCGGGTTGAGGTCAGGACTCTGACTGGGCCACTCCAGAAGGCGTATTTTGTTTTGTTGAAGCCATTCTTTTGTTGAATTACTTGTATGCTTTGGGTCATTGTCCTGTTGCATCACCCATCCTCTGCAGAGCTTCAGTTGGCGGACAGATGGTCTTACGTTTTCCTGCAAAATGTCTTGATAAACTCTGGAATTCATTTCTCCATCAATGACAACAATCCGTCCAGGCCCTGAGGCAGCAAAGCAGCCCCAAACCATGATGCTCCCTCCGCCAAGTTTTACAGTGGGGATGAGGTTTTGATGTTGGTGTGCTGTGCCTTTTTTTCTCCACACATACAGGGTTATTCAAAGAGATTCGAAAAGTCACCGCACGTTCGGTGACTTTTTGTTCTCTTCAATTCGGTTCCTTTTGCCGATCCCATTTCGGTGACCCTGCGGTGTATTCAGCAAACACCACAGGGTCTCCGAATTGCAGGGAAAAGCTGCCGCAAACCCGATGAAAACGAACCGCAAAACCCAGCGAATGCACGCCGAAAACCCTCAAAAACATCTGGATTAACCTGCCGAAAACCACGGAAAAACCCGAGCAGGAGCCGATCACCCACAGCGAAGCCGCCGGAAACAGCCGAGAAAGCCGAGACCGCAGACAGAGTGAAGTGAATAAATTAGGAAAACAGTTTGTATGAATGTTTGAAAAGTGAGACACTGTTTGCAAAGAAACTACTGAGCGAAAATGTCTGAAAATTGCATATGAGGTCCAGGGAATGATAATAAAGAGGGCTGTTACAGAAAAAATAAGTAAACTTTAAAAAAAAAAAAAATTCTGAAAAATGCTTAAAATATCCTAAAAAATCTATAAATAAAGAGACTCTTTACTGCATAATTTTATAATGAACGGTTTATTAGATATTGAATTAAAATGGGAATATTTTTAACATTGAAGCCTATGGGATTCTCCTGAATAAATTTGCCGAATTAAACCACCGAATGGCAGGGTATTTCGGGAACCTTTCACTGCTGGTTTGTGCTCTCTGAATAGCCGAAGCAGTGCTTTTTCATGGGGTTTTCACTGCCCTCGAACAGGCACCGAGCAGGCACCGTATGTTCAGGCAATTCGCCAGGATTTGGCGAATTGTCTGCTCTCTGGATAGCCGAATGGCCAAGAAAGGTAACCGAATGATGATTTTCAGCGTTCGGTTACCTTTCTCAAGCAATTCGGATCTCTTTGAATAACCCTGATAGTGTTGTGTGTTTTTTCCAAACAACTCAATTTTGGTTTCATCTGTCCACAGAATATTTTGTCAGTAGTGCTATGGAACATCCAGGTGCTCTTTTGCAAACTTCAAACGTGCTGCAATATTCTTTTTGGACAGAAATGGCTTCCTCCGTGGTGTGCTCCCATGTACTCCATTCTTGTTTAATGTTTTCCTTATTGTAGATGTGTCAACAAAAATGTTAGCATGTGCCAGAGATTTCTGTAAGTCTTTAGCTGACACTCTAGGATTCTTCTTTACCTCATAAGGCATTCTGCACTGTGCTCTTGCAGTCATCTTTACAGGACGACCACGCCTAGGGAGAGTAGCAACAGTGCTGAACTTTGTCCATTTGTAGACAGCCTGTCTTACCGTGGACACATGAACATCAAGGTTTTTGGAGATACTTTTGTAACCCTTTCCAGCTTCATGTAAGTCAACAATTCTTGATCGTAGGTCTTCTGAGAGCTCTTTTCTGCGAGGCATGGTTCACATCAGGCAGTGCTTCTTGAGACCAGTAAAACCAAAACTGGTGTGTTTTTAAAGGGCAGGACAGTTTTCAGCAACACATCCAATAATATCACACTGATTGGACTCAAGGTTGGCTCACTCCTGGCTCCAATTAGCTCTTGGAGAAGTCATTAGGCTAGGGGTTCACATACTTTTCCCACCCTGCACTGTGAATGTTTACATGTTATGTTCAATAAACACATGAAAACATATAATGTTTGTGTTGTATTATTTTAAGCAGACTGTGTTTTTCAAATTGTTGTGACTTAGATGAAGATCAGAGCACATTTTATGACCAATTCATGCAAGACTCCACGTAATCCCAAAGGGTTCACATACTTTTTCTTGCCACTGTATATACTATATTGCCAAAAGTATTCGCTCACCTGCCTTGACTCACATATGAATTTAAGTGACATCCCATTCCTAATCCATAGGGTTCAATATGACGTCGGTCCACCCTTTGCAGCTATAACAGCTTCAACTCTTCTGGGAAGGCTGTCCAAAAATTCCCAGAAACACACTCCTAAACCTTGTGACCATTCTTCCAGAAGTGCATTTGTGAGGTCACACACCAGACTCTGTCATCCATGTCTGTATGGACCTTGCTTTGTGCACTGGTGCACAGTCATGTTGGAAGAGGAAGGGGCCAGCTCCAAACTGATCCCACAAAGTTGGGAGCATGGAATTGTCCATAATGTCTTGGTATGCTGAAGCCCAGCTCCTGAAAAACAACCCCACACCATAATCCCCCCACCAAACTTTACACTTGGCACAATGCAGTCAGACAAGTACCGTTCTCCTGGCAACTGCCAAACCCAGACTCGTCCATCAGATTGCCAGAAGGAGAAGCGAGATTCATCACTCCAGAGAACGTGTCTCCACTGCTCTAGAGTCCAGTGACGGCATGCTTTACACCACTGCATCCAACGCTTTGCATTGCACTTGGTGATGTATGGCTTGGATGCAACTGCTCGGCCATGGAAAACCAATCCATGAAACTCTCTGTGCACTGTTCTTGAGCTAATCTGAAGGCCACATGAAGTTTGGAGGTCTGTAGAGATTGACTCTGCAGAAAGTTGGCGACCTCTTCGCATCCGCTGACCCCACTCCGTCAGTTTACGTGGCCTACCACTTCGTGGCTGAGTTGCTGTCGTTCCCAAACACTTCCACGTTCTTATAATACAGCTAACAGTTGACTGTGGAATATTTAGGAGTGAGGAAATTTCACGACTGGATTTGTTGCACAGGTGGTATCCTATCACAGTTCCACGCTGGAATTCACTGACCTCCTGAGAGCGACCCATTCTTTCACAAATGTTTGTAAAAACAGTCTGCATGCCTAGGTGCTTGATTTTATATACCTATGGCCTTGGAAGTGATTGGAACACCTGATTCTGATTATTTGGATGAGTGAGCGAATACATTTGGCAATATAGTGTAGTATCTCACAAAAGTGAGTACACCCCACCCCTCACATTTTTGTAAATATTTTATTATATCTTTTCATGTGACAACACTGAAGAAATGACACTTTGCTACAATATAAAGTGTCCCGAACATAGGTTTTGTTCTGTAAAATATTTTATCAAGACATTAATATTTTGTATTTAATCACTGTACAGAACTACTTTGCATGCAGGCTTGTCTTCAGAAGAGGTCATTAACATCTGAATGGGCCTTTCATCTAGTGAGGATGACGGAATGAATTAGTCACCGGAGATAAGAGATGTGGCTGAAGCCACTTGGCCCAGAGGGCCTCAAAGCTCTTTTGATCAGGGGTAGGTGTGAAGCTTGAATGTTATCTGCTGGGTCCTTCTGGTCACAGAGGAAGGTTAAGGTGTTAAAAAACAATCAGCAAGATCAAAGAGCCCTCAGAAATGATTTCTGCAATGCTTAAAAGTTGTCACCTCCACCTAGTTGGTTGGAGCCTTAAAAAGAGCATATCTGTTCTCTCCGACTGGAACTAAATACTCAAAAGGTATCATAAAAATTGGTTGTGTACTGAGCATGCCTGAGAGTTAAAGTGAAGTGGGTTCTGGGAAGCCAAGTGGGCGAGCTGGACAGTCCTTTATCCATGAAATCTGACAACAAGAAGCAGTGTATAAATCACTGACCCAAAGTCGAAAAGGTGCTTATTTTTTGGATGTCAATCTAGTTAAAAATAACTGCCGTCTTTCCCAACCAGAACCTCCCTGGGGACAGATTCCTTCAGTGTGTAAGTAGATAGGGTCTGTTGTTATTCCGTTTATTTTTCTGCTTGTGAGTGTAAATATTAATTGTAATATCTTTTTTTCTGTATATGCACTGTGATCATATTTTTCATCATAATAAATATTAATTTATCTTTTGAAGCCTTTCTCTGACACTGGCGAAGTTGAACTCTGTGGTTTATGGAGCGATATGCCTTGAAGTTGATTATAGAGGTAATAATAACTGGCTACAAAAACGAAAGAATAACTGGTATAGCCAAATTTTAAAAATTTGCCTGTGAGATTTAACCAATTTTATGTACGTATACCTAATCAGGAGTAATTCTTATATTAGGTCGAAAACCTCCAGAATATTTCTTTATTTCGAGTGTCTTGATGTCAGCACTTTTGAAGAAGCAGAGAATACATCGAACGTTTTACTGTATTTCCAGCAATAGGTCAATTTTTAATAAGAGGAATCCCACTCACAAATTTTTGAGCCTTTTCCTGGCTCTAGGTGTATACACCGATGGGTGTTTTTCTTCAATATTCTCAGGTGCCCACATACTTTCTCCTGTCGCTCCTATGTCTTTCAAGGGATAGATCCCAAGTCCTTCTACAGAAAAACTTCCTCTTCTCTGGAGGTATCCAGAGTTCACTGGGGTACAGTAACTGGAAAATAAATACGAACAAAAAAACACTGCATCCAACAGCTCCCCGTGCAGCAAACATGCGAAAGAAGGGAATAAATCATCTCTTCCTCCCCATGTGTCCTATGCAGCAGCCATGGGGAGAGGCTGATATGGGGAAAGGACCCAGCTGAGGATCCATTTGACACCCAGGAGAAGGTGTGTGGGCACCTGGGAATATTGAAGGAAAACGCCCACCTGTGCATACACCTAGAGCCAGGAAAAATGCTCAAACATTTGTGAGGGGGATTCCTCTTATTAACCCCTTCACTGTTTAGCCATTTTACCGCTGTGTGCTGAGCTCATTTTTACCATTTTGTGATCATCATGTTTAAACGCGATTTGAAGTCATGTTTTATTATACGACTCAGACAAATTATATATCCTTGTTTTACAGCAGACTCGGCAGATTCATAATATATCATTATTATATGTATACGTCATGTCCTGCCAGAATGCTATAACACAAAATTTAAAAAAAAAATTTAATTTCCATTAAATTTTCGATTATCTACAGCATGTAAAATTATTTTTTCATATTTTAACATTCAAGCCTTTGTGGTTATATATTCTATGGGGTACACTTGTAAAAAAAAATAGAAATGTGAACTCGTTACTTTATTTTTATGAGAAAATACGCAAATTTAGCTAAAAAAAAATATTTTTTTTGTTCGTGCAGCACTATCGTTCACATTATAATTGAAAAGTGAACAATAGTGCTGCATTAATAAATGAAAAAAAATACATTTTTATTTTTATTACACGTAACTTGGTCATGTTTGGTATCATTTTGAAGGGCCATCCTCTAATTGCCATCAATCGGAAGATAGGGGGTTCCTTTGAACCTCCATATCTCCACCATAGGGATGTCCATAGGAAATCCCTGGGCAGCTTGGGGGTTAACTCACTAACTGACGTCATTGCACCAAACGCAATGACATCAGTTGACGAGGGGATACCCGAGGCAGAGCTGACATCTAAGATGATTTTGAGGAAGTCAGACCTGCGTGGGACCCCGGACAGAGAGAGAAGATTCGGGCGGGAGGGGGCTCGAATGCGAAGATGTGCGTGGAACGTCTTTCGCACATGGGAGTGAAATCAGAGGACGTTCCCTTCAAGTGGTTAGATATTGACCCTTTGCTGGAAATACTGCACAGTGTTGGAAGTATTCTTTGCTTTTTCCACATGTTGTATATCAAGACACTCAAGATAAAGAGCTATTCTGGATGTTTCTGACCTAATATAAGAACTACTCCTGATTGTATGTACTATTGGTTAAACCTCACAGGCAAATTTTTGAAATTTGCGCTATACCAGTTATTCTTTCATTTTTGTTGCTGTAATAGGTGGCTAGGGAGACCTCACCTGTGGTTTATAGTGTTTGTGGGGTATGTGGAAGCATGTGGTGGGCGCTTCACATTTTTTTTTTTTAATTTCGAGTTTGAATTGTTCCTGACTGGCTGTCTCTCCATGGTGCATGGTAGTATGGAAGAATATATGACAAAATGACAATACATCCTCTGATCACTGCTATAATGCTCAAGGTATATACTAGCAATAAATAGGTGTATTTGGTTACTTGTTATACTGCCTTGACCTCTCACTCCTGTTCCTGTTACATTTGTTCTCTCCAGTTACAATTCCAGACTATGCTACCTAGCTTGATTTGACTGTCCTGTGGATGACTGTCTACTCCATGTTGCTTTCAACTCATCTTGAACACTTTAAAAACAAAAGATGAACATTATTCACCACACGCATCCGAAAATTAATTACATGGAATAGCACTCGACAGCAATGTAATAAAAGAATAATCGTTTTACCTTACTTTTCATCGTTATTTTGACTTCTCCAGACTCTACAATGAAAAAACTCTCTGCACCATCTCCCTGGAAACAAAATATCATTTAAATAATCATCAGCAGACTTTGGTGGTTCATCTATCAATTTGGATGTTGTAGACCAGTGGTTCCCGACCTTGTTCCTCAGGTATCCCTAACAGGCCAGGTTTGTCAGATATCTAAAGCACAGCACAGATATGATTTGCTGCTCAGTGATTGCAGTGTTCAGTCTGCATTTTCCCAAAGTAATCCATAAAACCTGGCCTGTTAGGGGTACTTGAGGACCAGGGTTGGGAAACATTGTTGTAGAAGTATCCTCTTGGCTTTTTAGTTCAGTGTCTTTTAATGTAATGTACTACAGGTATTGTTACTAAACAAATTGTTAGGCATCTGTCAGTCACTGACTGTCTACGTTACTTGACGTCATTATTTGGGCAAAGCAATATGTGGAGTGCAGTGTTAATTTTGACACAATTCAAACATATGCTCAGCATCTGCTTTAGGCCCAATACTCATATAAACGGAGTCAGAAAGAGAATAGTCAAGAAGGCAGTCCGGGTAAGCAACAATCAGGGTCCTCATACAAAGCAAATCGGCAACAGAGCAAAGAAATCATTGAAACAGCGAAGTGAATACACCAGGCGATGCAGGAACTAACTCCACATCAGGGCAATAAGCTGTCTCGCGCGCCCTGCATTAAAGGCCGGCGGCTCCGCGTCATCACGCCACGTCCCGCCCCTCCAGGCGCACAAAGAGCTGGAACTCCTGACACCCGGCCAGCAAGAGATGCTGCCGGGTGTCCAGACCCCCCATGAGGACCCGCGGGTACCTAGGACGTGACAGAACCCCCCCTTATGGGTGGCCACTGGATGACCACCAGGCGCAGAGGGATGGACAGCATGAAACCATTTTGCCCTCAACGAGGCTAAATGCTCATCCAGAGCAGGTAACGAGGTTCCCTGAAAGCTCAAGTGGAGCATGGGAGGATCGAATCCGTACACCGTACGAAAAGGTAAATGGCCCATGGTCTCACTGACTGCATTATTCAAAGCAATTTCTGCCCAAGGTAAGAGATCTGACCATTCGTTTTGTTTTTCAGATACAAAACATCGTAGATACTGTTCGACGTTTTGAATAGCCCTCTCAGCTGCCCCATTAGTCTGAGGATGGTAGGCAGAGGAGAAGCTTAATTGTATACCTAGATTCTCCCAGAACCCTCTCCAAAACCTGGACACGAACTGAGTGCCTCTATCTGATATGATGCCCCGAGGGACACCATGAAGCTTGACAATATTGTGGACAAAGACTGGTACCAGTTCCATGGCGGGTGGCAACTTGGCGAGAGGCACGCAATGAACCATCTTAGAGAACATGTCGACAACGGTAAGAATCACTTTGTTCCCATGAGAGATAGGTAGGTCAGTAATGAAGTCGATAGACAGAGGAGCCCATGGTCTTTCAGGAACTGATAACAGTTGTAACAACCCTATAGGCAAGGTCTTAGGGTTTTTACTTCCACAGCATACCTCACAGGTAGCTATAAACTCAGTAACATCTTTCCGCATACCTGCCCACCAAAACTTATTTTCTAGAGTAGCTATGGTTTTAGTAATACCCATATGCCCAAAAGGTTTGGTATCATGATATACCGACATAACCTGTATTCTCTCCTCTTCAGGAAGAAAGAGTTTACCAGGTGGTTTCTCAGCAGGAGTGGTAACTTGGACGGACTGCAATTTCTCCAGCAGAGGAGAAGAAACCGCGAGAAGACTAGTGGCAAGGATCCTCTCTTGAGGAATAATGGGACCTTGATCAAAGACATGATGTTCATATGTTTCATGTTGCCTAGACAGGGCATCTGCCTTAACATTTTTGGAACCAGGACGGTAAGTAAGCACAAAGTTGAAGCTGGAAAGAAACAGAGAACACCTAGCCTGTCTAGCATTCAGGCGTTTATCATCCCCAATGTAAACCAAATTCTTATGATCCGTTATGATAATTTTGGGATCTTTCGAACCCTCCAAGTAACGCCATTCTTTCAGAGCTGCGACAACTGCAAGCAATTCCCTATTGCCTATATCATATTTTTTTTCTGCAGGTGTCATCTTCCTGTAGAAAAAACCCACATTGATGCAATGGCTTCTCAGGACTCTCTCTCTGGGATAGGACTGCACCTATGCCAATCTCAGATGCGTCTACCTCAAGCTGAAACGGAAAACCTGGCTCAGGATGTTGCAGGACTGGTACCGTGATGAACGCCTCTTTGAGCTTGTCAAAAGCCTGCATGGCTTGAGTGCTCCATTTTTGGTTCTGAGCACCCTTTTTTGTCATGGCTGTAATGGGAGAAACCGCAGATGAGAAACCTTTTATGAATCTCCTGTAATAATTTGTGAACCCCAGAAACCTCTGAATTGCCTTTAACCCTTGAGGCAGTGGTCAATCCTTGATAGAGGAGAGTTTCTGAGGGCCCATCTCAAAGCCCTCAGGTGTGATTATATAACCCAGGAAATGAACAGATGTTATATTGAACAAACATTTCTTTAGTTTGCAGTACAACCCATTCTCGTGCAATCTTTGTAACACCGTTCGTACATGAACATGATGTGTCTCCATGTCAGGAGAGTAAATCATAATATCATCAAGATAGGCAATAACGAACACTTGCAAAACGTCCCTTAGGACATCGTTTACAAAATCTTGGAAAACTGCGAGTGCATTATTACAGACCAAATGGCATGACTAGGTATTCATAGTGCCCACTTCTCGTGTTAAACGCAGTTTTCCATTCGTGACCCTTTTTGACTCGAACTAAATTATAAGCACCGCATAGGTCCATCTTCGTATAGATTTTAGCACCTTTCAGGCGGTCAAACAATTCTGATATCAGAGGAATAGGATACGCATTACACACAGTTATTCGGTTAAGACCCCTGAAATCAATCCAGGGTCACAAATCACCCTTCTTTTTAGACACAAAGAAAAGTCCTGCCCCAGCAGGGGAGGAGGAATGGCATAAAAACCCACGGGTGAGGTTATCACGAATATATTCCTCCATAATGTCATTCTCCTTCTGAGAGAGGGGGTACACATGCCCCCCCAAAGGCATGGTACCTGGCAGAAGATCTATGGCACAGTCATAAGGTCGATGGGGAGGTAGAAGAATCTCAGATATCCCCTTATCAAAGACCTCCTTGAGGTCACTGTACCACTTGGGTACCTCCGTAGACAGTGGAGGTGCTGTAGCCACATTCAGGCTACCTACCACAGTACTCATCCCCAAACACTTGACCAACACTGAGAGCTCCAAGAACCCAACTCCCCCTCTGTCTAGTTCATGACTGGGCTGAGTTTGGCTAACCAGGGATAGCCCAGAACAATAGGCACTGTGGGAGATTTGATTATTTGGAATTGTATTTTCTCTCCATGTAAGATACCTGTATAGAAAGAGAGAAGGATAGTATCGTGGGTAACATGAGGTCTCAATAATTGTCTGCCATCAATACTCTCAATGAGAAGAGGAGTTTCTCTCTTTACCAAAGGCACTTGATGTATGGCAGCAAAACCAGAATCCAGGAAATTTCCTGCAGAACCAGAATAAATAAGAGCTTCAGTGTCAAGCTTGATATTTTCCCAAGCGACTGACACTGGAACCACAATACAAGATCTTTTTTTCTTTTTTGATACAAGAGACACTGCAGTCATGCCTAGAACCTGTCTCTCAGGGGATTCTAGACAAGATCGTTTCCCGACATAAAAGACCTCTTTGATCGTTTAGGACACTGTAACTGAAAATGACCCTTGTCAGCACAGTAAAAACCCCTCTTTGAGGCGATGTTGTCTCTCTTCCCCTGAGATACTGGACCGACCTAACTGCATAGGCTCGGGTACTGCTTGTTCCACCCTTGGAGGTGAAAGGTTACGGACCATACGAGGGGTAGAAGAGGTGATTTGGGGAGGTTTGCGAGACTTGTCACGACCAGACCTCCTCTCTCCAATCTGGTCATCGAGTGCAATGCAAAAGTCAATGAGATCATCTAGCCCTTTTGTTAACGACATGGGAGCTAGTTCATACATTAAAGCATCTGTTAACCTCTCCAGAAATGCCATAGTAAATGCGTAATTTGGCCATTGCAATTCTGCTGCCACGGTTTTAAATTCAATGGCGTAATCAGCTACTCTGCGATTACCCTGTTTGATGCGCCATAGTACCCTAGCAGCGCCAGTTGCCCGCCTTGCAGGATCAAAAGTGCGCCTAAAATCTTTAATAAATTCAGCATAGCTGTAAATTACTGGTTTCTTTAGTTCCCATAAAGGAGTTGCCCAGAGCTGAGCCTTCTCTGTCAGGTGATTAATTACATACCCCACTTTGGCTCTGTCTCTGGGACACATCCCAGGATTCAATTCGAACATGATGTCTATTTGCATGATAAATCCCCTGCAAGACCCAGATGTGCCGTCAAAATATATGGGGGACTTAAGACTTACATGGGATGCCTCAGCAACAGAAAGTGGAGGAGGAGGAGAGACAATTACCGCCGGAGAGGATGGTGGTGAAGCTTTGCTGGACTGATTCATCAGTAAACCCAAAGCCTGAGCAAACTGGTCCATGCGTTGGTCCTGCTCCTCCTGTTTAGCAATGATATCACTCAGCTTAACCATCAACATGGTTAAGTCAATCAGATCCATATAGATTGGCCCTGACATAATGTCACGTTCGCTATCCCGCTCACCCTTGACAACCATGGCGAGGATCACTTTGGACAGCCCTCTAACCCTCCGATCCTTGAAATGGTCAGGACCACTAACCCTATCACTCCCAGCCAGGGAGAACAGGCACACCAACAACAGAGAATATAACCCAATAACAGCAGGTTTCACAACAGAGTACGTACTGGAGCTCAATGGGTTAATCTTATCCACAACTGGAGAGCAGCCTGAGTAGGGCTTCTTAAGTATATTCATACAACAGGGGTCAGAATAAGCGTGGTCACACACAGTTCGGTTTAACAATATGCAGGGTTCTCATACACTCTGGTTTGGCCACAGGGCAGATCGATGGATTTTCAGAGTCAGCGCTATGCAGGGTAGAAATATAATCTGAGACAGCGTGGCACAATTCAAACATATGCTCAGCATCTGCTTTAGGCACAATACTCATATAAACGGAGTCAGAAAGAGAATAGTCAAGACGGCAGTCCAGATCAGCAACAATCAGGGTCCTCATACAAAGCAAATTGGCAACATAGCAAAAACATCAGTGAAACAGCGAAGTGAATACACCAGGTGATGAGGGAACTAACTCCACGTCAGGGCGATGATCCGTCTCGCACACCCTGCATTAAAGGCCGGCGGCTTCGCGTAATCACGCTCTGCCCCGCCCTTCCAGGCACCCCTGAGGACCCGCGGGTACCGAGGAGGCGACAAATGGGTTTAGTTATAGTGTAATTTATGCATTATTTCAGCATTTCTCATTCTATACTCCTGGAGTAAACATCTATTAACCTGTTACTATTTAAGGTCTGAACATGCAATACAGGCGCAGATATAATTTATGTTATAAATTATATATTTATCTTAAAATCCAGTTTCCATTTTGACAATAAATTGATTTAGTTTTAGTCGTAGTCTTTTGATTAAAATAGCATTTAACTTTAGTCACATTTTAGTCATCTGAATTATTTTAATTTTAGTCATATTGTAGTCAAAAACATGTTATAATATTTAGACTACATATTTCGACTAAAATTTTTCGTCAATGAAATTAACACTGGTGGAGTGCATATGGTGCCTTCATTTACCATACTAGCATTATAGCCTAACTAGTAACTAGTCCTTGAAATAGTGGCATAATAAATACCTGTATTATAAATTGTGCGGATTACAATCAGGGATGGAAAGTAGCTTGAAATTAAGTATAACATGTCATTTGCTTTAACAGATCCTCATCATCCTGCTTTGATGCCTTATATAGATTTAATTACTTTGTGACGTCAGTGTAAAAAGATTTATTTATGTGATGTTGCCTTATATTTTGAGCTATTTGTATAATAATGATATTAATATCAATGTTAGGAATAAAAGGACAAATGGACAAACGCCTGTACCTGAGCGATAATTTGTTCTCCATCGATGTATGTTTTCGTTCCTATAACATCCACCACTTTCAAACGTTCTGAAAACTGAGGAATAATAGCACAATCATTTTATTTAGCCTCTTGTTTCTGGCATCAAATAGTTCATGATTTCTGCATTGAATACTCACATCTAAAGACTTTAGGAATGGCAGGGATTCTATAAAATTTTCATACATTCTTCTCTTTTTGGCATTGTTTTTTACAATAATCCTCCTAAAGGTTGCTCTGTCCTTTAAAGTAAAGAAAAGGCACAAATCAAGAGTTTTTAAACCATTCAGTGAAATGGAGAGAATTATTTCAGTGTGTCTAAGTAAAAATAGTAATGTGTCTAAGGTGGAGAATATATCCTCATACACAGTAAAGGTTGAGGTTCAGAGTTCAGTGTTAAGCATAGGCTAACCATAATATAAAAATTAAATGGAATTTCCCCTGGATTTGTAAAATATTTATTTTCTTATAACTGTAGCTTCTATTCCAGTTTACTGTACCACTCTAATTTTGCGTAGCTGATATTTTCCACAAGGGGGCATAACAAACTTGTTATTCAGTGAATTATAAAAGAAAACAAATGTCTCTCTTTCCACGAGGGGACAATACAGATATTTAAGGGGTATTCCACATAGCGACGATGTTCACCATTGTTGCAAACAATTATATAAATCACTACTGGTGCAACTACAGTGAACCTCAGATATCCACAGGAGCAAAATACAAGAACAGCAGGTGAAGTTGGAGCAAATGATAGTGAACAAACCTGTACAATAATACCTCCCCTATACTTACCTAAAATGGGTAATCTGCAGCAGTTCTCAATGTACCTTTGTTTGCAACGCATGTGAATATACATCTGTGAGTGGAGATCTCCATAGACCTCCCATACAAACTACAGTGAAAACAATGATAGAAAGGCCGAAACACTGGTGGAAATCATTCTGTAATCTACAGTAAACTACTGCAGAAGAAACCATCAATGACACCTAAGCTGAGGCATTTCAGCAGAAACTATGGAAACAACAGTGAAATCAACAGTAAACTATGGCATAAAATCCCTAAAATGCTGAATTCACAGGAGTTTGACCATACTTGTTACTCCACTGTAGTTTCCTTGCATTCAGAGGGCTGAATCAGGCCCTTCGGTCCCTTTCAAAACAGGAAGAGGGAACAGGGAAATCACAGCAGTGTGACCACACAGATAACATTGAGCGGTCACACTGTGTAGTGTACCTTTTATTTAGTGGCTAGTGGCCAGTGCATGCTATCTTGGCCTACTTTACTACGCCCCTTACTACGGGCGCTCTACCAATTTTTAAGGGCATTTCAGTGGGAGAGAGAGCATTGAAAGCCTCCACGTTCGCGGATGACCTCTGATTATTTGTTCATGACATGCCAAGTGCCCTTCATCCTTACAAGTCAATTGACGTAAATCAACTGTACTACCACTCCATACCACGGATCTACCAAAACTGCCTCCGGATGTAAATTGGTCTGGGATAAGAACTCCCTCAAATATTTGGGAATTCATCTTCTCAGAGATCTTCACATCCTCTACAATATTAATATCCCTCAAATCATCCGTACCGTCACCGAAAACCTAACTAGTTAGCATAATCTCCCTCTCTTATTGTTACAGTAACTCTTTATAAATTCATATATAATCGTCCACTGGTGGAGTGCTCCTGAATGGAGATCCATCTGTGTTGAATCACCTGTGTTTCAACCTTAGAGCCAGGCATTTGGGGCTCTATATTATGTGAGTGGAACCTGTTAAGAGTTATATACACTTCCATTTAAGAAGGCGTTTTTTGCACTATTTGTCCTCTGTTTTGCTTGAGGTGCTTTGACCCAAAAGAAATTAAGAAACATAGAAGGAACTCCATTCAGTAGCGCTCCACCAGTGCATAATTATATATGAACATTTGATTTTGTGCTCTGGGTCTACGGTACTATTGTATGGGTTTATAGCGACATTGGCTCCTTTGAATTGTGTACGCATTTTGTCCCTGCGCTCATACCATATGTTCGCTCCCCAGGATCTGGCTGCTCTCAGCGCTCCCCAGGATCTGCGTTGTCCACTGGAGGCAGCCAAGTTTCAGCCATGCAGTGTCCTCTTTCACCTGCAGGGTGGAGGTGCCGCCACAGTGAACAGTTACACTGAAGTCACAACCTGAGCACAGCCCCCTAGCCCACTGAATGTGTGAGCTGAGGACAGTCACACGACTGTCTTGCTTCAATCAATGCATGGGAGGCCAGCCTCCCATGGAGGCATTTTTTTAATGACTTGGACCAATGGTGCTTTCTCATTGGTCCAAGCTATTCCATTGCTCTCAGTGCCTCTCTGAGGCACTGAAGACCGTAGGTTCAGGAAGTAGGCAGCGCCAGACTTCGCAATCTCTTGGCCAGCTTGAGTTTACGCGATTAGCATAGCGTTCAGCTACACAAATTGCGTAGCCTCAGGGACGGCAGGCTGCCGCTGCTGTGAAGAAATAATGTGCGCAGAGGCAGACGCAGGGGAGCGCGGAGCAGGTGAGTTTAAGTTTTTTTATATTTTATTATTCATTCAGTAGTGATTTAAATTAGAGTTGCTTTGTCTACCATCACCCCAGACTTTGAGACACTTATTAAGAGCAAGAAGCATCCCCAGTTTTCCCCTAAGCTCTAATTAATTTCATATATTTCAATTACAGTTTATTTTATTGGGTTTTTGCCTCAACAGCGCTTTCGTTTTTACTGGTGCTGTGAGTACTGCAGTATCCATTTCGGAAAGAATCCCTGTTTGTTTACAAAATTGTTTAAAAAGTGCATACATTGTAGAATATTGCACACGTTGTTTTGTGGAACAAATTATGTTTCAGAAATTCAATTATTTTTGGGTCGCGACTTAATGACCAAGGACAATTGTGGGTCCTGAGGGTCCACAGGTTGAGAAGAACCACTGTTATAGAATATATCCTAGGTGGTAAATGGCGCATCAAGTGCTTGTTAAATAATGGAAGGTACACATACAATTAGTTTATATATACAATACATTCATAAACGTAAATAAATAAATTTATATATACGAGTATATATAAACATGAAGTACTGGAGTCTAGCATATATACAACAGGGTTATTCAGAGAGAGGTGAAAACCAGGAGAATGACTGGAGAAGTGAAAATTCTAGGTCAAAATAGTCAAACCAGAAAAATTCTCCCATTTATCTCACGTTCCAAATCGTCTATTTGGTCTAGATTGTTCTCTTCTCCTGCCAATTCTCTTGGTTTTCACCTCTCTCTGAATAACCCCCACATGTATTCCTCTACATGCTACTGTACTTTAGTAGTTTAGTATATATACACACACAGAGCTATAGTATAGGTATATAGTGTACATACACACAATCTAACACGGAATCCATAAAACTATCAGGGTTATTCAGAGAGCGTGAAAAGCAGGAGAATGACTGGAGAATGAAAAATTCTAGGTCAAAATAGCCGATTTGGAAAGTGAGATGAAAGGGAGAATTTTTCTGGTTTGGCTATTTTGACCTAGAATTTTTCATTCTCCAGTCATTCTCCTGCTTTTCACGCTCTCTGAATAACCCTGTATATAATTGCATTACATACATTTCATAATGCATGAAGCTCCGCATTTTCAAGTTATACTCTCGCCATGTGATTAGCCAGCAGGCAGGCAACAAGCGTTATTATAAATTCATAAACGGATTTTCTTTCTCTTTCCATCTCATGACATTTACCCTAAATATCAAACTTCCCGATTCCAAAAAAAGGCTTAACTCTCTGACCTTTTAACATCAAGAAACTCTTTCTCTTCCCCAGCCTTTTTCTGCACCCTAGGCACATATGTCCTGTGTCGGGGAGTACAAGCAGCAGGCATATTTTCACAGTGTTTAGGCAAACACCGGTATGAGAGAAGTCTGACAGTCCTTGAATTCCCCATGGTGTCGCATAAACACATTATTAATTTTTTATATGCTGATACATAGTAAAAATAACTTGCCTCATACTAAGCATGTTGCTGGTATAGCTCCAGTTTAAAAGGTTTAGCTCAGTCAATTAAATTATTTTTATTTACTAGTGACAAAACATATTTTAAAAAAAATCTTTATTGAAATGTTGCAGATACAATATTCAGTTCCATTCGTTTTTAATTTTTGCTATTAATACGCGTCTCGAGTTAATTCTTAATTCATTTTTATCGGTTATTTTTTTATTAGTTATTGGAATGTGAAACGGATTAATTAATTACTTAGATTAGTGTAAACAAAAAGAATCGCTGCGCTCTACAAAGAAAAAAAGCAGTTTTTTTAAAAAATAACTTATGAATCCAAAACTTTCATGAAAAATGCCTAAAAAATCTTAATAAATAAATAAATAGACTTTTTGCTTCAAGTGAAAAGAATAAATGGTTG
The DNA here is from genome assembly GCA_009667805.1 of Leptobrachium leishanense. NCBI lineage: Eukaryota > Metazoa > Chordata > Amphibia > Anura > Megophryidae > Leptobrachium > Leptobrachium leishanense. The sequence goes on along the minus strand of CM019065.1, from coordinate 197,424,899 downwards.
AATAAATATTTAATAAAAACAGGGAATATTTTTTACATTGAAACCGATAGGATTCACCTGATTAAACCTGTCGAACGAACCACCGAAAATCAGGGTTAATAATTAGGGTTAGATGCGAGGGTTGCAAATTCTAATCCTAATTTCTATCCCTAGCTTCTATCCCTAATTTCTAACCCTAATATCTAACCCTAACCTTAACTTCTAACCCTAACCTTAACTTCTAACCCTAACCTTAACCTTAACCTCCCTGGTGGTCCGATTCTGACATATTTTATTATGTCAGAATCGGTCCTATTTATTTTGGCCCCCTAGCGGTATTAGTGTTGCTCGGGGGTTAACTTTCAATACTGAAAGCAGTATCCCCAAACCACACTTAAACTGGATACTTACATGTCCTGCGCTCCCTCGCTGTCCCCGCAGTCACACTGCAGCCGATCGCGATGTCACACTTCCTGGTTCACTCCTCACGAGAACAGATCCAGGCAGTTTGACGTTGCGAGTGGCTGGAGGAGACTGCGGGATCAGCGAGGGAGCGCAGGACATGTAAGTATCCAGCCCGAGTGTGGCTCGGGGGTACCGCTTTTGGTACAAAAAGTTAACCCTGAGCCACACTCGGAAAACCGTCAGGGAGGTTAATTTCTAACCCTAACCCTAATTTCTAACCCTAACCTTAATTTCTAACTCTAATTTCTAACCCTAACCCTAATTTCAAACCCTAGCAGTAGCTTCTAAATTAGAAGCTAAGGCTAGAAATGAGGGTTAGATGTTTTGCTTCCAAAACGCGACAAGCCTGCAGAACTAATCTCTTCCTACCGCCCCATCTCACTCCTCAATACTGACTATAAACTCCTGACTAAAATATTAGCTACTTCAATGCAAACTTTTCTTCCAGAGCTATTAGCCTCCTACCAATTAAGCTTTGTACATGGTCGTTGGCCAGACATTTACATATTTCATACAAAATATAACCAGATACCCAGCTTTATGCATTATGCCATATAAATGGCTTTGACTCTGTCATGCCCATGGCTGCAACCATCCTGACACCCCCCCTGGTGGTACATTCCCTGTGTTATTCCTACCCTGTAACCTGCATCCTGCATCCAGCAACCAGCACGTCCAGCAGTAAAACAGTTAAATCACAACAACACACGTGACTCACAAAATAAAGGGCTCTGCCCCAAAATTAACATTTGCTGGTTCATTACAGCTCTTGTATGCTTAGATTGAAGTTCTGTTTACCTGCCGCTCAGCAAAAAAAACTATTTGTTCCTGATCATTTTGTTTTCCTGGTTCTTGCATTTATGTCCACCACGCTTCCCACCATCCTGCAGAATTCATCCGGTCAGTTTCCATATTTCATCCCCTTCCAAACCTTACCATCTGGTCATCTGTGCAGAAAATTGCATAATAGGCTCATATCCCCCACATCCTGGTGCCACCCTGGTACCTGGGCATGACAGACTCCCCATATGTTTTTCTGGGACAAGGTGTTCAGCAGGGTTGTTCTCTTTGCCCCCTTCTCCTTGATAGACCCATTGCTGCTTGCTCTGGAATCAATACCCTCTTATCGAGGTATCTTGTGGGTGAGAGGGAAATCAAGGTCTCTGCATTTGCAGACAACCTCTTCTTGTTTACGGGAGATTTGCCACTAGTCTTGCCCCCCTCTTTGAGCTTTTACACTTTAATGCTGTATCTGGGCTGACGGTCAATTGGCACAAGTCTACCACTCTTTATCAGCATAGTAATTCCCCACCTCAATTGCCTGTTGGCTTGCACCTTATGTGGGCTGCCATTTCCATTATATACCCAAAACAAATCTTTGCATGCTCTATGATATCAATATTCCCTCAATTTTACTTTATTTTATAGTTGACCTAAACTACCATAACTCTAATTGGTACAATTAACCTCTATAAAATAATCAGTTTTCCTAAACTACTATATCCGCTACAAGTATTATTCACAATTCTTTTAACATACAAGGATGAACCTACCCAAAATTTGGCTCTTAGAAACTTTTTATGGAATGGCTCAGTGGCTCGCCTTAGTTTGACAAAATGTTACCAAACTAGGCATTGTGTAGGTGTTAATTTATCTAACATCAGGGATTATAACCTCACAGCTCAATGCAGGCATGCCATTGATTGAATGACAAATTATCCACAATTCTGATATTGGTCTTGAATCGCCCCTTATCTCCTCATGGTTCTCTCATTTTTCTGTTACACTGTTCATACAATGGCATCTCCCCACCTCTCCTAAATATCCCACTTGTTTATACAACCATTAAAACATGGAAACTGGCTCATCTTTGGATGAATGCATGCCCTACCTCTTCACTCTTTATTCCACTTGTTGCAAACCCACATTTTGGGGAAGGCCATTTTGGGGGCTTACGATTATTATATCACTTTTTGGATCCTTCTACCAAAACAGTGTTGCCCTTCAACTCTTTTAAGTCCAAATACCCCACATTGCACTTCCCTTTGGTTCGAATATCTCTAATAGACCACCCCTTTCTCTACAGGAGACTGGGCCAATAGACTCTCTGTATAACCTTCTCCATCATATTGTGGACGTGCCTGCAGTAAAAACTTGCCTAGTGCAATGGCTTAGTCATTTCTCATCACACTCAATAGTTTACCTGTCATTAGCATATATGTATATGTTAAAAACCTTACCAATGGTGTCATATCAAGAAATGTTTTTGAAAATATTCCATTCTGCAAAATATTCCATTTTCACATGGGATGGAAACCTGCCCTGTCCTTTTTTAAATGCACTGAGCCTTATTCTGACTTATTGTGGAACAGCTCCAAAAACAATGATATAAGAACCTTTTGGTCCATAGCCCACTCTTATATCCTTTCTGTAAACCCAGCTCTCCCTTCCCCTCTCAGGCTCTCAACGGAATTTAATAAAATCCTTTCAGTAGTGGTGGCTGTCACTTGCAAGACAATAGTCCATATATGGAGTCAGCCTGAGCCTGTCCCCATTTCTCTTTTTCAGAACAAACTGAATTATCTTTTCTGTATGGCTTGGCTTTATATGTTAATAAATATGGTTTGTTCGTACATGACAATGTTACTTCCTGTAACTCTCTTCCACACTACGCACAACTATTCAATCATCACTCCAATATACTGCTTGATATTCCACAGAAGTGATATCAGGCAGAGATCCTTTAAAGCCCCGGTCATAATTGATTTTTGCTGTTGATTGTTTATATATAGCTCCTGTTTCGTGTCCTTCATATCCCTTACCCTGTCCCCTGTCCGGGCAGTTTCCTTTAGTTTGTACATTTTATTCTCTTTGATATGGTTCGTTTGGTACAGATCTGTTGTTTAATTCTCTTTTTTCTTTTGGTTCTTATTATTAAAAAAAACGATGTATGCTGGTTTTAGCTCTTTTTTATGTTCTTAGCTATCAAAGGCACTCAATTGTTTTGCTTTAACTGTACTTAATACTTCTTTTTATTGAATTGCCATTTCTTTGTATTCACGATAAAAATTGTCAAATAAATAAAAAGACTAAAGAAAAATAAAAATTAAAAAACCAATGAAAAAAAGCACAAAGAAAAAAGCACAAGGAAAAAAAACCTTTTTAGGTTACATTATATCTAGATTAGTTTTGTGCAACCTTGTGCCTTCCGATGTTTTTGGACTACATCTTCCAGGATGCTCTTTTGAGCAAGTGAGTGGCTGAGCATCATGGGAGATGTAGTTCAAAAACACGTGAAGTCGCAAGGTTGCACAAAACTGATTCTAAAACAAGAATGCATAGCATTGAACACATTCATTGAAATCATTACTCAGGCTCGGGTGTCGCAGGCCTTGCTTCGGTGTCAACTACAGGATCAATGCGACCTCTGAGATTCTCCGCTTCAACATCTTCTCCCACAGAGCGTACACTTAGACTCTTGGGACCACAGCACCGGTCCTCCTTGCCTCCCATCGCTCCCTCGCCAACTTGGCCTTCAGCTCCCTCTTGCAGTCATGGTTGCGGTGTTATATAGACTGCAGGCTCTAGTTCCTCCCAAGTTCACAGACCACCTGGCAGATATCTGACCACAGACGGAGGCACAGGAAACCCAACATGGAAATGTCATCCAGCCGGTGTGCCCTCTGCATGTAGGCCTCATCAGCGCCTCCTTCTCCTCCAGGGTGTACCTCTCCTCCTGAATCCATCCTCTGGTGGAACCCTGTGACTCCTGTGTCCCGGAGTGTGACAGCACTGTCTCCCTGCTCTGTCGCTCGCCCAGAAGCTGTCCCTTGGCTAGATGGGCATGGCCTGGCTCTATCACTCTCCCTCCATTAACCTTCACTCCTGTGCCTAATCTCCCCCTCCCTCCTCCACTCCCTGTCACCATTACTCACTCCCTGTAATGCTTGGTGTACCAGGGGGTGAAAGTATGAGCCCAGGGGTGCAGTGACAGAAGCAGACAACTGAATGAGGTTCCAATATTGGGGTTTATTGTACAAGTATCACAACAAAAATTAAGGTTGGTCCATGGCAAGTGAGGGTACCAGAGTTGGAGAGGGGCGAGATTGGAAAAGGACTGACTGAGGGAAGAGTCAGGGAGGAGAAACAAATGCAAAGTAAACTACAGTCAGAGGAGCACAGACACTGAGGGAAACACACTAGGAGACCTACCAGAAGGCATGAGACAACAGACACAGGTATGATAGGAAGAGGGCTGGCTGGGTACTGGCTGAAGATAAAGGAAAGATACTGGTGATGTCTTACATATTCTCAAATCCATTCCATGGAATAAAGACTTTTACTTGGCTATATGTGATGTGAGATCCATTTATACATCATAGCCCATGAGAGAGGGTGCCAAGCAGTAAGCCGAGAGTTGACCAATAGCAGCAAATTTGTTGAAGAACAGGTCCAATACATTATAGAAGGGGTTAATCTAATTCTTAAACATAACTATTTCTGGCACATGGATCAATTGTACATGCAAAAAATAAGGGAATTTCGATGGAATCCAAATTTGCAACCAGTTATGCCAACCTCTTCATGACACAATGGGAGAAGACTTGGGTAGAGGGGGCATAACTGGGTGCAGAATCTTGTGATTTTTAAAAGGTATATTGATGATATTGTCTTCATCTGGAAGGGTCAACAAATGATTTGGTAGCGATCTTGGAATTTCTGAATAACAATTATTGGGGGGTACATTTAGAATATAAATACAGTCAACAAAGTGTGAAATTTTTGGATCTGAATATATATATATATATATTGAACAGGATCACATAAAGACGAAGACTTTCTTTAAAAAGGTGGATGTTAACAGCTATATTGAAAAAATAAGTTTCCACTTTTTGGGACAATTCCTAAGACTCAGGAAGAACTGCACAGGAGGAAAAACAATATTGGGAATAATCTCAGAAACTAAAGAACCAATTTGACGAGAAAGGATATGATGGGACTACCTTGGAGAAAATAAGGAAGAACATTATGGAAACCGATAAGAAAGACATTTTAATGGGAAGGAAGAATAAAAAAGAAGGGGCAAACAAGAAATATGCTTTTTCTGCCAATATAGTGAGGAACATCTACAAATTAAAAGATACTTGGGAAATATTTGCCCATATTTAGAAAAGATGGCTATTTGCAACATCTACTAGAGGAGCACCCTAGAATTATCTTTAGAGGGGCCAGAGACAAACATCTGGAATGGAAATCCATAAAATCGAGGGAACATTAACCTGCTTAACAAAGATCGTTATTTATCTGCTGATCTGCCCCTGTGGAAAGTTCTATATAGGGAGAACCACTAGAAGTTTGAATGTTAGTATTAGAGAGCACCTCAACAATATTAAGAAAGTAGCAGAAAATCATACAGTTCCTCAACACTATAAGGAAGCACACCATCAGAACCCTAAGGGAACAATTTTTTTAAAGCACAAATTGAGTGTTTGTTCTCCCAACAAGTAACAGCCACCAAGCTTCGGCACCCCCCACACACTGTGCCCGCAATAACGAATATAAACAAATGAATGGAGCTTGGAATGGCAACACAGATATAGCTTACGTATACCACTCGATGATTGGCGTACTGGATTCTCTATAACCAAAGCAAAAAGGAAAGACCATAGCGTAAAACCATTACATTTAATATGGTATAAAAAAGTGAATGAACCCACTCACAAAACAAGTGGCACTACATATAAAGAAATATGAGTGCAAACAAGCATTTGACAATAAACACAATTGTCACCGGAAGGTGATTCTCTGGATGCCCTCCGTCTGTAGATAGAACTCAGGCAGTCCACACGTCAGGCTTCAGGATCTCCAGGCTGTTGACCGATGATAGGTATAAAGCGCCCAAAGGAAAGGTGTCACTGGGTTGGACTCGCTCAATGCGTTTCGTCATAAAATAAATGTGACTTCCTCAAGAGCTGTATCTCCGAATGACAGAGATCCCCTTATGAAGTCCCTGCTCTTCATTAACTTTAACAAGGTCCCGGAGTGTCGCCGGATCCATCATGGCGCACCGGAAGTGGTAAAGTCTACCACGTGATCTCACCTCCAGCCGGTATCTGAAATCGGAAGTGTCATATCGCCGTCTCAATTTCCATCTTGGATATTGGCGCTTATAATGAAAGTACTGGCAAGGGGAATAGAGTCCATAAAAGTTCATATGCAAATCCACATTACATATCCTACTCAAAAAAACATAAAAAATCCATAAAAAATCCAAACATAAAAAAGAGCAGATAGAAACCATAAATACTTAATTAAAAATAAGGAGGAAAAACAAACCCAACAAAGAAAAAAAAGCACAACACTAACGCCAAAGTGAACATGTGCAAGATCTCAGGTAGCCAAAGGAGCTTGTAATTACATAAACAATGCCAAATCAATGTCGACATTAAGACCAGGGGCTGTTAAAGTTTCCAAATAAAAAATCTATCTTGTTTCAGCATGAGAGAGGGCCAATACCAGATTACCCCCCTTGAACCCAGGGATACTTTTTCGATTTCCATCCAGGCAAAAGTAAAAAAATTAAAGAAGGACACTTAATACAATGTTGAGAAACACAATTTGGAATTGTTTATGTGCAGCGAATCGGACGTCGAATGCTGCCGCCAGCCTGTCGCCTGCTGCTGCCTGCTGCCGCCAACACGCCGGACAGCCACCAATCGCAGCCAACAAGTCGCCGAGCACAGTGCCGACCAGCCGCAGAAAAAAGCCAACAAGCCACCGGATGGGTATAAAACAAAACAAAAAAACAATACGATTGCAAGTGTCAAAATTGAAACGCTGATTCAAAAGAAATTACTGAACGGAAAAGTCTGGAATTTACATATAAGGTCATATGAATGATAATAAAAAGGTCTGTTACAGGAAAAAGGAAAACGGCTATTAAAAAAAAAAACAGAAAAAAAAATCTTTAACATTGAAGCCTATGGTGTTCACCTGAATAAACCTGCCGAATGAAACCACCAAACATCAGGGCACTTCATCAACTTTTCACTGCTTTTCGGTGTTCTCTGACTAGATTAACCATTGCTTCTCTACGGGGGATTTCACTGCCGTTGAACAGGCACCATACTTGCTGGCAGTTTGCCAAAATTTGGTGAACTGCCTGCTCTCTGAATAGCCGAATGGGGCACCGTATGGGGAAATTCCCTGTTCAGTGCCATTTCGGGGCCAGATCGGCTGTCTCTGAATAACACCTGTAGTATTCAGAATTAGAGAGCATTAATATGTTAATTATTTACAAATATCGTCTTAATAAATAAAAGCACTTTATTATTAATAGAGTAGTATGCGTAATAAACAAAAAGCACACTTATTATAACAAGTCACCTATATAATTATTTATCAATAGCACTTTAATAATTTTTGAGCATTGCAAATAGGTCAATTAATATGATGTATTAGTGTACTTTTTCATAAGACTTGTTAGTTATTTATTGTTGACTGGTTTACTGTCTATAGACAACCTGCATGTTCTGTTTTTATATGTGTACAGGTTCCAGTATAACCCCAGATTTATGGAGGGTTCACGATGTTAAAGCACTGAACGAACAGTGCTAGCACTGATGAATGTGCACAGTGAACTATAATAGGTTAAGTAATGAAAGTGGGTTTACATGCAGCCGCAGAACAGAACATAGCCGGATGAATAGGTGAATCGGAACAGAAAGCGAAAGCGGAAGTCACGTAATAAACATGTGCAGAATACACATCGGCGGAAGAAGTTTAATCCCACCCATTAACACACTTCAAACTCAGTTTACCAGGTGAACACTTCTCACTCCAACAGCCCACTGACTTCGAATTTCTTTGACACTCGCCTCTTCTAATTCCTCATGCTATAATTTAATCATGTAGAGTCCTTTCGGATTCATAAAAGCTATCTCAGTCATCCTATAAAAGTGAATGTTCAACACTCTTGGGTGACCTACCCAGAGGACTTCTGGGAATCTGCATTTTTCAGACCAGTAGAAGACTCTACCAGGGGCCGACTGATAACTAATAGGGCCCCCGGGCAATAGGAGGTCATGGGGCCCCCCTTGTTCTGCACCCACAGGAGGCCACACCCATAAAAAAACCACCCCCTACAACGCAACACCCACATGTACATTATTGTGCTAAAGAATTCATTTCTGAACTCCTAAAAATAACCTTTTTGAAAATCCACTTGGACCCAGCAGCGAATTGCCCCCCCCTCCATACTTACAGATGGCCACCACACAGCTGCAGCAGCCATCACCCACTCATTGCAGCTAAGGCTACACCCCGGCACAGAAAGTCCCTGTGGAAAATGTGGGAAACTGCCGATCACATTAACAGATACTATACAATCCTGAGACACTGCACATCACAGAGCTCCACAGAAATAAAACTCAATGGAATGTGCAGTGTGTATGAGCGTATTACAGAGCTGCACAGCAATAAACCTCACAGTAATGTGTAGAATGTATGAGCGTATCACAGAGCTCCACAGCAATAAAACCCACAGTAATGTGCAGCTCACACATGGATATATATTGTCCCCAGCAGCTCACACATGAATATATTTGCCCCAGTAGCTCAAACATGAATATATTTGCCCCCAGTAGCTCACACATGGATATGAATTGCCCACAGTAGCTCAAACATGAATATATTTGCCCCAGTAGCTCAAACATGAATATATTTTCCCCCAGTAGCTCAAACATGGATATATATTGCCCCCAGCACCTCAAACATGGATATATATTGCCCCCTCCCCCCGTTACTCACTGGCTCTGAGGGCCCGCGGGTCGGTAGCGGACCGGTTTGGAGCGACACAGTGGGCCCCCGCCAGTTTCCCTCTGATGATCAGTGCACTTAACAGGCAGCCAGCGGTGCACTCTCTAAATGCCGTGGTGGCTCCTGCAGCATGCCTGCATCCCAATCTAAAACTGGAGCAGGCACGTTGCACTGGCACCACCCCTTACATGACACATCACGTGAGGGGGCGGCACAGGCGCCAGCACAGCGTTTACAGAGTGCGCCGCTGGCTCCCTGTTAAGTGCACTGATCATCAGAGGGAAACCGGTGGAGGCCCTCTGTGACGCCCCAAACCGGGCCCCTACTGACCCGCGGGCCCTCGGGTAGTGCCCGAGTGCCCGATGGGTCAGTCCGCCCCTGGACTCTACAATACCACCTACCGCCTTGTCATGTTTTGGTATAAGACACTTTTGTTTTGGTATAAGAACCTTGCCGTCGTTCCTTCTGAATATCAACCATCATTGTTAGAGATGCAGAACCCAATTGGGTAATTACTTAGTACATTTGGTAGGACTGTGCATGGATTCAACTATTCTGGTCCGCTATTCATAAAATTATAGCCAACCACAAAGGACTCAAGCTATACTTGTCTCTGAAAGTGTTCCTTCGCTTTTAAACAGGATGTTCTCCCAAGACCATCAATTGCACAGTTACCTCTCTGCTGTTGCTGGTGGCTATATCCTTGATCCCCCAGTACTCATATTCAAGTCATATTCCCCCTATAGATGAATCAGTAGTTGTAGTTGAACCCCTTCCCTCCTAGGAAGAACTCAATGTATCCCAAACCCCAAACTCCAAACATTTTGTAGGTGGTATTAGAACCATAGACAGGAATCCAAGGTCATACCCACAATTAAAATACTATGCTCCCATATCATTTACAATCCCCTTTTTTATTTTTTTCCCCTCTATTTCTCTCCTAATCTATTGTCCCTACCCGTACATCCTGAACCCAGTCAGATGCTTCCTCCTATCCTTTTCCCCCTTTTTTTTCTTTTCCATTCTTTCCACTACTTTTATTTTACACAGCTTACTTGTGTACCTAAATTTACCATAAATTTGAGATACATTGTGTCACAACAGGGAGCCCTCACAATTTATCTTTTGACCATGACACTAACAGTTATCATACTATTTGGTTTATTTCACATGCTTGTTATGTATATCTGAAATTGTCAAAAATCTTAATTTTTTTTACCCTAGTAGATATTATCAATGTAATGTAGATGCCACACATTGGGCCCTATTCCCTACCTAATGCTAAAATGGGGACACTACTGGGGAAAACCTGCAACTGCAGGCTTCCCTGTAGCGTCACAATTTTAGCGTTAGATTCCGGGTCAGGCGCTACCATGGCACCTTGCCCCGGGACACAGAGCTACCCTCAGTGATACTACTGGTAGCGCTTTCTGTAAGTATCACCTCCTGGAGTCCATAGGACTTCATGGAGGGTTGCGCTGCTGGGCCGCGAGTCCTGTGGCGGATCGGACCACATTTCTCGCCGCAGGAGAGAGGCGAGTATTGGAATTATTGGGGGAGTTTTAGGGGGTGATAAATGATTTTACAAAAGTAAAATCGCAATCAGCACCCGCTTTTATGTGTAGCTAAATTTTTGTTTAGCGCATTGGTGTGTTAATTAGCGCTGACTTTGTAATACCTTACTTATCCTAATGGTAATTACTGATTGCAAATCCTATACTTGGCATGGGGAGCGCAAAGTACAGTAAGCTCACGCAATCAATGATGAGCTAACTGATTTTTCATGGGTTTAGCGTTAGGGAGGTAATATGGGTGGCATGCGTTAAAGTCACTTATCCTAGAGTTAACACTTACTCATCCGAACGCTACAGTTATGTTCACTATGGAATAGAGCCCCCTGTGTTATGGCTTTTTTCCTCTACAATGGTTTCTACTGCCCTTCGTTCATTAAGCTGTAGAATTGGGTTATTTGAATAGAGAAAGTTGTAAAGGCATCACAAATAAAAAAGTGACAAGTAAAGCTCCCCAAAACCCCTAAACAACTCTAACATAGATTAGTGTTTAATTTAACAAATGAGGAATGATAATTTCATTCCATTTAAGTGAAGGACTCCTTTTACAAAATATATACAAAATATTTAGAAACACACACTTCTTACCAAGCACCATATTGCACCAGTTGACGTAGCGACTATTGTGGCTGCTCTAGGTGTATTGTACATCAAAGCCAATTCCCCAAAACTTCCATGGTTATCGTAGGCACCAACACATCGTCCGACTCCATCTATCTTTACATATATATCATAGGTTCCCCTATAATTAAATAAAAGTAAATCACATAAAAAAATGCAGTATTTATAGTGATGATATCTGAAAGACACTACAACATTAAATGTATGTAGTAAAAATGGCATGGTTAGATGGGAACATTGTCAGTGAAGCCGTACTAGTCCACAGAGATTGTACAGTTTGAGCGTCAATGGGGATGTATATAATATAGGTTTTCAGACCTTGAGGAAAATAGCCGAGTTCAAATTTTATTATTTTATTTATTTATTATTTTATCTTAAAGGGCATGGAATTTTAGCGCCAATGGCTCAAGGAAGCCTGTGTTCAAAGGAGTTATAAAAACACATTTAAACTCTTAGGGCCATATTATAATCATCACGCTAAAACGGGGTCCCTAAGGAGAAAAATCTGCGTCTGCCGGTTTCTCCTTAGCGTCCCTGTTTTAGCGTGATATTACGGTGCAGGCACTAATCCAGCAGCCTGCACCGTAACATGGCTCTAAGCCTCGGGATGCTTGCGGCAGCACTAAGCGCCACCACGAGCACCCCTTGTCCATAGGATTCCATGGAGGCTAACGCTGCCAGAGGGAGACTTTTGGGACTTTTTTCCCCCATTCTCTCTCTGCCCCCGGTGGCAAGAAGAAGCAGATGGAGCTGCTGTTCTCGACGCGGGTGGGTGGAGAGTATCCGATTTTTGGTTTTATTTCCGGCTGGTGCTGACGAATTCTGCAAAAGCCGAATCCGTTAGCACCAGGTCCTAGCTGTGGTTAGCTGTCGAGTTAACTGCAGCAGGACGGTAATTAGCTTTAGGACTTTGTAATCTTAACGCTAATTAACAGTTTTCTCTCCCCATGTTAAGCATAGGCAGCACAAAGTACAGTAAGCGCGCGCTGAAAAGCGCAAGTTCCGAATCGCTAACAGGTTTTTAACCCGTCAGCGTTTAGAATGTAATATGGTCCGCCTGTGCTAAGGCCTCTTAAGCTAACGTTAACGCTTACACAAGTGAGCGCTAACCTTAGCGTTATCAATGTAATAGGGCCCTTACTCTGGTCTATTTACTAAAAAAGAAAGTCTTAAGTCAAGCAGGGTTATTCAGAGAGAGGTGAAAACCAGGAGAATTGCCAGGAGAATGAACAATCTAGACCAAATAGCAGATTTGGAAAGTGAGATAAATAGAAGAATTTTTCTGGTTTGGCTATGTTGACCTAGAATTTTCACTTCTCCAGTCATTCTCCTGGTTTTCACCTTTCTCTAAATAACCCTGTAAGAAAAATGCCTAATAATTCCTAAAAAAAATAAAATAAAGAGTCTATTTGCTGCAAATTAAAAGAATAAACGGTTTAACAGGTAGTGAATAAAAACAGGAATATTTTTCAAATTGAAACCTATGGGTTGATTAAACCTGCCGAATGAAACCACCGAACATCAGGGCATTTCACTGACACTTCTCAGCTGTTAGGTGTTCTCTGAATAGCTTAACCAATGCTTCTCTATGGGGGATTTTACTGCCGTTGAAAAGGCACTGTGTATTTCGCTGGCGAATTGGCAGGTTTTGAATAGTCGATTGTCCCTGAAATTGCACCGTGTGGGGAAATTCACCATTCGGTGCAATTTCGGGGCCAGTTCGGCTCCCACTGAATAATGCCGCTAGTAAATTAGTCTGTGTGGGGATTAGCCATATGTCAGCAGAAGGTTGCAGAAGACTCAGTGAATGCCTGTGTGTGTGTTTTAACCCAATTTGCAAATGATTCCACTGGTCATTCAGACCAAGAACACTTAAGGGTTAATATGCAAAATGTATATGGTTTCTTTTTCAGTAGGACATGCTGAAGATTGAATGGAAATTTAATATAAGTTTGAGAAGGTACTGTGGATGAAAATTAAGTTTAGGAGAGAGCAAACGTTAAGGATCCAGATTCTTTCTTGTTAACTAATTGGAAGTCTGCATCACGTTATTACCATTAACTGGATTGTCAAGTCACACAATTTCATAACGTGATACACTATATTTAGAAATTTCTCCTGATAACACTATAGTCCCAATGTTACCCTATAGCGAGCAATAATTTAAACTACTTACCCATGGCTGGCTCCAGTGGTGGAAATGAATTAAAAATTTTAAGAAAAGGTTCCATTGCAACACACAGAGACAAGACAAAGATAAACAGACACTGACAGATACACGGACAGTTTCGGACACATAAAAACACTGCCAAAGATACTAACAAAACACAAAGACGCTGACGAAGACATACAAAACGATAAAGAGGCTTTCTCAAGCATGTTTGATAAAGGATCTTGTTGGGAGCCGAAATGCTGCAACATTTAAATAGTTCCTTTTTTGCTCTATGATGGTGTGACCAGCTCGTTCTTGGATTCCTATATTTAATGGGATTGCTTTCCTATGATATGCCAGGGAACCATCTATGCTTTATACTTAAATTGCAGGTGTGCTATATCCTATTTTTTCTTTCAGCACCAAATGATAAAGACACTGATAGGGGCCCGTAGACATTGGAAGACACTAGCAAAGATACTGTTCCATATACATACAAATGGATACACCCCAATATCTCGACCAGCCCAACAGTCCACGGTAGTCAGCCAGAACCATCCACAAAAAGGGAAAAGGACCGGTCACAGTGTCAGGCATGAAAAAGATGCACCGTTATTGGATGTCTCTGCAACATCTCAGTCCCATCGACGGACCAAACTCGCTGCACAGACTTACCAAAAACCTGCTCCTTTTTCATGCCTGACCTGATGTGACTGGTCCTTTTTTTTCTTTTTTTCTTATGTTACTAGCAAAGACAATTACAGAGACACAGACACACTGACACGTATGTGCGGACAAGGAAAGACAGACATTGAAATACTGTATATACACAGGGCCATTGACAAAGACATTGACCCGACATAAACCGACAGACATGCACAAACATTGAAAAAGACATCGAGAGACACACATAGAGACACTGTCAAAGATAAACTTGATGGATGGATGGTAGGGTAGGGAAATAATTAAATTGATAATCACAAACAATTTGTAGGAGGGCATTTAAAGGTTGTACTGACGTAGACACAACACAACGGTATTTTTAAAGTCAGTCTTTCTTGTTTCATTCAAAGTTACATAGCAAAGAACATTTTGGGCTCTATTAAATTCTTCGCGCAAACGTTAACGCCTGCGCAAAAACGCATTAACGCGAGGGGAAAAACCCTTTGCGCAGAACGTCGTATTACAATGTCTGCGCAAAAAATGCACGTTAACGTCTACCGCGGGTGAACCTGCACGAGCGTAATGTACGTTGCGCGTCCGATACATAACATAGTGAGCGCGAATGCGTTTGTGTGCTGGTACGCGGATTGTATTACAATCTATGCGCAAAATTTAACACACAGCGTTTGTGTGCATAATTTTAATGTCTTTGAAAAGCTGGTGTTAAAGGCAAATCTGACGGACCTGGCTGAAACCAAATACACCAGCCCAAAAAAAAAATACAGCAAAGTATAGTTACACATTCTACACATACCCAAAAAATAAATTTGAGAAGTTGTGTGTGTTTTTTTTTTTGATGCAGCATATATGCGCAGATTGACTTTGACAGGCGCAAAAACTTAACGTGAGACAATTAAGGTTCTTAATTCTGATTGGCTGAATCGCCTGAAAAAACAGTCCGCACACCGATTTCTGCGCGCAACTTTAATACGCGCGCGTTTTTGCGCATCTTTTTTACACATGTCATTTTTTGTCGGATGAAAAAATGCGCACGGATTGTAATACCACCGTTATTTTTCGCGCGTTTACGTTTAAAGCCGTGCACAAAAAAACGCGATGCGCATGCATTTTTGCGCGCAGAATGTAATAGCGCCCTTTATTGGTAGGTGGCAAGAAGATATTATTATCTACATTTAAATGGAAAATAGCTTGAAGTGTCCCTGTAAGTTTACAATAGCAGTGGGCGGATTTATTCAGCCATGCAGGGTAAATTAAAGTAGTCACTTTTCCCAAAAGTTACAAATGTTAAAAGGGATTGATAAATCGATTTTCAGGCAGTGAAATAGATGGAAAAAGACTGAGATATTTTTTTAAGCATCGGGTTTTTCTAATTGGCATGTTTAAAGGCACAAATCTGTATGATGCTGGCCGAAAATAAGCTTTTTCAGCCGTTCTACCGTCCGGATTTTTTCAGACCATTGACATTTTTTTCAAATATCGACTCCAGCAAAACTCTTCCAACTGAATCAGCCAATATTTCAAAATAATATTGCTCGCAAGCAACTGATATATATATATTTTTTTTTAAAAAAAGAGCTGATAGAAATAAATCAAGCCCCTTCCTAGAAATGGGCTAGATTCCAATGGGCTGGTTCTGGCTGAACCAGCAATAGGTAGCCAATAATGGACAACTTTGCGGGAACAGTTAACCATTAGTGACTCTCCATTATCAGACCTATTACAGGTAAGCCAGTTATAGAAACAGGCAGCACTACTGTGCGATACTGCTGGTACCATCTCCTGGTGTCCATCAATCTCGTAGTGCTGGTGGAAGGACACTGGAAACTATTTTCAGTGGTCTTCTGCTTGCTGTGAGAGGTGGCAATAGATTGTGAATGATAGACCAGAGGTGAGTAATCAATTTTTGGTAGGGTTTTATTGTGTGTTATGTGATTTTGCTAGACAAGTTTCTGGAATATGGTAATTTGTTGCCATTACCAGCTGCAATCAAGAGTAACAAGTGTCTTTGAAATAGTTTGTCATTTCCAGCCGCCTCCACTTTAGTGTTTCCTATATGAAGTAGGCAGATGGGGAATCCAAGACCCCAGAGAAGTTTGTGGCTCTGCCAGAATAGCACTGGAGCCATTATGATTAACACATAGCACTGTTATACTTAATGCATAATGGCTCTGTCAGAATAGGACACAAAGTCAGGTGTTACGTTAACCAGAGCTCTCTTAAACTTACCAACTTCGTATACTTTAATGGTTATGATAAATAGGTATGTAAGTATGTAACACAGACCACAGTAAGTCTAAAATAACGACAGTATAAAAGAGATGGAATAGGGGTTAACTACAACTAGATCAAACTTTCCTGCTCCAAATGAATGTGGTGGTAGTAGTAGTAATAATAATAATTTGAAGAAATTTCCACTTAATAGCACCACAATTATGGAATAACCTCCCAGACACCATCAAATCTTCCCCCAGTCTAAAGTCACTTAAGAGCTCCCTATTAACATACCTCAATACAGAATGCACCTGTAAACAGGTAACATAGTGACTATATACAGAATGCACCTGTAAACATGTAACATAGTGGCTATATACAGAATGCACCTGTAAACATGTAACACAATGACTATATACAGAATGCGCCTGTAAACATGTAACACAGTGACTATATACAGAATGTACCTGTAAACATGTAACACAGTGACTATATACAGAATGTACCTATAAACATGTAACACAATGACTATATACAGAATGCACCTGTAAACATGTAACACAGTGACTATATACAGAATGTACCTGTAAACATGTAACACAGTGACTATATACAGAATGCGCCTGTAAACATGTAACACAATGACTATATACAGAATGCGCCTGTAAACATGTAACACAGTGACTATATACAGAATTTACCTGTAAACATGTAACACAGTGACTATATACAGAATGCACCTGTAAACATGTAACACAGTGACTATATACAGAATGTACCTGTAACACAGTGACTACATACAGAATGTACCTGTAAACATGTAACACAGTGACTATATACAGAATGCGCCTGTAAACATGTAACACAATGACTATATACAGAATGCGCCTGTAAACATGTAACACAGTGACTATATACAGAATTTACCTGTAAACATGTAACACAGTGACTATATACAGAATGCACCTGTAAACATGTAACACAGTGACTATATACAGAATGTACCTGTAACACAGTGACTACATACAGAATGTACCTGTAAACATGTAACACAGTGACTATATACAGAATGCACCTGTAAACATGTAACACAATGACTATATACAGAATGCGCCTGTAAACATGTAACACAGTGACTATATACAGAATGCACCTGTAAACATGTAACACAATGACTATATACAGAATGCGCCTGTAAACATGTAACACAATGACTATATACAGAATGCGCCTGTAAACATGTAACACAGTGACTATATACAGAATGTACCTGTAAACATGTAACACAGTGACTATATACAGAATGTACCTATAAACATGTAACACAATGACTATATACAGAATGCACCTGTAAACATGTAACACAGTGACTATATACAGAATGCACCTGTAAACATGTAACACAGTGACTATATACAGAATGTACCTGTAACACAGTGACTATATACAGAATGTACCTGTAAACATGTAACACAGTGACTATATACAGAATGCACCTGTAAACATGTAACACAATGACTATATACAGAATGCGCCTGTAAACATGTAACACAGTGACTATATACAGAATGCACCTGTAAACATGTAACACAGTGACTATATACAGAATGCACCTGTAAACATGTAACACAGTGACTATATACAGAATGTACCTGTAAACATGTAACACAGACTATATACAAAAAGTACCTGTAAACATGTAACACAGTGACTATATACAGAATGTACCTGTAAACATGTAACACAGTGACTATATACAGAATGCACCTGTAAACATGTAACATAGTGACTATAGACAGAATGCACCTGTAAACATGTAACATAATGAATATATTTATTTTCTGTTAATCTGTATATTTGTGCTATTTTTATTACTTTGTATTTCTGTAACAACTGTAACAATTTAATGTTGTTGAACCCAGGACACACTTGAAAACTAGAGAAATCTCAACGTACACTGTATCCTTCCTGGTAAAATCCTTTATAAATAAATAAATAAATAAATATTGTGTGGTCTATTACATTACATGTCCTAATCATGGTATCCCTCATGTTTTTTTAGTTTAAATCTATAAATAGTGTTTCTATTCATTGAGTTTCTTATTTAAATGGATAACTTTCGGTGGCTTTCGTAAATAAGCATACAGAGTGCCTAATTTCTAGTTTGTAACGTTGTTTAGATTGTTTATTCTGTACCTGTCAATTACATAAAAGTTGTCTCCGTCATCACCTTGATCAATTATGTGGTCTCCACATTTGATCAACTTTTCAAACATAGCATCCAAAACTTGGGACATCTGCTCCTGAAAACAAGATAAATAAATATATTAGGACCAGTCAGACCCTAAAAATTTAGACCTGTATACTTAAAAAGAGAAAGCACTATAAAGCCATTTGTGGCAACATAATTAGGCTTGCAGTTACTTCAGTAATCTAAGCGTACTTTGAAGTCAAGAAGTGCTTATGTATTTAATATTTAAAGGACCCCTATGGTTTAGAGACAGGATGCACAATGCTGTCATGAAGGATAACATCATATCAAGATTACAAGGAAAAGCTACATAGTGCATTTACAACCACAACAACATAATTGCAGAAAAAAAACATTAATGGTCTCCAAAACGTTTATCAGATATTTAAATTTTGTAGAAGACTGACTTTGTGCCTAATGTTATCTGAAGACTAACACTCTCTCATTGATACGAGTACACAAGTACATTGGATTTAATGACAAAATCAATTAAGATGAACTAGAGACATCCTGGGGCTATTCCAAGTCGAGTGGTATTGATCATGTGAGGCTCTGTAATCAACGCAGATATGGTATCATTAAAGCTTGATCGGCTTTTTTTAGTCGAATAGTAATCTAGGTTACGTTTTAGCACTTTGTGTGCAGTTTCTGCACTTATGCACATCCTACATTTTGCATAAAAATATACAAATGTAAAGAGCACCAAATCCAAGTTGCTCTTTATTTTATACTGGAAGTGTGAGAACGGATAACTCTTTAAAGTCTGAAAACATGATGGGCCCAATTCCAACCTAGCCGATAGCTTAAAGAGTCCAGCAGTTAGTACAGCTGGTTTGTTTGCGGCTCTGATTTTGCGGCTGCTTACTGTACATTAACAGCTACTTTGAATAGGAACTGTTAATTTGTGCCTACCTATTGCAGCATAGCTGGTTTTCCTCAAACCCTAGTAGTAAGTGAATTTGCTATTGTAACATCACACAACACCTCAATTAAAAAAAATCAAAAAATCTCTTACATACATCAGGTTCTACAATGCAGAAGGCAGTGGAATACACTACTACCTCTGACCGTGAGCAGCAAAAGACTGGGAACAAATAGTTCCTACTCGACCCCATGCAAGCGAGTTCTTGCAGAGCTCATGTGGGGTTGTGCTGGGCTCTTTGGAGTCTTTTGAGTCCTGTGGACTTGCAAATTAAATAAATAAACATATATATACAGTTGTATTCAAAATTATTCAACCCCCACTGAAATTGAGTGTTTTGGCCAGTTTGACATTGATTTTGATCATTCAGTCATCATGCTTACAATTAAATCAAAGAGGCATGTGTAGGTCAGACAAATATAACATAACATTTATAATGAAATAACCACAAATGTCTTTTCTGTGCTCACATCATTATCAGTTTTATTCAACCCCCAAGTGACATTCAATCTTAGTACTTAGTACAACATCCTTTTACAGTTATAACAGCTTTTAAACGTGAAGCATAGCTTGACACAAGTGTCTTGCAGCGATCTACGGGTATCTTCGCCCATTCGTCATGGGCAAAAGCCTCCAGTTCAGTCACATTCTTAGGCTTGCGCACTGCAACTGCTTTCTTTAAGTCCCACCAGAGGTTCTCAATCGGATTTAAGTCAGGTGACTGCGATGGCCACTCCAAAATGTTCCAGCCTTTAATCTGCAACCATGCTCTAGTGGACTTGGAGGTATGCTTGGGATCATTGTCCTGTTGAAAGGTCCAACGTCTCCAAAAGCCTCAGGTTTGTGACGGACTGCATCACATTGTCATCCAATATCTCCTGGTACTGAAGAGAATTCATGGTACCTTGCACACGCTGAAGCTTCCCTGTACCTGCAGAAGCAAAACAGCCCCAAAGCATAATTGACCCCCCGCCATGCTTCACAGTAGGCAAGGTGTTCTTTTCTTCATAGGCCTTGTTCTTCCTCCTCCAAACATAGCGTTGATCCATGGGCCCAAACAGTTCTAATTTTGTTTCATCAGTCCACAGAACACTATCCCAAAACTTCTGTGGTTTGTCCCCATGACTTTTGGCATACTGCAGTCGACTCTTCTTATTCTTTGGAGACAGCAAGGGGCTGCGCCTGGGAGTTCTGGCATGGAGGCCTTCATTACGCAGTGTGCGCCGTATTGTCTGAGCTGAAACTTCAGTACCCACATCTGACAAATCTTTTCTCAGTTCCTCAGCAGTCACACGGGGACTTTTCTCCACTCTACGCTTCAGGTAGCGCACAGCAGTCGAAGTCAGCATCTTCTTTCTGCCACGACCAGGTAGCGTTTCAACAGTGCCCTTTGCCTTGAATTTGCGAATGATGCTTCCTATGGTCTCTCTTGGTATGTTTAACATCTTTGCAATCTACTTATAGCCATTGCCCTTCCTGTGAAGAGTAATCACCTCTTCTCTTGTCTTCCTGGACCATTCTCTTGACTTCACCATGTTTGTAACCTCACCAGTAAATGTCTAGAAGGAGCTGAGTATCACAGTCATTTTAAAGCTGCCTAATTGGTGCTTATTATGCTTTATTGCTGCTCCGTGACATCCACAGGTGTTTTCAATACCTGATTGAAGAACAGAGGTTCATTCAAGTGTTTTCAGAGTGGTAGTCTTTAAGGGGTTGAATAATTGTGTCAATGAAGAATTCACAAAAGAAACATTTACTACTGTATTACAAAACCAATTGATGTCATTTTAGTTGCATATGGTTCTTTAAAAAGTCCTTGTAGGATTTCATTCTGAATACAATTACAAATGTACACTAAATTCCCTAAAACCCTTTACAGCATTGGGGGTTGAATAATTTTGAACACAACTGTATATATATCTGTGTGCATTTTTTATTATCAAAAACTTACTTGATCTACGCTCTTGAAGAGAAGAATATCCTTGCAAGCCTCTGCAAGTCTGTTCCGTTGATCATCAGTTTTTGGATGGATAACCTACAAAGTATAAATAATATGTACAGTATTCAGACAAATTCTGTGATATGCTCATACACACACACATTACCGTGAGTTTTATTACTGTGATGTTCTGTGATACGTTCATAAACACCACACATTACTGTCAGTTTTATTGCT